>JANAVB010004798.1:2644834-3392300 GCA_029216955.1 Iris pallida
TATTAACAGGTCCGCTCTTAGGGAGTAGTGTTGACACAGATCTCCTGCGAAAATAGTGTGCTCTGTAATTCCTGCTGGGAAGGAATGACGAGCCGTTTCAAGGACTTGAGGGCAGTGGTCAGCTGTGCAAAGGAAGGGCGCAAGCTTGGTTCTCTGGAACGCAGAAACAAGCGATTGAGATGTACACCATATATGAATAAAAGCAAAAGAGTAAGGGATGGTGCTAATTTCATTAACATACTTTTGCCAGCATTCCCAAATAATCGATGCAACCAAAGGATCGACTTCCTTTGGGATGTCAAGCCTCCTGCCCTGGAATCCAACAGCACCAACCACCTGCATTTGGTTCATACCACTCCAAGGCATCCTCAATGTCGCAAGCTCCCACAAGATGACTCCAAAGCTATATACATCACATCTGTAAAATCAGGAAAGGAAGGTATAGAGTAAAACAAGAAAGAGAAGCTACGGCATTTCTAATACGGAGAAATTCAGTTTAACAAAACGAGACAAGATTTTCCACAAAATTATGACGAATAATATAATAAACTTCGATCTTTCAGTGATATTGCAACAACCACATAGAATCAATTGTATATAGGAAAATAATGATACAAAGCACGGGCAATAATATATTGTGTACCAAAACATGTTGACAAATTACAGCTAACACATAAATGCATAGACAAAAAGGGCCTTCAAAAGATTATACAGGACTTACTTCTCATTGGACGGTTCATTGCGTAAGACCTCTGGTGCCATCCACTCAGGCTAAACACAAAGCAGAAAATTTACTCGAGACTAGCACGATAATCTTTAAGAATTTCCCCAAAAAAAAAAAAAATCAAAATAGTTTAAATAGTGGCACTTACTGTTCCAGCAGTGGATTTCGATGATAGGAATGTGCTGTGCTTTAGGCGTGAAAGCCCGAAGTCACAAACCTGCAATTTTATTCTTTCTAAGACACTAAAATGTACAGCAATTCACATAACTATCAAGAACACCCGGAATAAAACACTACTCAGCTACGTTATAAATTATGCATCACAGGCAACTGCTTGTATGGGACTTTCAATGACTGGATGACACCAGAGCAAAAATCATTTTGCATGCACAAGACCTCTGATAGCATCCACTCAGAGCATAAGTAATCCCAGTATATGCCTCATTTTTGAAAGAAAAGTATATCACAGATGCAAGAGACTATGAGTAATAAAGAAATCTGAGGTTTCAGCTCAAAAAATAGATGCCCAGTCATCTATTCTTTCACAGACATCAACATACAGAAATCATGGACTCTTCACAGTGAAAAGATTTGCCTTGGAAAAGAGAGGAGCACTATAATACATATTGTCTTCTGCCAGTTGCCAAGGGTTAAGAATTTGTCAAAGCAGTGATGTAGATTGGTCTATATTATAAATAATCAGTTTCTATTCTCAAGATGCATTTATAGTTTTCCTTATTGTCAAAGCAGTGATGTAGATTGGTCTATAAATTATTATAAATAATCAGTTTCTATTTTCAAGATGCATTTCTAGTTTTCCTTATTGTGCACACTGAACTTGGTATTATGGCCTAATTGTAGGGGATCTGTCTGTGGGGGTGTAGCCCGTTGGGTACACCAGAGGATCCCGTGGGGATGGACACGGTTTGAATCCCCCCTAGGCGTTGCTCGCCGGCCCGGAGAAAAGGACACCTCAAAAAATTGTAGGGGATCTCAACAAACAAATGTCGGACTGCCTCTCTTGACTTCTTTGACCTCAAGTCTGATGATCAATAATAAAATAAGGACTGATAATGAAGTCTAACATCAAGGTTAACTTAAACTATGATAGGAAATTATCCAAAATGAGTTGGAATAGACTTGAGCTACATCGTAAAACTTAGATTCATTATGACTTGATTTCCGTACTTAATTTTCTTTGGCACTAAAACATGGAGAACTTCCTTAGGACAATGTCAAATAAGACAAGGACATGGAAGCATGGAAGAATAGTTCAAAATGTTGTTGAGATGGAGTATGCTAAGCTAAGGAACCCCTCACAGTGTGATGGAACCAAAAGAAGATCCTAGTGATAAGCTAGCAAGACACAAGAGACTTTAACAAAGTTCAATGCTCGAGTGAGCTCAAATGTTACCAGTAAAAGCACGGAATTGAATCGTTTTATTATTCGCAAACCAGGAATAATGCTTCCTTTTAGAAACTGGGTATATCCAAGTTTGCGGGCATGGATTTGGTCCTGTTACCAGTACCACGTTACCAACTTCCCTCACATGCAGTCAACATCTCTCATAATTTGAGCATCAGAATAGTTCTTGCTCAGGAACTAATATAACAACTGACAGCTAGTAAAAAAAAATTGGGTTCTTCAATAACTAATACCTTAACAGTCCAATTCTTGTCTACTAATAAATTAGGAGACTTGAGATCCCGATGAACAATTGTAGGTATGCTAGTGTGCAAACAGTTCATCCCCTTGGCCTACAGGAAATAAAGACATCATTAGCTTTGAGAAATTGTGATTAAAGTACAAAGAAGAAAGATGAGCAAGTTGACGGATCTAAATTGATGAAAATTTGTACCACATCAAGTGCCATTTTGATCCTCTGCACCTCATCAATTTGACAATTAGGGCGATGAAGAATCCTGTACAAGCTTCCTCTGAAAAAAGAATTGCTTGTTAGTTGACCAGTGAAATGTGTGCGGATACTTTTTAATCTTTCACGTAGATTTTTTTTTTTATCTGAAATCATATCTGATCAAATAGCAGTTATCTTGAACCAAGTAGATCTTTCTAGTACAGTGATTGTGCATTCTCAATCAACACTCCCCTAAATAATTAAAAAGTTACTTACGACCACCCCCGTCTTAGATACAAAATTGGTTTTAAAAAAATCTCAACCTCATATCATGTACAGTAACATATGTAAGTTGCATCGAGGTTGTGAAGTTAAACCATAGGTAAGTATACCATGTATTAGAGGCAAAAAAGGTACCCCGGTGCCGCGAGTTACCCGACAATGCAGGGTCTAGGGACAGTTGAAATGAATCAGTACTAGCTCCTAGCAAAATGGATATTACCTCAATTTGTTTATTCGTCTTCAAGTTTCGCAACATAAGACTTATCAAACAATAAAAAAATGCTTCTAATATGTGACGAACTCCTGATGTCTTCTTTTGATCCCCATGACAAATAAAAGGCCATATGCCTATTCAAAAGAATTTTGTAAATCCTTGCTCGAAGAGTGGATTAATTGTAGATTCAGTAAAATGCTTCTAATTTGAGATGAACTCCTGAATTTAACCAATCACAGGGTCAGGGGAAAAGTAACTTTTCAAGAGAACTTGTGGACAAAACTCGGTGTTATTTATTCTTTTGCATAGGAAGCATATAGCCAAAAAATCAGTAAAATGTAATTACAACTCATGGTCATTTTCAATGGATTCACCAAATGGTAAGATGACTATAAATTTGTCAACATAACTTACGTTCCTTCTCAATATTATGGTTCCAGCTGTAAATATGGAGAAACAAAGTTCTTACTACCTTGGAAGAAATTCAGACACAATTGAGAGGTTGGGAGGACGAGTAACAGCACCCATGAAAAGAACAACATTTGGATGACGCAACCTACGCATTATCCGCACCTAGCAACAAAATAATTTATCATGACTAATTCTTAAAAGATAATGATCAACAGTAAAAGAAACTACCTAAGATATATTTGAGCATGCTGGAAAACGAAAGAGTGCATCCACTTACTTCACTTCGAAACTCATCCAGAGCATCCCCATAAAAATCCTGATCTAAGAATTTCTTCACAGCTACTTCCTGCTATTCAAAAGCATACCAAATGCACGTCAAGTACAACTATGTGGATCCTTCCCTCCCCATGTAGTGTGCTTCATAGAGATATAATAAAAGAAGTTTCTAACAACACTCATAATGAATGATGGATCACAACAGGTTTTAACTTTAACTTAAAACTCTCTACTCTTTAGACCCTTGAGGCGATCTTACAAGATGAAGTTAATGAACATATGTTTGAAGGTTGTCGCCAGGAGGGCCTGCTTTCTTACGTTCTTGATGTTTATGGGATGCTTGGACATAGTCAAGTCCTTGTGAATGGGCAATGCCAGACGCGCTTATTTTATGTGGACCTAACCGAGCCATAGAACACGTTAGAGTCGGCCGTACCTGAGAGTAACCTCAATAAAAGGAAGGGCAAGACCTAGCTTCTGGAGGCGAATGAGAGGCGAATCTCATTCATTCTTGGAAAAAGAGGGAGGGAAGGAGCCATGTTGTCACTATGTTACAATCCCGACCGTGGATCTTACGATCCGATCCGATTTTGACTCTTCGCGATTCGGATCCCATACATGGATCCCTTGTTGTCTAGATCTTACAATTTGATTTCTATTTGCGATCTGGATACCATACATTGATCAACCTGAACACGAATCATACCCAGAACACATGGATCGTATGATCCGAGTGGTGGAATCGGGATCGGATACGGATCGATCGATCATGGCCAAAACAGACCCAATTTGTGTTTTTGCTACCATATTTTGACTTTTCTTTTGAAATTAAGGTTTTTTTTTTTTGCAATTTTAAGTTTGTATATACTCTCCTATGCTACTCTTCATATTCTATTAGGTATCTCTCTAGAGAGTAGAGATTGGGTTAGGTTTAGAGTTTTAAGAGATACGATGATGATACTCTTATAGCTAGGTTAGTAGGATTTTAGAGAGGAAGATGATAGAGTTAGGGTTTTGGAATGAGGGAGAGAAGAGAAGTTAGGGTTTTATTTTGGTACAGAAATATCGGTGGAGCTAGATAGAGAGGATTAGGAATAATCTTTGCTCAAATACCATGTCGAGAGAAAAGCTCAAGTGTTATATATATATATATATATATATATATATACACCCCCCCTGTTTCATGAGTATTACAGGAACTACATATTCCAAAAATAATTACACTAACCACCCCTCTTCTTTATAAATTTTATTAACCATAGGGGTGTCAATGTTATTAGTTTTTATAGAAAATAGAAACTATGAGGGGGGTCCGTGTAATTAGTTTCAAAGCAGGGGTGGTCCGTGTAATAAGTGTAAAACATTGGGGTACTTAATGCAATTAATCCATATATATATAGGAGAGGCTTCCTCATAGTACATATCCAGTGTGTAAGTTGAGTAGACGGTACAAAAGCACTATATGGAAAAATACCACACCGGGAATAAAATAAGAGAGGTGTGGAACAAAATCTACTTATGGTTTTCTACTTTTCCCCACTCATTGTCAAAATGCTTATTTCTGTGCAATAAGTTAACAACTACATTTGAGAAACTAAAATATGTGTAAGAAGATAGTACTCACCGCCCCGTTCCAATCGGCACGATACACTTCTCCATATGACCCTGTTCATGAAGGCAAAACTAAGATCACTAAATGAAGCAGAACAAGTAACCTGAAGGAAGGATGCATCTGTGGATGTCACTTCTTTAAATTTTCTTGACAAGGAAGAGAGAGAAGACCTAAAACAATTCTAAGAATTCATTAAGCACAATATCTTAAACTGGAATGCAACAAAGGTGGCAAACGTTTACTCCTGAAATTCTTAACATACGCATTGTTACTTATATCATTAAAACAAAAGCCAATTCTTCCCTATTAGGTAAGCAACTGCTTCAAGGACAAATCAGCTCTGGAAGGATACTCAAATTAATGAACTCATTTATTTTCAGGTCAGTTTAAATGATTACCTAATCCGATCCTTTCGCCAATGATAAGGTGTTCCCATGGAATCTCCCATTTTGCCACACCATCGAGCATTGGATCAAGCTTACTCAGCCTGGTTTCTGATGAAGAAGAATCATGATCTTCTGACACTATATTCATTCCCATAAATCTATCATGTATGCACTTTTTCTTATGTTTACCATTGATATCTTTCCCATGTTCCTTTGGTTCATGTATCATCCTCTTTTCTGATATGTTACTGCCTCCTGACTGAATCGCAGTAAGCTGTTTGCTTGCTGTAATGTTAGCATAAGTGCTACCAAATTCATGCTGGCTATTTTCTACTGCATCATGGCTGCTAAAACCTCCAAGTTCAGTATGAAGAATCTCATTGTCGGACGTACCTTCAGCAAAGCATGAACTACCAGAGACAGACGATAATTCAGTATTTGAACTTACTCCTTTTCTGTCCAAGCTGGAGGAATGAGATGCTGTGCTAATACTTTCAGCTCCTACATGATTTCTAGGTACATGACCTTCCACATAATTGCTCTGCTTTGTGTTAGAAATCACATTGCAAGGATAGCGATTTTTCAAAACTAGTGGATGTGAAGATCTTATAGGCCCTGACGCACTATTTTCTCGGCGCTTCGGGTATTCGACATTTTTACTAGTAGCTGCTTTGAACTGTGCAGAAGGTTTTCCAACTCCAATTGCCTGGAATGGATTCAGTTCTTTAAAGAGATCTCCAGAGTCCATGTTACCTTCCGTCCTGGGCACCATATCAGGCGTTATACTCATCAAATTGTCTGGGCCACTCTCAGAAACCTCTTTCTGCTTCGAAGAGGATGCAGTCAAAGAAGCTAACCGATTCAGTTGTTCATTAGAAGACAGAGAATTTGCATTAGAACCGGAGCTGCTTCCAATACTAATAGTTGGCCTTCCATTATTGGCATTAGAAATTTTAGGTAATAGCAATGATTTTTCATAGCTTGACCTGTTATCTAACACCCTACTATAATCATAGTTGCAGGTCCCATTTCCTCCATTCAGCTGGTCAACCGACGGTTCTAACCTGAGCAAGCCATTGCCTGAAGTATTTTCTGCCCAAGGAAGTAGGTTTTGGCTCACAGTTGCATTAAAACAGTCCAGTTGAACATCCTTTGTGTTCAGCACGTCTGCGGGAAGAAGGGTGCCAGGGGAAGACATGAGATCAACCAAGAATTCACTGTTGCAGAAAGTAGAGGTTAACAATGTTACACAGAGTTTTGTTAATCTTTCAACAGCAAAATAATCAGTACTGAGCCTGGATTTTAGTCTTGCTTAATTTATTAGTAACGTTGTAGTAACTCACCCAATTAGAACACAGAGTGTGTGTGTGTGTGTGTGTGCGCGCGCGCGCAACGGTAACGAGCCATGGTCAGCTGGAAAAAAAAAAAAATGGACCTGCCAGCCAGATACAGAACCATATTGAAAGGACCTAATTTTTTTAGCATGATATCATTTGAGCCGCATATGTATAAAGCTTATAAGGCCCTTGGGGTGATTAATTATAGCCCCCTTCCAGCTCGTATACGTTGCTTGCTATCTCATAATTGTTGAAGGTCAAAATTTGATGTGGGACAACCACAAAAGCAATATTGGATTAATAATGGATACAAAAGATTGAAAATTATCGAAACTAAGAGATATCAGTATTGTAGACATTAGGGTTAGAACTTGGAAAAAAATCAAGAGATGTCGGTTCGATGGGCTGATTTAGGTTTCTAATTGAAGAGAGGCATGTTGGACAGAAATATAAAATAGAACTTATGGGTCTGAAAGAAGTAATTTGACTCAAAAACTAGATTCATGGTGGAATTTGATGGAACTGAAGATGGACAAGGTTTAGGGTTGTTTTGGAGAAATTTGTAGCATGTTTTCAAGCGTTTAAATGATTATTTCTTGTGCTAAAATGCAAAAAAAGGGATCAGATTTGTAGAGTTGGAAATAACAATCATGGATGGGTTTTATGGTCAAGAAATAAGGAAGAAAAAAAAGAAAAATATAGGTATATTGACATCAAATTCCTATGCCGACCAATTACATAAGCTTATATCTCACTTGGATATGCCTCTCTTCTTTACTAAAATTAAATAAGCTCTATCAAAATAAGATATAAAGACAACCAGGTGAGAAATAAGCCCTCTACAAATTAGAGATAAACATATCTGAATTTTAATTCTCATTCAAATTCAAAACCAAATTCAAATACAAACTCGGAATCAAATTCCTCATTATAAATTCTGAAATAACCCCAAATTAAACTTTAAAAGTCTATAAAATTGTTGAACAAAGCCTATCTTTGTGGAGCATATTAAAGGGCCTAAACCTTTTAGTATATCGAATAGTGGATAATAAAGCTTGTGAATTATTCTCCATGGTGCAATGCCTTCCTTCACCTTGGTAAGGTTCCAAGCTGTAGAGCTTCAGAGTGATTAAGTTGATACATGTTGGTTTGAGACCGTCCAATTTCGAGTGATTCACTATCTTGCTTTCCTTTCACCCTCTTGTATTTTAAAACCCGATTCAACCGAGCTGCATGAACCGGTTGGACCGTGACCCGGCTATTTTTCCGAGTTGGTTCAATTGATTGACCAACTTGAACGACTGACATGTTCAAAACTGGATCGAACCACTTGACACGCTCATGGTTGGCTGAACCAACCGGTTCCCAAAAACATAAAACTAAATCATTATTTAAAATCTTTGACTCGCGAATAATCTAACGGTGGACCTAATCAAGGACAAACTAGTAGTGTCCCGCTCCGCTCAGTTCAGCAAGATGAATCATTGGCGCAATGTCGTTTGAACTTGGCTATGCAGTGACTTGCTCGGAGTCCCGTTCGGTCGAGGCAAGTCCTCGTTCAGGTGGGTGGCTTCGATGAACTCGTCTTTGTCTTGCCTTCAAACTTAATAAAAAATGGATGTCACGTGCTTGTTCGTTATGCACATGCTAATAAAAGAGATGAACCCACATAGCTAAGGGAACAATCTCATCTTGTATCATATTGTATAGAACAAAAAAATATTGAACTTGCTAGATAGTACTTCACACCGTGTTGGCACTCGCCCTGCGTATTCACGTCTTGTGTAAAGTAGAGTTTTGACATGTTGCCACATCGATTATCGACTAGATGTCATAGTATATACGTTCACACGGTTGCACTGCTTGTCATATAGATTATGACATTGTTGGAGTACTTCGTAGAATATGGTTCATTCAGTTGGGCAGAAAGGCTATGAAATAATTATTCCTGAGTTCAGAGGTAGAACGTGAAAAGTTGTAAGGACTCTTAGGTCGTCGAGGTAATCCCTGAACTTGGAGTTGCATAGAGATGGAAAGTCGACATGAGAAATGGTTTAAGAAGTATGGTAAGTTTAAGTAGAGACTTGCATGGTCATGGACAAGTTGTCCACTAAGGACGTTTGTTTTCTCGAACGGCATCCCGGGACTACGGGACCGATTCGACCTAGGAGGAAACACGATATAGCTAGCACATAGTGATTCGGGAACTTTCAGGAAGCTCGCTATCCTGGCTGAAAGGATCTCCGTCTACACCAAGCTATGGTCCATAATGGCTTGTATTGCCAGTGACCCTCATATAGGCTAAGTCGGCGTGCTAACGGCAATAGGCGTGCAGGTTGTTAGTTGAGTAAGAAAATGGATGCACGACACTCAGCACAACTATTGAACCTAACATTTGGCTTCTGCAGATATACGCGTTACGACGTAATATGTGATATTATGGTTCGATAGCGTGGCATTAGACTTTTATGTTATAAACTGTATTGTTGTATTGGAATAGGAAAGGACGGACGGTAACTATGGATAAGTTAATTTTGTAGCGTGACACGTATATGCATGCAACACATAAGTATGTTTATTTTCTGTGCCATAAAAATGATCCTAAGGCAAGATTAGAAAGACCACCTAATATTGTTTGCACTCACATAATAACGTGATGGCTTTGTTGGGTGGGCGAGAGGCCTCCCCACCAGTGCATTCTATGTATTGTCTGCATGATACAGGGAGTAACTAGTTCGAAGCGGAGCTCGCTTGGACGTCGCGAAGGCGTGGAGTTTCTTGACGGTTCGAGGCGTGCGGCTGTGTTGAAGCTTTTGTTTGTATAAGAGACATAATGTATGGACATCATCTATTGTATTCGTTCTCAAGTTGTAAGTCTTATGGCATGATTTATTGTAGAGTGAGTGAGTAAGAGAGGGTTTTCGAGTGATTGTAACCATGGCTTCGAGCCGTTGTAATCTTCTATTTCTATATCAACAAAAATAACTATTATTGTACATATCTTTGTGTTGATTCAACTTTTCTGCTTGGGGACTTCTGTGCGACAACTCTGTTACTTAGCTGCTCAATTGGCAGTTTCGGTGTTTGCTTTGTGCGAGCACAACTTAAGCTCGCACGACATCACATCCATGCGAGGACGAATCGGTTCTACGGAACCGAGGTATGACAAAACCAACATCTTGACCACTAGGTTGTTTGACATTTGTTTCTAAACTTAAATATTTCGTGTTCCTTCAATGCTGAATTGTAAAACTAGGTATAAACTTGTTACATTTTCTTGTGTGCAATTATATTTTTTAAACTGTTGGACTTGTTTTAAGACTAAAATAGATTATGGAGTTATGGGGTTGTTCTTTTTCTTTGGGTGTTTTGAATTTTGATAGGATTGGAATTCGTAACTAGTTAACAGGTTGTGAAAAATAATAAATTAGGGGAGACTGTCAAAAATATTCAAGACTTGGTCACCTTACAAATTTAGACAGTATACTTAATTTTAAAATAATATATGAACAGTAAATAAGTTTTTATACTTTGAAAATAATTAGTAACTTAACATATTTCAACCGATCGGAATTGAGCTTATCGGGTCAACGGTTGAACGAGTTTTTAAAACATTGATTTCGACATAAGAGACAACCCTTAAAACCCATTAAAACAACCTCCAAAACAATCCCAACCCGTGTTCACCTTTAGACCCATCAAATTCCAACCCAAACTCTCAATTTTGAGTAAAAAATACTTCTCTCCAAACCAGGAAGTCATATTGTATAGTTTTGTCCATAAAACCTTTTTTCAATTAGAAAACCCCGTCCAGCGCTTGTAGCTCATGTGGAAAGTAACACGAACACAAGACGGGGCTGGCATGGTTCAAGCCCCCCAACCGAAAGGACGTTTAGGTGTGTGTAGGTTGTAATCAAAAACAAAAAAACAAAACGGACCCTCAAATAGATATCTCTCCGACTTTTAACCTATTTTCTAGGATACCAATATCCCCAATTTCTAAAAAAAAAATTCAATATTTTTGCAACTATTAATCCGATATTCATTGTGCAATTGTTTGAAGCAGATTGCGATTATATACTTAGAATAATAAATACGATGCAGGAATAACAAGACAATCACAAAGATATGATAAAACTTCTTTTGATATCAAATCTGATGTAGAACTAACAAAATAAATTTGTTATGATTGAAAATTTTCAATTGGAGCTTCCTAATTGAAGAAAAGCTTTCCTGGAAGTAATTATCTAAAATATATCACTCGGGACTGAAAATAAGTAACATTTGACTCAAGGCCTAGAGTTTATCATTGACCTTTGATTGGATTAATGTGTACAAGGTTGTCGGGTGTTATGGAGAAATTTGGAGGGTGGTTTGGAGGGTTTTAAGTACTATTTCTTATGCTGAAGAATATAAAGGGATCAGTTTTAATTGTTGGATTAACAATTATGGATGTGTTTTATGGACCTGTGGTGGAGAAATTAGGAAAGAGGAAGGAGAAGGATAGGCACCAAATCACTTGATGGGATGGAAAAATCTCACACTGTCACGTGGCAACGAAATCATTTCAAAGTTTGATAAACAACTAGGCAGTGTTCTAAATGGCGGCCGCCTAGGCGGTAGGCGGTCTCTCTCCGCACCGCTTTTCGGTAGGCGGTAGAGTAGGCAGCCAACAGAGGTTGGCAGCATAGGCAGAGGTGAGGTGGCGTAGGCGGACGCCTAGACAGAGCAATACCTAACAAGATATTTTGGTCAGAAACATTTTGTAAGCATTATGGGCATATGGTTCACTTTTACAAAACTAAAACTTTATAAATCGTCGTTCTACAACTTAGTTATGCATGAAACATCCTTAAAATATGCATATTATGCAAAAACAGTGGTAAAATAGTAAAAAAATATTCAAAATGTACCGACCGCCTAGGCGGCGCCTAGGCGGTCTAGGCGGTAGACATACTATCTCCGCCACGGACCCGCCTACCGCCGTTTAGAACCTTGCAACTAGGCATCACACAGAGAAAAATAAGAAGCCATCACACAAAGATAAAAAGGCACCACACCATGAATTCCCAAGATTTTTATTGGCATGGGTGTTTTTATACAAGTGCCTTAAATCTTCCATAATTGGACTTAGTTACCAAATCATGGTACTCAGAAGTCCACCAATCTCAATAAGTGGAGTTAAGAATCCCCATGTTCATTTAACTCATTTGACAAGGAAATATTACACCAATTTTGTACCATTTTGCCCTCATCTTCCTCTCCTACTTGCCCTAGCATGTTCCCATTGAGATTTTTGGAAGGAGGGAGAGGTGGAGGAGGAGGGAGAAGAGGAAGAAGAGGAGGGAGTTGTTGCCGGGGAAGAGGGGGGTTGGACGGATGAAGGAATGGGAATGAGGAGCAGAACGGGAGTTGGCACCGATAGCACCAAAAAGATGTGCGAGGGAAAAGGAAAAAGATAGAGGAAAATAGTATTTTATACATTAATCCATGGATTGGGTTAATTTTTGGCCGACGAAGACGGAGAGGTGACTCGTAACTCCAATTGTTTGTTGGGGACTTCTATGCAGTTACCAAGATTTGGGGATTTAACTCTAAATATGGAATATGTAAGACTTAAAATTAATTAAAATCCTATTATAAGTCATTCCATTCAAGTACAAGAGGTTAGGCCCTTAATTCTCCAAAAGAAACTATAAAACTCATTTAATTCCAACTCTATCAGATAAGCTCTATCCAAATTAAGGGAAGACTGAAGACACCCAAATGAGAAACAAACCTTAGCCAAATTAGAGATAACAAAAATTCAAATTTAAATACAAATTCAAATCCAAATATAATCTCGGATTCAAATTCACATTCAAATTCCTCATTACAAGATATAAAATAAATATAAATAAAACTATAAAACCTAACCTAGGTTTGGTACCCATCAATAATGTTCAGTTTTGTTGCTTCTAGAAAAGCTGTCTGATCTATAGGTACTAGGGGAATGTATGGTAAGATTGTAAAGTTGAGTGGGTTAAACATTTTATAGAGGTTCTCTGTTCAAGTACTAAACTTTGGAGTATGGTAATTCCTTGGTTTGACATAGTTCTACGTCGTGATAGTTGTATTCAGATTCTCCATTTGAACTTCTGGACTAAATCATAACATGTAATTCTTAAGGAAAATGTTTGGTTTACAACCAAACTTTTACAACCTTCTTACAACTTACACCCATTTGCTGACATGTGGGCCAGGCCACCACCTGGCCCACATGTCAGAAATGGGTGAGTGGTTGTAAGAAGGTTGTAAATGTTTGGTTGTAACTGTAGCATTGCTCAATTCTTAAAACTTCCAATATGGATCGAGACTCCATGATAGGAAAAAAAAAACAAATTACATATAAAAAGTATTATGTTATCAATTAATTTTTAGCTGTCCATGGTCCACTCACATTCAGGAAAGCAATGATCTCACATGATGTATCTGTCTAGAAGCTCTGAAGTCTATCAAATCAAATAGTGACCATATAACAGTAGAAACTCTCTGAAGCATCCAATATTTTCCAATTGAAATTACAAGCTGTGTGGAACATAAAACTCTTAAGTGCCAAATAACCTTGACAGGCATGTATAATATTAATTAAATTAAGAAGAACATGTAATGCTTGATTTATCGATAGAGAAGAAATATAGTTTGGAAAGAACACATAACAAAAAGCAAATTCATACCTTCCATTGCTAGACTTTATTATGCTGACAGCATCATCATCAATACCAGTATAGTGACTCCCTTTAACTAGCTTACAAGGAATGCCAACCTTATCCGCAAGAACCTGCAGTTAGGTAAGAGGAGGCAGGATGGTGTGAGTCAATTGATCAATATCTAGGAACACTAGTTAAAAGAAAGCTTTACTCATCCGAATCCACCTAAAACGAGTTCTTTTCTTCCAATGTGTGTCCATAGTTACCGGGTATAGCTAACCCGTATCGGGTACGAGCGTTCCACTTCGAGGTACATTTTCGATCCAGATTGCTATGGTACTCGTTTAGGATCACTAAATTTCGCAATCCAAATCAATAGCTAGACTCTCACTATAAAATTTGCTTTGCAATGGATTCTTTCACTGCAAAAAAGTTTGAGAAAACTCGAGATTCCTTGTTAATTGGGGGTTCAATAGCTACACACTTCTCATGAAATTTGACTTTGTAGTTAGATAACATTGTTGTTTATTGATTGATTATGAGCCACCACTCTCTTTTGCAACTTGTAGATGCAAATAAGATAATGAGCTTATGAGATTTTGTGATGATTTTGTTATTATGTGTGAAGGTTTTTAGCCATTTGTTATTTTATTTTATGATTTATTTATATGTTTTGATTTGGCACCATTATATCATTTTATCGAATGCTATTATAAATTGTTGTATGGATAAGAAAAGTCAAGTTCTATATCTTATTGAATGGAGTGAAGTAATGGGTTTGAATTTGCATTTGTTCGATATAAGGTGTTCTTTCCGTATGCAATTATTTAGTCAAATTTGAACAAAGTAGTTTCATCCCAATTAAGATTTGATGCGTACCACGAACCAAATTCGTGAAACAACTCCCTACCCCCTATGTACTGAAAATAAAGACAAGTAGCATGTCCCATCCCCGAACCCGTACCATGACTCAAGACGTATTGCGTTCCAGGTAACTATGTGTGTGTTGGTATATTAGAATGTATTAGGAGATTTTATGTAAGATGGAGGGTTGTAAGGCTATATATATAGCCAAAAAATTATCAATAAAATGAAGAATCTCTCCTAAATATTCAACATGGTATCAGAGCCCAAACCCTAGCCGCCGCCACCGCTGCCGCGCCACCACCGCCGTCGCGCCGCTCGCCCGCCACCACCGCCAACGCCGCCGCCGCTACTGCCACGAAGCCGCGACTCCCGTGGAGCCCGCAAGAGCCTTCTGTCGCGGTTCCCGACGTCTCCCGTGGGTCGTTCCGGACGTTGACATCGAAGGCCTAGATCCGATAGGAGAGAGACATGATCGGGTCTAGGAGAGAACGAAGAGGACGAACGTGAATCGTGGGACGGGTGTGAGGTGATCGGAGAAGAGGAGGATCGATGGAGGAGATCATCAAGAAGTTGGACCCTGCAGAGGTCGCAACGTTGATGAAGCTGATGAAACTGTCGGCTGGTGAGAGCGCGACACGAACACTGGCGAAGTTGGAGCTTCTCTCCATCGATCTGAAGCTTGATGGACCGGCTACCTACCTGAGTTGGTCACGACGGGTGAAGAGAACCCTCGCAGGAAAGAACCTAGAGAATTTCTTGTCAAGAGAGAAGACAGAGCCGGATGAGGGCTCGGCAGGATGTGACAAGTGGAAGCCCACTCATATGGTGGTATACATTTGGCTCCTCAATTCTTTAGTCCAGTCGATTGCCGCCACAGTGGATGGCCTTGAGATGGTGAAGGACGTGTGGGAGAAATTGAGGACCTACGATGGGGTGAGAAATAACTTGAGAGTTTTCCAGATCAAGGGAGAGATTGACAACACCATACAGATGGGGAAGACGGTGCAGGAGTTGGAGCGTTTATGGTTGGATTACGATCACTCCTTAGATCGGACGAGCTGCGAGGACCCAAAGTGTAAGGAGAGACAGGTATGTCTGCAGGAGAGGGCGATAACGTTTCTTAAGGGACTGGCCGCAGTGTTTGCTCAGAGGACAGCACTACTTCTAGACCAACCGAAGATCCCTACACTTGAGGAGGTTATTCTGGCCATGATCCAGGAGGAGACTCGCATCAAGCTGTAGGCATGAACAGGTGGTCCTCCTGAAGTGAAGTCAATACTGGCGGTTGCCAATTCAGGCAGTACAGGACCTAAGGGAGAGCCCCGGTAGTGCTACAACTGCGGGAAGGTGGGCCATCTGAGGTATGCTTGCACCAAACCACCCAAGGAAGGAGATTCAAGTGGGAGACGTGGACAGTTTGGAGGACGTGATCGTGGACGTGGGGGTCGACGGGGTGGTCGATGAGGTTATCGGACGAACCTGCTGGTAGCATAAGGTGAGAAGGGAGCTGATGGTGCCTATACTGAGGAGGATCAGGCACTGCTGGACATGCTGGAGGTACTCAGGAGGAAGCAGAGAACGTCAAGCGATGGAGACATGAGGAGTGGGACCGAGGAGACGTCCACCTCATTCTTCGCAAGAGGCAACGCTGCCATGTATATCCATCCATCGGAAGGTACTGACGACTCACTCGTCCTTGCATCTATGTTTTTCCTTAGATCGTCGAACTGGATTGTCGATTCGGGTGCGTCTAGACACGTGACAGGGAATGCTAGTGAGTTCACTTCCTACACTCACCTAGCATCGGCGGACAACATTCAAACAGCTGATGGTACTTTCCAGCCAGTGGTCGGTAAGGATACAGTCGATTGTACAGGTTCAGTAAAATTATCCAATATTTTGCATGCTCATTTTCCAGTCAGTTTTTTGTCCATTAGTTCTATAATCCTCCAACTAAAATGCATTGTCTCTTTTGATATTCCTAAGGTGATTTTTCAGGAGAAGAAGACGGGGCGAGAACTTGGGACTGGCAGTTGGCATGATGGACTGTGGTACCTAGATCGGGAAGGACTGGATTCGGCATTGGTGTCTGTAGCAGAGAGGACAGGAATGGAAGGACCGAAGATGGGTACCGAGGATACACTGATACTCCACCACAGGCGGTTGGAGCACTCCTCTTTTGGTATTTTGAGTAGGTTGTATCCATCTATTTATGAGAAAGCAAATAAGGAGAAACTAGCATGTGATGCATGTGATTTAATTTTAGGCAAACTTACTAGGAGCTCATATGTTAGTGCGGGCCATAGGAGCTATTCTATTTTTGATATTATACATTCTGATGTTTGGGGGCCGTGTACCACAACTACTATGAATGGTTACAAGTATTTCATTTCTTTTATTGATTGTTCCTCTCGTATCACCTGGCTGTATTTGATGAAGAATAAGAGTGATGTCTTTGTCTGTTTCTGGGACTTTCATAAACATGTCCAGACTCAGTACAGAGCAATGGTGAAGGTACTGAAGTCTGACAATGGGACAGAGTATACCAACAAAGCACTTGAGGAATACATGTCAGCCCAAGGAATACAGCATCAGACCACCTGTGCATATACACCAGCACAGAATAGAGTGACAGAAAAGAAGAACAGACACCTTCTGGAGGTGGCAAGGAGCATAATGATCGTCATGAATGTCCCACAGAGTCTGTGGGGGCATGCAGTGTTGACAGCAGCTCAACTGATCAACAGGATGCCCTCGAAGGTACTGGGATGGAAGTCTCCATGTGAGATATTGCAAGGAAATAATAGTGGAATACTCTCACTGAAGGTGTTTGGCTGCGTATGTTTTGTGAAGGACAACAGACCGTCCATAGTTTTAAAAGGCGAAAGGCGAAAGGCGCACCAAGGCGCAAAGGTTCCTGGAGCCTGAGGCGCTAGGCTCAAGGTGCACCTTTTGAAAGCTATGCGCACTTTTTTTCTCAAAAAATAAATAAATATTATACCAATGTCTTTCTATCTTTAAGCATTTTCTATCCCGGATTTTATTGTAAAGGCAAAAAAAAATCTCAAACATGTTATAATCTTCTCTTTGCTATACGAAAATTATAACAAGAACTTTTCTATCTTGCAAGAAATTTAGAAAAATGTTTCCTCAATATTTGGTGATGCTGCAAAATATTTGCTAGCCGATGCATCTAAGCAAGAAAGCTGCTCATTTGTATATAATTACTGAAAGTGTAAAGATACTATAATTAGCACAGAGAATTAGAAAATCTGGAATCGAGTACCTCTCAACTCTTTGACCAAGTGCAAGTGCCTCATCAAGATTTGAATACCTAAGCTTACCAATATATTCAACAAATCTTCACCTATCATCCTCCTCTCAGTTTAAACACAATTTTCCCTCATTCCCTCCATATGGTTCTGCCAACCCTTTACAGTACACATGATTCACTCCCATCCCTACTTGTGCCAAAAGAACAAAACAAAAATGAAAAGAATATTCACCAACTTCCTTCTTCCAACTCACCATAATATCTCACTATTCTAACATGCCATTCATGCATTCACCAACTGTAATATGAAGGGTGAAGAAAGGAATATAACACTCTCTTATGTAGCAGGTAATTGATTTCTACTAAACCCAAGCATCTATTGTCAAAATATCATGAGAAGGAGAACACCAGCAACTCCAAAACAAACTTTTTATGTTCCCATGTTTCCTTCTCTACCTTTATATATTATACTTAACCAAAGTTGAGAAGAACACAAGTTACTGCTACTGTTAAACCATCAATAGTTCAATATAACCATCAACAAGGCTTAAGGCGCGCCTTGTTGAACGTCTGCGCCTGCGCCTTTATACTTAAAGCGCGCGCCTTTTTAAGGTGGTGCGCCTGGCACAGATCTAGGCGCTTTTCCTGCGCCTTGCGCCTAGGTGCGCTTTTTAAATCAATGAGACCGTCTGTTGGAAAACTTGACCCTAGAACAGTCAAGTGTGTCTTTGTGAGCTATTCGGCGACTCAGAAGGGGTACGTATACTGGAGCCCAGTAGAGAAGAAGAGATTTGTGAGCATGGATGTTCACTTCAGAGAGCTTGAGCCATACTACCGTCAGGAGGGAACCTCATCTATAAACAACTCACCTGATACTGAGAGTATGAGGTGAGAGAGGGAGATTGGTGAGAGTTTGGTGACCGATTTAGGAGTATGGCATGGAGGAACGGTTGAGGAGGAGCAGGAGAGTAAAGAGGAACAGGGGAAGGAGATGAGAGGTGCTAAGCCCACGGTTCAGGAAAAGTTACTTACCTACAGCAAAAAGGGAAACAAACTGCAGGACCAATACCTATAGTGCCAGTGCCAAGTCCTTTGCCTGCGTCTGTCTCGACTCCTGAGACACCTATACCACCACCATCATATTCTCCTTCAAGTGATATCATTCTTCCTACTCCTCACACACCATTATCAGTACGAAGGACCACTCGCAGCAATGCGGAAAACCCTCCTGATAGATATAGTTGGGATCTTGTTCAGTTTGTTTCATATGATAACACCTCTCCTTCTCATGGAGCATTCATTGCGTCTTTGGATAGTATTACTGTACATAACAATTGGCAGGTTGTCAAGAACGATCCAAAGTGAAAAACGGCGATGCACGAGAAGTTATGGGCTCCTGAGAAGAACCACACTTGAGAACTGGTAAAACTGCTAGAAGAGAAGAGAACAGTCGGATGCAAGTGGTTCTTTATTGTGAAGCAGAACCCAGATGGATAGGTTGAGCGCTACAAGGCTCGACTGGTGGCAAATGATACAGTCAGATGAACGACATTGACTACGACGAGACCTTTGCACCAGTGGCGAAGATGAGCACCGTCAGAACCCTGATTTCTTTGACAGCAAATAGTGGATGTAAGCTACGTCAACTGGATGTGAAAAATGTGTTTCTTCATGGGGATCTAGTGGAGAAGGTGTACATGGAGATACCACCAGGATTCTGTACTGATAAGACAGTGGACAAGGTCTGCAGGTTGAAGAAGTCCCTCTATGGACTGAAGCAGTCTCCTCAAGCGTGGTTTAACAGATTCAGGAGGGCGATGATAGGGATGAGATATCGGCAGATCAATGTTGATCATACTGTGTTCTTCCGTCGGAGTGGAGGCCACATTACCATGCTTGCGGTGTATGTGAATGATATGATTATCACAGGAGATAATGAGTAGGAGATTGCCCAACTCAAGGAAAAGCTTGACAAGGAGTTCGAGGTGAAGGCTTTGGCCTTCTTCGGTACTTCCTTGAGATTGAGATTGCTCGAGAAGCAGAGGAGATTGTTCTTTCTTAGAGAAAGTATGCGTTGGACCTTCTCACAGAGACATGGACGTTGAGATGCAAACCTAGGAGCGATGGCGATCAAAGAGGTTAAAGCTGGGTGTTGAGGCTGGAGAACCAGTTGACCGGGACAAATACCATAGATTGGTGGGTAAGCTGATCTATTTGAGCCACACACGTCCTGATATCTGCTTTGCAGTGAGTGTGGTGAGCCGCTACATGCATGACCCAAGGAAGGGTCATATGGACGCAGTGTACCATATTATGAGATACTTGAAGGATGCCCCCGGAAAGGGGCTGATATTGAGGAAGAATGATCACATGAGCATCAAGGGCTACTGTGACTCTGACTGGGCCAGCTATGCTGATGACAGGAGGTCTACCTCGGACTATTGCATATGTAGGAGGCAACTTGGTCTCTTGGAGGAGTAAGAAGCAATCAGTGGTAGCCAGATCGACAACTGAAGCGGAGTACAGAGCTATGGCCTTGGGAGTTGCAGAACTGCTATTGCTGAAGAGTATGCTGGTGGAGCTGAAGCTGGATCAAGGAGCCAAGATGAAACTGTGGTGTGACAACCAGTCAGCCATCAGTATCGCCAACAATCCAGTGCAGCATGACAGGACCAAACACATTGAGATCGATAGGTTCTTCATCAAGGAGAAGTTGGACAGTGGACTACTGGAGCTAGATCACTTTCCAACCAACGATCAGGTAGCAGACAGTCTGACCAAGGGACTTAGCTCTGTAAATATGATTAGAGGATATGACAAGATGAGCTTAGTGAATATCTTTCGCCCATCTTAAGGAGGAGTGTTGGTATATTAGAATGCATTAGGGGATTTTATGTAAGATGGAGGGTTGTAAGGCTATATATATAGCCAAGAGAGCCAAGAGATTATCAATAAAATGAAGAATCACTCCTAAATATTCAACAGTGTGTATCTATAAATGTCAATACTATATAACATAAAGCACACCAAACAAGTCATGTCAATAATCAGATGAGGATCCTCAAAAGCGACTCAAATGAAGGGATAACAACCATTGTAATAGCCACAACATGGCACTTTCCAAACAAGAGAACGGGAATTACCAGAGACCAATATTGGTTGCTTTCTGTTTTTCCCTTTGGCATTATGAGAATAGAGAGAGATCGAGACCTGAATTACTTGGAACTGGACCTCGGCCACATCAGCATTATAAGTGATAAATCACTAACTTTGAATAATGAAAGATGTAGTTATATATCTCATGCTTTTGTTTTCTTAAGCCTGGTAAAATATGTTTTTCTTTTGCAGTCTCTCTATGAAGAAAGGACAAATTTATTGTTCCAATAATGTCGTTATATATCTCATGCTTGACAATTCACAAACAAAATAAAATAATGAAGGCATGTCAAAGAAAAATGATTAAACATGATGGACCAAAAGAATAAGAAAATAACAAACCTTGAAAAGAAGAGAACGGTGACGAGAGAGACCTATTTTTATGCAGCCAATTGGTAGTAGACTAGTCTGTTGTGAGGTTCGCAACTCCGTGCTTTTTTCCGTCCACCGAGCTAACATGTCATGTGCATCTCTTACGGGACCACCCATGTGTTGTGCAACAAGCTCAGATATTCTTTGCACCATGAAATCAACCTCAGATGCAGGGATGTCTATAGACATGCATTGTGCAACTTGCTCCAACTCAACCAGCACACCATCAATTGTACGGTTCACTATAATGACTTCAAAACCAAGATCCCCAATGCTCGTTTGAAGATCCACAAGTGATGGAATCTTTCCATGGCTTACAGAGCTTATTGAAAGCCCATATATGTCATAGAACCCATCCACAACTTTCTCATCATAATCAACTATGTTGTAGTCCTGCACTCCAGAAAGAGCAAAAAGGCGAATTCAAGAAAATCTGTCATATAGATAACAGATTAGATAGAAATTTATTTCCCTTTCATGGCTTTAGTGACTTAACATAGTACGAGTACAGCCAACCCTCGTTGTAAACAAAATACCCTTTTCTTCAAATGCAATTCTTGGTTACACCCCTATGTTCACAGACCCACTAAACGTAGAACTTGGCACAAGATAATCTAAGTAGAACTTGGCGAGCAAGATAACCCACATCAAAATTCAAGAATACTAAAACTTAAAAGATATACAAAATGAAATCAGAAGTTAAGTCCTGAATCTAATCATCCATTCAACCACTCTAGACAGAATCTGAAAAGTATGTTCAAGGCAATCCTGCCAGTGCTTATGCTATGCACCCATTACATTGGTAATTCAGACCACCCAATAAAAGGATTTATGGGCACATGTTACTTGAATTAGAATTAGAATCCATGGCATACAAACGAGCCTTGACTGAACTAGGTCGGTCTGGCTAATTACAATCTTTTACCATTGAATAATTGGCTATTTAACACATTTGCAGACTAATTTTTTTGTTTCATATTGAGACCAAAAGGAAGGGTGATGCAGATTGGTCCCCAAACTTCATGAAAATTTAGATTTATATTTTAGCATTTAGAAGTAAGTTATTATTATTTAGTAAATAAATTTAAACTCCATATTTGCCTACTAGTGGGGGATGACCACAAAAAAATATATACTGACTTTGACTTATTATAAAACTGGACCAGTTAGGAAGTCCCATAACTTACAGTATAATAGAATAATTAGAGTGATACTGATTTGGAGCCTAAATTGGCCCTTATTATTGTGTTATGAATCTTATGATTTATCTAGTTACTGGAATCTAATGATTTGGCTTTGATCTGTCTTAGGGCTATCAGAAACATAATTCTTATACTTGGTTTTAACTTAATTATGACCCGTCTGGGATTATATTGAGAGAGAACAGTTCTTTATTTTAGGTTTAGACCCATTAGGACACTTTCTCCTCGCTTTGCTGTGATTTGAGGCTATAAAAAGTAGTTTTGTACTGTAGAGAATTCATGCGTTGAATATTCCATTGAAGAAACCCGGTCAATTTCGGGTCATAAAGTTTTGAGAGATTTAGGCCAAAGTGTTTGGGACTAACTTTATTCGTGAGATTTCATGATGGTTTTAGTTTCGCTGATTAGAGAGCAGTTAATTAGAAGGAAAAAATTCTTACATTTCAATCTTCTTCCTTGCAATCCCATCTTCGGGTTATTTTAATTTGGAAACAGAAAACTAATCTGTCAATATTGGAGAAGCAATCAAGATACAATTAGGGGTCTCAAGACTAAAATTAGTGGTGTACAATATGTAAGTTGAGACAGGCTAGTTGTTATGGTGTCATGTTGTCGTTTCTCCTAATTGGTACGATAAATGCATAATAAAGAAAACTATAAGCATTGCATGCAAATTTCTTGTGCATGCCGCATACACGAGTTTGAGACTTCAACATTAACTAAACAAATAGTTCAAATAAGAAATTTCTACAAAGAGTATCACTAACTTGACATATATAGAGAGAGAGGATAAAAGACGAGGCTTGAGTCATTGAGAGAAGGGTGATATAAAGAGAGATGGGGACCGAGAGAGACATGTTGCTGCTGGCAATGGATGTCAGAGATAGAGATTAAATTTGATGGGTTAGGAAATAGACAAAAGTGAAGGGAATCATGAGGGCATAGGGGAATGCTAATGGTCATTTCCTCTTCTTAGTTTCTATACAATAGATTATTAACAATATCTATAACTTGATATTGGTCTGGTCATGGTTCCATGTTCAAAAAAAACTCGGCATGGGTTAGGTCCCAGTCAAGGCAAATTTGACAAAAGTACAAGCCTCGAGTTGATGGAGATGGTGATGAAGAGGGTTTCTTTCTGCATCAGGAGGCAGGCAGTTGAATACATTCACGAGATGCCAAATGCACATTGATTGCGAAAGCACCGAGAACCTTTGCAACCTTGGAAAGGATGGTGGAAAGATCAAGTAATCTGAAGAAAGAGCATTCCAGCCTCTTGGTTACTTGGTCGGGTTCTTCAAGGGGATTGTGGATAGAAAGCAAGCATTGGTTGATTTACTACAGATTGAGTTGTTGACCATGTCCAGTGTGATGTAGCAATTGGGGTGATGCAAATTATCTACTCAGAAAACGCTCGTTATTCAGAGATACAAATTCTAATATCATAGTTTTTCAGAGATTTAGAGTTTATACCTCCGAAAAATGTAACTTGGCGAATCTTATATTTTTTTAGGGAGTGGGGTGACAACCCCTTAGAAAGCCTAATTAGCATTAATTTATTAGAACTCATGTAGTTTGTGGGGTAAACTGCTAATTAAGGTCCAATTACTATACGGTACCTACGTGTGCGCCTCTACTTGAAATTGAATTCCAAAAATAGTAAAGTCGGACAGGCTAAAAACCCTATTCAGACCCGAACTCAAACAATGGGAATGTATCCCATTTCTAATATCAAATTTGACAACATAAAAGTTGAGAGTCCATTTAATTCCAAATTCACAAGAAGCCATCACAAACCTCACACGAACTGTTAAAGTCCCAGCCACTACACCAAAACTCCCAAGTTGTGACGAAGGTTGATGGTTATTCTTTTATAATAACCCAACACTTACACTGTCGAAACCTATAGTAAGCAAAGCTTTAAAGCTACTTCCACACACAACTCTATAGATGCTGCAGACATAACTATGCCACTCCAAAATCATAAATTTATTGCAATCTCTACACGAGCTCTCTTTCAACAGAGTGTCTGTTTCAAAATCCTGACTTTGTGACCGCGAAGCAAAGCTATACAGTACCAAACAGTCAAAGAATAAGTTTTTTTCCGCAGAATTAAGCTATAGAAGTCAGAATTTCTCTAATTTTCTCAATAAAGAATTAGTACAACTCACCCAGTATCTCCTGGAGAGCGATTCGGCGTCCCCTTCCTCTTTCCCGCGGAACTGGCCGGCCTCGCGACCGCCCCGACGGAACTCCGAGTTGGAAACGCTGATCGCCATGGCCAGCTGGACCTGGTACTCCTCCTCCGACGAGAAGTAGTCCTCCCTCTCCTCCGACCCCGCAGCCGCAGGAGTCGGAGACGGCAGTGACGCCAACGGCGCGGCGGCGGTGTTCCGGTGATCGGATCCGCAGGATGGGGAGGGGGAGGTGGTGGGGAGCTCCATCGTGGATCGATGGTCGGGATCGTGATTGCTTCCAATGTGGAATTTCCGCAGAATGTTCTTCATTGGAAAATTAGGGTTAAGGTTCTCGTCCGCTCTAGGAAGAAGAAAATGGCGGAGGACTTCACCTCGGACATGAGAGAGAGCGCAATTAATGTGGAAATGAACTAAAACTAAAAATTATATAATAAAAAAAAAAATTCTAAGGGCACCACACTTTTTACTTGGAGGCAGCCCAAAATAGTTCCAAAAAATTACAAGTTTGCCACCCATTTTTTTACTTGGGGGCAGCCCAAATTTCTTCAGCAAGTGGGACTGCCAACTTAGTGGCAGTCCTCACATAAAGGAGGACCGCTAGCAAGTTGGCAGTCCTCACATAAAGGAGGACTGCCAACTCATTAGCAGTCTTAACATAAAGGAGGACTGTCAACCTAGTTGCAGTCCCCGTGTACGAAGACACCCAAACAAAAAGCCACCGAGAAAGAAAGAAAAGAAAGTTGAAGAAGAAAGAAAGGGAGCGGCGCCGCCTAGCGAAGGAGGCAGTCCAGTCCCGCCAACACCTCGCTGCAGGGAGCGGCGCCTCCTCGCGAAGGAGGTCATCTAGTCCCGCCACCACCTCGCCCCCGCGCCCATGCCACCCCTGCGTCGTCCGCCACCACCTCGCCTCCGCCCACCCGTGCGCCTCCGCCCACCTCGCCCCCTCCCCGCATCCGCTCCCCCCTCCCCGCCCCCGCGCCCATGCCACCCCTGCTATTGCTGCTCGCCCCCTCCCTCTGTCCTAATTTTTGGACTGCCCCCAAGCAAATTGTGGGTACCCCCAGCAAAATCTCCACCTCCTTGGGCTGCCATCAAGTAACAAATGTAGTGCCCTTAGAAAAAAACCTAATAAAATTAAGTGGTGTGCATTAAAGCTAACATAACACCTAGACCATTTTCATTAAATTAAAACTAGCATTTTTTACTTATATAACTCGTAAATTTTATAGTAGAAAATGTTGCATAATAATTTTTTGGGATATTTAGTAATAAAGGTTCACGTAATTATTGAAATTAAGGTTTGTGTATCAAAAATTTCCTACCTTAGTATTTAGGTCTTAAAATTATTGCTCTTTTTTTCTTCCAACACGTACGGACTCAGTTAAATCGTGTCTCTCTGCACACAATTTTTAGCCGGTCGTCATATCATTTCGAACTCTTCGTGCAGATCTTGTACGTAGTGGCTTTGTCATCATCGTCCCACACGCACACATCGCGCACATCCACGCGCTCGAGAGCTCCACGAGATGGCTGTGACGTCTTTCGACGCCCGCAACTCAACTCCTCGCTTCGTCCACGATGTCGAGGGCACCCCCGACGTCTTCACGATACCTAAGACAGCCAAAACTGTCCAGCCACCCGTTCTATGCGCGACGCTCTTACGACGTCTTCTTGATGCCCTTACGGCACCGTACGACGGGCCGCGTGGTCGGTCGTCGTTTATACCCGTGGTATAATGCTGCCGATTATCGACCGTACCGTGTGGCATCCTAGCCATTGAGTTTTCATGCACGGACGCCCCATTTTGGCCCACGCCAGCTCATATCGTGACTATTTTTCGTCAGTCCTCCGACGTTGTTGATGCTCCGCATCGCACGGGCCAGGCTCATCATCGCCCTTAAAATTATTATTCACATGCCTATATGAACAGTTATTTTAAGATCCAAACACTAATGTTGGATATTTTTGAGACTCAAATCCTAATATCAAGTATTATGTGAGACCGTATTATTACTAAATAATCGTAGTAGGAAATGTTACATAACAAGTTCTTTCTATGAGATGTTGTATGTAAATTACCTTTTTAGGAGATTTATATATAACTTACTTGTAATTTCTATATTAATAGAAGCCAAAATATGTGAGGTACCCAAACAACGATACATATATCAAAAACATATTTGGAAAAGTATTTTATACTATATTGTGAGCCCCCTGAATTTTAGGATTTATTTTGAAATTTTCTAAATAAAATATTTTCGATAAATATTTTTATTATAATTAGTTTTGATCATTAAGTATACTTTTCCGTGACTATGATTTTTGGAGCGAAAGAGATGTCAACCTCTCGAAACATTCTTCATGAATTTTGATCTATACGAGTTTATCTTCATGTTGATATATCATGTCCCACTCAAACTTGTTCTCCTGTACTATATTTGCATCAAACAACTTTCGGATCAATTTAGGCCATTTGACCATTCCCACTTTTATTTATGATTATCATATACACATTGCCATAATTTTTAATTTAGGAGCACAAGACTAGTTGTTTTCTTAAAACCAACTTCACATACATGATCTAGTCAAGACACCCTACACCCATGACCTTCGTGTCCCACTCAGACACACCATCTTGTGCTTCATTTTTATCGCACAACTTTTCTGACACAAGACCCCATCTTGATTCACCCTACGAAGTCATATTTATTTTCGACTCGAATTGGGGACACCATTTCGACCCAAACTTGTCGACCCAAAATATAGACACGGCCCACATTAAGCCTACTAGACACGTGACACTTTTGTCCTATTCAATTTAGCCCATGCATGCTACTTATTTACTGTCACTTCCCGTTCCCAGAATACGTATTTTAATTCATGTACTGTTTTAATATATTTATTTAATATATATATATATCATGTATTGTTCTGTATTTAAAATTTCTTTAATTTTACATTAATTAATTTTCTTACAATTTTACTTTCAGCATTTTACTTTTTGCTTTGCTTTTGGGTTCGGCCCGAGTTGGTTTATTTTTCGGCCTTGGATGTTCAACATGAACCCGACTCCCCACCTACCACCACCCCATTTAAAACCCCAAAACCCTTTCTCTCTCTTCATTTACTCCTTCTCCATTACTCTTCTTCTTCATCCTCCATAATTCTCCCCACCTATCCAGCCGCATAGGCAAGTTTCAACTTGATTCTTGATGGATTTCCATTTTTGTTGTTCCATTTTCTTCCTCTCAAGATTCTTAGACACTTTAGTACTTAGCATTTTCAATTCCCATGGCTCATTTCATGTAGATCTAAGTTTAATACATTTTCAGAATTTTTTAGGTTTTGATCTAGTAACTTTGTTATTTTTTCAAGTTTTGATGGTTTCATGTTGTAGGAAATTTGATTCTACCCAATTTAGACTATTGGAAGTCCTAATTTTGACTTATTTTGAGTGATTTATGGTCTTTTAGTTCATGGGTTTTCATGGCCATTGGAGGCTGGTTGGGGAAGATGAGCAGTGCATGCTGTTGGCTGGCAAAAAGCTGTTGCCATGCTGTTTGCTGGCACATGTTGTTTGCTGGCGCATGCTGTTTCCTGGCGCATGCTGTTGGCTGGCAAAAAGCTGTTGCCATGCTGTTTGCTGGTGCATGCTGCTTCCTGGCGCATGCTGTTGGCTGACAAAAAGCTGTTGCTATGCTGTTTGCTGGCGCATGCTGTTTGCTGGTGCATGTTGTCATGGCGCATGCTGTTTTCTGGCACATACTGTTGGCTGACAAAAAGCTGTTGCCATGCTATTTGCTGGCGCATGCTGTTTCCTGGCACATGCTATTGGCTGGCAAAAAGTTGTTGCCATGCTGTTTGTTGGCGCATGCTGTCCTGGCGTATGCTGTTTCGTGGCGCATGCTGTCCTGGCGCATGCTGTTTCTCGGCACATGCTGTTTCTTGGCGCATGCTGTCCTGGCGCATGCTGTTTCCTGGTGCATGCTGTTTCGTGGCGCATGCTGTCCTGGCGCATGCTGTCTCTTGGCGCATGCTGTTTTCTGGCACATGTTGTTTCTTGGCGCATGCTGTTTCCTGGTACATGCTGTTTCTTGGCGTATGCTGTTATGGCACATATTGTTTCCTGGCGCATGATGTTTTTCGTGGTCGCATGCTGTTGACTGTTGTTTTCCGTGGTCGCATGGCACTTCCTGGCCGTATGAGATCCTGACCGCATATGCATTCTCAGCCGCATGAACTTCTATAATTTCCCGACCGCATGAACTCTAGCCCATGATGTCTTTTGACTGATTCTTGTCCCGAATTAACATTGATTGATATTGATTATGACCTTGACTAATAATTGATCATGCGTTCCTAGTTGGAACTAAGAGACTGGCTAGTCGTCTTATTGAATTGAATGAATGAGACACGTTCATATTAATTATGAACTATTGTAATCGATTGGCCGATCCCGAATATTGGCATACATGCATATGCAGGCTTCAATTTATTTATTTTTCTACAAAAGCAGCATGTGTACTTTATGGTCAAGGCATGATTTATTTCGTGGTTAGTTTTAATTGTTACATTACGCTATGTAAGACCTACGACCTAACCGCACAGGTATCGTTGTAGAGTTGGGCATATCGTACTTTGTACGGAAGTACTCATTATGAATGACCATAATCCACGGCATAGGATTTCACTTAACATAGAGGCTACTAAGTTAAATAAAATAATGATTGCATGGAGAGAATGGATTCCCGAGTTCTTACATGGCAACCCTCTTTGGGACTATTAGTGCCCGACAGGCCGGCTGGTTCCCACAGATACTGCAAATCTGTCACACGGGCAGGGAGCGATATCTGCTTATATTATTTATTATATATTGATGACGGGCGTCCCGCTGGGACTCGTCTAATTCATGATTGGCGCAATTGATTGACTGGGTAGACTAGCCTTGCTTGCACATAGTAAGAACTGAGGAATCCTTTATCGCATAATTCCAAGATAACTTGGAACCCACAATAGCAAGCCGTAGTAGTTGCATGGCCGTTTAAATTGATTTGGTTGTGTATTGTACCTACTCTGTTGACTAACTGAGATGATCAGAGTGTCGAGACATGACGGGCCAACTTCTGTCCTTGTTTGGTTTGGAGGTTGGTTCGAAGTGTCGTGATGTTATGTGAATCCCAGTAGCAAGCAGAGATCTATTATTATATTCTCTTATTTACTGGTTTAAATTCCTCATATCGTGCTTCCTTGCGGTACTTGCTATTAGAGGTCTAACCTCTCTGGTTTTGCATGGCCAGATCTAGAGCCGGTTCCCGAGGACTCAGCTTACTTCCACCTCCAAGATGGTCAATACTAGAGGGATGATCGCAGGAGGACTCGAGTGGGTTCCTTACTTCCCCACTCGTTTTGTTATTTACTTAATACCTTGCCGTTTGGCACTGACATGTTAGTCGGATTGTCTTGTACTTACTTTTACATAATTGTAATTAAGTCAGACTGCAGCTGATAATAATTGTGTATACTTTGCTACATCATCTGGCTATGTTTTATAAAGCCAGATATCGATAATATTTTGACTGAGCGTTTGGGACGCTTTACTGTTTTATCTTACATGTTCTCTATTTTTGTTTCTTGTTTGAATGATTGAGACAATAGATGTGAAGTGACCATAGTGAGACTTTCATATAGTATGCACCCCCTCGCCTTTTAGACAGCATTGATCGTATTATACGGTATTCATCTACCCGTAATACGTAGCTGGCTGAGTCATTCCCCTGCTCTCCAGTATTCTGGTTCTGGGGCGTGACATTTACACGTGATCATAAATGATCTAAATAATAGTCATGGTCTCACCAAGCCTAAACCTAGCCCAATCTAACCCAAGGGCATGTGACCCCCTCCCCCAAATACTAATATTGATATATTTTTATTATATCCTAGCAGTATTGGGATCAAGGACTTTCCATATGTAAATATGTATTTAATTGTCAATGGGCTAAATCATTAATTAGATTACCCTCATATTTTATCCATTTAAATACCTACTTAATTATTGACCTTATTATTATTAAAATAATAATACAAGTATATAAGATTTGTCAATATGGATTAATATCACTGGCTTGACCCAATACCTAATATTAATGAATTAATTTACTTTCCTTAAAAGACTCAACTCATACATTTAACCTAATCCCCACACTCAATCCTAGCCATTGATTTATCCTTCATCAATCCACCACCCATTCCTACATGACACCCACTCACTCTCACACCCCTTGGTCGGCCCTAACTCCCACACATTTCACATTTCTCTCTCTACTTTTGTAGAGATTTCTCTCTTTCTTTCACTCTCTCTCTAACTTTTACAACAGCCACTCCCCTCCCTTCATTTTATCACTCATATTTCTCTCTCTCCCTAACTAACAGCCCTCTCCCTACCTAGGCCGACAACAACCCTCCCTCTCCATATCATCGTCTTCTTTCTCCACCTCTCTTCCTCCTCCACTTACCACCTTCACCAGGCCGACAACCCCCTTTCCATACTTCTTCCTCCTCCTCTTCTTCTTCTTCTCTATTTCTTCAACTCCATTTCACCACCATCATCACCATCACCACATCATCTTCACCATTATCTCCATTTCCAACCCCATCTCCTCCTCCTCCCAACGGCGAAGTCGCGCACCACCACCAACCTTCTCGCAGTACCAGCGACCTCCCTGGCCAGCCATCGCCAGGCGCGTACAAGCAACAACGCACAAGCAGCAGCGGTAAAGCAGCAGCAACTACGAGCACTGCAGCAGCCACAGCATGGCAGTGTCGCCACACGACCACCGTGACTCCGGTGAACCCCTAGGAGACCTTCCCGTGACGGTCGTCGACCTTTCCGACGCGTACAATAGGCGATTCGTGCATTTTTCACGAGATCCCATCATGATGCACGAGTTTTGAACTCATAAATCGTTCCTTGGGACAGCAACTTCGTGCATATTTTCTGGGCAATCCGACCATTGGATCGACGAACTCTTTCCTCCGTTGCAATCTCGGTATATACCCCTTCGCTCCTCTCAAATTTCAACTGTTAATTCGATCTTTTGATAGATCAAAATCAGCCGCTAAGTTACCCGAATAATTGTGTTTATTTTTGGACAGTTTTGTGGAGCCAACTTCGCGGACTCGTATCTCCGCCGTCGCAGCTCTGTTTGACGTGCCACTAGTTCCTGTGCACATCTGGTATAACCATCTTCTTGTCCCAAGTTTTGTTTTATTGTGAGCTTATTTGATTGGTTGAATTTGACGTCAAAGTTGGTTGTCCGAATTCGTAATTTCTAACTTGTAAAATTCTAATTTTGGACCCGGGACTCCGGATTCAAATGTTGACACCACCAGTAGACTCGTGGCGTCATTCTGGCATGAATTCATCTAAAGTTTATTAGATTTGGAGGACATGGGCCCTGGCACGCATTTCTGTATAAAACGGACCCCGCAGTCCGAGTCAACGAACCATTTTGAGATTGGCTCATCGGAATCCAATTCCGAATATACCGTTGAGTTTGTATCATCATTCTGGGCTCGTTGATATATAGTTTGCTAGATTTCATAGATACTGGCTTTGATACGTATTTTCGTACAAACCGGATTTCAAAGTCCTGGTTAGGGCTGAGCATTATTCGGTTTTGGGCCGAAAACCGAACCGAACCGAATAAGGGTTTATATTTCGGTTTTCAAACATTTCGGGTCGGGTTCGGTTTGAGGAAAACCCAAAACCCTTATTCGGTTTAGGTTTCGGGTTGGCAGTTCGGGTTCAGTTGAAAACCGAAACCCGAATAAAAAAGTGAAATTACTGAAATATCCTTACATGTTTATATATCAAAAAAACCCTAATTTCCTATCTAACTCTCTCTCTCCACTTTCTAAAATTTCTTCTGCCGAGCGAGCCGGCGTAGCGCAGCCGAAACCCTAACATCGACCTGACCCTTCTCTCTTCTCCCTCTTCCTGGAGCTTTGTGAAACCCTGGTTTCTCCTAAGCCTTTGAGAAACCCCAAGGCCCCAACCCTCTCTAGATTTCTGGATCTGGATCTGAAAGTTAGGGTTTCTCCCGAAGGTCCCAAACCCTCACGCCGACTCCTCTTTCTCTCTGGATCTGGATCTGGAAACTGAGGGTCTCTAAGTCTCTTCTCTTTCTCTCTGGATCTTGATTCTTGAGCATGTAAGTATTTTTTTCTTGTAATTTTTGCTTTTATGCATTTTACTTGGTTCTTACTTCTTAGTTCTTACTTTTTTTTGTTGATTATGCAGGCATATTTACCTTTTGCAGCACTGAAAAATTAATGTATATAATTTTTACAGCAATTTTTGAATATTTACTCTCTTTTTTTGGATTAAATACTTGGTTAAAGCAATTTTTACAACAATTTTTACAACAATTATTTACGTGCATGGAGCCATGGACACGGGTGGTTAGCTAAGTGCTAACTTTGTTTTGTACACTGTAACTTAGTTACAGCAGCTTCTTTTCCCATAGTGATTGGGTTTGTTTTGTGGATGGCACTGTGCCCCGGACATATTTTTGTGTATGGTTGATTTTTATCTGTCATATTTTTTGCAATTTGTGTATGGTTGATTTTTATCTGTCATATTTTTTGCAAGTTGCAAATTCCATATTTCATATTTTGTAACTGTGAATTCTGCAGGTCTTAGGGGCTTGGATTATTGGTTTAAATCTGGGCTTTGCCTTTGAGCATATTCGCTTGGATTTATCTTGGCTTGAATCGTTGTAAGAATCATCTCTCTCTCTCTCTCTCTTTGTGATCTGGAATGAATATATATATGTGTTCAATTTGTACTTTGCAGGGCAAATTATTGCTTATAGTGCTTTGCACAAACGTCGCAGCGTGCAATAGCCAGCTTGCTTATAGGCTAGAAAAGCCTTAAATTCTGAACATTCTTGTTGATTGAATGATTTTTGCATGCTAATAGAACATGATTCTTGAGCATAGTGATTGGATTAGTTTTTGCATGCTAATAGAATAAGTTCATCTTGGTTGTTATTATGGCTTCAAGTTCTAAAGAGGTATAATGCCATATTTTCTCTAAATCTTCATTAGAGACTTGATCTCTCCAATACTTGTTGCTCATAATTTTAATTATCTGTGACTTCATCTTACATTTCTTTTTATTATAACTCTAAGTTGAGAACTTTTACCTCTTTCAACAACAGAATTCCTTTTGTGTTGCTTGGTGACAGGAAACTGAGGAAAGTAAAGTTTGCTCTCTGATAGAAGACTTGCATATCAAACTATTGTTGTAACTATTGTTGTATTGTTGTAATTATTTATTCTTGTAACTATTGTTGTAATTATTGTTGTAATTATTTATTCGTTCTGTAATTATTGTTGTAATTATTTATTCGTTCTGTATAACATCATGTATTGTCTGCATATCAAACTATTGTTGTAATTATTAATTCCTTGTCATTTGTTGTCTAGTCTCTGCATATTTAATCAAGCTACTGGCCATATGTATTGTTCTTTGTCATATGTTCTGCATATTAATCAAGCTACTGGCCATATGTATTATTCTCTGCATATTAATCAAGCTACTGGGCCATCTGTGTATGGTTTATTTTATCCGTGAATTTTTATCTGTTATATTTTTTGCATATTAATCAAGAAAATAGCCATTTGTCACCTGTGTGTGCTTTTTTTTTAAGTATAAGCACAATTGTTCATTCCAGGCCCATTAGCAAATAGGGCCCAAATGGTCGGCCCAGTTAAAAAGGGCCCAACCGATTAAACCGAATAAACCGATTAAACCGATATTATTAAATCGGTTCGGTTTATATCGATTGCTCTTATAATCGGTTCGGTTTCGGTTCAGCGTTACTTTGAAATCGATTTATTCGGTTTGGGTAAATTCGGTTCGGTTTAAACCGATTTAACCGAATGCTCTGCCCTAGTCCTGGTCAACGGACCATTTTGAGATCGGGTCATCGGAATCCAATTTCGGATATACCGTTGGGTTCGTATCGTCATTTTGGATTCGTGGACATATAATTTGTTAGGTTTAGTGGACTTTTATCCTGACACAATTTTTGGTACAAAGTGGGTCCAACGACGGACATCATTTTGACCCGAATTTACCTTTTTTCCCTGTGTCCAAATTGGACTTATGGAAAGGCTATCCTAGCTAATTTGACCATTTTGGACACGTTGGTGGTGTTTGTTTCATCATCCGACAATGCATGTATATATTTCTTTATGTATCACTATTAGTTATAATTAATTTTTATTACGTTCGTATTTCGGAATCCGTACAACGAAACTGAGATCAGTCGATTCCAATGACCTCATATCGCTAAAATTGACAAGATGACCATGTGGGTCGCCATGATAAGATTGTTAACCTTACGGTTGATCGTCTAGTCTCGATTTACGTGTCGTAGGTTTCGATGTACGAATAACGAGGTGTAACTTGATATTTTAATCTACAACTTGCAATTCATATTATTAGCTGTTATATATATATATTATATATATATATATATATATATATATATATATATATATATATATATATATATATATATATATACCTAATAATATTTTGTAAACAAAATTATAATTTCTAAATATTATAAATAATTTTTAGATAGATATGTATATATAGTTATTATTTTCCCTTAAATCGTAAGTCACGACTATTATAGTTGTTTCCTATTCCTCATCACTATTATCGTGCCAAGTCCTGATTCTAGACTGTTATATATCAAACTAGGCTATTTGGACTATTCTGGACTCAGTGGAACCGCCTGTGCCATCGTTTGAGACCATCTTGTGGAGCTTAGCATCATACCTATTCCGTGTCGACACGTTCGTGTCGTGCACGTCGACTTCCAACTAAATTGAGTCGAGTACATTCTTTGATAGTTTTCATTGCTTTGATATCTACTATATCCGATTCAGTTGTAGTATTTTACTTGATTCTCGACACGAGGATACACGAACTAGTATACCTTGGATCCCGTCATGAGATGTTACTCATGGTTTACCTGGTATACTGATACATGTCTTGTCCTTGACTATTATCCTTGTACTTGTATAGACACCGATTCCTAAGAGGATTTGCTACCCTCTTAGAGAATCTCGTGTCGTAATGTGCTATGGTTGGATCCATTATACTACTCGGGGATGGAGAGCTATTAGAGGTTATGTGATCAATACCCCTCATGTTACTTTCTGTGCATAGCTCCACCCTCACCGCACGTAGAGTGTAGCCTGACCTGATACTACTGGAATAATAGCTTTCCATTTTGGCCGGCCTGATCTCCAGGTTTACATGTGCTTGTTCTTGTGCATAGTCAGTCAAATGGAACAATCGGATCTTGACCCAAGCCGATCACATAATGCTCTAATATCTCAAGGCACCGTTTATATTTTACATTATACATCAAATGTTCATGTACTGCTTTACATTCCAATATTTCATACCATGACATGATATTCAGTTCACTTGTACTATTTTACTTAATGTCTTGATATTTCATCTTGTATTTCATTATAACTGTCTCTTATAGTATTTGTCAATTCATTTGAAACTGATGTTAGTTTATGTACGCGTTTCCATCCTGACTAGATACGTTGACAAATTTTAGGAATTGTTATGTCCCACATTATTGGACTACAAGATGATGCTAGCTGAGGCGGATCTCGATATTCTTTTACCGTGAGTTGTCTCCCGGGAGGCCTGGTAGTTTGATTTAGTTTTTGTTATTGTTTTGTCTCCGATACATTATTGTCTCATATGATCATTTTGTAGATCCTAGTTGTTATAGTGATACTGTTATATTTTCTTATTCATATCTTCTTAGATGTTTGTGATTGGAGTACATATTGTTGTTATAGCTCGTCTAGACGTTGTATATATTATTGGGTACTTGACAGCGTTCTACCGCGGATACTGCGACGTAGGCTGGACGTGGCCCATATACTCGTGCCCCGAATATTCGGGTGCGGGTCGTGACATATGTCAACTTTTATTATGTTATCTTTATACTTTTTTTGAAATAAATAATTCACAATAAAATATGTTTTAAGAAAAATAGGAAATATAAGAATTGTTAATAATTTATATTTATATTATTATATTTCTATAAAAAAATAACAGTATAAAGTGACGTGCTAATGAATATTAACTCTTTATTGTGGTAGTGGAAATTAATAATGATAGTAGATATTAATATTATAATTACGATTATATCCTTAATTATATTTTTTAAAATGTAAGCTAATATAATGTTATTTAGTAATCTTAAAAATTTTATGATAAAGAATTTCAAGTCTTCGTATTATATGGTAGTATATATTATCAATTTAAATTAAACTAATTGATATTCATATTAATATTTGATCCAATTTTAGTTTTCAATTTGACTCAGTTATATTATATTCCATATTTGTTAGACTCTATTTCTTAATTAAAATTTATTTATATAAAAGTATTTACAATTATACAATAATATTATGGTAGGTTCGAATTAAAATTTCAGCGCAAAATTTTATCATATATTGATGGCATTTGTTTATTTGTTCTACAGGTACAAAATGAGCTCTCGTTCGATCTATTACGTGACTTATTCGAGATTAGGCACTTAAACAACATATGACTATGGGTACATCTTAAAAAAAAGGCAAGACAAGTTCAAATGGATGTTTCTCGTGATAAACCCTTCATCAAACAAAGGATATAAGGATACATTTTTCTTTACTACATATAAAGCGAAGTTGAGGGAGGTCTCATGTTTAAATTGTATAGAAACCTCTATGTTAGGACTTGTGGACAAAATCCAACCTCTCTGCAACATCTTTTAAAAAAGGGGAGACAAGTTCAATTGGGCGTTTCCCGTGATAAAAAAATCCTCCATCAAACAAAGAATATAAGGATAAACTTTTATTTTCTTTTCTACATATAAAGAGAAGTTGAGGGAGCTCTCAGGTTCCCATTGTATATAAACCCATGTGTTAGGACCTGTAGAAAATATCCAACCTCTCTAAGCTAGTGAATTTGTCGCTTTGTTCTCTCAGTTCCACCATATATATGCACGGACAAACAAACTTTGGGACTTCAGACTGAGCTCTCCCGCCGAAACAAGTAAGCATCTTTGTCACATCCTTGATTATTATTTGGAATTATTTTGACTTGTTGACTCTTTATTGTTATTTACAGCTCATCCATCACCCTTGGTTAAGCCCTCGAGTTAGGATACAAGGGAAACCACCACACAGGGGAACCCACTAAGACTCCTAGACGCCTAACTGCCTATATAAAAAAGTAGATGTATTCTCATGTGGAGGACCATAATCATTATACTTGTCTCCGAAGCAATTGTCTCATTCTCCCTCTCCTCTTCTCCATCACACGTATGAGTTTGTCGTGGGATGGAACTAAAGGAGTCTCCTATCGTATGATTCTTCAACGACTGTGTCTCAAAGATTATAGAAGGAATCAAGTTAGTCGTTCATCGAAGATATATCTATAAACAACTTATACTCGTACTTTCGATATCTAAATCGTAATTAGAAAAAACAATAAAAGATTATGAGCCAAAGTCCAATTTAATCGCCGACCCTTATAATACCATAAAAAATACATAAGTTTTAAAGTGAAGTTAATTCTATCTACCACTTTTGTAAGAACAATTGTTGGTTGTTGTTGTCGCTAAATGCGATGCAAATATTTCAAACACGAGACTTTGTTTGGGGTTGCTGTTGTTTTCCAAAAAAATCAAAACAAAAGCTTTGATAACTGGTGTAATGTAGGTATTCCAAAGTTAATATTATTATTTTTTGAAATTGTTATTACCAAATAACTTTGATCACTTTATTAAAAAAAAGTAGGCCGGGTCTTGCAATGCTTATTGGAGGTTGCTTATTGAAAAGCAGCAACAATCGCAAACCAAGCCTTTAGGTCTTGTTTGGTTCGCAGAGTCATCGGATTGGGAAAGGAAAATGATTACTTTCCTATGTTTGGGTGCCAAAGGAACTGAGGAGAAAAGGAGAGTGATTATCAATGAAAGAAAAATTAGAAAAAAAAGTAATTCCATCCATCAAAGCAACAAATTACTTTTCTACATTAAAGTATTCATTTTTTCTTTTCAAATCCTTTAACATTTCTAAAAATTTGAAAAATAATGATTTGCTTTTCCATTCCGCGAACCAATCGATGCTGGCCGGTTCAAGAAGCCACCACCGGATACCCTACTTACCCTGCGCGCAAGATTTCCGTCCCACCTTCTCTCTCTTCTACTAACCTTCTAGTTTCTTCCAAAAAATGAAAAAGTTTTATGAAAAAACCACCGCGTAATAACATTTCATCGCGTGCCCAGAATTAACAAAATATATATAAAGAGGGTTCCGAATGACCTTTTTGTCCTTCCTTCTAATTTATTGAAAACACCCACGAAACTACTCTTAAAAAAATATTTCGATACTTTATCTTCTTCCATACACTGCTTACTTTCGAATCTAGGGTTTTTTCTCAAAAATCTTCAAAAACTCGTCGAAAAATTTCGGAAAGACCGAGACAAACGGCAAAAGTGCTAAAATGGAGGTCAAAACATCATTTTTTTACGATTCTAAAATTTCAAAAGGCCGACTAATAATAAAATGATTTAATTCAGGCTCCTCGAAGATACGTTCATTTTGCGACAAATCGGGCCTCGTTTCGACCTCCCAGTCAAAAGTTATGGCCCTTCAAAGTTTCAAATGACCATAAAATGCAGAAGAATGATCATTCTCCATGTTAGAACACGAAGAATGTTAATTTTGCATGAGGGTGACCATTCTCCGTGCTAGTAACACGAAGAATGGTATTCTCCGTCTTAATTTACACGGAGAATGACTATTCTATGTGTTAGTAACATGGAGAATGGCATTCTCCGTCTTAATTTACACGGAGAATGCCATTCTCTGTGTTAAATTTCACGAAGAATGGTATTCTCTGTCTTAATTTACACGGAGAATCACTACAAAAAGTTATCGATTTAGCGACGGCTATATCCATCAAAAATCCATCGGTAAATGTAATTACCGACGGATGGTCGACGAATATTGGTTAAAAAAGGTCGCCGAAAAAAGCCTCGTCGCTAACTACAATCCGTCGGCAAGTTGTCGCCAAGCGACGAATTAGCGACGGAATGTCGTCAACCATACTCGTGCAGTTTGCGATGACTCGCCGACGGATTACCGTCAAATCACGCATCAAAAGAAGTAATGACGTGTCACTTACCGACGGACATATCCGTCGCTATTTGGTCGGTAAATGCGTATCAGAGAGTTTTTGATACGCAAATTTCGTCGCCAATCAGTCGCGAATGGTCGCTAAGTTTTGACGGATTCGCGACGGAATACCGACGGAATATCCGTCGACCCGGTTCTATGAATTATTCATATTTTCACAACATTGGCGACGGATAATCCGTCGTTATTCCATCGTGAGTCGTCACTAGACCGTCGCCAATTGGTCGCTAACTGGGAATCTCCAAGTTAACGACGGATAGTCCGTCGGTAATTGGTCGCCAGTCCGTCGGTAGCTGGGAAATTTTTGAAAAAATAGCATAAAACTGGGCATTCCCAATATACATAATTCCAATATACAAAACACACAAATAATCCCAAGTAATTACAATATACACAATTCCAATATACAAAACACATAAACAATTTCAAAACACAAATAAACACACAAATAATCCCAAGCATTCAAATTGTTCACACAAAACACACAAATATTCAATATTTAAACACAAATATTCAGAAGGTCTCAGAAAGGGAAAATCGACTTCGGCCTCAGCAAAGACCACAAGTCAGACGATGAATCCTCACAGCCAGGGATCATGGTGTAACGCCCCAGTCCCAAAATACGTAGGACTATGAACGTAGACATGCCAGCTGTATACATACGAAGTACACTCCAATATATAAAAACTTCGTATGAATACATAAGTTGTAAAATGCAGTAGAACCATAACTAATCTCATCCACACAAAATAAATGAATAAAAGATATCATATAATCAACTATGAATTGTCATTGGTACATGTAGTTGGGCGGAGACAAATCCACTACCAACTATGAAAAAAAATACATGGAAATGAAATGAGCTTGGCGAGCGAAGCGAAGACGATCCAAGCGTAATCATCCTCGAAGAAATAGTGATGATCACGGCTAGAGCTAGAACACCTGCAAAAAATAAGAGCACACACCTGGCGAGATAACCAGGTCCTCAGAGGAACATAACAAGACACATAATATCATGCCAATAACTGAATAAATAAAGCTCAACAGAAAAGTATATGTGACTACACAATTAAAGGTCCTTAACCATTCTATGTGAAAATGCAATTTGAAGACAACGTTCCACATAAGGGCTCTCGAGACTAGAAACACGGCGCGTTAGCGTTTCAACCAAGGCACTAGTGGCGTCTAGAGAAAAGTAAATGCACGACCACTAGCTCTTGGATGAGTCACTAACGGCAGCTAGACGAGGATAAATGCACGACACATTTGTGTTTCAACCGAGGCACTAGTGGCATCTAGAGAAAAATAAATAAATGCACGGCCACTAGCTCTCGACTGAGTCACAAATGGCAGCTAGACGAAGGTAAAGGTGTGAAAGCCCCTACGCCTAATAACTGTCTTCACCCTCCCCATGCACTACTCGTGCTGAATCCACACCACGATATTCCTAATAACCGCTAAGTCTTCTAGGCAATTATATTAGCAGTTATACCCTAACGTTCGTCCTGTACGCACCGATGTACAGTCGGTACGTAAGTCCGAATCTATGTGAGACAGTGACATCGTGGTACACAAGTGTCGGTCCCATGAATACGGCACAAACAAAGGTGGTCCCTTAACTCTAGGCTAAATACATAAAGAAACTAAAATATAATAATTTACAACTACATAGGATTTTGAAAGAACAACTTATAAGAAATAAAAACATGCATGATATTGAGCACGAAATTAAACAGTAAAGGCAAGGTGTCTTGTCTGGTAGGACGCCTGGTGTACGGCAATGATCAATGTGGCACGAGCTGCGACTTCGGTAACAACTACACAAGGTGACCTTTGCTGGTGGCACGGACGGTTCCATTGGGTCCAGAAGGGTCAAATTAGTTAGGGTGGACATAATGAAGGTACGGAGTTGGCTAGGGACGATATAAAGAAGTTCGACATTCGCAAGAAGATATGAGGGGTTTGATTTAGTCATTGACAAGAATAAATATTCGAACAATTTAGTAAAATATCCATAACTATTTTATAGAATACCTTTTTATTTGAAACCTATATTTAAAAATCAATTATAAATAAACGCTATGTTTTTTTTATTCAAAATATTACAAATAACAATTTAAAAATATAAAAAACAATTTAGGCTAAAAACAAATTTTTATCAAATAAATTTTTAATCTAAAAAGCCATAAATGATACAAATAATATAACACTAATTTAGGTAAACACTTAAAATATCGAGAAATTATTTAGCGCTAAAAATCCAATTAAGTCAAAAATAGAATTTTAGTCAAAGACTATTTTAAATGCCATAAAACAATATAGCAATATATTTACGCTTTTGAATAAATTTTGAAATTACGTATATAGTCTACCACCAGCATCCTTTTTGTTACCAAAATAATTTGGAAATTATTATACATATAATTTTCAATGTAAGTAATAATTTAAATAACAAAAATCCTATCAACAATAATACTAATATATTTATTCATATACTATAATAATAATAATAATAATAATAATAATAATAATAATAATAATAATAATAATATAAGTTTATTAAACCTATTCTGATCCAGTGAGAGAGAGAGAGTGAGAGATAGGAAAGGGTTTTTTTTTTTTGAGAGTGAGGAGAGGAGAAGGTGGCCGCCGGAGGGTGTCGCCGGCGCGGCGGTCGGCGCGCGGAGGAGAGAGGAAGGGCGGAGGGAGGTCACCTGTTCGGAGGCCACCGGTGCGGAGGTACGGCCCAACAGCGGGCGTCGCAGAAGAGCGGGGTTTCCAGGAGGGCGTTGGGCGGTGCTCGTTGCGAGCGTCGGGCGGCGGATCTGGAGGCCTGAGAGTCGGGGAAGATGGCGGAGAAAGACGAGCGATGGAGGTGGCGGAGGCTGACGCGGTGGATGAAGGGAGCGGTGGAGGTGGTGGAGGCTAACGTGGTGGATGAAGGGAGTGGCTTACCGGGGGTCTCGGTCGGAGCTCTCGGGGTGGCGCACCCATGGAGGAGGCGACAGATGTGGGCGGCGGCGGTACTGGGTCGGTCGCCGGGCGATGCGGCTGAGGGTGATCGGCGCGGGTGCGTCGTCGGTGTCGCGGAGGGGAGTGGGAACTCCGGCGGAAGGGCGGAGGGTCGGGGCTTCGAACGGGAGGAAGAGGAAGGGGAGCGAGGGGGTTTCCGCCCGGGCGGCTCGGCGGAGGTCGCCGGCAGAGGGGTTTCGGTCGGGCTACAGGCGCGGAGGAAGGTCGACGCTCGGCCAGGTTAGGTTTGGGTTTGGTTTGTGGTTCTCTTCTTCTTCTATTTTTGTTTTGCGATGGTGGTGATATTGGCTATGGCCGCGACGACACTGGCCAGGGTCATTGGCGGTGGTTGTGGATCGGAGTTTGGTAGGGGCGTGGTGATGGTGGTGGCGGTGGACAGGGGTCTGGCGATCGAGGCGGTTGAGTAAGGGAGGTGACGGGACTGGTGTTTGCGGATGGTCGTGGAGGCGTGGTGGACTGGGACTGTGCTCGGGGCGAGCGGAAGGATCAATGTTGGTGGTGGTTCGGTTGGTGTTGGGTGACCGGTTGCGGCGACACGGGTCGACAGCGGGGTGCCGGTGAAGGAGATTGTGGCTAAGGAATCGACGGAGACAGGAGAAGGACACGAGCGGGGATGGGGTTTAGAGTAGGGTTAGGTTAGGGATTTGATTGTGTCAGAATTGTCGACACGGGAAAAAGGTTCATGTATATGTAAATAATGGAATAAAATTATGGATATGGGAACACGGACACGATGCACGTGAGTGGTGGAAATTATGGAGGAGTACCTGCCTATTTATAGGATGTGGGAATTCCCATTTGGATATGATTAGGATTAGGATTTAAACCCAATTAGATATTCAAAAAAATCAAATCTAAATTAAATTCCAATTTAAACTCTAATTTTAAATCTAGATAATCTAGACTCAAATTAAATATAAATTCTACTTTTAAACTATTTAAATTAATCCATAAAATCAAATCGGAATTTAAAATGGCCACAATAACTTCCAAATATATTTTTCAAAATACCAATAATAATAATTTTGAAAATAATAAATATTTTTAAATATCTTTTCGAATAATAAAATATTAATATTAATAAATCTCGAAAATTACATTTTTATTTAAATATAAACTAATAAAATATTTAGGAAATATATACGTATGCACAAGAATATTATTTACTATTAATAACAAACGAAAGACTTTTTATAAATAAATAAAATAATAGATTTGGAAATGTTGGTATGATAGCTAAAACAATTATTACATATATTATTTTAAAACTATAAAAAAAATATTTTTCTAAAAATATGTACGCTCGCATATATTCGCACTCGTCGAGCAAATTCGATAATAACGAAATTTTGTGCGCGACGTACACTGCAACTACGCACGTACAAATACAAAAAATAATCAGTACCAAATTTATAAAAAAAATATATAGTAGAAATTTAGGAGTTTTACATCCTACCCAACTTAAAAGAATTTCGTCCTCAAAATTAAGAATAACTAGGGGGTTGAGAAGGTACAAGGGGTATATCGATAATGAGAATATGACGAGTTTTCGGGCGAGGCAATGAAACAACGCCTTAACATAAACAAGCATTTAGTAGGTCATGAATTTGATAAATTCGAAATAGTCATGGATATTGAGGGTTGCTAGTTAAGGCAATAAAATCATGATAACACGAATTGAGTGATAACACGAATTGAGTAGATCAAGGGAATTAATTTCTAGAGCCTTTAGGAGAGGTAGTAGTGGACGTCTAGGTCGAAGGCATGAAAATAGAAGAACGATTGGGATTATTCAAATGAGTTAGAAGGTCGCGATGGTAGGTTTAGGATCATGGAAAAAGATGAATAGTTTTAGGATGAAGATATAGCAACATCGAGTGATGATGGTTATAATTGATAGGAAAGCTAGAGGAAAGTTCTAGCACACGCCTTTGTCCTTCTAAAATGATTGAAGGCGAAAGCAATAAGGAGTGCAAGGACAATATTATCGGTTACGAATACGTGGTTCAAAGACGGTCGTATAGGTTTCAAAAGAATCGTCAAGGCAGTCGTGGATGGAATTCTAAGGGAAAAGTTCAACTACATCCCATCCACGTAGATTGATATATGAAAAAGGCGAACCAAAGTGCACTCGGTTGATCAGACCATCATGTACCGGTTCTGATTAGACAATATGTTAGTGAGCGGCCGCTCAATAGCATATGCCTTGATCAAGCTTGATAAGGAATTGGCTTGCAAATACTAGGCTATATTAGCATCATTAGTCTAGATAGTAGTACATAGGCACGATGGTAGATGAAATAAGAACAAATGTGAATAGTCTAAGAGTCATAAGAATCTAAGTCTTGTTTATTCCTATACCATTATTCTACGATTTTATTGACCAAGGCTTGGTTGACCAAATGGGTTAAATTCTTCTAGTCTCTATAGTCTAGATAATACTATTTGTATTCTCTTTAGCGGTCAAGGGTGTGTCAGGCCGTGGGGTATTCTACCCAACTTAAAAGAATTAAGCTAAGGGTGTTTGGGACATCTAACTAGTAGGGTCAATCTCTAGCAAGCACGAAGGAAAGATAAGGATAATGATAGAAGGAATCAAGCAAGATGTACCGATGAGTCGAAGGGTAGTTCGAATATAGAAACGAGGGAAGAGGTCAGTATGTGGATGAGATCATAGACTTCTAATCCTATATGCAGGCTTGCTTGGTACGGTAAAGTAACCAAAAAATTTATCATGACCTGCATGGGCCACCACAAAATCATGTAACGCCCCAGTCCCAAATACGTAGGACTAGGAACGTAGACATGCCAGCTGTATACATACGAAGTACACTCCAATATATGGAAACTTCGTATGAATACATAAGCTGTAAAATACAGTAGAACCATAACTAATCTCATCCACACAAAATAAATGAATAAAAGATATCATATAATCAACTATGAATTGTCATTGGTACATGTAATTGGGCGGAGACAAATCCACTACCAACTATGAAAAGAAATACATTGAAATGAAATGAGCTTGGCGAGCGAAGCGAAGACGATCCAAGCGTAATCATCCTTGAAGAAATAGTGATGATCACGGCTAGAGCTAGAACACCTGCAAAAAACAAGAGCACACACCTGGCGAGATAACCAGGTCCTCAGAGGGACGTAACAAGACACATAATATTATGCCAATAACTGAATAAATAAAGCTCAACAGAAAAGTATATGTGACTACACAATTAAAGGTCCTTAACCATTCTATGTGAAAATGCAATTTGAAGACAACGTTCCACACAAGAGCTCTCGAGACTAGAAACACGGCGTGTTAGCGTTTCAACCAAGGCACTAGTGGCGTCTAGAGAAAAGTAAATGTATGGCCACTAGCTCTTGGGTGAGTCACTAACGGCAGCTAGACGAGGGTAAATGTACGGCACATTTGTGTTTCAACCGAGGCACTAGTGGCATCTAGAGAAAAATAAATAAATGCACGGCCACTAGCTCTCGACTGAGTCACAAATGGCAGCTAGACGAAGGTAAAGGTGTGAAAGCCCCTGCGCCTAATAACTGTCTTTACCCTCCCCATGCACTACTCGTGCTGAATCCACACCACGATATTCCTAATAACCGCTAAGTCTTCTAGGTAATAATATTAGCAGTTATACCCTAACGTTCGTCCTGTACGTACCGATGTACGGTCGGTACGTAAGTCCGAATCTATATGAGACACGTGACATCGTGGTACACAAGTGTCGGCCCATGAATGCGGCACAAACAAAAGTGGTCCCGTAACTCTAGGCTAAATACATAAAAAAACTAAAATATAATAATTTGCAACTACATAGGATTTTGAAAGAACAACTTATAAGAAATAAAAATATGCATGATATTGAGCACGAAATTAAGCAGTAAAGGCAAGGTGTCTTGCCTGGTAGGACGCATGGTGTACGGCAATGATCAATGTGGCACGAGCTGCGACTTCGGTAACAACTACACAAAGTGACCTTTGCTGGTAGCACGGACGGTTCCATTGGGTCCAGAAGGGTCAAATTAGTTAGGGTGGACATAATGAAGGTACGGAGTTGGCTAGGGACGATATAAAGAAGTTCGACATTCGCAAGAAGATAGGAGGGGTTTGATTTAGTCATGGACAAGAATAAATATTCGAACAATTTAGTAAAATATCCATAACTATTTTATAGAATACCTTTTTATTTGAAACCTATATTTAAAAATCAATTATAAATAAAAGCTATGTTTTTTTATTCAAAATATTACAAATAACTATTTAAAAATATAAAAAACAATTTAGGCTAAAAACAAATTTTTATCAAATAAATTTTTAAACTAAAAGCCATAAATGATACAAATAATATAACACTAATTTAGGTAAACACTTAAAATGTCGAGAAATTATTTTAGCGCTAAAAATCCAATTTAGTCAAAAATAGAATTTTAGTCAAAGACTATTTTAAATGCCATAAAACAATATAGCAATATATTTACGCTTTTGAATAAATTTTGAAATTACGTATATAGTCTACCACCAACATCCTTTTTGTTACCAAAATAATTTGGAAATTATTATACATATAATTTTCAATGTAAGTAATAATTTAAATAACAAAAATCCTATCAACAATAATACTAATATATTTATTCATATAATAATAATAATAATAATAATAATAATATTAATAATATAAGTTTATTAAACCTATTCTGATCCAGTGAGAGAGAGAGTGAGAGATAGGAAAGGGTTTTTTTTTTTTAGAGTGAGGAGAGGAGAAGGTGGCCGTCGGAGGGTGTCGCCGGCGCGGCGGTCGGCGCGTGGAGGAGAGAGGAAGGGCGGAGGGAGGTCACCTGTTCGGAGGCCACCGGTGCGGAGGCACGGCCCAACAGTGGGCGTCGCAGGAGAGCGGGGTTTCCAGGAGGGCGTTGGGCGGTGCTCGTTGCGAGCGTCGGGCGACGGATCTGGAGGCCTGAGAGTCGGGGAAGATGGCGGAGGAAGACGAGCGGTAGAGGTGGCGGAGGCTGACGCGGTGGATGAAGGGAGCGGTGGGGGTGGCGGAGGCTAACGCGGTGGATGAAGGGAGCGGCTTACCGGGGGTCTCGGTCGGAGCTCGCGGGGTGGCACGCCCATGGAGGAGGCGGCAGATGTGGGCGGCGGCGGTACTGGGTCGATCGCCGGGCGACGCGGCTGAGGGTGATCGGCACGGGCGCGTTGCCGGTGTCGGCACAGAGGGGAGTGGGAACTCTGGCGGAAGGACGGAGGGTCGGGGCTTCGAGCAGGAGGAAGAGAAAGGGGAGCGAGGGGGTTTCCGCCTGGACGGCTCGGCGGAGGTCGCCGGCAGAGGGGTTTCGGCCGGGCTACAGGTGCGGAGGAAGGTCGGCGCTCGGCCAGGTTAGGTTTGGGTTTGGTTTGTGGTTCTCTTCTTCTTATATTTTTGTTTTGCGATGGTGGTGATATTGGCTATGGCCGCGGCGACACTGGTATCAACCCCTGATTTTCAAAAATTTGTTAAACTAGTGTTAATTAATTATTAAATGTCATTATTGGTTTTAAAATAATTTAATATGATTTTAGGAATTTTCTAGAATTTTTAAATGAATTTTTAATGAGTTTTAAATACAAAAAATATCATTTTGTAATTTATTTAAATGTTTTAAAAGCATTTTGTAATTTTCTGAATTGTTTTAATAGTGTTTTACAATTATTAGAATTGTTAGTATATCAGTTTGTAATAAATGATTTGTTTTTTAATAGGGAATGCAAATTATATTTGCATTTGTTACCTGTTGGGGGCCTAGTGTAAAATCCAAATTCCTAAGGGTCCTACTGCAAACTACCCGAACACCCCCCCCCCCCTCACACGACTCTCTCTCTCTCCTCTGCCTTTCACCAACCCCCGTTGACCCCCTGCCCCGACCGACTCGCCGCCCTGCCCCCGCCGAATCCGCTGCCCGACCGCCTCGAAACCCTCCTATAAAACTCCCCCTCTCTCCCCCCGACCTAGCTACCACATCCACGACCACCGACGACCGCCACAGCCCCCCGCTCTTCCACAAAACCCTAGATCTAACCCTAACTCCGGCGAGACCCCCAGCGCCGCCCCTACGCCGAGCACCACCGCCCGTAACCACCACCGATAGGTTCGCCGCGCTGAGCCGCGCCCAGCGCCACCCGACCGCCCTGACCACGACGCCTCCTCCGCCCGGTCGCCACCCCAACAGCAGCCCCTCTCCGGACACGTATGTGTCAGTTGCGTTTTCGTGTCTCCTTTGTGTCTCGTTTTCATGAGGACGACTCGCCAGGACACGGGGATGTTCGTCCAGTAGCTGGACACGTGAATCAGTGTTCGTGCGTGTCGTGCGTAGCACGGATACGAGAAACCCTGTGTCCTTAACTGTCAGGACACAGGATGGTTTTTATATTTTTTTTATGTGTTAATTATTTCGAACCTAAATAAAACTAACCTAAGGTCTAATCCTAACAGTCGGGCCAACTGGCCCACTGGCCAGCGCGCAATAAATAAACCCCTCCCCCCCCCGCTCTGTTGGCTCGAGTTCGAGCCCCCTTTCTGTTCTCTTTTTCTGTTTTCTTTTTTCTTTTCTTTTTCCTTTTGTTTTGTATATATATTTATATATATATGTATATGTATATGTATATATGTATTAATGTATGTATATATATATGTATACTGTTTTTAACAGTATTTTATATATATGTATATATACTTTATAGTTAGTAAATTTTATGTATATATGTTTGTATATATGTATATATTTTTATGTGTATATATATATTATATATATATATATACACTTTATAAATAAGAATTTTCTTGTATATATATATATTTGTATATATATATAGATACTTTACAATTAAGTATTTTCCCTATACATAGATATATGTACTTTCAACATATGTATGTATATATTTATTTTGAACTTTATTTAAATATTAATATTATTTTTGTACTTTTACCAAGTTATATTTTTATTGTATTTAAATTACTGCAACCATTTGGTGTCCAAGCCTAGCATGGGTATTTGGGCTCAAATGTGTTTTCACATATTCAAGACCTGTACAAGTCATATTGGACTTGATTCATGGCCTTTGGTCCTGTATTTGAACTTTGGTTCAAATTATATACATGGACAAAATACGCAGATAATTAATTATTGTGTGCAATGCTGTTTTTGATTTTCTAAAAATACTTAAAGTACTGCTAAAATTATGGAAAAATAGTATTTAGATACTATGTTAAGTTAGCTAATTTAGTATAATTTTTGTAGTATTTAATTTACTGTTTTGCCCCTAGTATGGCATATAAAACCAAAACTCATTTTCTGTATACTTAGGAAAACTGATTTTTATAAAATATTTGTCCTGGTTAATAAATTCCAGAAAAATTATAATAAATTTCTATGATTAACAAGGATCACCTTGGTATATTACTTTAAGAAAAACTAGACTTTTTGTCTATCTCTAAAATTATTAGAACATAATGATCTTTTGATTTATTTATTGATTAATTACAACTTGTACCTTTTTGTGTTATTTAGAGTTCTAGTCGTGTTGAACCCCATCCCTCACTAGTGTAAAGACCCTAGAAAGTTAGTTAACATAGTGTGTCATCCCACATTGATCTCCTATGCCAAGTCATCATTTTGGCTAGGTGCCCAATCACAAGTCGTGTTTTACCAAATTAGTGTCCTAGTATTTTAGCTTAGTGTAAAAACTAAGTTATTGTATTTACTTCTACAGTGACGAGTTACCGGACATCCATAGCACATTTATCGCAGCTTGTTTTACTTTGCTAGAGGCAAGTACTTTCTACGAACTTTACATACTGCTAGAACAATAAACTGCGACTTAACAACCATGTTAAATGCTGATCCTTGGGGTAGCAAGTTAGAACTTTATATGTTATATTACTTTCAGTCTCTACCATGTTTAGGACAGTATCTCATATCTCTCACATACTTTATATCGTTCTCGTATCTCCCACATGTTATTACTGTTTTCATATCTCTCACATGTTTAAAATAACGGGTTAAGGGGAAACTGCTAGTAATGTACGTGATCATGACCCCCTTCTCCGTATGTATTTACCGCGCTCGGAGATATTCTATATGAAACCTTGTCGTAGGTTCTGATCTCGCGTTTGTGTATGGATATACACCGATGCCGTTCGTGCACGTATGTGCATGCCAGAAAAACTTGATATGTGCCGCTGTACATCCTATTTACCTATTGACCGATTCACGTACATGCTACAGTTTTAAACTTTTAAACTATATGTTGTCATTCCTAAAAAGAACCAATTAAACCATGATATGCCATAATTCCAGTTTATTACCTTCCTGTTCATGCTTTGTATATTCAGTTTGCTAGAAAATAGTACTTGCTCCCGTCCTGACAAGATAACGTTGTAGGTATACTTACCGAGGAGGAGTTGCTCTGTGATTCATATTATGGAGTCACTGTCGAGAACCCGATTTTGCCATGCGAGGATGTTCCTGCGGGGAGACTCGTCTAGTTTGCATAGTCACTTGGGATACTTAGTGTAGTCATGTATTAGACTACGTATTTTGTAACTGGACATGTATCCAGTTTTACATTTCAGACTTGTACTTTGGACTTATTTCTATATATGAGATGCCTTTTGTGTTTGGAGCATTTATGATTCTTCTTCACTTATAGAACTGTTAGCACATTTAGTCTTATCTTGTTATCTCTAGAACAGCTTACTGCGCTTTATCTTAAGCGTAGGCTGGACATGGCTCGGCCCGGCCCAACAATTTGGGTAACGGGTCGTGACAACTGGCCAGGGTCATTGGCGGTGGTTGTGGGTCGGAGTTTGGTAGGGGCGTGGTGATGGTGGTGGCGGTGGACAGGGGTCTGGCGGTCGAGGCGGTTGAGTAAGGGAGGTGACGGGACTGGTGTTTGCGGATGGTCGTGGAGGCGTGGTGGACTGGGATTGTGCTCGGGGCGAGCGGAAGGATCGATGTTGGTGGTGGTTCGGTTGGTGTTGGGTGACCGGTTGCGGCGACACGGGTCGGCAGCGGGGGTGCCAGTGAAGGAGATTGTGGCTGAGGAATCGACGGAGGCAGGGGAAGGACACGAGCGGGGATGGGGTTTATAGTAGGGTTAGGTTAGGGATTTGATTGTGTCGGAATTGTCGACACGGGAAAAAGGTTCATGTATTTGTAAATGATGGAATAAAATTATGGATATGGGAACACGGACACGATACACGTGAGTGGTGGAAATTATGGAGGAATACCTGCCTATTTATAGGATGTGGGAATTCCCATTTGGATAGGATTAGGATTAGGATTTAAACCCAATTAGATATTCAAAAAAATCAAATCTAAATTAAATTCCAATTTAAACTCTAATTTTAAATCTAGATAATCTAGACTCAAATTAAATATAAATTCTACTTTTAAACTATTTAAATTAATCCATAAAATCAAATCGGAATTTAAAATGGCCACAATAACTTCCAAATATATTTTTTAAAATACCAATAATAATAATTTCAAAAATAATAAATATTTTTAAATATCTTTTCGAATAATAAAATATTAATATTAATAAATCTCGAAAATTACATTTTTATTTAAATATAAACTAATAAAATATTTAGGAAATATATACGTATGCACAAGAATATTATTTATTATTAATAACAAACGAAAGACTTTTTATAAATAAATAAAATAATGGATTTGGAAATGTTGGTATGATAGCTAAAACAATTATTACATATATTATTTTAAAACTATAAATAAATTTTTTTTTCTAAAAATATGTACGCTCGCACATATTCGCACTCGTCGAGCAAATTCGATAGTAACGAAATTTTGTGCGCAACGTACACTGCAACTACGCACGTACAAATACAAAAAATAATCAGTACCAAATTTATAAAAAAAATATAGTAGAAATTTAGGAGTTTTACACATGGTTGCGTTGAGGCATGTACCATTCCCTCGGCTACTTTGCATACGAAGGCTCAATCTGGTTGAGGTATTCTGTAGGGACAGGAGGGTCAGTCCCGATGCTACTACTCACTGACGGTGGCTCCTCCTTAACTTCAACCTTGGGACCAATCTCTTCCCTGATGGTCATCGGTTCTTCCTTGACCTCGTCCTTTGGTAGCACCTCCTCCTTAACAGTCACCGGCTCTTATTTGACGAAAGGAGACAGTATCTCTTCCTTCTCGAGAGCCTCCGCCTTCGGCATGGGTACTGCAACAGAGTCAAAGAAAAGTTAGCAAAAAGGACTTAGAAGCTCAACATCAGTATTAGATGATTTTCACAACAAGAAGGAATATCATGAAGTCAAGGGCTTTGCTACATATTCAACACATTCATATCAAGACATTGCCTTGTCTGACTGAAATATTGCAAGCATGGTTGAATTTGCTCAAGTTAGAGTAAAAACGAATATACAGCCTTCTATCTTTAATGTAAAATGTGTTTAAGTTCCTCTCACTAGTCCTTCGCATTATTTGGGTGCTTAAGACTGCCCCCAAATACTCCTAGTTTCCTTACCATTATAGGTTTAGAGCCTGTTGGAAGTTAGATTTTGATAACCACAAATATCCACCTTTCTCAACCATTTTCCCTCCATGTCAACATCTGAGACCTATGTGTTCAGAAATTACGAGCTACAAGTAATTCCTTTTGTTGATTCAAGAGTCTCGAAAAGTAGAGACTATCATACCATAAAACCATTACTTTTTAAACCCTAGTAAATTATATTCAATTTTAGTTTAAAGTTGTCATGTATAATGCTATATAGTTGAGCAATAGACCACATGCAGGAAAAGTAAGCTTCTTATGGCGGCGCAAGGCGGTGAAATAGCAAGGACCAAAAGGTCAAGGCCGGGACCTAAGAAGAGTTTGTAGTAGGTAAGTTGAGACAAGCATGTGGTTAATCTCCGGGAGTGATTTAAAATATAAAAAACAAGAAGAGGAAAATAATTCAAAATATCCTATGTGAGAAGAACTGAGGAAATTACGGTTTTGAATATACTAAATTTACATCTGAGTGTCTGTTAGCACCTGATAATGGATTGAGAGAGATGAGATTCAGAAATTACGGTTTTGAATATACTAAATTCGGTTCGGTTTTCGGTTTTCAATATACTAAATTTACTTATTCGGTTTCGGTTTTGAATATACTAAATTCGGTTCGGTTTCGGTTTTCAATATACTAAATTTACTTATTCGGTTTCGGTCCAAAGTTTATATATACTCCTCTCTCTCTATATATATACTCCTCGAATATATATATATATATATATATATATATATATATATATATATATATATATATATATATATATATATATATATATATATATATATGTGCGTGTGTGCCGAATATGTATATATATATGTGTGTGTGTGTGTGTATGTGTGATACCAATATCGATACCGATTCCGATACTCAACGAAATATATATATGTGTGTATTTGTGTATACATAATTAGTTCGATACTGATTCTGATACTCAACGAAATAGTCCGATACTGTAGTGCCCCGTCCCGCTCAGTCAATCGGAGGAATCGAAATGCCGATGGCGTTCGAACTTAGCCTTACAACGGCTGCTCGAAGACATCGTTCGGTCGAGGCGACCGCTCGCTCAGGTGGGGTAGTTTCGGTGAACTTGCCTCATCTTAGCCTTCACATAATAAATCACATGTTTTCAACTTGCACAAGTAGGCTTGATAATAAAAGAGGCGAATCCACATAGATAAGGAAATAATTCCGACGGGTCGAATTGAGTTAGAATATGGAAAGGTCCAACGGTCGGCTTAGAGTTGATGCACGGCGTGCTTTGAAAATGACACTCGATCCTTCGTCCCGTGGCTTGGAAAAAGGAAAGTTGGTTAAGTAGGCGAAGTTATGAACATAGCCTAATTCATAGCCGTCGCCCGCATAAATGCTTCATAAAGCATGCACGGTCCTATCGTCCAAGGCTTAGCATAGCCTTGGCTCGTCCCATGCGTTAAGTTGCATTGTACGGCTTGTGATATAAGTCTAGGCACCCAAATGACTTGGTCGTTCAAAAGTCGAATGCATGTGTGGCACGTTTCCGCAATGCGAGGCTTGACGCAACCCTTGCTCGTCGAGTCGTTGCGCATTTAAGTCAGGCAAGTTATGTTAGGCTATCGGAGTAGTAGCAAGCACGGGCCTACGAGTTCTATGGTTGGGTATAACCATATAGTCTTACGGTCTCAAAGCCCGTCATATGAAGTATGACTTGGACGATAGCGTCGCGTAGAACGTAAGTCGGTTAAAGGCACGATGTCACGGACTTAGTGTTTAAGGCAATGACCACAATTGATTCAAGTGAGTTTTGGAGAAAGGACTATCAAATTGGCATTCATGAGTTGAATGAAATGATATGGAAACATGGAAAGAATGCTCGCAACCGTAGGTCGTCGAGGGATCTCAAATGATAGAAGTCATGATATTGGTTTTGAAAGAGATGGTAGCACTAAAAGAAGGATGACTGTGTGAGACGTCAGTTTGAGTCGAGTCTTACATGGTCATTGGACAACTTATCGACAAGGGCGATTTGTTTCCTCGGACGACAATCCGGGGCCACGGGACCGTTCCGTCCTAGGAGAAAACCAAGGGTGAATGTGAGCGGGATAGCTGAGCCGAAAGGCAAGTATTCGGTGGACGCTCATCGGGGCTAGCTACTTGCGATGACCGGTCCATCCTATACCAGCTATGTGTCCAAGATAGCTTGTCATGCTAGTGACCTCATATAGATGAGTCGGCATGGGCTGCATGTTGGCCCAATGATTATATTATGTTTTTTAATATGGTTAATCTATTAAGTTTAGCATTTTATTATCACTAATCTTCATACTATCACTATAACATTTCTACTTATACTTGTACCTTTGGTGATATGTTCTTGTTGTGTTACATATTAGTGATATGAGTTTTTATTATATTTATCTTAAATTTAATTGAGCTACCAAAATCAGAACTATGTTTTGATTACGGTTATTCAATTAAGTTTAAAATTATGATATCACTAATATTTATGCTATCAATATAGCATTAATACTTAAACTTTGTATAGTCCTAATATGCTTTATCTTATCATACTTGCTACATGTATATTGCTTTGTTCGTCTAACATGTACATGCAGAAAAGCAATAAGCAAGATCAATGTGGACATATGCAATAAAAAAATCATGGTGGGCCAAAGACGACGGATCCTACAAGATTTCTCTGAACCACCCGACAACATCTCCGGAGCCACGCACTCGGGGTCAGCGGACGGGGGTCGAGGGGGCAGCGCCCCCCGTCGGGGGTTCGGGGACGAAGCCCCCGAAAGGTATTCAGTTTTTACAAACTGGATATCTTTGGACAGCTGCCGCCAAGGGAAAAAGTCAACATCTATCAAAGAAAGAAGCCAAGCTATGCCATCATCATTTCAAGACTCTGAAGAAGCCTGCACCTGCTACAGTATATCTGGAGTCTGTAATGAGTCTTAGGAATAATTGTAAACACAAGAAATGGATGGTAGCGTAGATTGCTTACGATAGTATAGCTGTCCCGACATCTCTAGCCTCTTGATTAAATTTCGAGGACGGAATTCTTTTAAGGTGGGTAGGATGTAGTACCCCGAAATTCGCGATACGCATTTTATACGTGTTCGTATTTCTGACCCATATTTCTCATTTTCTTTGATTAGTTAGTTGTGGTCTATTTTCATATTTAGCATTGTGGTTTAATTGTCATTTATCGTTCATGGATTAATTCTGATTTGTGGAGCTTGGTTTTAATTGGATAGGATTGGATTGGTTCGGCTTGGCTTGGTTTACTTGGTTCATCATGAACCAAGGTGAACCCCTACCTACCACCACCATCCCCATTTATTTAACCCAACTTCCTTCTCTCTCCTCATTACTTTTCTTCTTCCTCCATTAACTTCCTCACCTACCAGGAAGGTCTAGGCAAGTGCATCTTGCTTCATGGAGGAACCTAAATTTTATTGTTCCATTCTCTTCTTTACAGCATTCTAACACTCTTTAGTACTTGACATTTTTAATTTTCATGGCTAGATTCTTGTAGATCTAAGTTTATGTTATTTTCGGATTTCTTGGGTTTTGATCTATTTAATCTTGTTATTTCCGAGTTTTGATGGTTCCATGTTGTAGAGTATTTCGTTCTACCCCATTTTGACCTATAGAAGTTCGGATTTGGGCTACGGATGATGGAGTTATGAAGCTTGAGAAGTTGGCTCTCATGGTGTTCTTCTTCTCGGAATTTTAGAGAAGATGAACTGTGCTTGACTTGACCGCATGAATATTTCATGCGACAAGTATTCTATTCAGCCGCATGGCTGGAAGTACTTTGAGCCGCATGAGGGCCGAACTCATCTAGCCGCATAAATACTCCGCTCATCTTGAGCCGCATAGGTCTTGCTTCCCCCTGGCCGCATGAGAACTTCTTCCCGAGCCGCATGTGCCTTCTGATCCTGCTAGCCGCATATGCCTCCTTCACCCTGAACCGCATAAGGGCTGCTCCCTGCTGGCTGTATAGAACTTCACTTGACCCGGCCGCATGTACCCTGGCTCGTCCCAGCCGCATGAGAACCCCTTCCCGCCAGCCGCATATGCCCCGCTCCCCATCAACCGCATACGTCCCTCCCCGCTAACCGCATATGACCCCCGTTCTAGCTCAGTCGCATGCGCCCTCTCTTTCTGCTGGCCGCATGCGCCTGACCCTATTCAACCGCATGGGCTGTTCTCCTCCCAGCCGCATGAGATCATTCCTGACCGCATAGGCCTGAGCCGCATGGTTCTCCAATAGCCCTGTGTACTATTATTTTATTATTTATTTGCCCATGTCTTGTAACGTCCTGTGTAACTTGAGTTCCTATAGCGTACACCTTGCCCTATTGTATATTTTTACGCCCATTTTATATCCTTACGCCTTTTGTCCCGAACTGGAAATCCCGATTTGATTGACATGATGGAAATGACAATTATACCTGGCATGGTGTGACCAAGAACTGACATGTTTGGTAGTGGCCCGCCGTGGTGCACTCCTGACCTGATTACTTGACCTGCTATACATGACACGACAGTGACCCATAGTGGTGCACTCTTGACAAGTACCCTGACAATGCTCGATAGTGGCCCGTCGTGGCGCACTCTTGATAAGTATTAATGATAATAAAATTGGCCCGTCGTAGCGCACCCTTGACAAATCAATTCATTGGCCTGGACACCGTGGATGATTGTGCTTGTATAAACTACTAGTCCGGTTGTGTCTTGCATCATGTCTAGGGCATGATCCCTGAGTACCACGGTCAGGGATTCATACTGAATCTGGCTAGGTTAATGAATAGATTGATCAAATAGTTCATGGAGAATTTCCCAGTTACCTGTTGCCCCTTTGGTCCCGGCCTTATATATATATATATATATATATATATATATATATATATATATATATATATATATATATATATATATATATATACATGGGATTTGTTGCTATCCGTCGAGATGAGCGCACTTCCAGCCCGGCGTCGAGTATGGTACCTTAGGACACATGTATCTTACTACAGTGTGTCTGCTATATCATGCTATCTTTTCCTTTTCTTGCTGGGATCACTCAGGTTGTAACAAACAGGTAACCGGACTTGGAATTCTCATTGCATCTTGCTAGTAACTAGGCCTGTGATAACCCTAGTTAGTTAAAGTATCAAGCCGTACTCTTTGCTTGGCCGTGATTGATTGGATGGAGTCTAGTCCAGCTTTGTCTCGTCCTGATCCTGTACAAATTCTGACATGACATGATTACTTGTGCTTGCCTTAAACAATAAAGATCAGGGGACCAGTTCCGTTCAGGCGAAGGGTTACAACCCCGGTCCTTGTTTGGTTTACGGGTTGTAACCTGGCTCCCGGAACAGTTCTGTGTCCTCTTTTCGTTATTGTCTTGTTGTACCCCATGATAGGCTCGACATGCTTTACCTCACTTCAATATCATGATTATTTACATGGCCAGATTTCTTATATTATTTTACCGATAAATGGTGGGAGAATCCAAGTTCCGTTCAGACGAAGGGTTACAACCCCGGTCCTTGTTTGGTTTACGGGTTGTAACCTGGTTATCTGAATAGTCCCATGGTTATCTCGTCGTATATCACCTGTTATGTCTTTCCTTAATTCATGTCTTTATTACCTTATTATTATTGTGCTAATTGCTGGTTCTAGTTCCTAAGTGAAGCCTCCTTTGTGGCACTTGCTCGTTCTGGGGTCTGACCCAGCTGGTTTTGTATGGCCAGATACCGGAGCAGCAGCAAAGGATCTACCTGCTTTCCAACCCGATGGTGACCGCTAGACGGAATCCTGGCAACGAGTGGGTTATTTTTGGCTCTCCCACTTTATTGTAAAATTATTCTTTTGAGGCGTTTAGCCGCCGAGCACTTGTTAGCTCGATGCACTTTACCTTCTGTCTGCCTACGGGCTGTAATCATGATTGGCAACTCGAGGTTGATCATGTATGACTTAACTCTTGCTAGTCCTCACATTTTGTACGACTAGCTTCATAATCATCTGGATATGTAATGTTTGGGACGCCTTACTATTGTATATTTGGTAGTCTTACATCTTGTATCATCTACTTACTTGCTTGTGATTGAGACACTAGGCTTGTTATTGACCTTAAGAGACTGATGGATTGTAGATAAACCCTCATATTTCTAAACAGCCGTGATCGTATAATGAGGTGAATTCTATTTCATTATACGTAGCTGGCTATGTCTGCCCCCGCTCTCCAGTATTCTGGTTCTGGGGCGTGACACGATCGCTCCCACGGGAGCGGGGCATGACATAATGGTATTAGGGCATGGCTTTACGTCCTTGGACTATCAATTGAATTCTTTAACTCCATTGTTTCCGCAAACTCTGAATTGTTGCTTCCGCAAAGTTGATATCGTTGGTGCGCTCTCTCTCAAATGTCCTACGGGATGTCATACAATAAGTCTAACTATTTTGTAAAATATAGGAGAACAGTTTTGACAAAACAAAAAGATGGTTCGCATAAGCACGATTGGCTAAGTCAGGCTGGACATATACACCAAAGTTGCGTCGACCTTAGAAAAGTCGAGTGCGGGAATTAAATAGTGTCGAACAATAATGAGTTGAACTCGATTGAGTAAAGTGAGATGACTATCGATAAGGGTGCTATCGAGCGACGATAACGTCGGTATGATATAGATGAGCGTGCTTGAAAGTAGAGGAATGGTTCGAACGGGATTCGAAGAAGTCAATTTTGATTCGAATGATAGTTTTGAGGATTTGTTGAATGACTTCATTCCTGAGTGGTGTATGCGATAGTCTCAGGAATGTCGATCGATCGATTGAGGATGTGGGGTGTCGATGAGTCTATCAGCAAGCGTCGCATAGATGCAAAGCCTTAGATTGAATATGATTGAGCAAAATATAGTCTTGAAGATTTTGATGAGTCGATTCGAACAACTTAGAAATTGACACACACGAAACGTGCACGGGATTGAGGATGGCACGAGTATGAAACACAAAAATGATTGAGTAGGTAAAATCGAATCGAAGAAAAGTTAGGGTGTACGAATGGATGACTTGATCGAGGAAATTGATACGGATCGTATATGAAAAGTTAGCACGACAAGTAGATAGCGTGCATGAAAGGTTTGATTTTGAAGTTATGCGAATAACTCTAAGGATTGGATTGAATGTTGATCGAGGATTAAGTTAGCAAAGGGACAATGCGAATTGAGAAAATACGTTGGTCGATGGCTTAAGACAGAGGGATGAACGATACGCAAATTTGGGTTTGAGGAAATTAATATTGTGAATGATTCGAGGGATAATGATCGAACTTGAATTTGAATGTCGAGGAGATTATCCAGTCGGACGATAACATCATTCGCACAAATCGAAATTGGTTGCAAGGGAAGATTGTCAGGTTATGCATATCGTCGATGGTATTGAGACGTATCAAAGATCGATATACGATAACTCGGGGGTACTCTGACTCGGCGAATGGCGATTGTGCAAGTGTTATTGTTCGGTTGGATGCTATACGTAGGATTTTGATTGAGATGAATGTTGGATGAAAATGATATTGTCTTGAGGGTAACGCGGATAACCACAGCGTCGACGTTCTTGTCTTACGCGAGCGCAACTCCAGCCTCGCACATGCGTCGCGTCAGATTTGGGGCGATCGTTCCGTGTGAGCGTTGACATGGTGATTCATGTCGCGGGAATGATCGAACTCGAAAAAATCAGGATGCGACAACTTTATTTGTCTCGACTTGTTGGTTTGATGCGATGGAAAATACGAGAACGTTTTGTAACGCCCCAGTCCCAATATACGTAGGACTAAGTACGTAGACATGCCAGCTGTATACATACGAAGTACATGGGCCTTGTATGTATACATAAGCTGTAAAATACAGCAAACTACAACTAAATAATCTCATCCACAAAATAAAGGAATAAAAGATAGCATATAATGAATTATCTTTGTACAATATGTTGGGTGGAGACACATCCACTACCAACCAAATAAAAAGGAAGAAGTACATGATATATAAAAGGCTAAGTGGAAGTAGCAAGGAGGAACCAAGTCACGTCATCTTCGAATAAATGGAGAAGACCACGATCCCGGCTAAGATACCTGCGGAAGACATGAACACATACCTGGGGAATAACCAGGTCCTCAGACGGACGTAGCAAGATACAAGAAGAACAAGCTAATATGAACTGTCGGAATAATAAAATAATATATAAAAGACTATCCTAGACACAAATATGCAAAGGAGATTCTAACCGTCTAATATGTAATTTAGAGGACAACTTTCATGCGCATAGGTGGAATTTTAGGCTATATGTACGTAACTGGCATCCAGTCATCTGTATCCGTCCGTAACGTCCAAAACTTCATAGGGCATATGCAAATAAATCGTCACAGTTCCATCCGGAGACTGTGGTTTACCTGTTTGGATTTCCATACGCACTAGCGACTGTCCTCTCCCAATATTTCCCACACTGTCCAAGACATGTCCATGACCTACCCAGTTTTGTAACTGCTCGAGTCTCTATACCTTAATCGTAGCAGTTACGATCTATCCGTTACACGACAATAAAGATGGCCAGTCCATAAGTCATGCCCTTAACAAAATGTCTCAAACCGTGTAGTGTAGGTGTCATGGCCAAAGGAGATATAAGAATATCCCCCAACAAGAAGGTAGTCCACTAAAACTAAGTTAACATGCATATAGTAAAGTAACGACTAATAGAGTCGCTTGCACCCAAGTGTGCCTTGGACGCACAATTTATAACAGAGGAAACTAACAATATGAAACAAAATAAATAATACAAAAAATAAATAATTGACAATTAATTAGCAAGGTATACTTGCCTGGGTCCTGAGCACTATGGTGGCGAAGATCAGACAGGAAAGTAGGTGGAACAACGGCTGTTGAGGAACTAAGGTCCAAACAAACATCTCCGGATGCTGAAAATAGTCTATTATCTAATTATAATTAATACTATACCTATTAGATTTATTTAATAAATTCTATAATTAGGATATGGCATAGGTTTTCGTATTAGCTTTCCGAAAAACTAAACGGATTGTATTTTCGTTTCCGGAAACTCCCGAAATCGCAAAAATACTGAAACACGTTTATTTTTCGGACATCTAATACTCAAATAGTTTTACAGAAATCTACAGAACGAATTTTGTCTCTTAAAATATGTTTCTGGAAAGCTTACCTCGATACCTTTCTTTTAAAAAAAACTGGAGGCAAAACGGAGTTTGGACCTAGGAGATATCGTCGTTCCAAGTTACTCTTGCTACTAAAAAGCGGGGCTGAATTCTAATGACGAATTTTAGAGTTTATATTGGAATAAAAATAATTTCGAATTATGGGTGATAGAAGGGGGATGTATTGGGTTTATATAGGTATTTATTTCAGATTTATCTCCTAAATTAGATAGGATTTGATTTAAATAAATTGGTGTTTGCTTTGTTAGGATAGGATATAGATATAGATGTTTTCCAAGTAGAAGTAGGATTAGTATTAATTTAAAATATAGTTTATATTTATCTAAATTATCTATAACATTATTTGAAATTACTATAGATAATAACTATAGTTAATATTTATTTAAACAACCTTCATCTAATCTCATTTATACAAGCTGAAATATCTAATACTAATTTGACATTTATTCTATATTATGTAAATAGTGTACAATATAAGTAACATGTAAAAGTAATAAAAGTTATAAAATAAATCCTAAAATTTTGAGGAAAAGAAATTGTATAATATAGTTTAGATCCTTAATGTACTAGAAAAATAGCTTTATATATTTTTATACTAAATTCACCAATGAACACTATACTAAATATATGTAAAATAATACAAATTATATAATAAGTCAATAATAGTTATTTAAAAATCCAGAAATTCTACAAATATTTATTTTAAAAAAATCAAGGGGTTTACAAAAGTCTTATCTAGATAAGGATTAAGAAGAGTTTTAATTCCCCTTAGATTTTTTACTACTTAATTCAAATTGATTTAAAAGTAACTCAATCAAATATAATCCAATGTAGATAGAGACTAGGATTTATTTAAACCCAAATAGATAATTCTATTATTAAATTTAAACCAATACATTCATATCTAAATCCAAATTCTATTTAAATATAGATAAATTACACATTTAAATTAAACTATTAAATTTAAATTAATAAATTAAATCACAATTTAATTTATCACAAATATAACCAAAATATCTTTTTATAAAATTTATATAATAATTAATTTCAAAAATTCCAATATATATTTTAAATATTAGTAGGAAATATCTTCAAAATACCCTTTAAATAATTTAGGTAAAAATAATTTTGAAAATAAACATAAATATTTACATATTTAAAATACCTTCTTGCTAAATAAATTATTATAAATAATAAAAATAAATTTTGAAAATATACATGAAATAATTTTCATGCGCTTTACACGAGTAGAATATTCACATAATCTAGTTTTTCTAAATTACTACTTATTAAATAAGATAGCATTTTATAAATAACTAAAATAATAAGTTTTGGCAACCTCGATAGATACTTTTCATAACTTTTAATAAAAATAATTATTATATATATAATTTTGAAACCATTACCGATAATAAAATCAAAAACTATTTTTCTAAAAATATGTACCTCGCACATATTCGCACTCGACGAGTAAATACGAAAAAAACGCAAATTCTCGCACGACGTACAATAAGACTATGCGACGTATAAATACAAAAAAAATTAGTACTAAAATATAGTAGAAATTTAGGGATTTTACACGTTTGGACTTGTGATTGACGATTGAGTAAACTCGAGGATTGAATAGATCCAATCCGCGTATCGAAAATGAATTAGTCTAGAATCAAACAAGAGTTACGCCCAGATGAGAATGATTATTTTGCGGGAGCGTTGCATGGTGATTCATGAACCACCGTAGATATTCGGACTCGCGTGAGATCGGGGTGCAACATATTGTCAAGCTAGACGACCTTGTGATCGAATACGTGAATTGGGATAAATGACTTAGGGAGTATGAAATGTGAATTATGGTTTAGCGATGAATCATGTCGTAGCGTGCTTGACTTGAGAATGATTGATAGGTAGATTATGTCGAACATGTTCGGAGCGATAGACTATACGAAATGGCTTGATGAACGAGTGATATTGATATGTCAAGGAATTGATTGAAACGTGAGTTATCGTAGGATGGCTTTACTGAATAACTCAGACCCTGTGCGACGAATGTCAGGATGGGTGTAGGAAATCCATGCTCGAAGTTTAGAAGTCAGAGTGATGCGAGCTTGAGTAGAAAATCCCGTATTATTAACTTGGTTTGACCTTAGGATGGGGTCAGTGTTGATATTGTTGTTTGGAAACTATGATTCCAATACCGACGGAAAGACATAGCCTAGCGGTTAGGCAGACGTCCGAGTGCGAAGTGGTAGGATTTGAGGAGGCACCACTCATGAGTCTCGATTGACATGTATGTATATCAAGGACGCTTGAATATGTGCACGATCCGACTCGAGTGGTAATGGCAGAATTTGCTATCACGAGGCTTGGCTAAAATATATGTATTTCGGGGACGCTGGAATGTGTGCACGATCCAACCAAATGATACGTTGAATTCAAGTGAGACTTGAGGAACGGGAGAGTGTCGAGGATTTTGAAATCGTGAGTTGTGAAGAAAGGATTGATGGTAGCACGAGCGTGGCTCGGATTTGAGAAATGCATAGGAGTAGTGCGTGCGAGAGTCCTTGAATGTTGAGTAAAGTAATAAGTCGATAAGTGTACTCAGTTAGTTTCGAGGACGAAACTTTTTTCTGAGTGGTGTATGATGTAGTGTCCCGTCCCGCTCAGTCAATCGGAGGAATCGAAATGCCGATGACGTTCGAACTTAGCCTTGCAACGGCTGCTCGAAGACATCGCTCGGTTGAGGCGACCGCTCGCTCAGATGGGATAGTTTCGGTGAACTTGTTTCGTCTTATCCTTCACATAATAAATCGTATGTTTTCAACTTGCACAAGTATGCTTGATAATAAAAGAGACGAATCCACATAGATAAGGGAATAATTTCGACGGGTCGAATTGAGTTAGAATATGGAAAGGTCCAACGGTCGGCTTAGAGTCGGTGCCCGGCGGGCTTTGAAAATGACACTCGATCCTTCGTCCCATGGCTTGGGAGAAGGAAAGTTGGTTGAGTAGGCGAAGTTATGAACATAGCCTAAGTCAAAGGCGTCGCCTGTAACTCCCAAAATCATATTTGGTAAATTTTAGGGTTTTTTCTAATTTTTCTTGAATTTAAATATTGTTTCTTACAAAAGCCTAATTTCGATTAAAATGAATTTCAAGTTTTCCTCAATTTGAAAAGTATTTTTAAATACCAAATTGCGTATTTCAGATGAATTACAATATTGTTAATGTTAATAATATTGATTAAGTTGTAATTAATTCGTAACTGTTAATTATGCTAAATGATTAACTATTATTTTCGGATTTTATTAATATACAATTTTATTGAGAAAATAGTAACTATTTTCATTAACAGTTGGTAAATTGTAAATTGTTGGATAATTTGTTTAAAACTGTGGAGGGAAATGTTTTGGTTTTGGTATTTGGAAATCTGTTTCAATTTCGAATTTTGAAATCTGTTGGAATTATTGGAGGCAAAACCTGATTTCAAAAATTGTTATTATTTTTGAATTTTGAAAAGCTGTTACAACTATTCCTAATTCCTGCCCTCAGATCTATATATAATTACTGCTCTGCCATTGTATATTACCCTCCAGATCTGCATTATTTACATTTCTGCCACTATACAATTACCCCTAGATCTACTTTTATTTACTGCTTTACCACTACATTAATTTACTATAAATATACTGTAATATTTTAATATTATTACACACTGTCCAATGTTTTGACACTCTCTCTCTACACGTCACTCTCACTCTCTCTCTGTCCTTTCTCTCTCTCCTCACTGGACAGAGGCCAAGCACCGCCGCCGTTGCCACCGTGCGCCACCGCACCTCGTCGGAGCGCCACTGACTTCGCCGTCGCCTCGACTGCTGCGCTGCTCCTCGAGCAGTTAGCCACTTTGTAGTTCGTGCCACCGCCTCTGTTTCTTGAGCCGCGTGCCTTGCTTCGAGCAGAGCGCGCCTCGAGGACTGCGCCACCGCCATACAGCACCGCCTTGACTGCAGTGCTGTCAGCTCGAAGAGACAGCCACCGCCATCAGTGGAGCGCCGCCTCGATCCTCATGTCGACCCTTCCAGAGTTCGCCGCCATCTTCCTCGTTGTCACCGCCATCGCCACCTCGTCATGAAGTTCGCTGGAGTCCATTCCGACTCGCCGTAGGCGGAGACTCAGCGCTGCCGTGTCCAGATCGGACACGGACTCCTCTATTTCGAGAGCAGAACCTTGGGACTCGACTTGGTCACCGACACGCTGTCAGGATCTGACGCCTCCGTTAGTGCTCGGGCTTCCACCGCAGACGCTGCAGCCTCCTCGTGAGCAGATCTCGCCGACTGTGCTTGGATCGGACGCCGAGGAGTCCACAGCTCGCCGAGGATCACCATGGATCGACGTCTCCGTCAGGCCGGTGAGCAACTCTTCTCGATCTACTCGCCTCTTTCTTCTTGTTGCTAGGATCCATAGCTAGGGTTTGTAATTACTGGATTAGGGTTTTATTTTGAGGTTAGGGTTTCGGACCATAGTTAGGGTTTTTGTGGTTCGGGAAGAAGATGCATGGAGATGGGGGCTGCGGCCATGGTGAAGTTAATTTGGGGTTAGGGTTCCTGAACCTAGATCTAGGGTTTCCAGAGGTGAACGAAGACTAGGGTTTCCTAGTTATGGGAGTTAGGAGAGAATGAGTCGGGGAATGGGCTCTGTCGACCGAGTTTTCGGCTAGGGTTCAGACGAAGGAAGTTTCGGCCATGGAAAGTTTTAGGGTTAGGGTTCTCTATGGGAAGATGAAGCTAGGGTTAGGGTTTCGAAGGTCGAAGACGGAGGGAGGAAGAAGAAGCTGTGAGAGAGAACTTTCGGGTTAGGGTTTTTTCTAGCCATGAGAGATAGCAGACGAAGAAGGAGATTGGATCTGGGTTTCAGTCGGTTGAGGAAATGAGCAGAGGAAGAAGACGAAGCTGTGGAGAGAATGTTTTGGTCGGCTGAACGAGACGAGAGGAGAGAGAAGATAATGGATTATATTCGATAGGTTGGGCCGGGTTCCAGGGCCAGTGAATCGGGCTTAGTTTTAAAACAGTTTAATTTTGTTTGTTTAAGCAGTAAATATTGGTTACAGAAGGCCGAGTCTTGGGCCAGTAGAGTTGGGCTCTGGGCCAGGCCGAGTAGAATTAAGTTTAATTGCTGTTTAATTAATGTTAAGCAGTGAATTGGATATGGGCTGGGTTTCCAGGCTGAGTATGGTTGGGCTTTAGTTAATATGCCTGGTCAGTATATAGAAATTATGTTTAAGAAACCTGATCAATTTTGGATGGGCTGGGTATATGTTGGACTGAATGGGTTGGGCTGGATGCTTTATATGGGTTTAATTACTGTTAAAATTTTGTGTTGTCGAATATTAACTTGTATAGTATTTAGTGATGCTAAATATTAAATAAATCTTGATTAGTATAACATTATTTAGGAATATTTGAATAGACTTTCTAAATTAGTTATTAGTATTTAGTTAGTAAATAGTTGGCTTAAATTGTCAATATTGTTTACTAAACATCTTGATAAGCAAAATGTTCTATTGTTTTCTAAATATTTTCTTTATTAGATATAGCTTAAAGAATTATTTTGATAGGCTACGTTATATAGTTTCAAAAGCAGTGTTAGCTTTTCTTGCCTATAATTATTATTAGTTAATATTGAATATTATTAATTGTTTTCTTTTAATTAATAAGTGATAAATTAATAATTTCTTATAAAAGTATTTGTGACTAAACTATTTTAAAGGTTATAAAAATTATTTTCATAAGTAAAGAGATTAGATTATGGTTAGAAATAACTTAGATTGGTTAATATTATTATTTAAAACCCTGATAAATTGTACAAATATAACAGGTGATTCATTACAACCATGCAGTACTATTCTCGTGCAACCAAACCGAGGCAAGTACACTGACTCGACTTGTACCTTATTTTCTGTCTTACCTTCATGTGCCATATTTTCGTATCGGACACGAGATACACACGATTGTCTTGTACCCTTGTTCATTGCTTGTGAGTCATTGTTATTGCGGGGATTGGAGGAAATATTAGCTTTTGTGTGACCACACCCAACATAGGTAATTGTGGATAGCCTAATCGTACACGTCACGTACGATGAAGCCGTACCTTGTAGAATTGACTCATTGACTCATTGCCTCATTGATTGATTGCTCCTAAGCCGGTCACACATTAGTTTTAATATTTCAAAATTGTCACAATTGCATATTGATTGTCGTAATTCTTTGCCTTGTACATTGATAACCGTGTTCATTGTCTAGCATATTGATTGTCATCCATTGCCTGCAGTTTTACATTTCATCTCTGGTATTGCAGTTTCATTTCATGTTCTAGTATTCTGGTATTCTGGTTTCACCTTGTACTCTGGATTATAGATTACATTGTATATTGTCTGGTCAGGGTTGTACTTTGCTCTTTTCCTGACAGGATCGTTGCAGGTGAGTGGGAGATTACATAGAGCTGGTGATTGCTTGGATATTGCAGCTTTTATTTTAGTTTATTTTTCTGGAGATTGTATTGTAGATATTCATTATTGTATATTATTTTATTTGACCGGATTTGTCTCCGGCTGATTTTGTACTAAGACTTGATGGATATTGGTGATTTTCTGGGAACATTATAAAAGCTGTGTTGTTTACATTACATTGTGACTTTGAGTTTTTCTTAGTATTGTACAGCTTACTTCGTCGTGTCCATCGACGAAAGCTGGGCGTGTCCGACTCGTATCCGATTATTCGGGAGCGGATCGTGACATGTTTTTAGTGGTGGCCCATGCAGGTCTATCCTAATGACACTTAGGCTATAAAGTGTTATTGGGGGACCATCGAAAGCTAAGGAAAACTCATCACAGCATAGGAACCGCGGGAAAATGGTTTATGGTTTATGATTAATGGTTTATGGTTATTGATATTTAAAATTTTGAAATTTGATTTTACTTATGATTCTTAGGATAGTTTATGATTTTCTAGGATATAGCAATCAACAGTTTATTTTTCTGTTACAGGACGGTCGCCACGAAGAATGCTGGGACCAGTGAGCAGCCTGCACCCAGTGCGCAGGAGCAGCTTCCACCGCTTCCGCCTCAGCCGCTTCCACCGACGATGATGTTCGATGGCACGTAAGTGATGGCCATGTTCCAGCAATTCATGGAGGTCCAGAATCAGCAAGCTGCGCAGTTCAGAGCGACCGTCGTCGACGCATTCAGGACCAGAGAGCCAGCTCCACCAGTACCGCCAACACCGCCGGCACCAGCAGCGCCGAGGCCAGGAACTGCCAAGGACTATCAGTTCCTCCGCCCGATGGATTTTTAGGGCAATGAGGGGATAGTCTACGCAGACGAGTGGCTGGAGAATGCTGAACGGTCATTGAAGATGGCGAGGATCCCGGATGATTTGTAGGTCGAAGTTGCGAGCATACGACTTTTTGACATCGCTAGGGCTTGGTACCGGGAGGAGCCCCAGTTAGCGGAGCCCGGAGTTTCCTGGAAGGATTTCAAACTGTTGTTCCAGGAGAAGTTCTTTCCGAATGTGGAGCGGGACGAGCTTAGGATGCAATTTGAGGCGTTGCAGCAGGGAGATATGACAGTGGCCCAGTATACATCAGAGTTCACCCGACTCAGCAGGTTCGTAGAGAACCTAGTCAGCACATCGAAGGAGAGGGCTTGGAAGTTCAAGAAGGGTCTCACCAGGGAGCTGCGATATGCAGTAGCTATTAGTCACGCCACTACCTATGCGAGCATCCTTAAAGTTGCTCAGGGAGTGGAGAAGGAGATAGATCCGAAGCTCAAGCGGGACCGAGACATTGGCGCCAGCAGTTCCTAGGGTCCACCGAAGCGGACCGACACTCAGCAGAGGCCACCTCAGCATCAGCATCATGTTCGAGCACCGACATCGCCGAGGTAGCAGAGACAGATTCAGACTTCGATGTACTTCTCTTGCGCATATTGCAATAGGCCGGGACACCGTGGCGAGGAATGCCGCAAGAAGTTAGGGCAGTGCTTGGTTTGTGGATTTGCTACTCACCAAGTGAGAGATTGCCCTGCAGCTTTCACTCGTCAGGAGCCAGCACCAGAGCAGCAGCAGCAGGACCCAGTCTTTGAGGATCTGTAGTCGCAGGAGCACAGTCAGATGGACCGTTATCTTTTTACTTGCTTGTAGTAGCTGTATTTCTTTTATATTGCCTATTCCGAGGCTTGTCTCTGAGTTTTCTTGCATTTACAGTCTTTCCTTTTGTCTAGTGACTACTTGTTAGTCCTTGTTATTTTACTACATAAATAAATCATTTAGTTTTTTGGTTGCCTTTAATAAATTTTGATTGATTTTTTACAATGCAAAACCCTTAAAATTTCGAGGACGAATTTTTTGTAAGGGGGTAGATTTGTAACTCCCAAAATCATATTTGGTAAATTTTAGGGTTTTTCTAATTTTTCTTGAATTTAAATATTGTTTCTTACAAAAACCTAATTTCGATTAAAATGAATTTCGAGTTTTCCTCAATTTGAAAAGTATTTTTAAATACCAAATTGCGTATTTCAGATGAATTATAATATTGTTAATGTTAATAATATTGATTAAGTTGTAATTAATTAGTAACTTTTAATTATGCTAAATGATTAACTATTATTTTCGGATTTTATTAATATACAATTTTATTGAGAAAACAGTAACTATTTTCATTAACAGTTGGTAAATTATAAATTGTTGGATAATTTGTTTAAAACTGTGGAGGGAAATGTTTTGGTTTTGGTATTTGGAAATCTGTTTCAATTTCGAATCTTGAAATCTGTTGGAATTATTGGAGGCAAAACCTGATTTCAAAAATTGTTATTATTTTTGAATTTTGAAAAGCTGTTACAACTATTCCTAATTCCTGCCCTCAGATCTATATATAATTACTGCTCTGCCATTGTATATTACCCTCCAGATCTATATTATTTACATTTCTGCCACTATACAATTACCCCTAGATCTACTTTTATTTACTGCTTTACCACTACATTAATTTACTATAAATACACTATAATATTTTAATATTATTACACACAGTCCAATGTTTTGACACTCTCTCTCTACACGTCACTCTCACTCTCTCTCTCTCTGTCCTTTCTCTCTCTTCTTACTGGACAGAGGCCAAGCACCGCCGCCGTTGCCACCGTGCGCCACCGTACCTCGTCGGAGCGCCACCGAGTTCGCCGTCGCCTCGACTGCTGCGCTGCTCCTCGAGCAGTGAGCCACTTCGTAGTTCGTGCCACCGCCTCTGTTTCTTGAGCCGCGTGCCTTGCTTCGAGCAGAGCGCGCCTCGAGGACTGCGCCACCGCCATACAGCACCGCCTCAGCTGCAGTGCTGTCAGCTCGAAGAGACAGCCACCGCCATCAGTAGAGCGCCGCCTCGATCCTCACGTCGACCCTTCCAGAGTTCGCCGCCATCTTTCTCGTTGTCACCCGCCATCGCCACCTCGTCATGAAGTTCGCCGGAGTCCATTCCGACTCGCCGTAGGCGGAGACTCAGCGCTGCCGTGTCCAGATCGGACACGGACTCCTCTATTTCGAGAGCAGAACCTTGGGACTCGACTTGGTCACCGACACGCTGTCAGGATTTGACGCCTCCGTCAGTGCTCGGGCTTCCACCGCAGACGCTGCAGCCTCCTCGTGAGCAGATCTCGTCGACTGTGCTTGGATCGGACGTCGAGGAGTCCATAGCTCGCCGAGGATCACCATGGATCGACGTCCCCGTCAGGCCGGTGAGCAACTCTTCTCGATCTACTCGCCTCTTTCTTCTTGTTGCTAGGATCCATAGCTAGGGTTTGTAATTACTGGATTAGGGTTTTATTTTGAGGTTAGGGTTTCGGACCATAGTTAGGGTTTTTGTGGTTCGGGAAGAAGATGCATGGAGATGGGGGCTGCGGCCATGGTGAAGTTAATTAGGGGTTAGGGTTCCTGAACCTAGATCTAGGGTTTCCAGAGGTGAACGAAGACTAGGGTTTCCTAGTTATGGGAGTTATGAGAGAAGGAGTCGGGGAATGGGCTCTGTCGACCGAGTTTTCGGCTAGGGTTCAGACGAAGGAAGTTTCGGCCATGGAAAGTTTTAGGGTTAGGGTTCTCTATGGGAAGATGAAGCTAGGGTTAGGGTTTCGAAGGTCGAAGACGGAGGGAGGAATAAGAAGCTGTGAGAGAGAACTTTCGGGTTAGGGTTTTTCCTAGCCATGAGAGATAGCAGACGAAGAAGGAGATTGGATCTGGGTTTCAGTCGGTTGAGGAAATGAGCAGAGGAAGAAGACGAAGCTATGGAGAGAATGTTTTGGTCAGCTGAACGAGACGAGAGGAGAGAGAAGATAATGGATTATATTCGATAGGTTGGGCCGGGTTCCTGGGCCAGTGAATCGGGCTTAGTTTTAAAACAGTTTAATTTTGTTTGTTTAAGCAGTAAATATTGGTTACAGAAGGCCGAGTCTTGGGCCAGTAGAGTTGGGCTCTGGGCCAGGCCGAGTAGAATTAAGTTTAATTGTTGTTTAATTAATGTTAAGCAGTGAATTGGATATGGGCTGGGTTTCCAGGCTGAGTATGGTTGGGCTTTAGTTAATATGCCTGGTCAGTATATAGAAATTATGTTTAAGAAACCTGATCAATTTTGGATGGGCTGGGTACATGTTGGACTGAATGGGTTGGGCTGGATGCTTTATATGGGTTTAATTACTGTTAAAATTTTGTGTTGTCGAATATTAACTTGTATAGTATTTAGTGATGCTAAATATTAAATAAATCTTGATTAGTATAACATTATTTAGGAATATTTGAATAGACTTTCTAAATTAGTTATTAGTATTTAGTTAGTAAATAGTTGGTTTAAATTGTCAATATTGTTTACTAAACATCTTGATAAGCAAAATGTTCTATTGTTTTCTAAATATTTTCTTTATTAGATATAGCTTAAAGAATTATTTTGATAGGCTACGTTATATAGTTTCAAAAGCAGTGTTAGCTTTTCTTGCCTATAATTATTATTAGTTAATATTGAATATTATTAATTGTTTTCTTTTAATTACTAAGTGATAAATTAATAATTTCTTATAAAAGTATTTGTGACTAAACTATTTTAAAGGTTATAAAAATTATTTTCATAAGTAAAGAGATTAGAATATGGTTAGAAATAACTTAGATTGGTTAATATTATTATTTAAAACCCTGATAAATTGTACAAATATAACAGGTGATTCATTACAACCATGCAGTACTATTCTCGTGCAACCAAACCGAGGCAAGTACACTGACTCGACTTGTACCTTGTTTTCTGTCTTACCTTCATGTACCATATTTTCGTATCGGACACGAGATACACACGATTGTCTTGTACCCTTGTTCATTGCTTGTGAGTCATTGTTATTGCGGGGATTGGAAGAAATATTAGCTTTTGTGTGACCACACCCAACATAGGTAATTGTGGATAGCCTAATCGTACACGTCACGTACGATGAAGCCGTACCTTGTAGAATTGACTCATTGACTCATTGCCTCATTGATTGATTGCTCCTAAGCCGGTCACACATTAGTTTTAATATTTCAAAATTGTCACAATTGCATATTGATTGTCGTGATTCATTGCCTTGTACATTGATAACCGTGTTCATTGTCTAGCATATTGATTGTCATCCATTGCCTGCAGTTTTACATTTCATCTCTGGTACCGCAGTTTCATTTCATGTTCTAGTATTCTGGTATTCTGGTTTCACCTTGTACTCTGGATTACAGATTACATTGTATATTGTCTGGTCAGGGTTGTACTTTGCTCTTTTCCTGACAGGATCGTTACAGGTGAGTGGGAGATTACATGGAGCTGGTGATTGCTTGGATATTGCAGCTTTTATTTTAGTTTATTTTTCTGGAGATTGTATTGTAGATATTCATTATTGTATATTATTTCATTTGACCGGATTTGTCTTCGGTTGATTTTGTACTAAGACTTGATGGATATTGGTGATTTTTTGGGAACGTTATAAAAGCTGTGTTGTTCACATTACATTGTGACTTTGAGTTTTTCTTAGTATTGTACAGCTTACTTCGTCGTGTCCATCGACGAAGGCTGGGCGTGTCCGACTCGTATCCGATTATTTAGGAGCGGGTCGTGACATGGCCCGCATAAATGCTTCATAAAGTATGTACGGTCCTATCGTCCAAGGCTTAGCATAGACTTGGCTCGCCCCATGAGTTAAGTTACGTTGCACGGCTTGTGATATAAGTCTAGGCACCCAAATGACTTGGTCGTTCAAAAGTCAAACGCATGTACGGCACGTTTTCGTAATGCGAGGCTTGACGTAGCCCTTGCTCGTCGAGTCGTTGCGCATTTAAGTCAGGCAAGTTATGTTAGGCTATCGGAGTAGTAGCAAGCACGGTCCTACGAGTTCTACGGTTGGGTATAACCACATAGTCTTACGGTCTCAAAGCCTGCCATATGAAGTATGACTTGGGCGATAGCGTCGCGTAGAACGTAAGTCGGTTAAAGGTACGATGTCACGAACTTAGTATTTAAGGCAAGGACCATAATTGATTCAAGTGAGTTTTGAAGAAAGGACTATCAAATTGGCATTCATGAGTTGAATGAAATGATATGAGAACATGGAAAGAATGCTCATGACCGTGGGTCGTCGAGGGGTCTCAAATGATAGAAGTCTTGATATTGGTTTTGAAAGAGATGGTAGCACTGAAAGAAGGATGACTGTGTGAAACGTCAGTTTGAGTCGAGTCTTGCATGGTCATTGGACAACTTGTCGACAACGGCGATTTGTTTCCTCGGATGACAACTCGGGGCTACGGGACCGTTCCAGCCTAGGAGGAAACCGAGGGTGAATGTGAACGGGATAGCTGAGACGAAAGGCAAGTATTCGGTGGACGCTCATCGGGGCTAGCTACTTGCGGTGACCGGTCCATCCTATACCAGCTATGTGTCCAAGATAGCTTGTCATGCTAGTGACCTCATATAGATGAGTCGGCACGGGCAACAATCTGCAAGTGTGCCTTTGGATTGAGTCGAGTATTGAGTGCACTATATCAAGGAGTCGAGTTGAATGTGTGTGTACAGTTAGAACATAATGTTGGGCCTAAGATTTGGTTTCAACGTAGGCGACGTGCTTCGACACGAGATGTGGCATCGAGTCTTATGTTGTCGACATATAAGTTGCATAGTTTAGATGTGAGTTGTCTTGAGTTTAAGTCAGAAAATGTCGCAAGGCAAAGTCTGTCGAGTGACACTCAACCCACAAGTCTTGATTGGGTCGGATGATGATTTAGTAGCTGTCACCCCCATTTCCTGTATTACGTATTTATGCTCGTATTTGATTTTGGCACGTATTTTAATTTTCTCGACTTGCGGATTTTGGTTTCTCGTAAATGGGTTTTGGACCATGGCTTGGTTTTATTTTGTGGAAGTTGGTTTGGTTTGGTTCATCATGAGTGGAACACTTTAACCTACACTCTACCCTCAACACAACACAACCACCCTCATTATATCTCCACCAAACTTTCTCTCTCCTCTTTACTCTCCATTAATTTTCTTCTTCTTCCTTCTTCCACACAACTCCCCAACCCATTAGGCAAGTGCACCTTGCCATCAAATAAGCACCACTTTTTATTTGTCCATTAGCTAGATTAGGCCATGGAGAACAACTTTAGAACTTGACATTTTGTGATTTGGAGTTTCCTTTGTTCTAGATCTAGGTTTTTACTATTTTCGGATTTACATGGTTTTGATCTATTTAACTTTGATTTTTGTATGTTTTGATGCTTCCATGTGGAAGAGAATTCGATTTTACTTAAGTTAGAACTTTGAAAATCTAGATTTGGTTTTAATTTGGTTAAGTTATGAAGAATTGAAGTTCTTGGTATTCTTGGACTTGCTCTCGGCCAGGAAGAACAGCCCTCTGCCTTGCGCTTTTTAGCGCATGGCTGATTGCGCACCCCCGGCCTGTGCTCCATAGCGCATGGCCGATTGCGCAATCACTTGGCCAGTGCTTTGCGCTGCGTTGGATTGCGCTGGCGCAAGCTAGCCATGCGCAAGCCAGCCATGCGCAAAGTAACCCCTGCGCAATCGACCATTGCGCAATCCACTCCTGCGCAATCCTCCTGTGCGCAATCCATCTGCTGTGCCATCCACTCCTGCGCAGTTGGTACCCTGCGCAGCTCACTCCTGCGCAGTTGGTACCCTGCGCAGCTCACCCTGCGCAGTTGGCCTCCTGGCGCACTTGACTCCTGCGCAATCCAACCCCCTGACCCCTTGCGCAAACCATTGGCTCTTGGAGATTTGGTTTTATTTTCTTTAAGCCTGGCTCTTCTATAGTCCTATAAATATTGATATTGTATTAGATATTTTACGCCCATTTTATATCCTTACGCCTTTTGTCATGAACTTGATTTTACTTAATATGTTTGGAATGTCTATTGTACATGGCATGGTATGACAAGGACCTAGCATAACACGACAGTGACCCGTAGTGGTGCACTCCTGACATGACCAACCTGACACGACAGTGACCCGTAGTGGTGCACTCCTGACATGACCAACCTGACATGACAGTGACCCGTAGTGGTGCACTCCTAACAAGCACCCTGACATGATTTATCTTGATAACTTGATAGTGGCCCGTGGCGGCGCACTCCTGACTTGACTTGACTTGACTTGTAACTTGTAATTAACTCGTATAATCAACTTGACATCGTAGGTGTTCCTGCTTGCTTGTTTGTACAATCCACTTGTCTTGTCTTGCATCATGTCTAGGACGCGACTTCCTGGGTACCACGGCCAGGGACTCGCGCTAAATTGGATTAGGCTAATTATTAGATCAAACTAGAACATGGAGAATTCCCAGTCACAGGCAATCTCGTTATCTGGGCACTTTAATGGACTTGTAGCTTGCCGACGAGTAGAGCACATTTCCAGCACACTGTCATGTGTTGCACCCTCTAAGTCACCTAAGGGTACATTTGTCTCCCGGGCAATGTACCCACCTATAACTCTCAACCCGCGGAAGGATAACTGGATAGTCTGCAGGGCTTGGGACTGGAAATTCTCACTTGCATCTTGTTAGTAATTAAGGCTTGTGATAACCCTAGTTAGTTAAAGTAGTAAGCCGTAGTACTTGCTTGGCCGATTGCGAATGGATGGTGTCCAGCCTTGTCTAAGTCTTGTCTAGCTCCAGTACCTGCTATCTCCTGAGCATGTTTGTTTTACTTATCTTAACGATAAATGAGTAGAGACAGTGAGCTATTCAGGCGAAGGGTTACAACCCCGGTCCTTGTCTGGTTTAAGGATTGTAACCTGGCTCCCGGAATGGTTCCACGTCCCTAGTCGTTTATCGCCCTGTGTACCCTCCTACTTGTACTTTCTTTTATTCTTTATGTTCTGATATGCTGGCTTTTGTTCTTATTTGTGGCCTCCTTTGTGGCACTTGCTCTTTCTGGGGTTTGACCCAGCTGGTTTTGTGTGGCCAGATTTTGGAGCAGCTCCCGAGGATCTACCAAACTTCCAGCCCAATGGTGACAACTAGACGGAACCCGGGCCAAGAGTGGGTTTTCCTTTTTGTTTCACCCACTTATATGTAAATTTATTCTTTTGAGGCGTTTAGCCGACGAGCACCTGTTAGCTCGATGCACATTTACTTACTGTCTGCCTACGGGCTGTAAACATGATTAACAAATCCTAGGGTTGATCATGTATGACTGAACTCTTGCTAGTCCTATCATTTTGTACGACTAGCTTCATGATTATCCAATATGTAATATTTGGGACGCCTTATATATATATATTTGATGCTCTAATATCTTGTAACTCTGTTAATTGCTTAAGATTGAGATAATAGGCTTGACCTTAAGAGACTGCTGGCTTGTAGTAAACCCTCATATCTAGACAGCCGTGACCGTATAGTTGAGATGTATTCTATTTCAATATACGTAGCTGGCTATGTCTGCCCCCGCTCTCCAGTATTCTGGTTCTGGGGCGTGACAGTAGCAAAGGGCCGCGAGGCGGCAAGGGCTGCGAGGCGACGATATAATTGAGTCTCATTGAGTTGCAAGGCACGACCTCAACAAGGACTTATAGCACGATCACACGGGAATGGAGTTTTATCGCATAGTTGCGTCTCTGATTTTAAGCCGTAAAACAATCACGACTTGATAGGTTAACGTTGTTGAGTTGATGTTACGTTGCAAGCACGAAATGGTCTTGAGACACAAAATAGGCCAAGACGTCTGTCCTAAAACCGATCCTAAGGAAAGAGTAGAAAGACAATGATAAAGGGACTATGTTACACACAAAGTAAATTAACGTGTTGGTTTTGTATGGGTGGGCGAGGAGCTCATTCCACCAGTACAGTTGAGTACTGACACCCACATAGTTTTTTATGTGCATGCATAGGTAGAAGCTCGTGGCGCGGAGCTCGCTTGGATGCGTCGAGGTACGGAGTTCCTTGGCGATTCGAAGCGTACGGTCGTATGTAGTCAAGACTTATACGGGATATAATGTATGGACGTCGACTTCCAAAGCATCCGTTGTCTCAAGACATGTATTGAGAGATGAGAGAGAACTGAGTGACTTGTAATGTGAGAAGAGTGAGCTTGAGTGATTGTAATCTTGGCCTGGCGCCCCATTGTAATCTTTGTTTCAATATCAATAAAGAGCTTCTTTGAATAACTTGTGTTTTGCTTCAAATTTTTGCTGCTATTATTCAATGTCTCTGCTTGGGACTTATGTGCGATGACCCCGTCGCAGCCGCTGAAATCGGCCGTTATGGAACCCGTCTTGCACGAGCGCAATCTAGGCTTGTGCGGCATCACGCCTTAGCGAGGACGATCGCTCCCACGGGAGCGGGACGTGACAGATACCGATACCGATACAGATTGGTGGTAGGACGAGCCATAATCCGCTGATTTGGTTTTGGTTTTGGTTTTGGTTTAGAACATACTAAATTTTAAAAAATTCGGTTCGGTTTCGGTTTTCAATATACTAAACTTATTCGGTTTCGGTTTTGAATATACTAAATTCGGTTCGGTTTTCAATATACTAAATTTACTTATTCGGTTTCGGTCCAAAGTTTATATATACTCCTCTCTCTCTCTCTCTCTCTCTCTCTCTCTCTCTATATATATATATATATATATATATATATATATATATATATATATATATATATATATATATACTCCTCGAATATATATATATATGTGCGTGTGTGCCAAATATATATATATATATATATATATATATATATATATATATATATATATATATTCGGCACACACACACGCACACACACACACACACACACATACACACATATATATATATATATATATATATATATATATATAAAAAAAAAAAAAAAAAAAAAATATATATATATATATATATATATATATATATATATATATATATTCGGCACACACACACACACACACTGTCACGCCCCAGAACCAGAATCCTGGAGAACGGGGGCGGACACAGCCAGCTACGTATAATGAAATGGCAACCATTCCGCTATACGGTCACGGCTGTCTAGATATGTGAGGGTTATCTACAATCCAACAGTCTCCTAAGGTCATAAAATAGCCTGTTGTCTCAATCTCAACCAACTAGAAATAGTTCACAAGATGTCAGAGCATCAAATACATAAATATAAGGCGTCCCAAATATTACATATCGGATGATCATGAAGCTAGTCGTACAAAATGTAAGGACTAGCAAGAGTTCAGTTATACATGATCAACCCCCGGGGCTTGTCAATCATGTTACAGCCCGTAGGCAGACAATAAGTAAAGTGCAATACGAGCTAACACTTGCTCATCGGCTAAATGCCTCAAAAGAATAATTCACAATATACAGTGGGAGAACAAAAAGAAACCCACTCGATGCCCTGGTTACGCCTGGTGGTCACCATCGGGCTGGAAAGCAGGGAGATCCTTCGGTACTGCTCCGGTATCTGGCCATACAAAACCAGCTGGGTCAGACCCCAGAAAGAGCAAGTGCCACAAAGGAGGCTTCACTTAAGGACTAAAACCAGCAAATCATTAGCAATCAACAAGCAAGTAAGTAAAGGAGGATCGGGAGTTGTGCAGTACCAATGCACTCGTCCCGATCATAGGAAGACAGTAAGTAAATCATCATTGACATAAGGTAAATTGGAGAACATGCTAAATAAATAAAACTGGGCAATAAGTGAAGAGAAGACGAAGGTGCTATTCCGGGAGCCAGGTTACAATCCTTAAACCAAACAAGGACCGAGATTGTAACCCTTCGCCTGAACAGAACTTAGTCTCTGATCATTTATTGTTAAAGGTGACAATCATGCAGGGGAAAGATATCATGATAAAAGTGACAATGAAAAGTACAATACGCAATGGTGACAATCTGGGGTGACAATCGTGTACAAGCACTATAGTGACAATCGTTCAGTCATGTTGGTACAATCTGGCAATCAGTCACTTCTAGACGATGCTATACTGGACTAGACTTCATCCAATCAATCACGGCCAATCATTGCCTACGGCTTTCTACATTAACTAACTAGGGTTATCACAATCCTAGTTACTAACAAGATGCAAGTGAGATTATCCCACAGCCACAAGCCCTGCAGCTAATCCAGGTTATCCAGGCATTTTTAGATTCATTAAGCCGTTATCAAGAATTATGTGCCCCACGCGACGGTGGGCTGGAAATGTGCCCTACTCGTCGGCAGGCTACAAGTCCAAACAATTGCGGCCGGGATAACGGGATCGCCTGTAGCCGTGTCAATCTCGTCATGACTAATGTGTTATTCTAGTAGTTAACCTGAATCCGCCTTTTTAATAGGAACTCCTGACCGTGGTACTCAGGAGTCCCATCCTAGACATGATGCAAGACTGGACAAGTAGATTAATCAAGCAAGCAAGAAGAACCACCCACGGTGTCAAGACAAGTCAAGTCAAGAGTGCGCCGCCACGGGCCACTATCAAGTGAAGTCGAGTCGTGCCAAGTCAAGTCAAGTTATCAAGTCATGTCAAGTCGGGAGTACGCCACCACGGGCCACTATCAAGTGATCAGGTTACAAGTTAATCATGTTCAGTCACAAGTTACAAGATTCTATTTCAATTTACTGCCAAACTAAGAAGGATAACAAGAAACAAAATTCGAAGGTCCGTGCCAAGACGTGTTGGGCCTGGTCAAGTTGTGCATGTGAGCAATCAAAATCTCAAAAGCTCCAATCATATCAAAAGAAAACCAAGTTAAAAGCAGGCACCAAGGCACTAGGGGTGTAGGTGAACTAGGGTGTGCCAGGGAATAGGCACGCTAGAGTGCGCCTGGTGGCAGCACACTAGAGTGCGCCTAGGATCCAAGTGCACTGGAGTGCGCCTAAGCCGGAACCAACAAAGTGCGCCTAGTTGAGGGTGCAAGGGTCAAAGTGTGCCTAGGTCCAAGGGTCCAAGTGCGCCTAGGTAACTACGCGCTAAAATGCGCCTAGCCAGAAAAGTAGGCACAGTCCGCGCCTAGCTAGAAAAGTAGGCACAGTCCACGCCTAGCCAGAAAAGTAGGCGCAGTGCGCTAAACAGCGCCTAGCCAGAAAAGTAGGCGCAGTGCGCTAAACAGCGCCTAGCCAGAAAAGTAGGCGCAGTGCGCGCCTAGCCAGAAAAGTAGGCGCGCCTGGGGGTCGTCTTCCTCCTCAAGCCGAGGAGAAGAACCCATGGGTTCCAAAACTTTGGAACACCATAAGTCGGCCATCCAAGCTCCAAATCCGGACTTCCAAGGCTCTAACTTGGGTAAAATTCAATTCTCTTCAACATGGAACAATTAAAACATGAAAATGAACAAGTTTTATAGATCAAATCTACCAAAATCCGAAAATACTTCCAACTTAGATCTACAAAATTCCAAGCTCCAAATGGAGAAAACCCAAGTTCTAATGTTGCTCAAGATGAGCTAATAAAACTATTGGACAAATAAAATATAGCCCTCAAGTGATAGCAAGGTGCAACTTGCCTAGGTTGGTGGTGGTGGAGGAGAGGAAGAAGCTTGAGGAAGAAGATGAAGAAAAATAATGAGGAGAGAGAGAGGGAAGTTGATATATATAGTGGGGGTGGGGTTGGTTCTCCATGACAAACCAAAATAGACCAAGCCCAAAATAAACCAAGGTGAACCAAGTCAAGGCCAATAAACCCTCTCTCTAGCAATCTAAACCAAATGAACCATGAACTAAACCAAGCCTCACTAACCCAGAAATAAACCAGTAAACCATAAAACCATTTGAACTATCAATGCCAATAAAACAAGCCAATGCAAAATAAACCAAGATAATTAATCATGACTAAATAAAATATGGGTCCAAAACACGTATACGTACACTAAATACGTATCACGAATTTGGGACATCACATCCTACCCACCTTAAAAGAATTCCGTCCTCGGAATTTAATCAAGAGGCTAGAGATGTACGGGGAGCTATTCTATCACAGGCAATCTACCACTACCAATCAATCATACAATCATTCATGCAAGCATGGATTCGAAGCGTAAGGCATAAGGAAGATATTACACCTTACGAGTCAAACCAGCCGGGATGACCTGATCAGATATCATCCTCATGCTCCCAAGTTTGACTCTCCCAAAGAGGGATGGCTCTAAGCAGCACGGACTGAACTGGTAGTCTTGCGCTTGAGGTCTCTCTCTTTGGTCAAACATGAACACGGGCCTCTCCTCATACGAATAGTCACGGTTATTGGTACCAACCTTTCGAATGATCTAGGACATGGCCCGAGCCCGGGATGTTCCGTCGCAATTGGGATACAAGAAATACGTCATGCATCCCGCATAATGACGGTAGAAAAGCAAGATGAGAGGACACATATACCTCTCGGACGATTCTGGACCTGAGCCTGGGCTAGGGCAAACTGCTGCGGGTTCTGTTGCTGGAAAGTCTGAGCCTGAGTCGGCAATGGCCTCGGGTACGGGAACTGCTGTTGCTGGTGAACTGGAGCTGGTACTGGTGCTGGTCCCCTAACCGAGGGACTAGATACTGTCGATGCTGAATCAACTCTGAATGGGCAGGACCCCACCCTATGGTCTGGTGCTCCACACAATAAACATAATCCCAACGCCTTGCGACACTCTGCTACCACGTGTCCAGGCTTTCCATAATAAGTACAGCCCACGGCGGAAGACTGCGCTTGCTTCTGTTTCTGCTGAGGGTACGTCGGGGTTGAGTGCTGGTCCGTCGTAACTGAATCTGCTCGCCTCGAAGCTCCAATAGTCAAAGCCCTAGCTGCCGGGACTGGTGCCGAAGACTGGGTCACCCGGCCATGAGACCGCTTCCGTCCTCCGGTCCTGTCCACTATTCTCTGGGAGGTATACTCATGCCTCCTTGCTGCTCTCAATACCGCATCAAAAGTCTCATGCTCAAACTGCTCGACTGCCAACAAGATCTCCAAATGCAGCCCCTGCTGGAACCGCTGGGCCCTATCGTACTCGGTTGCCACCAAGGTGGGAGCAAACCGACTAAGTCTAGAAAACTCCGATGCATAACTGTCAACTGTTCTGCCTCCTTGCTTCAAGTTGGCGAACCTCGTCTGTAGATCGTACCGAGCCACAGCATCAAAATACTTAGTCTGGAATCTCTCTCTGAATACGGCCCATGAAATAGGGGCCACTAGTCCTACGGCCTGTGCTGCCCACCAGCTGCGGGCAAGATCCAATAACTGTAGGCGCACAACGGCCACCTTCTCATCTTCCGGGGTCTTGGCTGCCTCTAGAATGACTTCAATATCCTGGAGCCATGCATCTGCAACGATCGCATCTCCACTACCGTCGAAGAATGGAGGGTTCAGACGCTTGAAACTGTTCGCTGCACGGTTTCCTGGATGACCGCCTCTATTCAGAGCATCTTCCACTGCCTGGTGCAATGCATCACCTCGACGATCTTGGGAAGCTAACAATGTCCTGATGAGACCTACCAAGGTACCATCATCCGGCCCTGCAGACTGAACTGGCTGAACTGGATCCCCGGTAGGGATGACTCGGAAGGCTGCTCCTGAGTGCTGAACCTGATCTTCTGGTTGCTGCTGGTCCACGGGAGGCGCTCCGTCTTGCTGATCGGTAGGACCAGGAACAATGCCACTGAAGAAGACGACATGGGAACAATAAGGAGGGACCAGGACAGATCAACGAGTACAAGCATGTGATCAGGACAAGGATTTCAGGAATCAAGAGGATACAAGTGGAGATCAAGGACGAGTATTGATTGAGACATCCATTCGGTAAACCCTCACATTTCTTGATTGACAAGACCTGCATGGGCCACCACTTAAACCATGTCACGCCCCAGAACCAGAATCCTGGAGAACGGGGGCGGACACAGCCAGCTACGTATAATGAAATGGCAACCATTCCGCTATACGGTCACGGCTGTCTAGATATGTGAGGGTTATCTACAATCCAACAGTCTTCTAAGGTCATAAAATAGCCTGTTGTCTCAATCTCAACCAACTAGAAATAGTTCACAAGATGTCAGAGCATCAAATACATAAATATAAGGCGTCCCAAATATTACATATCGGATGATCATGAAGCTAGTCGTACAAAATGTAAGGACTAGCAAGAGTTCAGTCATACATGATCAACCCCCGGGGCTTGTCAATCATGTTACAGCCCGTAGGCAGACAATAAGTAAAGTGCAATACGAGCTAACACTTGCTCATCGGCTAAACGCCTCAAAAGAATAATTCACAATATACAGTGGGAGAACAAAAAGAAACCCACTCGATGCCCTGGTTACGCCTGGTGGTCACCATCGGGCTGGAAAGCAGGGAGATCCTTCGGTACTGCTCCGGTATCTGGCCATACAAAACCAGCTGGGTCAGACCCCAGAAAGAGCAAGTGCCACAAAGGAGGCTTCACTTAAGGACTAAAACCAGCAAATCATTAGCAATCAACAAGCAAGTAAGTAAAGGAGGATCGGGAGTTGTGTAGTACCAATGCACTCGTCCCGATCATAGGAAGACAGTAAGTAAATCATCATTGACATAAGGTAAATTGGAGAACATGCTAAATAAATAAAACTGGGCAATAAGTGAAGAGAAGACGAAGGTGCTATTCCGGGAGCCAGGTTACAATCCTTAAACCAAACAAGGACCGAGATTGTAACCCTTCGCCTGAACAGAACTTAGTCTCTGATCATTTATTGTTAAAGGTGACAATCATGCAGGGGAAAGATATCATGATAAAAGTGACAATGAAAAGTACAATACGCAATGGTGACAATCTGGGGTGACAATCGTGTACAAGCACTATAGTGACAATCGTTCAGTCATGTTGGTACAATCTGGCAATCAGTCACTTCTAGACGATGCTATACTGGACTAGACTTCATCCAATCAATCACGGCCAATCATTGCCTACGGCTTTCTACATTAACTAACTAGGGTTATCACAATCCTAGTTACTAACAAGATGCAAGTGAGATTATCCCACAGCCACAAGCCCTGCAGCTAATCCAGGTTATCCAGGCATTTTTAGATTCATTAAGCCGTTATCAAGAATTATGTGCCCCACGCGACGGTGGGCTGGAAATGTGCCCTACTCGTCGGCAGGCTACAAGTCCAAACAATTGCGGCCGGGATAACGGGATCGCCTGTAGCCGTGTCAATCTCGTCATGACTAATGTGTTATTCTAGTAGTTAACCTGAATCCGCCTTTTTAATAGGAACTCCTGACCGTGGTACTCAGGAGTCCCATCCTAGACATGATGCAAGACTGGACAAGTAGATTAATCAAGCAAGCAAGAAGAACCACCCACGGTGTCAAGACAAGTCAAGTCAAGAGTGCGCCGCCACGGGCCACTATCAAGTGAAGTCGAGTCGTGCCAAGTCAAGTCAAGTTATCAAGTCATGTCAAGTCGGGAGTACGCCACCACGGGCCACTATCAAGTGATCAGGTTACAAGTTAATCATGTTCAGTCACAAGTTACAAGATTCTATTTCAATTTACTGCCAAACTAAGAAGGATAACAAGAAACAAAATCCGAAGGTCCGTGCCAAGACGTGTTGGGCCTGGTCAAGTTGTGCATGTGAGCAATCAAAATCTCAAAAGCTCCAATCATATCAAAAGAAAACCAAGTTAAAAGCAGGCACCAAGGCACTAGGGGTGTAGGTGAACTAGGGTGTGCCAGGGAATAGGCACGCTAGAGTGCGCCTGGTGGCAGCACACTAGAGTGCGCCTAGGATCCAAGTGCACTGGAGTGCGCCTAAGCCGGAACCAACAAAGTGCGCCTAGTTGAGGGTGCAAGGGTCAAAGTGTGCCTAGGTCCAAGGGTCCAAGTGCGCCTAGGTAACTACGCGCTAAAATGCGCCTAGCCAGAAAAGTAGGCACAGTCCGCGCCTAGCCAGAAAAGTAGGCACAGTCCGCGCCTAGCTAGAAAAGTAGGCGCAGTGCGCTAAACAGCGCCTAGCCAGAAAAGTAGGCGCAGTGCGCTAAACAGCGCCTAGCCAGAAAAGTAGGCGCAGTGCGCGCCTAGCCAGAAAAGTAGGCGCGCCTGGGGGTCGTCTTCCTCCTCAAGCCGAGGAGAAGAACCCATGGGTTCCAAAACTTTGGAACACCATAAGTCGGCCATCCAAGCTCCAAATCCGGACTTCCAAGGCTCTAACTTGGGTAAAATTCAATTCTCTTCAACATGGAACAATTAAAACATGAAAAGGAACAAGTTTTATAGATCAAATCTACCAAAATCCGAAAATACTTCCAACTTAGATCTACAAAATTCCAAGCTCCAAATGGAGAAAACCCAAGTTCTAATGTTGCTCAAGATGAGCTAATAAAACTATTGGACAAATAAAATATAGCCCTCAAGTGATAGCAAGGTGCAACTTGTCTAGGTTGGTGGTGGTGGAGGAGAGGAAGAAGCTTGAGGAAGAAGATGAAGAAAAATAATGAGGAGAGAGAGAGGGAAGTTGATATATATAGTGGGGGTGGGGTTGGTTCTCCATGACAAACCAAAATAGACCAAGCCCAAAATAAACCAAGGTGAACCAAGTCAAGGCCAATAAACCCTCTCTCTAGCAATCTAAACCAAATGAACCATGAACTAAACCAAGCCTCACTAACCCAGAAATAAACCAGTAAACCATAAAACCATTTGAACTATCAATGCCAATAAAACAAGCCAATGCAAAATAAACCAAGATAATTAATCATGACTAAATAAAATATGGGTCCAAAACACGTATACGTACACTAAATACGTATCACGAATTTGGGACATCACACACACACACACACACACACACACACACACACACACATATATATATATATATATGTGTGTGTGTGTGTGTGTGTGTGTGTGTGTGTGCCGAATATATATATATATATATATATATATATATATGTGTGTGTGTGTGTGTGTGTGTGTGTGTGTGTGTGTGTGTGTGTGTGTGTGTGTGTTCCGACCCCCCGCGGCCAGACCCTAACCCCCCCCCCCCCCCGCAGCCCACCCCCAACCCCCCCACCACCCCTTCCCACCTCCACCACCCCGGCCAGCCACCCCCACCTGCCGCCCCCCACCACCCCCTCCCACCTCTACCCCCACGGCCAGCCCCCCCCCCCCGCAGCCCACCCCCAACCCCCCGGGGCCAGCCTCCCCGTGCCCAGTCCCCCCCAAACCCCCCCGGCCAGCCCCCCAAACCCCCCCGCAGCCCACCCCCACCCCCTCCGGGGCCAGCCTCCCCACGGCCAGCCTCTCCTGCTGTCCGCCCCCTCCCACCACCCCCACCCTACCACCGCCAGCACCCCCTGCAGCGACCCCCACCACCGCCAGCACCCCCCGCGGCGACCCCCACCACCGCCAGCACCCCCTGCGGTGACCCCCACCAGACCCCACCCCCCCACGACCAGCCCCCCCGCAGCCAGTACCCCCCCCCGCTGCCCGCCCCCTCCCACCACCGCCGGCTCCCCTCCGCCCCCATCGTCGCCCAAGAGAGAGAGAGAGTTACCTCGATCGTACGCGTCCAAGAGATAGAAAGAGAGGAGAGAGAAAAAATTGGGGGGAATGAAATTTTCCCCCCGTCGGTTCAACTTAAACTAGGCTTTTAACTTAGCGACGGACTAGCGACGGATAAAATCCGTCGCTACTTAGTCGTTAATCTTACGCGATTTTTTTAAAATTTTTCAACCATTTAGTGACCACTTAGCGACGAACTGTATGTCTGTCGCTAATATCCCATCATTTGGTCGACGGATTATCCGTCGCTTAGTAGTCGTCAATTCCTCCGCCAACTAGTGACATTTTTTCGCAATTTTTTTAACATTTTTTTGCCAATTAGTGACTACCGAGTGACTACTTGCCGACGAATTTTTATTCCGTCGCTATTTTACCGACGGCGTGCCGACAGATAGGCGTCGGATGTTCACCCTTAAAAAAAATTGGTACACGATTAGCCGAAAAGTCGTCGCCAGGTTGTCGGTAGTCCGTCGCTACTGACGACGAATTTATTCCGTTGCTAAAATGCCGTCACCAATTTATTGTATTTTGGTAGTGAATGGCCATTCTCTGTGCTAAATTATACGAAGAATGACCATTCTCCGTCTTAATTTACACGGAGAATGACCATTCTCTGTGTTAGTAACATGAAGAATAACATTCTCCGTCTTAATTTACACGAAGAATGGCCATTCTCTGTGCTAAATTACACGGAGAATGGCCATTCTCCTTCTTAATTTACACAGAGAATGGTCATTCTCCGTGTAATTTAGCACGGAGAATGGTCATTCCAGTGTTAAAATGCAGGAGAATGGCCATTCTCCGTGTTAGAAACACGGAGAATGCCATTCTTCGTGTTAAATAACACGGAGAATGGCATTTTTCGTGTTATTTTACACGGAGAATGGCATTCTCTGTGTTAATTTACACGAAGAATGGCCATTTCCAGTGTTAAAACGTAGGAGAATGACCATTCTCCGTGCTAAATTACACGGAGAATGGTCATTCAAATGTTAAAACACAGGAGAATGGCCATTATCCGTGTTAGAAATACGGAGAATGCCATTCTCCGTTTTAGTAACACGGAGAATGACATCCTCCTTGTTAAAATGCAGGAGAATGACTATTCTTCGTGTTATATCGACGGAGAACAATTGTCAAAAATCTAATTTTTTATTTTTTTTGTTTTGTTGAAATAAATTTGACATGAATAAAGATTCAAGAGTTTTCGTTCTTCTTTCAAACGATGCTAACTCTTATGGAAAAGAAGAAGAAGATCTTCTTTCCATGAATGACCTAATTGTGGGAAAAAAGAAGAAAAAGAAGAAGAAGAAGATGAGCGATGATCGGAGTTCGACTGAAAAAAAAGCACGGTGAACTACGAACGATCTTTGCGATCTCTGCTGAAGATGAGAGCAATGGAATTCAGATCTCTTGTGAAGAAGAAGAAAAAGAATAAGAAGACGAGAATCGCAATCCAAATCTGAGTTTGTGCGGAGGGGTAGTTATGGTATTAATTTTGTAAATACAGACCATCTAAAGGGAATCTTGGCATACTTAATGTGGAATATATAATTCTGAGCATTTCATAAAATCCATCCTACGGGTGGATTTTTCATAAAAACCAACCCCGAAATTGGGTTTCTCAGCAATTTCTAGAAGAAAAAGTAGAAAAAAGTGATTCCATCCATCAAAGCAACAAATTACTTTTCTACATTAAAGTATTCATTTTTTCTTTTCAAATCCTTTAAAAGAGTGGTCCGAATTTGAAGAGGGCGGCGAGCCGGACGCGGGGTGCCTTCGGATTCGGATTTGGTGGAATAGATTGGAAGATGGAAGGATTTTTGTGAATGTGGAAAATGGGGAGTCTCTGTTCTGTGAGATGGGTTGTACGTAAGGGAGAAGAAAGAAAATGGGTACGTGGGGGCGCTGGGTACGGATCTGAGAGGGAGAACCGGGGAGTGGGAAGAATGGTAAGTTTTGGGTTGGGCTTGGATTTGGGGTCAAAAAGAGAGATAGATAAGCAAATAATTAATAAAAAGAAAAGAAGCCCAAGACAACTCAATTAATTACAACTAAAATAAACATATTAAAATTGTGGGCTTCACAGAAGTAAAGGAGTCTCCTATCGTATGATTCTTCAACGACCGTGTCTCAAAGATTATAGAAGGAATCAAGTTAGTCGTTCATCGAAGATATATCTATAAACAACTTATGCTCGTACTTTCGATATCTAGATCGTAATACGAAAAAACAATAAAAAGATTATGAGCCAAAGTCCAATTTAATCGCCGACCCTTACAATATCATAAAAAATACATAAGGTTTTAAGTGAAGTTAATTCTATCTACCACTTTTGTAGGAACAATTGTTGGTTGTTGTTGTCGCTAAATGCGATGCAAATATTTCAAACACGAGACTTGGTTTGGGGTTGCTGTTGTTTTCCAAAAAAATCAAAACAAAAGCAGCTTTGATAACTGGTGTAATGTAGGTATTCCAAAGTTAATATTAATTTTTTGAAATTGTTATTACCAAATAACTTTGATCACTTTATTAAAACAAAGTAGGTCGGGTCTTGCAATGCTTATTGGAGGTTGCTTATTGAAAAGCAACAACAATCGCAAATCAAGCCTTTAGGTCTTGTTTGGTTCGCGGAATCATCAGATTGGAAAAGGAAAATAATTACTTTCCCATGTTTGAATGCCAAAGGAATTGAAGAGGAAAAAAAAGTAATTCTCAAAAAAAAAAAACTAGAAAAAAAATAATTGTATTATCTGAGGAACAAATTACTTTTCCACATTGAAGTATTCAATTTTCTTTTCAAATCCTTTGACATTTCTAAAAATTTGAAAAAAAAAATGATTTACTTCTCCTCCCATTCCGCGAACCAATCGATGCTGGCCGGTTCAAGAAGCCACCACCGGATACCCTACTTACCCCTCGCGCAAGATTTCCGCCCCCCACCTTCTCTCTCCTCCTAACCTTCTAGTTTCTTCCACACCACTCCTCGAATGTTGGGAGAAAAATAAAATTAAAAAATAATATAATCTCCTCCAAAACCCTAACCTAGAAATCAAGTAAAACCCTGAACCTAACCTTAGAGTTCTCAATCACACCCAGCCATGCGCTTCCAGGGCGCCAGGCTCGCCTATCTGCTCTCCCGGACGGCCCTCAGACCGAAGCTAATCGGAGTAAGTATCTCGATTCGTGTCGCGTCGTGTCCGTAACGGATGGTTTGCTGAATTTTTTCTGAAGCGTCCTCCCCAATTTTTTTTTTTTTTTGCAGTTCGAGTATCCGACCCGGTCACTCGTCTCGAGCATATGCACCTCGTCTTGGTTTCCCTCTGATGGGACTTTCGAAAGAGGTCTGTTCCTGTGCTGATTATACTGTGGACATGCTTCGATTGATAGATTGTTGTATTTATTTCATGGTCGATTCTTTTGTGCAGCGAATTGGAGGAGCGGGTTTCAAAGTGGAGTTCTTTACGCGAAGAGGCATTTTCACGGTTGGTTTTTCCCCTTTTTTCTTTTATTTTCTTAAAATGTATTATTTCTGGCGGAAATTCATGATATGTGAAATTAATTATGTTTTTGGTATCTGGCGAACACCTTAGGGACGAGATCGGTATCCGCCAGGGATTATTATGACGTGCTCGGCGTGAATAAGAACGCAAGCGCTTCAGAGATTAAGAAAGCCTACTATGCGGTAGGTTCCCTTTTCCATAGTTTGGTACATCTCGATCACGGAGTGCGGACATGTCCTATTTCATTGGTTATTTACTCGTGTTGGCATCTGGTTTACTGGAAATTGCTTGGTGTTGCCTAATGTTATATTAAGAAGCTTTCATTACGCGCTCGGTCCATGGTTGCTAACAGGTTAATCAAATTACTCGGACGACATGAGCAATCGGATTAAGCGCGATCCCAATCACCAATAATCGGCCACGCAAATTTTGTGTTTTGAGGATCACGTTCCACTGCTGCAAGCCCGCAACCATATGATAATTTTTTAATGTGCTTTATGATGCGATTAAATATCAAAATTTTGCTATTCTGTGAGGGAATTCGTGAGATTGTTATGTAAATACGATGTTAGTTAGCTATTCGAACAAATAGCAGCATGTATTTTTCATGATGTAATTTTGTCACCATATCGAGTTACCTTTTGCACGGATGCTGGTGAAAGCTTGGTCCCAATTTGGTCTGGATATGACAACCATTCAGGAAGCAGATATTGATCATGTTCTGTGTGTGCATGAGTGGTTTGGGGTTATTTAGCTAAAATTGCCCCCCCCCCCCCCCCCCCCCCCCCCCCCCCCCCCCCCCCACACACACACACACACACACACACACACACACACACACACACACACACACACTTACACTTCAAGTCCGAAAAAGCAAGAGCATTGCGGACCTGCTTCCTATCTGGCCAGGTTTTGCATGCCTTGCTGTCTGGATTAGGCCTCGCTCAACCTGCCCCTTTGTCTTTGAGTCATGGCCCGGCTAGGGCTGGGACCTGGGCGGAGCCTAGGGAGATGATCCACAGGTGAATTATAGGACCAGGTTGAGATGGGTCGTTGACTTTGATCTTTTGATACATCTACTATTTTCCATTCTTACAGTCCACCCTCTTTCTGCTAGGTGGCGGTCGTCGTCAAAATAACCAATATCAATTATTTCTTTTGTTTACTCAGTTTAACCAGTCTTTTTGATTCCTTGAATAGTTGTTATGCTACAGGCATTTGAACATAACCAACAGCTGGCTTCTGCACCTGTTCTGCAGGTTGTAGGCCATAACAAGGAGAGACGAAGGGTTGACTATATCCTAGCTTGCAACAAGTCCGTGCTCACCTTTTTGGTAACATCGAGGAGAGTGTTAGTGAGGCACTGTCAAGCCCTCCAGCTGCTACAGTAACAGCTTTGGCTGACGGATTATATAATTGCTATGCCATGCTTGATAATTGAAGTATGAACAGTTGGCATAGTCGGCCCTCACTTTTCACCCAATTTTTGGGACTGTGCTTGCCTAACTCTACGTCATTGTAGATATACAATCGAAGTCTACTAATATTGCATGTTGTCAATTTCAATTATCACCAAGGCTTTACAAATAAAAACACAATACTAGTTTACAGTTAAGTTTAAATAAGTTAGAATAAAGTTTATCACATAGGATAAATGATAATTTTTAGGAATACCTTTTAATTAAATGTTAGATGGTAAATAGATGATAAATGGTAAACAAATAATAAATATGATTATGTATTATATGCCATATAAATGTATGAGCTGTTATAATTTTACTCCATCTTTAATAACACTAGAACTTCATCATCGTAATATTCAAATTCCTTCTAATATTCATGCTAATATTATAATATTTTTAAGATACTATGATGCTAAAAGAAACTCAGCGAAATCCTCATCTCAAATGAAACTCAGAAAAAAAACTCAATTAACTAAAACGTTGGCCAAGATTTGAAGTCGTGTCGGCTGATATACTGGGTTGAACCCTATATGCTGGCTGATATATGGTAAAAGAATATAAATGATATATGTTGCAAAATCATGTCATTTTACCTATGAAATCGATATATCGACCGATATGTCGAGTATGTTGGCCGACATATAGAACGGTGATAATAGGTCAAAAGTCATGGGAAGTTGCTTTTGTGGAATAACTTTTTAGTGCATCTGTAACAAAAAAAACTAATTTATGTCATTTATCACCTAGGAAGCACAAACATGCTAAAACTGGTGTTGTGTTCGTGTCGAGACGTGCACGAATTAGACACTACATGGGCACACCAAAAATAAATTAGGACACACCAAAAGAGCTTTCATGTCTGTGTTTCCATGTTTGTATCGTGTCTTACTCGTGTCCTTGCAACATAGTTTATCATTTTTTCCCATTCAGGTTGGCAATCAGGTGATGACATGTTATGAATATAAGACAATATGCGAATTAATCTAGTAGAAGAGCTATTAAGATCCATTTAAGGATCCTTCATTCCTTTAAAAGTTCTGTTTTGGTGCCACTTTCCTACACTGGTCCATTTAAGGATTCAGACAACTAGCATATATCAATGCTATAAAAGGCCTATAAATTCCCATTTAATCCTAGAACAAAGACGAAATCTGAATCAAGTGATATACAACTTGTCATCTACTTTCAGCCAATAATGGTGGATTTTGGCCATGACATAGAAGACCAAACAGTCAGTTATGACTTTATTTCTCCAATGAGGAACTGGGTATATCTTGACCTTGCTTATTTTTGTGAGTCTAAATTATAACTTTTGGGGCCTTATGTGTTTCATGTCACTTGTCGATGCATTCCAGGCTTGTGGACGAGCTAGTTCCACAATTAGGAATACTTTATGAGTGGCAATGTCTTGGCATGGAATACCTAATATGTAGAGAAGTGCCTTCTTTCTATTTGCTTTCATGGTTCTAGAAATGGGTCAGTACCAAAGTGAAAAATAAAATCCCTAACACAACCTATATCTTTTTGGTTAATACACGATTTAGATTTTCCTTGTCCAACAAACTAGTACTTCTTTCATTGTTTCTTTATTTAAATTAAAATATTTCATTCTTGTACTTCATCTCAGCTGGCAAAGAAACTCCACCCTGATACAAATAAAGATGATGCTGATGCTGAAAGAAAGTTTCAAGAAGTTCAACGTGCTTATGAGGTAATTCCTATCTGTATAATTTTCATTTATTTTATTTGAATACATTAATTTGCATGGTTTATTGCTTTTCAAAGGTGCTAAGGTGTGTGATCTTCGTTTTCATAGGTGCTAAAGGATGAGGAGAAACGATCACTTTATGATCAGGTAATGCTGACATCCAATTTAATTTTGTTTAAAGTTGGAATTGTAGCAAGAATGGATGCTAAAGGATCAGGATACATGACCACTTTAAATGAATTGGTTGAACATGTATGCGCAGGCCAGTAGTTCATAGTTTAATAACTAGAGTTGTAACAAATGTTTTTTAAAAACTATTATATGGTAACTGTTTGAAGGGATACTAGATATCGTAGAATAGTATTTTTCTTCTTGTTATTTCATCATATGGCAAGGGCCATATATATAGGGACAAGGGGCAACCCAAGGGTCATGAGTTACATGATCCCAAGGGTCATGTGTAACTCATGACATAATGGTGAATAGTAAGGGTTTCACAACACTCCCCCTTATTCATCCATTTCCTTGGATCCACTTATGAAATACTTCAGTATTCAATAAGCTAATGGGGTGGATACTGCTGGATCCAGAGTAAACTTGGTTTGCCTCGTTAAAACCTTGGCTGTGGAAAACCCAGTGGGAAAAACCATCAGTCCTAAGAAAAAAGAGTACAATCCTATAGTTTTACTCCCCCTGATCTATACAAGCTTCAGGCTTGCAGGTCTTTGAGTTGCCTCATCCCTATTCCTCTTACAAGCTTTACAAAAGTACATCGTGGCAGTGTTTTGGTAAACAAATCTGCTAAGTTATTACAAGATTGAATTTGTTGTATTTTGACTTGTTCCTTCTCTTGAAGGTCGTGCGTCCAGAAGAATTTGGGGGATATGTGCTTCGTCTTGTCATTCTTTATGTATCCTTTCTGAAGTTGAGCTACGCATGCTGCATTATCTTCAAAAAGGGTAGTAGGCTCAAGTTCACCAGTCTTCAGGCCAGTAGATGCCAAAATGTGCTGAATGACGGAGCGAAGCCAAACACACTCCTTGCTTGTTTCATGGATTGCCAGGAGTTCAGAATGGTTGGATGAGATAGCCACACTGGTGGTCTGTTTGACGGACCTCCAGGAGATAGCCGTACCATCGAAAGTAAACACAAATCCAATTTGTGATTTCTCTGTGTGGGGATCTGATCTATAACCTGCATCTGAATAACCAAGTAAAGTGGAAGACCCACTATTCGGGTAATATAGTCCTATGTCTATAGACCCTTGGAGGTAGCTCAGAAGATGCTTCACTCCATTCCAGTGGCGCTTTGTGGGCGCTGCACTGTATCTGGCTAATAAGTTAACTGAAAACGCTATATCAGGACGCGTACAGTTAGCTATATAGAGTAGTGCCCCAATGGCACTTAGGTAAGGTACTTCAGGACCTAATGATTCCTTCCCCTCTTCCAGTGGACGGAAAGGGTCCTTCTTTACGTCCAATGATCGAACGACCATTGGTGTACTAAGGGGATGGCATTTATCCATGTGGAATTGTTTAAGTAATCTTCGTGTATATGTAGATTGGTGTAACAGGATACCACCCTTTAGGTGTTCGATCTGTAAGCCAAGACAATACTTTGTTTTCCCTAGGTCTTTCATTTCAAAAGTTGTCTTAAGGCTTTCAGATATCTCAGTGATCTCTGCAGGAGATCCAATGAGATTTAAGTCGTCGACATAAACGACGACTATAACAAATCCTGTTCCCGATCTTTTTATAAAGATACACGGGCAGACTTTATCATTAGTAAATCCTTGCGTAGCAAGAAACTCACTTAGTCTGTTATACCACATTTTTCCTGATTGTTTGAGACCGTACAATGATCTTTGTAACCTTACAGAATAGGTGTCCCGAGGTCTATCTGTTTTCTCTGGTAAAATTTTATATCCTTCAGGGAGTTTCATATAGATATCTTTATCTATATTGCCATAAAGATATGCAGTCACAACGTCCATGAGCTGCATTTCTAGGCTTTTCAGAGAAGAGAGGCTGATCAGGAATCTGAAGGTATTTCCATCCATGACCGGAGAATATGTTTCTTCATAATCTATTTCCGGTTTCTGGAAGAAACCTTGTGCTACAAGGCGTGCTTTGTAGCGCACAACTTCGTGCTGATAACGTGTTTGAAGGGATACTAGATATCGTAGAATAGTATTTTTCTTCTTGTTATTTCATCATATGGCAAAGGCCATATATATAGGGATAATGGGCAACCAAAGGGTCATGAGTTACATGATCCCAAGGGTCATGTGTAACTCATGACATAATGGTGAATAGTAAGGGTTTCATAACAGTAACTTTTACTTACACCGTGACATTTTTTTCTTCCATGTAGTTTAGAACTCTTCTCTTAGCCATATTGTTATATTTGAAGTTTTTTAATTCTTATTTTTACTCATCTGTGGCTTGAAGGAAATAGTTGAACACAACTTAACTCAAGAAATTAATAGAAAGCGATAAACGTAGCTTAAATGCATAATATCACTCTCTTTACTTGTCATTTATTCTAATTTTATAGACGTTATGCATATTTCATCCCTTGGCACAATAATGCCGTTTTGGAAGCACACTATCCTCTAAATGGGACTGAAATCTGAATGCATTAAACATTAAGCTATCGTATTTGGTTAAAGTTTTTTGACACATATCTTTGGCCAATTCAGAGATGTCACTCAATATCTTTGATGAATTTACAGATGGATTTTTCTCTGCACAACTTACAACTAACATAGACAATGGTACCCCTCACAAGTAAGGAAAATGCCTTTGTCTAAAGAAGCACAAACACTCACAAAATTCATGCCGTGTCATTGTCGTGTCTCCGGCACATAGACATGCCACGGACACTCTGGAATACACTAGGAAGCACCAAATAAAAATATGTGCCAAATCCGTGTCGCTGTGTCTGAAACATGTCGTGTCGAATCTGTCTGTGCAACGTAGGCCTTTGACCATTGTTCCTCTCCCATTATTTTTCCTAACGTTCTCCAGAATTATGATCTTGTGATCCGATGTTAGTTGGCATGATGCAATGGATGGTTCTGGGAAGACAAGGGTGATGCCGACGGAAGCAAGTGGCATTGAGAGGCAAAACATTCCGTATTGGTTTTGGAGCCCTCCATTCCAAATTTGTTTCGGCCAATACTCAAAAGTGAAAACCATGTTTTACACGTTAATTTCTTGAATATGTGTATACAAACTCGACCATATAATAGTATGTTATTGTTTTGTATGTATCATCAATGATACACAGTAAAGTCCTGAATCCTGATGTCTAGATTTTTGACAGTAACCATGTTTAGAACCCGTGGCAGTCCAGAAGAGTCATAAAGTCCCTTTTTTGTTGGTTATATAGTCATGTCTACGAAAAGGATTCAAACAGTTGACCCCAAAATTTGGGGTAAAGGCTTTCTTGGTGTTCTATATAGTCACGAGTATCCTTATCAAGGTGGTTTAGAACATCCATACTTGTGACTTAGGTGATGGTTAATTTGGAAATAGCTAGAGTTTGGTGAAGGTATGTTTCCTGGTGTGCAGTGGAGTCAAGCAGCAAGTCAACGCTTGATTGTTGTTGGTTGATGGGATTACAGTTGGCTATGCAATACATTCTTCATTCATGCTGTTATTTTGTCTGTCATCTTAAGAATGACACGTGGTAGTTGATAATGATTGAAGATTTTTCTTATCTGCACACTATTGAGAAATTTTCACTTATATCTTTACTAACTGGTTAATTCTTGTTGTTCTTGTATGGCAATGTGACAGGTTGGTCCTGATGCATTTGAACAAGCTGCTCAAGGAGGTGGACCTGGCCCTGGTGGGCCATTTGGCGGTGCTGGATTCAATCCGTTTGAGGATTTATTTAATGGTGGTGGTGGAGGTGGAATGAATGATGTAAGCTATTATTGAGTGATCTTTAGATTTTCATGCAACATAGCCAATTAAGTTTCACTTGCCAAATCATCTTAATTGTCCTTTATGTCTTACTAAATGCTGCATCCTATTTCAATATTCTTTTTTCCTTTTTGTAGTTGTAGTGATATGATTAGTTATCATCATGGTAGTCTCAAATGCTTCTCGATATTGTTGTGTGGACTTAAGGGTTGATTTTGCCATTTGGGCAGCAAATGTATACATGCTACTTTTCATAGCTTCTCCTAGAGTTAGAATTGCCTTGGCTGATGATTATAGAGTTTTACAGTGCCACTTGAATGTCTCTTGTGTCTTGAAGAATTGTATATTTCTGTTTTCTCGCACTGAGAGTTCTTTTAATTGTTTACAACACTCGAGTACTTTCACTTTTACATTGCCGATCGCCACATATTTAAAAGTTTACTGACACGCCATAGCCTTGAAGAAGTTTCAAGTTGTTGGCTACATAAGTTCTTACTTATTTATGTTACATTTCAAGTATATTTGTTTTTATAACTCGTTCCTCAGACATTACCAAATTTGTTTATGATCCATAAAAAGTCAGTGATGGTTTTATTGGATTACTCATCCTCACATAAATATATTTTGTTATATAGCGGCATGTAGAAGAGGTTTTGTTTATAGTATTAATAAGTTTATTTGTTTTTGTTAATGATATGAGCAAGTTTATTTTTTGGCTGGCAACTTATGCAACATTTGGAACTAGAATTACTCATGGAGGGAGCCAGAAAGTAGTATACCTTGTAGTGTTAAGAAAACATCAACTGCTTTATTCATTGGAAATTACAGGGCTTGGTATGAATCAGGCAAACGTAATCATCATTGCCAACATAATTTACTAGAAATATTTTATAAGTGTGCCAAATTGCTGCCAAACAGCTATCCATAATCTGAATGATCAAAACAAGACGAGAGAAAAGAACAACTTTATGCATACGTATAACACAGAAATATCAGTAGAAGTGTTCAATTTCTGGCAAATACAATCTGCAACTTAATTCTAACACTAGACTATCTAGATGAACCTTAGAAATCTCCCTTTTTGGCATAACAATTGCCTTGTGTAAGACGATAGTAGTGAATATGCAGCTTGGTTTTCTCTCATATTGATGCAGCTTTTTTTCGTTACTTGTAGTTATGAATTTATACATAGTTTTAAGCTTATGCAAAGGGGATTTAATGTGTCCAACATGATGTTGAGTCGGGTTGGGCTAATAAATGTAAAGACCAAGAGGTGCCGGTGGCCTAAGCGGCCACTTTCAATAAGAAAGGGGCTGCTTACAAGTCTGCATGGTGCTCTATAGGGGTGAGTATTCGGTTTATTCGGTTCCAACCGAACCGAATAACCGAAAATCGAATTGGACCGAAACCGAATAAGCAAAACCGAAACCGAACCGAATTGGTCAATAACCGAACCGAATTAAACCGGTTCGGTTTTCGGTTTGTTCGGTTTTTGGGTTTATTTGGGCTTTTTTTGTTAATATATATAATAACTAAATATACCTAGATATATTTATTATATACCTATAGTATATACCTATATATATTTAGTATATACCTATAATTAATGCATATATATATATATATATATATATATATATATATATATATATAAACTAAATTTTTTTATTCGGTTTTCGGTTTTGGACCGAAACCGAAATCCAAAACCGAAACCGAAACCGAATAAGAAAATTTAGTATTTCCAAAACCGAAACCGAACCGATTTTTTTTAAAATCGAACCGAATCTCTTATTCGGTTCGGTTCGGTTCGATTTTCGGTTCAAAACCGAATAATGCTCACCCCTAGTGCTCTACTTGCATTACACTAGCAGATGTTACTACCTTCCTTTTGATGCTTGAACTTTTTGCAACTTTTAACTTGAATTCAGATAATTATCTGATGCATTGTTTCATCATGCATTATGTGCACCACTTCCTTTATATCGGTTCATGTTATTTATTTGTTTATTTATGTACATGCAAATTTTACATTGGGGAACAGTTCTTCAAGAACATCTTCAGAGAGCGAGATTTTGGGGGAGAAGATGTCAAGGTACTTAGACATTTATGTTTTGTTTTGTTTTGTTTTGTTCAGAAGTTGTGTTTTGACCTGTTGTTTGATAATTATCTATAGTATCCTGCTTACTAATTTCTTATTTTTAGGTTTCTCTTGAACTATCATTCATGGAAGCGGTCCAAGGGTGCACCAAAAATTTGTCTTTTCAAGCAGCTGTTGCTTGTGAGGCTTGTGGTATGATATATTTTTTTCTTCCAAGAGTTTATCTTGTACAGAAAGTTTGTATTTATATATTCACTAGAATCACTACTTTGGATCCGATTGTATATTTTTGCAGGTGGTGCTGGAGTGCCTCCTGGAACCAAACCTGAAACATGCAAACCTTGTAGAGGTTCCGGAATGGTGAGACTAAATGGGATGTTCTTTTTTGGGAATGTTTAGGTCACTACAATGCAAAGGCAATTTCATGCAGCTCATACCTTTCATGATTCTCTCTCTCAGATTGTTATGCAACAAGGCCCCTTTAGGTTCCAGTCAACCTGTTCACATTGTGGTGGATCAGGGAAAACTGTTAAGGTATGATTTTTTTTTATATCTGTACAATTTTCAAATATGACCAACTTGAACAACAAAACCTTCAATAAGGACTGTTGTTGCTACATTAATCTTTTTCTTAAAGTATTAAGGGAATCATAATTATAATGAACAAGGTATATATACAAGGAAACTCCTATAACGTGGTTTAGCACTTGTCTGGTAACCCCAATTACTCTTTATTTTCATCGCTGTACGTTCTTGCTATTATCATTGCAGTTAAAAACAGTCAGCTAAAGACGATAATGCCTTTGAATTGAATTTTATTTTGACATTGAAGTAAATAAAGAAGTAAAAAAAAAATCAATAACAAAACCTTTCTTCCTCAAGCCCCTCGACCCTCCTCTGCTGCTGCTGATGTGGCTATCCACGCCCTCTCCATTTCCTTACTTCCCTCACCCCACCCATCTTCCTTCTGTTGTGATGATCTCAGGCGCTGAACCCTCTTTTATGGGCCTATTCCTAATAGTTGGGGGTTTCTATATCATTTTTGAAACCTCATTTAAAGCTGGTATACAATTAAGATAATGTTGGGCATATGAAACCGATCACTTACTAAAAGCAAAATGTTATCTTACACCAACCTAATGAGGAGCTATCATATTGATCTGGACTAGACATTTCTATTAGCATTGTATTTCAAGATAACCCAAACGTGGAGAGAGGAAAATCGACAAGAGAATAGATAAGAAAGTAGGAATTTAAATTATGTGGCCGCTTAGTTGCATTAAGGAAATGGAGGTGCAAAAAGGAAATGCCGTCCATCCATCCACCCATCCATCCATGAGATGTAATAGATTGCTGTGTGGTATGTTGTTGAAGATGTCTACTTAGTTCTAGTTGCAGCAATTCTTCTAGTGACATGTTGGGCTTCACTAGTACAATGATGAGTGGACAAGTTGAAAACAGAGGTCAGAAGATCAAGATGGAGAAATAGATGAAAACAAACTATTAATAACAGAAGGGATAGGCTGTAGCTTGTACTCATAGCTTTCTAACAATAAAAAAATATACATGGTATAAAACTCTTATATTTTATCGTCGTGAATATTTAGCCATATCATGCTCAAACCCTTTTATAGATAGAATCTTTTGTTTCTTACTAAGCATCGAAAACTATACCAAAGATAAACATGTAATGTTGATCGTGGATAATGTTCACACGAACAATGTCTACAAAATACTGTTGCATGAGAAGATACTTCTTACATATGAATCTCCCTTTTCCTATTTTGTCTCCTGAAACTCTAATTTAATGCTGCAACTTCCCGAGTTTCTTACTTCTACTTCAATTAAAATTTCTGAGAGCTCGTTTGGGAATGGAGTCTTGAAAAGAAGGCTGGGGTTTGGTGGAGTTGGGCCTCCAAACTCCAATTACTAAACTGTAATGTGTTAGGAAGTTTCTTTGGAGTTAGACAAAACTCTATTTCTAACTCCAAAACACCATCAAAATTGGAGTTAGCAAAACTCCAATTTGAGTGAATTTTTGTGAAACTCGATTTTCTTATCTTTTTTTAACAAAACTCCAATACTAACTCTAAACTCCCAAACACCTCGTAACTTAAATATACCTCGAGTTTTGTTAAAGGACTTTCGTTATTTCAAACCCTAGTTTCAAAACCCCAAAATCCAAAATGAACCTAACTCCATTTTAGCAAACATTGCTCCCAAAGTAGGTCTGAAAGTTTCAATTCATTATCCATTTCATCTATTATTTTTCTCGTGCGGCTAGGGGTCACATCTAAGCATGTGTTGTGCGTGTTTCTATTATATTTTCTGCGCATCTATGAATAACAGGCACATCTAAACATGTGTTTTATGTCATCTGGGCACCTACAAATGGCAGTCACATCTAAACATGTTTTGTACACGTGTCCAACATGGGCCATTAGGTCAGCAGAGCTCTTTACAAGTGTCACCCTCTTGAAACCCATGTCCATCTACTGGATGTTTATAAATCCATGTCCAATACTAGTAAAAGTTGCGTCTGACATTTTGAAGCGTGTTTGGCACAATTGTTTTGTGTCCCTATGGGGATGTTTTGTACTTGTTTCCTGTCTGATGATAGTTTTATGGTTTTGATTATTGGTCGAGGGTTTCTAGATTTTGGTAGATAAGATGAGTGATGTTGAAATTACTGCATGAACATTGTCTAATGCAATAATTTCACCAAATCACATAATAGTTGTTTTCCAAAATCATTGTTTGCTAGTTTTTGAGTCCGTTAGGCTGCTTGAAGTCAATACTAATAATACTTCTCATATGCATTAGAGAGGAGGCCATGAAATGAAAGTTGGCTCATATCTCACGAACTGCATATAAAGGATTTTTTGGATGTTAGTAGTGAAAGAAATGATGATCACCACTACATATGGATTTCATGAAAAATGTCAGTAATTTTAAAGAATGGTTTGAGTTGTATTAACAAGGTATGAAGTGGTGTAATCACTTGGCAATCATTAATGTTCAGAAGTATTCTTCTTAAGTTTGGCAAATATGGCAGTATCACAGCGAGTTGATGTGAGGTTGACAGCTCGTCATAAAATTGTCCATTCTTCATTTCTTTGTGGACTGTTTCATGCTTGAAAGCCGGCTTCATTCTGATGGGAGAAGACTTCAATGATGATGCTGTCGTGGCAGAACAGTTGTAACGGGAAGTTGACCATATATTTGATAATATAGGAAATACAGTAATTTATGATATGACATGGATTCTTTATTGGGTTCTCATAACTGAAATGAATATTTGGAGTAGCTTGAATTGAACTGAACTAAATCCGTTCTCAATATTTGTTTTTTCCCTTTCAAATTTTGATAGCGGAAATAAATCTTTATATGGAACTACCATGAATGGATATCTACTTGTTTGGCTTGTTACTGTGGTTAGCAAGTTATTCTTGTTTTAGTTGCGTTCGTGATCTTCTTGTACTGTGTATCTTTATGATAATGCTCCTCAATTATTTTGGGCAGAACCTCTGCAAGTCATGCAAAGGACAGCGAGTTGTGAGAGGAACAAAATCAGTCAAACTCGATGTAATGCCTGGTATGTGTAAATGATAAGGCTATTCTTGAACAGTATCACAAAGTAGAATTGTTATGTTTATACTGAACATTTCTCATATGCCTTATTGTGAAGTTTGAAATATGTTTAGTGTCTTCTGTTCCTTCCCTACTGTTAGAGTATGATATATATATTCGTTGTACTTGTTTGATTTTTGTTTATCAGGTGTCTGAATAACTGTCAATCCTGAATGAATTTAGGGTATACCTACAAATGTATTTGTGATGTCTGGAAAGGAACCTTCCTTTTGACAGCACATATTGTTGTTGTATATCCTACTATTAGAGACAATATTTTCATAGCTGCTTTAATTAGTGGATTAAGCTCTCATACAAATTACAAAATTAATAAAGTCCTAAAGAACTCTTTTCTTTTCTCCAAATGATAAATACAATCTGGTTTATTAATTGCCGGCATATGAACCTATGTTGTATTCTAGTTGCATACATACCCCTTCCTTGGTCCTCTTGTTAAAAGGATCTCAGGTTGATTTTGTATTATTATTGTGAATTTTGATAGTCGATGATGGAACCTCGACTATCAAAAGAGGAACCTCAAATACATACCCCTTCCTCTGGTCCAAAAAAGGAACCTATTGAAGTAACAAGCACATATCCTTGCAGACGAAGAACTCCAGCGCAATCCGCAACCCTGGAACAATTCAAGCTCACTTAGAACCTCAGTTCGATGTTTTCTCGATTGTCCAGGTGCCTCATCGTTTATTGCGGAGAGAACAATTACCATTTTGCCCCAGCATTATCCCCAAGAAATATGTACCTTATCATGTCTAAAGACCCCTAAGACCAGTCACCTAGTTCTATTCATGGGTTGAGACTCCAATGCTCTGGTTTGACACCTCATTACCTTTGGCACCACCTAGGAAAATATGGGTGTTTTTTTGATATCTGTCCCTTATAATCTATCATATTTCTTGATAAGTCATTGTCAGCCTAGGGATTCGAACTATTTTTTAATTTTTAATTTTCTAATATTTTTGTTTTTGTTTTTTCCATTTGTATTTCTGCAATATAGTCTTTTCTGGCGATTTGCTGTTTGGATGAAATTCCACTGCCAAAATGTAGCTACCTTTCTTAAGTGAGCTCTATATTTGCAATTCTTTTTCTAAATTATTTTACATTTTGTTACTTTCTTTCCAAGTTTTCTCTACGTTGAACTGTTTGAACTTTCACTACGGAGAACCTGTTGTTGCGGACATCTAGCAACCCTCGGATGAATTTTTTAAAATTTGCAATTTGCTTAGTGCCATTCCCATTTTTTTGTTGTAAATTATCTACATAATAAATTGTTGATTAGGATATCATTTTTGATTTATTATATTGGTTTGAAAAGTTTTTAAACTAAAATGTAAAGAATGTGCACTTCACTTCAATAAGGCGCACACTACGTCATGTTTCTTGAGCCTAATGTGTAATGTGTACCTAGCACTTCGCTATTGCACCATGACAACATTGCACTATGACAATATTGATATGAAGGTTCGTTAGCATTGTAATATAGGTTGATGGTATTAGATGCAAGTATTAGGAGATTAAAGGGAAAGATCGAGGAACATATGATATAATTTAAAAGGAGAGAACTTAATCTATACTACTATATAATAAGAAAAGTTAAGGCTTAACCGTGGGAGTTTTTTGTCTTCCAAAAATGTCCTTACCTATAGTTACTAATTAAAATAGTTCATTAAATTAAACATGGGCAGTTAGGTAATTATGTATAGAATTTTTTTTAAGGGGGATTATTGTTTGCTCTTCCAAAGTAGTATGAAATACGTGTAACGCACATGCATATATACTAGTTTTATATATAATAGTAGCTTCTAGGCTTCACCGTGGACTTTCATGTTCCAAAATACCCTCCTTCAACCTTATATATATATATATATATATATATATATATATATATATATATATATATATATAGGGGTAGAACATGTAAATTACACACCTCCCTCTTAACATAATTACACACCACTAATATTAGATACTTCCAACTACAATAAATGTTCACTTGTCAACAGAAATAAATTTACTTCAAAATATTTTATACAATATTTGTCATACAACTACATTTAAAAAGTGGGTATTTTGGAACATGTAAATTACACCTCCCTCTTAACATAATTACACACCACTAATATTAGACACTTCCAACTACAATAAATGTTCACCTGTCAAAAAAAAATTTACTTCAAAATGTTTTACACAATATTTGTCATACAACTAGATTTAAAAAGTGGGAAAAAACAGACAAAGACACGTGCAACGCACGTGCGCGACTTCTAAGTAATATTTAAAGATAAACTGATAAAGGAATATATATATATATATATATATATATATATATATATATATATATATGCTTAATTGTAATAAAAAAGTTGCGAAAGAGATTCTAGGAGTTTCTAAAGGTATTGAATGGACTTCCAATGACGGTTTGTGGTAGAATGAGAAAGTCCAAGAGGTAATGAACGGTTTTTCTTTTCCTATAAAAATTGACGATATTGTAAAAGTAAATAAAAATTTAGGAGACAAGTCAATAGTTAGTAAAAAATGAAACAATTAGTCAAGCTAAAAATAAGTTTAGGGAACTACAAACTTAGGGAGCAAAGAGTATTTATATGCCAAGTAAGAATAGGAGAAAAACCTAGGTGATATTAGCCTACGGTGGGTATGTTGACAGGTGCATCTATTTGCCTCCGATGGATATGTCCGGACCACCCGAGACAATTTTTTCTCACTTATACTCGATTGTCTTCACCTCAAACTGTCAATGAATGCATTCATTTTTTTATCAATTTATTGCCATTCGTCAATCTTAGCATTCTAATTTCAGCTGCACTCTTCCTTTTGGGAATGTTTAAGTGACGAACATGTCGATCCATAATGCTTGACTAGTCCTATAAGAGTCTTATAAAAATTGTCTTTCAACTCCTATGGTATCTTGAGATCATGAAGTGCTCCATAAGAACTCATCTATCCAACCTAGTACTTTCTTTGAACTTCCTTCTCAATCTCTTTATCACGATAATGATTAATCCTAAATACCAAAAATATCGTTGCTATGTATCTCTTGCATTGTTCTAAAAGGCGGTCTAGGCGGCCGCCTAGGCCCCTGGTGTCCGTCTAGGCGTCCGCCTAGACCCCCCGACGTCCGACTATGCATGTTTTGGGGGTTTATGGACTTTTTCTGCAATTTTCAGTAGATTTTTTGGATATTTTTTATTTATTTTTGATCCGTCCAGATCTAGGCGGTCGCCTAGGCGGAAGGAGCCCGCCCGACTAGCGCCTAGCGCTTTTCACAACCTTGATCTCTTGTCCGTTAGTGTGGGCTCTTCCCTAATTTCCTTTTTAACAGGTTGAAGTTACATTAGTTGATTAATGAGAACACCTACAAAACTTTAATATAAGAAATAGAAAAACTATTTCAGGACATGTCATTGCTAATATTATAAAGGGTCCGACTATTGACACCCCACCCATTTCTAAGTACACCAAAAAAAAAAAAACAAAAAAAAAATGTAAAAGTCCTATTCTACCCCCCATTGCTGAGTACACCCCACTCTCCTCCCTCCCCCCTCCTCCTCCTCCCCGCCGCCTCTCCTCCTCCTCCGACCAGTTCCCTCCTCCGACGACGACGACCCTCCCCAGTCCCCCTCCTCCCCGCCGCCTCTCCTCCCCCTCCGCCGCATCTCCTCCGACCCCCCCCTCATCCCGACCCGCCGCCGCCTCCTCCTCCTCCTCCTCCGACCCTCCCCCCCCGGGACCCACCTCCTCCTCCTCCGACCCCCCTTATCCCGACCCGCCTCCTCCTCCTCTTCCCCCTCTCCGATCCCCGACGACCGCGACCAAAAAAAAAAAAATAAAAAAAAATTTGGTTCGACCTGTACTGGTCGAACGGAGGAGGAGGAGCCGGGGGGGGGGGGGGAGGGTCGGAGGAGGAGGCGCCGGGGGGGGGGGGGAGGGTAGGAGGAGGAGGAGGCGGCGGGTCGGGATGAGGGGGGGTCGGAGGAGATGCGGCGGAGGGGGAGGAGAGGCGGCGGGGAGGAGGAGGGGGACTGGGGAGGGTCGTTGTCGGAGGAGGAGGGAACTGGTAGGAGGAGGAGGAGAGGCGGCGGGGAGGAGGAGGGGGGAGGGAGGAGAGTGGGGTGTACTCAGCAATGGGGGGTAGAATAGGACTTTTACTTTTTTTTTTTTGTTTTTGTTTTTTTTTTTGGGTGTACTTAGAAATGGGTGGGGTGTCAATAGTCGGACCCTATTATAAAACTAGTTTTTTTTTGGGAAATTAAGGATGTTTTGAAGAAAATAAATAATGCAAAAGCTATGGGATTTGATTTTATTTCTATTGAGGTTTGGAAATGTTTTAGAGTGGATGGATTGATGTGGCTAATTAGTTTATTAAATTAGATTCTAACTAGGCATGCAATGGTGGGATTTGGGTGCAGTGGGCCCAAAAGGCATACAATGCAGCGTGCATAAAGTCGTGCTATCGGCGGGCATCTCCAAAAAAATTCTAACTAGGAAAATGCATGATAAATGTAGTATTATAATATGTACACTCAAGGAAATTTAAAGACCTGTACTATCTATACTCAAGAGTCTAGCTTATGAGCAACACCACAAAACTCTTTAAAGATTTGTAGTAACTATGTACAACTATATTCGAGTCTAATTTATGAGCAAGACCACAAAACTCTGGGAGACGCTAACTGAACAAAAATCAACAAGAAACTTGGATTATAGAGTAAAATTTTTGTTGTTGAAGGACATATACTATGCCACTAACTTGCTAAGAATGATGGTGAGTTTATCGAGAATAAGAGGGACCTATACCATGTTTCTTCCTCTTAGAAGACATTTGTGATAGAATACTAAGGGAGTGTTGGGATTTAGACTTTAGAGGGCAAGCAAGTCTCTAGAGGCTATTTTAAGATTACTTCGCACTTCAATTTTCATATCAAGCATCTAATAAAGAATCTCACAGGTTACAGGGTGGGGAAAAACTACTCAACTACATGGCCCACAGGGAATATCTAAAAATAATATAATCACATTGTAAGACGCAAGACATTTGCATGAAGAAAACTATTCGCTTTTCTATTCGAGAGGAGATGCAATAATGATACTCAAAAGAATTAAACATATATAATACGAAGCAAATGCATATTGTCCAACACGAATATACATCTCTCGTATTCGTGAAGCTCATATTTTTATATATAAAGAAATGCATGCAAGTACTAAGTTGGGTTAACCTACTTTACCTTTAGACAAACCTTCAATAACTGTAAACCTGGTCTCTATGAGATTCTTTCGATGACATCAAAATGTCCTAAATCACAATCATGTACAAGTTATAACAAATGCTCTTACCAAATAGCATTCTAAACCCAATCTTACATCATAGTCACTCTAGCTAGGATTCAACCATTTATGAATAATCATCGTAAGACTCAATTCTTAAATCAAAACTATCCTGCCGTATCAAAATTTCCAACAACTTACGGCTGGAAAAAATAATTCTACCTAAATCCAATCAACTGTCTCGTCTTATAGTTAAGAGATTTTTTCTCGTAGTCTCAATTATAGGATAGTTGGAGTTGATTGTTTTTCTGTAGGAAACTTTTTCGGTACTGGATATTTTGATAAGATTGGACTGTTGTGGTTCGAGATTCGAGACTTATGATGATTAACATAATATATTAGTCAACAATTGAGCCCTAGAAACCAGGATGCAATAATGGGTCAGAATGCTAGTTTGGTAAGCTATAGTTTTTAAGCATGGTCTAAAGTGGAAAGCTATTGGTTATATGCATGATGGAATTACGATTATCATGTAGACTATTGGAGTATAAACTCCACCATTTCCATTATCATTGGTTTTCATCAAGGATCAACATTAATTCCTTTCCTCTTTGCACTAGCTACAAGGTTCTAAACGGCGGTAGGCGGGTGCGCGGCGGAGAGGGTCCGCCTACCGCCTAGACCACCTAGGCACCGCCTAGACGTTTGATATATTTTGGATATTTTTACTTTTTTGCTACTGATTTTTTGGCATAATACATATTTTAAGGGTTTTTATGCATGACTAAGTTGTAGAACAAAGTTTTATGAAGTTTCAGTCTTGTAAAAGTAAACTATAGGTCCATAATGTTTGAAAAATTGTTTTGCCAAAACATCTAGTCAAATATTGCTTCGCCTAGGCGTCCGCCTACACCGCCTCACCTCTGCCTAAGCCGCCAAACCTTCGTTGTCCGCATACTCCACCGCCTACGACAAAGCGGTGCGGAGAGCGGCCGCCTAGCGCCTAGGCGGCTTCCTTGACTGCCATTTAGAACACTGACTAGTTATAGATGTAACTAATAGAAATATGTAAGATGGGTTCTATGGCATATGATGTTTGTTGCTAATATTGTGTTGTTTGGTGAGAGTAGAGACGATTTGGCTTCTAAAACATAATTATTGAGAGTAACTTTGGAATCTAAGGCTTTTATTATTAATAGAATGGAAGAACTTTAGAAGTAAAATATTAATGACGGAGGAGCCCATAGTGATGGACAAGAGATGGCCATGAGAAATGTTTTTCATTATAAAATGATATTTTGCCCGTGGTTTGTAACCGCGGGCGTGACCGCCGGCCGACGTGGCGGCCGGCCATTGGCCCCCCCATCTCCGGGCCCCACCCGGAACTGGGGCCAATGGCCGGCCGCCACGTCGGCCGGCGGTCACGCCGCGGACAACGTAGCAGCTTCGTTTTCATTATTTAGGATCAATCGTCGATTGTGATAGAGAGATTGATAGGGACGCTACTCATTAAAATTAAAGATTGTTGAGATGAGTTCTTGAGTGTTCTGTGGTCAAAATATACCCTTGAAATTGAAAGGAATACCTATAAGACCATCCATGTTTTATTGATTGGACTATTGGCAATTAAAAAACATGTCAAAAAATGTGTGTAGCTGAAATGAGAATGCTAAAATGGATGAGTGGCAATACATTGAAATACATGATAAGAAATGGGTATATTCATGGAAAGTTGGAGGTGTTGGGGATAAGATTTGAGAGAAAATCACAGTTGTTTGGATATATGCAATGTTGGACCATACGAGCAGTAGTTAGGAGCTGTAGGAGATAGCTCTCTTGCATATAGTTTACTTCGAATTTATTATCCTTTGTTTTTGTTTAGCTTTACATTGATAAGTTTCTACGAAGGGATTGGTATACTCCCTCCTGTTACAGTACTCTTTTCTCCTAAATGAGAGCTAGTCCATTATGTTGATTGTTGAGCAGCTTGAGCTAACTTCCTTGTAGGAGATAATAATAAATGAATTGCTGGAATTAGATTGTTTGGCGTGGGTTGGGGGGTAGATGAATTGGGGCCAAAAAGGATACCTTTTTCTTCTTCTAATGTTTAAAAGGACACGGTGTTTAGGAGACGTGAATGGAGAAAATGATTCAAATTGCTGACCCCAATATATATGTGCGCACGTATGTGCCCACGTGTGTCTTAGTTCAAAGAAAATGGAATTCTCTTCTAGGCCCATTCCCTTTTGTTTCTCATGAAACCATATTATTCTACATAACTAATTGAAGACATGCTATTTCTTAGGAAGGAAGGTTTTTCTGATTAGTACATTTAACACTACTTCTCTAGTCTTATCTTGTTTATATATTAATGTTAATGCTCACATGCGTATAAATATTGTATTCATGCAGGAATTGATGATGGTGAAACCATTAAAGTTTATAAAAGTGGTGGTGCAGATCCCGAAGGCAGTCAGCCTGGTGATCTTTATGTTACCATAAAGGTGATGACTCCATATTTATCGGCTCATACACACCACTCTTTATACTACATACTTATTTGGCTCATACACATTATTCTGTTGGAGAATGTATTGATATCCAACTGTCTATTTTACCAGGTGCGAGAGGATCCTGTGTTCAGGAGAGAAAAGGCGGATATCCATGTTGATGCTGTCATAAATATCACTCAGGTGAAGTTTGATCAACTAACAGTCAGCCATCTATGGGCATATATTCTTTTTGCTCTAGCAATGTGTTGCATTTGGAATTCATATTTAGGATTTTACGAAGAGAGCTCAATGGAGCAATTTCTTAATTTTAATAAAATGCTTGACTATGTAGTATCTCCTTAACAGACATTTTTGTTCTGAATTGTGTATAATTTTGCACACAATTATAAAGAGTGCATTTTATATGTAAAAAGAACTATTAAGTATGATATTGTTGATAAGTTTTGTCTAAAGAAGAAAAACCTATGTTATTAGTGGATACACATTCTCAATAGGTTTACATAGAAGTATTAAAAGAATTTTCGAACAAATCGATAGTTGGATTCGAGACATACCAAGAGAGAAGTTATATATTTAACCAGTGTTATAAAATCCAAAAAAACGGGGCTGCATAATTTCGGTTAGTTGTCCACACTATCTGACTTATCGGTGCTCCTCAGTGGAAGTATGATTGTTGATTAGTTTTTCTAGAGAAGAATAACTATTGTTATTAGTGGCTACATATCCTCTAGTTTTATATAGAAGTATTTAGAGAAGTTTGGAAACAAATCAATAGTTGGATTCAAGGAATACCAAGAGAGAAGTTATATATTGAACCTGTGTTCTGAAATCCAAAATTTGTGGCTGCATAATCCCGGTTAGTTGGCCATGCACCCGAGTAATCAGTAATCCTCTGGAAGTATGCTATTGTTGATAAGATTTGTCTAAAGAAGAAAATTCAATGGTATAAGTGGATTCACATCCTTTCTTGGTTTATATAGATTTGGCAAACAAATATACTTTTGGGAACATCAATAGTTGATCAAGGAAAACAAATGTGAAAGAGGGGATCCACATCCCCTCAACGGACATCCCCTCAACGGTTAAGATTAGATGACTTAAACAAGATCCAACAGATGTGAAAGAGGGGATGCAAAAGTGAGGGGATGTTGATATATATTGAAGCGGTGTTCCAAAATCCAAAATATGTGACTGCATAATTGCCGTTAGTTGGCCAAGCAACCCAATAAATTGGTAATCCTCTGTAGAATGAGCACATAATGAAATAACTTAATATGATTGTTGTAGTATTAAGCTGTCATATTGGAAAAAGTTCGAATTTTGGTGGAAAGCTTGGAGGTCATGGATATGGAACTAGTAAGACAGGATGGAGTCTTTGATTTACATTGACATAATATTATAATAACATGCTTGTTTTAGGGAAAAAAATACTAGCGATAGGAATGACGATATGGTAGGGTGCGAATATTGCAAACTTATGAGCTTCACTATGCAACATAAGTTTATTAGACGAATAGACGGCAGTGTAAAAAAAGTGGAAGAGGAAAACTAGGATAAACAAGAATCTGTCCCATGTTTTTCTTCGAGGGTAGGACTGTAAAGAAGGCGGTTTGGCATAAGGAACAAGTGTTACGTGGTGTAACATGTATAAATATTTTGAAGGTAGCAAGATATTTAGGAGAATCTAATGCTAGTGGATTGACATCTATTTGTGGTTTCGAACGTGATAAGCCAAAAGGTAGTTAATTCAAAAATAGAATAGGATAAGGATCGGCAAAAGTGTAGGGCTACCAAGTAACTTTTGAGATGTAAATTAGCAAGGAAGAAATCTGAAAGAAGGATAGGACAGTAAAAGCAGGCTGTTGGGCATAAAAGAGGAAATTATTGTTACATGATGTAAAATTGTTTTATGAGCGTAGAAAGACATTTTGGGAGAAAGTAAAAGAACAAAAGTGGCGTTTCAACAAGAAATGCCAAAAGGTAGTTAGTTCAAGAATATAATAATATAAAGATCGGCAAAACTGTAGGGACACTAGAAACTTTGAGATTTAAATTAGTAGGGGAAAAAGAGCTGAATAAGGATAGAAGAGTACAAGAACGCTGATGGGGGCATAAAAGAAGAAACTTGTGTTACATGGTGTTACATGTCTAGTTGTATTATGTAGGTAGCAAGACATTTTAGGAGAATCTTAAAGGTAATCGACTGACATGTGAGAAAACGTTGGTGGTTTCAACAAGAAAAGCCAGAAGGTAGTTAACTCAAAAAGATAATGATATAAGGATTGGCATCTAATGAAGGGACAGAAAATTCTAAGATGTAAAATAGCAAGGAATAAGATTAAAAGATATTGGGTTATTTTAGCAAATGCCCCAATTACAAATATAGAAACTACCATATACCCCCACTTATTTAAAAAATTAGCAAATGTCCCCATTCCTTTGTGACAAGACGTAGACCAATTTTTTGAACTCGTAACTTGTCACAGGCGCAATAACTTTTAGTTACAGATAAAATGCGCCCCATGCAACGAGACTCCTACTTATAGATATTATTAATAATCTAATATATATATTAAATAAGTGGAAGGAATAGTAGAGCATTCATACTTTGCCCTTTCAATCCTTCCCTTTTCTGCTTGCCCTAACCAATTGAACCTCATCTCCATTTTGGACTTCGACGTCCACTTTCAGGCGCCAACAGGTAGGTCTCTTTCTTTCTCTCTCTCTCATTCTTCCTCTCTATATTTCATTCTCCTACTAGTCTTTATTTTGTTTTTATCCCTCCTTTCTTGGTCAACTAGGTAGTACTCTTAGTAGTTGTTTCTTGGTTGAACAATTCACTTAATTTGATGGTGTGAAGTCTTGAACTTAAGTGTGCAGTATGCACAACAAGATTTGCATGCAATGCTTATGTTTATTTATTTTTTTAACCATGCAATTAGGAGGAAACCAGTAACCACAACAAATTCCTATTGATTGACCACAAGCTTGTTTCTTTACCTTCTATACACCCCTGCCAGGCCTTCTGGCCCTCGGCTTCGTAGTCTCATGTCGCCTTAACAAGCTTGATTTGAATAGGGTAGACCTTAACGAACTTGGATTGAGGCTACAAAAAAGATGCGACTTTTTTTATATGTAGAGGAAAGGACCCTTAATAAAAATGAATGGAAGATAGCAAAAAATTTGGGATAAAGACATCGCTGCTGTTCTTGTTGTTATGCATGCAGTCATGTTAAGTTTTACATTATAAATGTTGATTGTACACATTTTAATATGTGCAGGCAATCTTGGGCGGCACAACACAAGTACCCACACTTACAGGGGATGTCGTTCTTAAGGTTTGTCTGAATTACAACATATCGTTAGTTCCTAATGTTTATTTGCAGGAGTATTGTTCTATTTTTTATCCATGAAATTGCATGACAAGTTGCGGAACTATTGATGTATATGTAACCTGTTCACAGATAAACCCGGGTACCCAACCAGGCCAGAAGGTTGTTATGAAGGGGAAAGGTAAGATTAACACGAGCAATTGCCTTTTGAACCACTGACTCCATCTTGTTATTGTCAATGAATTACTTATAGAACAATACCACTGTTTTTTTTGTGCGCATTTCTAGAAAGGTCATCATCATCATCAAAGACTCATCCCATTAGAATGGGGTCGGTTATGGGCATAAGCAAGCTCCATAAAATATTTGACAATTTTTACGACCGGGTGTTCACCTTATGTCAACCCTCTATGTCGGTGCCGACTTCCTAGCCAGGTTAGCTGAGCATGAAAGCGAGAGGTCATGGCATGAAACCTAGACGACCAGTTGGCATCTAGGAAAACCTAACTTTTTGATATTCTGTTTAAGCTCATGCAATCAAGGAGCACGGACCAAGTCCCCCCTAGATTATAAGAGTTTAGACGAAGAGGTAAAGACGATGCAGTTTTCTGTAGGGAATTGCATTAGTCTTTTCGACACATAAAGCCGAAGAGAAAAGTGGAATGACAATCCCATTACATTTCTAGAAAGGCAAGATGATTAATTTGACTAATCAACTTGTTACCACTGACTTGTTAATGTTACGAAATTACTGGTACAATGATATGACTTTTCTTCTTGTTGGTTTGTGATACCGTGCTTCATTTCTAGGAAGCTTTTTCTTTGATGCCATATGATTGATATTTGGAATATATAGGTACTAGTCAATCAAGAAGAAAAGTCATATCATTGTACCATGTGATACCGTGGAATGACAATCAAGAAGAAAAGTCATATCATTGTACAATGATATGACTTTTTCTTTGATGCCATGTGATACCGTGGAATGACAATCCCATTACATTTCGGCCTCGTTTGGTTCGCGGAATAGAAGGGAAAGGAAATCAATTCCTTGTCATTTCCTTTCCTTTGGGAAACTTTAGTTCCTATTGATTTTCCTTTCCGATGTTTGGCAATGCCAAGGAATTTGGAAAGGAAAGTGAATACTTCAATGTGGGAAAGTGATTCCTTCCTTGGATGGATGGAATCACTTTCCCCCCTAATTTTCCTTCCATTGGGAATCACTTTCCTTTCCTCCTCAATTCCTTGGGCACCCAAACATAGGAAAGTAATTACTTTCCTTTCCCAACCGGGAGATTCCGCGAACCAAACGAGGCCTTCTAGAAAGGCAAGATGATTAATTTGACTAATCAACTTGTTACCACTGACTTGTTAATGTTACCAAATTACTGGTACAATGATATGACTTTTGTTCACATAAAATATTGTTTTCTGTTAGCAAGCCTACGATCAGCAGCTGCTTAAGTATTGTTTGTACGCTACAGGAATACGGATGAGGAACTCTTCTTACCATGGGAACCTATATGTTCATTTTAATGTGTCTATCCCAGTGTAAGATTCTACTTTGAAGTGTTAATCTTTCGTTTGAGTGAGCATGGTGTTGGAGGTGTGGTCACTGATTTTCTTTTGCAGTAACTTGACACCGAGGCAGCGGATGGTTATCGAGGAGTTTGCAAAGGAAGAGCAGGGTGAATATGATAAGAGTGCCACTGCTGCAGGAGCTTCACAATAGAATCCCGGGGTTCAATCATTTCAGGAAACGAATGCAGTTCCGTTTCGGAAAGGGTTCATATAACCTGTTTTTTGGCGCAAGTTTTAGATGAGATGTATCTCTTTACTAAAACACGATTCGATATATGTAGCTGTTAGCTGGACACAAGTGTTATTTATCAATTGGCACCATGCTTCACAAGGGAGTGAAATGTACATAATCGTCTTCACCGTATGGGTGAGTTCAAAATGGTGAGTTTTGTAATATTGATTTGAGAAACAGCTCGAAAATCATTTTGTAAGATTAGATCCATCATGATTCTACTGGTTATGATAAAATAAAAAAAGTAGTGAATTATTTTTTCTTCTTTTCAACTGGAACATCTTAACTAAATCATAGTTTGCAAAGCAAATAGTTACTAAGAGCATCTCCAACCCTATTGTGACTTTTTAAAAAAAATGGTTGCCACATAGGAATGACAATTATTTTTTTGTTCTAAAGTACTTTTTCAATGCAAATGTGAAATAAAGTATGGAGTTGACATGGCAATGATATGGTAAAGAGAATGTGAAGTTGGTTGTCTAGATTTAGAGCATCTCCAACCCTATTGTCTTGTTAAGAGCATCTCCAACCCTATTGTCTTATTTTGTGTTGTGAATCTTAGGTGGCATGGTACACAAGACAATGTCTTGTATAGTTGGCAAGATTATATTCACAAATGACAATGAGTTTAAAAAGTCATCTCCAATGCAAAAGTATTGAGAAGACAATACAAAGTAATTTTTTACAACTTCCAAGACAACTTTTACTCTTCTACTTCTTTTTATAAACATTTTTATTCATAAATGATGATGTGGACATAAAGACATTGTGAAGTGCATTGTCTAGATCTAGACAACCAACTTTACATTGTCTTTGCCATGTCAACACCACACTTTATTTCACATTTGCATTGGAGAAGTACTTTTGGAAAAAATGGTTGTCATTCCTATGTGGCAACCATTTTTTTCAAACTCACAATAGGGTCGGAGATGCTCTAAGGTACTGTTTGGGAAGGGTGAAAAATGGGAGGAAGGAAAAAGTTGAGGGGAAAGTGAGAGGAAAATTTTAAATAATGGTGTTTGGACGGAGGAGAGAACATGGGGGAGGAAAATTTGAGAGAAAAAAGTAGGTGGGTCCCACCAAAATTTTTTCCTCCCAAATGTGGGAGGAAAATGGAGAGAGATGAGAGGAATTTGAGTGAATTTACCCCACCACCCCTCAAAAAGTTAATATTAAATCATCATTTGAGAATATCAAGGAGAAAATAGTAATTATACCTATATCCATAAACAAATAAAAAATTGTTTTTAAACTTTTCCTTCCCCTACTTTTTGTCCATCCAAACAAAGGAAGAGAAAATTAACTTTACTTTCATTTTACTCTCCTCCATTTTCCTTTCCCTCAAATTTTCCTCTCCCTCCCCACAAATGTTCCCAAACACAGTGTAAGTATTGTGAGTCTTAGGTGGCTCCTATGTGGCATGAGCCACAAGACAATGTCTTGTTTATGTGGCAAAATTATATCTCAAAAGACAATGAGATAGAAAAACTCTCTCCAATGCAAAAGTATTGAGGGGACAATAAAAAGTATTTTTTTTCCAACTTCCAAGGCAACTCCTCCACTTCTTCAACTTTTTTATAAATATTTCTATTCATAATTGATGATGTGGAGACAAAGTCATTGTGAAGTGCATTGTCTAGATCTAGACAACCAACTTCACATTGTCTTTGCCATGTCATTGTCATGTCAACTCCACACTTTATTTCACATTTGCATTGGAGAAGTACTTTTGGAAAAAATGGTTGTCATTCCTATGTGGCAACTATTTTTTTTAAACTCACAATAGAGTTGGAGATTCTCTTAGACAATATATTTCACAATGACTATATGTTCACATCATCAATTATGAAGAAAAATATTTATAAAAAAGAGAGTAGAAGTTGTCTTGAAAGTTGTAAAAAAATATTTTGTATTGTCTTCTCATTATTTTTGAATTGGAGAAGACTTTTCAAACTCTTTGTCTTTTGTAAATGTAATTCTTGCCATCTACAGAAGACATTGTCTTGTGTTCCGTGCCACATAAGAATCACAATATAATATAAGACAATAGTGTTGGAGATGCTCTTGTGTTCCATGCCACATAAGAATCACAACATAAAATAAGAGCTCTAAGAAAGGGATCAACAACTTTTCTAACTCTCAACTCGCAAGAGGCTCTAGAAACGAAGGGAAGAGGCGTACTCCCAAGCGATTTTTTTTTTTATTGTAGGAAGGAATTTAAAAAATAAATTATAATAAATACATTTAAAAAATATTATATATTATTACCAAGTGTAAGTAAATATTTTTTTTTAATTACTGATTTTAAATAATGATTGATTTCCATGTTCCTTGGGAGTTTCAAGATGCTGACAGGAATTTTTAAAATAAGGTAATAGTTATATTAATTTGATTAGAATTTGGTACTTTGGTGTCATAATCATATTGGATATGTTTAGATGCACATGCTCAACTAGACTAGTGCTTATTACTTAATTTAATGCACATATTGGACATGATTATTTGTTTAATATTAAAATTATGTACTTCAACATATTAACTTTAACCTGACATCAAAGTAAGTTTGAATTATTTTGGAAAATATTTGGAAGGCACTACTAAGTAGCGACTACCAAGAAATCTACTCAACTTGCTCTTAGCAAGTTTTCTAATTAGATTGACTTAGTCTGTGTTAATCCAGAGCTAAGCCAAAATTTGTGTGAGAGTAATGCTATTCGTTCCTCCAAATTGTTTCTCCAATACATTCCTCCTTATGTGACAGTTGACATAGCATGTTAAATAATATTATGTGTCATCTGACATGGCAAATTTTAACCCAAAAAGTTAATTATCCAATTTTGTCTATGTTAATATTAATATTAATATTAATTAATGTTAATATTAATGTTAATATTAACTAATATTAATGTTAATATTAATATTAATATTAATATTAATTTTTAATGTTAATGTTAACATTAATTTTAATATTAATTTGAATTTTAAAATTTGCCACGTCAGCTGCCACATCAACATGCCACGTCAGCTGCCACGTAAGGAGGGACGATTTGGAGGTACAATTTGGAAGGACAAATAGCATTATTCTTTGTGTAAAGCTAAATTTTTCTTGGACTAATCATTAGACCTCTTCCATTGAGGTCGTCAACAAAGTTTTGCATCAATTCAAAACATTGGACTGGACCATGTATTGCTCAACAATTCAAAACTCAGGGAAGCAGTCGGATGTAACAAAATATTAGAGAGAGAACCATCCTCGGACGCAGGGGCAGAGCTACAACTGGGCTGTTTCGGGCAGGTTAAAATTTTGTTTGTTCAGAATTACTAATACAGTTTCACATTGTACCTCCACGCAAGTACTGTCATGCCTATCCTTATCTCGCTCTCTCTTTCCTTTTTTAACTGACTTTACCAACCTCTATCAATCACCTTATAGGTTACTCTTAGTTCATGATAAATTAAGTGATCAGTTATTCCCCCTTCTCAATCGGCAAAGCCTAAGATGTCACCATGGCATACTAAAGACAAAAAAGCAAAAATACTTCTTCCATATAATGATCACTGAACATCCGACGGTTCAAGTTCTTCGACAGTTTTTACCGAAAACGATCCGAATGCTGGGCTCTCCGCTCTCACACTACTTCACAGATGAGGAGGTCATGGCAGTCGGAATTCTGAAAGCCCTGATAAATTTCGCTGGTACTTCCCAAGGATGAACCTGTGAAACCCGCATTTCTGATTTATTGGATTAATTAGATTTAATTGCATTTTTGGTAAATTATTGAATTTTCTTTTGTCGCAATATTTAAATTACACTTTGTTAAATTAAATCATTATTATATTTATTATTATTATATTGTGGGTTCGAAATTATTTTCAAAATAATAACTGAGATTTTTGTTTGCGAGACCCGAGCCTGGACCAGTTCGAACCTGAACCCAATCCCGTTTTCTGAACCCATCCTTAATTTCCTTTCTCCAATATATATATATATATATATATATATATATATATATATATATATATATATATATATATATATATATATATTGATTTTTACTACAAAAGAAAGAGAGAAAAAAAAAATATAAAACAAACTTTCCCCCACGAGCTGGTCCAGCCGCTGGACCAGCAACTTCTCACGACCCCCTCTCCTTCTCTCCACCTTTCCCTCCCCATTTCACTCCACAACTCCCTCTCTTCCACCCACTTCTCCCACTCCTTCCATATAATTCCTCTCCCTCTCTTTCCTTTCCCCTCACTCTCATTTTCCCTTCTCCAAAACCCATTTCCCAAAGACTCCACCCGAACTCCAGCAGCCCCAACCCGTGCCCTAGCCTCCGGCGACCCCGGCCTTCCCCGAGCGCCCGTCACCGCGGCCCGCCTCCTCCGGCGCCCAAGCCGCGACCACCGCCGGCCTGTCCAGCCCGCGGCCCTGCCTCCCGCCGGCCTCCTGCGACTCCGGCAGCTCCCCTCGCCAGCGCACCCCTCTCGGCCCACTTTTCGGCCAGCAACCGGCCGTCTGGCAGCCCCTCCTTCGTCCAGCGTGCTCCCGACGCCGTCGCCCCGACCCCGCGGATTTCCCGACCAGCTGTCCGTGCTGCTCCGTGGCCCGATCTCCGGATCCCGCTGTCCAGCGCAGCCGTACCCCGGCGAGGCGCTGTCCCGAGCCGATCCACTGTCCGCGTGTTCCTTTTATCTATTATTATCATCTGAGAGCTCTAGCCGAGCAATTTGAGGTACATTTCTGTGTCCCCGTGTCCCTCCGTTAGTGTCGATGATGATACGGTCCCCGATCCCATAAACGGGAATCGGTTTTGAGGATTACGTTTGTGATTTCGAGCTTTCGGAACTTCCTTCAGAAAGTTTCTGTGGTTTTAGTTATCTTAGTTTTGGTTGGGTTGTTCCTGTGGTTTCTCGGAATTTTCTGAGTTGGTTCGGAAAAGTTCTGTTCTGTGTTTTGGAATTCCGAGTTTAGTTTCGGAATTTCCGAAACTAGTATTCTCTGGTTCTGTGGTTATTTTCGGGTTTTCCGATTTCATTCGGGAGCGTCCTGTGATTTTATTTTTATTTGGTGAATGATGGTTTATTCGGTGGTTTTTCCTGGTTTGGGGATATCTGGTGTGTTCCTGGTTTGGGACTTTTATTTTGGTGGTGTTGGCACTTTTCCCAGGATTGGGTTGTCCCAGTTATAGAGGAAATGCTGCCCAAATTTTCTTAAAAGTTTTAGTATATTTTCCAAAATCGGTTATTTTTGCAAAAAGATTTATTACGTTGATTTTCGAATATTTTCGGGCGACGACCGTACCGGTCTGTGGGCCCTAGCGAAATGTAAACGAAACCAGTTTTACCCGGACGTTGAGGCATTAGCTAAAAATAGTGACGATTGGACCAAGTCTGAGACTCCTAAGATTTAATTTAATTGATTTATTTGTTTTGTTTTCAGTATTTAAAATACGGGACATTTTTCAGAGCTAACTAATTTTTCTCTAATTTCATTTATGTAACAGAAATTTTCATATAAGGTAAAGAAATTTACCTAAATTTTAAAAAAAGGAATAAGTTTAGGGAAATTGCAATTTACGTAACGATGCGACATCTCCGATGGCGCTCTGCGTGGAAGGGGACGGAGGCTGTCATGAGGAGCCATCGGAGATGGCGCGCTCCCAAGAAGAGCCATGGATCATGGCGCGCTCCAGGAGGAGCCACCAACCATGGCGCGTCACGGGTGTGAGAGTAAGTCAAGTCATGGCCACATGGGGGAGTGCGCGCGCGCGCTGGGTGAGTCATCAAGAGAGCGCCATCAATGATGGCACGCTCCCAGAGCATACAATGACGATGCGCCATCAATGATGGCGCGCTCCCATTTACATCCACTCAGCCTACATCCAACGGCTACACATCCAACGGCTACATGTACTTTCCTCCAACGGCTACATGTACTTCCCTCCTGCACTTCAACACATGCAAAGTAGAGTGCGCCACCATTTCTGGCGCGCTATTCCTTTAACGCCTCTATTCTCATGGTCTATATATTACAATGTTAACTCTCTCCCTCTCTACGCAAACACATTACTCTCTCCTATCTCTCACAGAAGCACACAACTCTTTCTTTCTCACAGCAGCACACAACTCTTTCTCTCTCACAGAAGCACACAACTCTTTCTCCTCTCTCTCACAGAAGCACTCCTCTGAAGCTTGGAAGCGCAACTCTTCAAAGAAGCTAGTATCTCCCTCTTACAAGCTTCCAACTTCTTACGGAAGCTAGTATCTCCCTCTGAAGCTTCTCTCCTTCTTACAAGTTCTCCTTCTCTATTAGCTAAACATTGTCAACCAACTTATTTTTTCCATGGATCATAATATTAAAATAGTCTGCTCACATGGTGGTAGAGTAAATGGGTTAACTTACGAAGGAGGTGACATCCAATTTTTTACAACTTATCGTCATATTACCTTAGAAAATTTACGCAATTTAATTTCATCGCGTTTTTCTATTAATTATCAATTTATTTTAAAGTCTGTTTTTGGTTCCACATGTTTATTGATAGATGGTGAAGAAGCATGGAATTTTATTCTTGAGATTAATTCGCAATCACCTTATATTAGTTTATATGTTACTTAAGTTTCATCATTTGCTAATAGAACTAATGATGAATTTGTTTCTAATTACCCACATGTTAACACAGGTGCTAGTTCTTCTCAAACAATTGCTCCCTTACAAGATGAACATAATGATGATGATGATTATGCTGATGATGATGATGATGATGATAATGATGATAATGATGATGACAATGAAAATAGTGATGATTTAATTGAAAATACTGGTTATGAGATAGATGATGATAGTACTGATAATTCTAGCACTCCTGAATTATTTGTAGGACAAACATTTGACACTCGTGCAAAATTTAGAAGTTTTATAAGTAGTTTAGCAATACAGCATAATTTTAGTTGTTCAGCCAGTGCTATGAATAATTTCCATGGAATTATATATAATTGTGATAAACAGAATTGTCATTGGAGAGTATATGCCAAATCCATAGGAAAAGGACAAATAGTTAAAGTTAGTACACTAGAAAGTCGTCATTCTTGTTTAAGTGGACTTTCGACAGGACGTCATCGACTAGCTACCGGTGCATGGGTTAAGACAAAAATAGTTGATTTAATTAGAGATAATCCGTCATATAGTGCATCACAAATTGTGAAGGATATATTTAGAGAACATCGTATACATATTACATACTCTAAAGCATGGCGAGCCCATAGAGTAGGTTCAGATAATGAAAATTGTGATCATATAATTCTCATTTTGGATTAGTGATAAAGGCGTACCGCTTCAGATATGCCATCAGCAAAAGCTCGCAGAGTAGGTTCATCTACGGCTTTAGGCTTGAACCGTGGCTCCTCGAATATGTACGCTCTGTTAGTTATACGAGGCGCCCCCCACCAGTGCCTATAAGAAATGTTGCCTTCATCTGCATTACGTTGGAACAATAGTAAGACAAATATATTTGTGTACGCTATCTGTCCAAGTATACTACTAAGTTGGAACTTACATTCATCTGCGTGCCTTATCCGGGGAAGATTTGCCACACTATAATCCTGGAACCGCCTAAACCAGGAAGCTCTAGCAGAATCAATTCTGTTTCTTGCATTAGCTATATCATAACTCATACGTGGAGGGTCAGGCGAGATTATCTGGCAATAACCGAATTGTCGTAGAACGCGGTCTGCTGAATGATACATAGTATAGCGATCATATATAATAAAAGATTTGTGTAGGCTTAGCTCGAACGCTGTCCTTCTTATTTCTGGACCGTTTTCATCATCCGAGTAGGGTATCCATATAACCTATTTAAAGACAATCATTCATGATAAATTTGTACCAAATTATTAACTGGAATGGCTATACTAAATTTATTAGTTACCTCATTCCATTGCAACGTATCAAAATCTTTCCGATACAGTGAAACATCTCTTTGTAAATTATGATGTGGGTCCACTACATTTGTGGCCCATCGCGTAGCAAGCGGAAAAATTCCAATATCACTTGGAATGCTGGTTACAGGTCGACCAATAAAAAAATGTTCGTAGCACCATACCTACGACAGAAATAATTCGACATTCAAGAAAATGTATATAATTGAAATCAATTTAGATATTGATTTTCCATTACCTGAACCAGCGTCGCGCACCCACACAAATTTTTGGAACCATTCGATCTTGCAAATTCCGTCAAGCTGGCATATAGATACGCTAATGTAGCAGCTCCCCATGCATGACGAGTAGGTACTTTAAGATCATCTAAGAAAGGTAGCAGTCGTACGTTTATTCTATTTCCCTGTCCGTCGGGAAATAACATTGCCCAGGACAAACAGAGCAAATATGCTCTAGTACAGCAAAGTATCTGCAAATTATAAAACTAACATATTAAAATTAACTAGCTATTAAAATTAATAAATATTAGCCAAAATTACCAAAGAGGGACATACCCTGTAATCATCGACCGCGACTGGACCGTCGATAGTCCTATCTAAATCCATAAAGTTATCCCGAAGCCAAGTTATGGTGACAAAACTCCTTGCTCCTAGGTCCGCAGGGGGCGTAATGCCTAGATATCTCCTGACTATTTCACATGAATTTAAATGTGTATCAAAATATATTGGTTCACCTGTAATAGGTAATCCTAGAATATTTGCGACATCCCAGAGTGTGATTGTCATTTCACCAACAGGCAACTGAAAAGCGTTGCGTTGAGGCCACCAACGCTCAGCGAGACTAAATATGAGGTGAACATCGTGGACTAAAATTTGAATTTCATCCAGATAATGAAATCCAAATGAACGCACCAACTGCTTTTGATCATCAATTAACTCCCATGTCTGATACCTTCTCTGATTCCTCCAACTTCCATGCTCCCGTGTTCGAGCCTCGGAAGGATAATCATATAACTACAAGCGAATTTTATTTGTTATATTTATGTAAAATAAATAAATAATACAGAATAACGAGAGTTACCATTTTAAAATTTACCTTCCCCTCAAAAACTAACTTAGATATATGAGTTTCTCTTTCCTGTTTCACGACTTCTGTAGTCGGTCCCCCGGGAATAAATCCGTCATTCGGTGGATTCATCTGTTACATTATTTTGAAAATACAATTAGTAATACAAATATTCAAATAAATTCAAAATTTAATCTTGTTCGAGAGTTACTTACATTAGAAAAAGGAGGATGAAGATGAAGATGAAGATGAAGAACAAGAGAAAGATGTGCTGTGGTGCTGTCTAACTTATGTGAGGAAGAAGAAAGAGGGAGAAATTTATAGAGGGAAACGAGAGAAAGAGGTTCTGCCAACAATTTCCCTCCAAAACTCACAACCCAAACCCCAACGTACAGCCCAAACCCCAACGTCTGATCACTGCATCAGTGATCACTGCATCACTGACACGCGCACGCTGCATCACGAGCTGGCCAGAGCGCGCCATCAGTGATGGCGCGTCACAAGACGTTAAACCAGACCGCGCCATCAATGATGGCTCTTCTTTTCATGATTTGACTCCAGCGCGCACACTTTAACACACTTCACACTTTAAGCAGAGCGCGCCATCATTAAAGCAGAGCGCGCCATCAATGATGGCGCATTATTTCATTATTTTGTTTGGACGTGGGACTGACGTGGGAGTTCACACACAGCGCGCCATCGATGATGGCGCGCACTTTCATTTTCTACCTGACGCGCCATGTCTGATGGAGCTTCATTACCCAAAACGCAATTTACCCTAACTTCTTACTTTTTTTAGAATTTTTGTAAACTTCTTTACCCCCTATGAAAATTTCTGTTTATGTAAAGTTTGTAAGGGCATAAGCCCAGATTTCTATTTTGTTAGCTGTGCCCCTGTATTGCGTAGTCTAGGTTTTTCATTTCTTTTCTGGGTTGATTTTCATTTCTTTTCTGGGTTGGTTTCCATATTTGGACGCGTAAATTATAATTAGGATATTAATTATTTTGTATAAAATTAATAAAGATTTTTCTAAGTTAATTAAATAAATAAAATATTAGCAAGATAATAAGTTCATGTTTTATCACTAGAAGAAAACTAGTTTATATACATATTACAAAAATACAAAGTTTTCCTACGTTAAACTGTAATTGCTATTTTCCCCAATTAACTGAATTAACCGGTTTAACAAACTAATTGACCACGCACGTAGCTTGCGACGTAAAGCGTTACAGTAGGTTAAATAAAAGAACTTAAAATCCGACTAGGACACTACTACTAGAGATTGTAACTAGCACACCTAGAATGGCTACAATATTGGTTCTAAGTCAAGGTTCTCAACTGTAGGATCTCGGAGACGAACCTGACTTCTTCCCCGGAACCGTCATCCTACTCCAGTCATACAAATCGAGGCAAGTTATGGTTATGTTTTCTTGTATTTTATTTAGTAATTGTCTAGCTGCACGTTTAAACCACATTGCTACACGGATTCAGATATTGATTGATTGATTGTGGGGATTGGGGGAATAGTGTAACGTTTATGGCCAATACCCCTCATATTGCATATTGTGCGAGCTTACCCCTCTTACACACGGGGATAAGCCGTATCGCGTCGCTAGGACGCTATTGTATAATCCAAGCTGGTCATAGATGATTACACATTCAAATCATATTATTTTCAATTGTAGAATGCTGGAAAATATTATTTAAACTGTTTAGCCTGCACTTTTCCATTATTAATTGAAATATGAGTTACATATTCGTACTTGCTCCCTCCTGACTGGAGACAACATTTTTAGGTGACATTGAGGATGCTGAGTTATTGTACAATAGCTATTATGACCCGGTTCTGTACCCTGTGGTGTTGCCAGAGTCCCCATCTGAGGACGCAGGACCTAAGGCTGACGAGCCGAACGCTTAGCTAGTTATTTCCAGTTTCCAGTTTCTTTGTTTTTGGAATTTTGTTAATTCAAATTCAGCATTTTATTTCAGTTCTTTTAATTCCAGTTGTACTTTTCAAATGTTGAATAAAGTTTTAAAATTTTCGTATATTGAGTTGTGACAAATGTATAGATGTTATTGTGAATACCTGCTAATAGAACAGCTTACTGCTGCCTTCTCACAACGGTGCAGGCTGGACATGATCCGGTTCGACCCAATTATTTGGGATCGGGTCGTGACATATTTTTAGTGGTGGCCCATGCAGGTCCTGAAACAACAACTTAGGAAAACATACCTAGAAACAATTAGAACACTAGAACAATGATTTGTCACAACATAGGTCCGAATTATATATATATAAAATTTTTGTTTGATTATAGACTGGTAGGATACCTTGCTTATGTTTGCATCCTAAACCTTCCAGAGTATGGCCAAAGGAAAGACCACCCGTTCCGGCCCTGCTGAAGATGAGATGTCATCTACCAATCACACCCCACCTCCTCAAGCACGCCGGGACCCACCTCCCTTGCAGCTGACTGACCGTCCCCATGCTGCACCAGCATCCCGTCCCGTTTACGCTACTACAGCGCAAACGGCAGAACCGATACTTCCCCGGACTGAGCTGCAGTCCCCTACAGTAGTGCCCGCACCAGTTGCCCCCCAGTGCCCGTGGATCCCACCGATCTAGTGGGCATGCTACGAGGAGTGTTTGAAGCCCAGAGAGCCTAAGCAGAAGCTCATCGAGAACAGACTGCAGCCCAAGATGAAGCCCATCGCGAGCAGACCGCGATCATGAGAGAAGGCATGGAGAATGCCCACAACGTGGCTATGGCTGCCCTCGAGAGAGGAGGAACAACTTCATTGGAGCCACGACCTGCCAAGGTAAACATAAATCCAGGAGTTAAGTTATGTATCATTTAGGCCATTCTTTTGATAAGAGGCGTATTATTATGTGAAGGTCGGAGATATAAAGAGTTTCAAGAAGCAGGGTCCTCGACCTTTCAAAGGAACCGAGGGTATCATCTACGCCGATAAATGGCTAGACAGCATGGAGCGTCTCTTGAGCGTCGCTCGACTCCCAGAGGACCTCAAGGTCGAAGCAGTAGGACTCCAGCTGCAAGATGTGGCAAGCACCTGGTATCGGAATGAATTTCGACTCCAGGACAAGCAGCTGGACTGGGACACCTTGAAAAGGCTGTTCCGCGGGAAGTTCATCCCAACATCAGAGATGCGAGAGATGGAAAGACAGTTCCAGGACCTGAAGCAAGAAAACATGACGGTTGGAGAGTATGCGGCAGAGTTCGGCCGACTTAGCCGCTTTGCCCAGAACTTGGTTGCTGACCCCAAGGATCGTGCTGAAAGATTCAGGTATAGACTAAGGGAAAAAATTCGCACCCCTGTGATCGCAGGTGGTGCCAAGACATACGAGAAGATTCTGATACGAGCTCAGGACGTGGAGAAGAGCCAACCTTCTCGTTCAAAAAGGGAGTATCCTGGAACTAGCAACTTCCAGGGTAACCAGAAGAGGCCCAACAACAACAACAATAGGCCTTCGTACCACCAGCAACAGCACCATCAGGCAAGGACCAGTGACAGAAGACCTCAGAAGCAGATCCCTGTCTGCGACTACTGCAAGAGGCCAGGACATCAGGCGAACATCTGCAGGAAGAAACTGGGACACTGCCTAGTTTGTGGGTCTGTCACCCACCAAGTGAGGGACTGCCCCACAGCATTCAACCGGACAGGAGCAACTCAGCAAAGAGCTCCTCTACCCACTCAGCAACAACGGTTCAGACAACATCAACAGAAGACCGGGCGAACTTTTCCCCTAGCAGCAGAAGAGCAAGAACCAGAGCAGGAACCCACCGCTGATGTCATCACAGGTTCCATTTATGTGTTTTCATATCCTGCTCTAGCATTATTTGATTCAGGTGCATCACACAGCTTCATATCATCAAAGTTTATTTCTGCACACCACCTAGATACGGGACTTAGCAAGTTGATTAGTAGAGTTATGACCGGTGGTGGACCTATACCCATCACCGAGACTTGTAACTGTCCCATAACTATCTCAGGCCACAAATTCTTAATACCCTTACTTGTGATGCCCTTGCCCAACTATGATGTAGTCCTAGGGATGGACTGGTTATGTGAGCAGCATGCGCTGATAGATTATCACAGAGCATGTGTAATCTTCAGCCCACCAGGAGAACCGGAGTTTGAAATCTCTCGAGCTCCGGAAGACATAAAGAGTGTTACCTACTCCTCTATCACCGAAGAACCCGAGCCTCCTCACCCTATCATAGCGGAATTCATGGACGTCTTTTCAGATAGTCTTCCGGGATTGCCGCCAGATCGAGGTGTAGAATTCACCATCGACCTAGTACCCGGCTCTTCCCCTATTTCTCGGGGATGCTACAGAGTCAATCCTAAGGAGGCAAAGGAGATGAAGGACCAGATTGACGAACTGAAGGCACAAGGATTTATCAGAGACGGGGCTTCACCCTGGGGAGCACCAGTTTTGTTCGTACCCAAGAAGGATGGAATCGTGTGGATGTGTATTGATTACCGGGCGCTGAACAACATCACTATCAAGAACAAGTACCCTCTGCCCCGGATCGACGACCTATTTGATCAACTGAGTGGAGCTAAAGTATTTTCGAAGATAGATCTCAGGTCTGGCTACCATCAAATCAAGGTCAGGAAGGAGGATATTCCAAAGACGGCGTTCAACACCAAATATGGTCAGTATGAATTTTTGGTCATGCCGTTTGGACTGACGAATGCTCCTGCAGTATTCATGAACCTTATGAACAAGGTCTTCCATGAATATCTGGATCAGTTTGTTGTTGTCTTCATCGACGACATTCTGATCTACTCGAAGACTGAAGAAGAGCATGAAGAGCACCTGAGGAAAGTTATGGGAACTTTAAGGAAGGAGAAGCTCTATGGTAAGCTATCTAAATGCGAATTCTTCTTAGACAAAGTGGATTTTTTTGGCCATATTGTCACAGGAGAAGGAATTTCGATGGATCCAATGAAGATAGCTGCTATTGAGAAGTGGACTGCACCAAGTTCAGTTGCAGAAATCAGAAGCTTTTTGGGTTTAGCTGGCTACTACCAAAAGTTTGTGAAGGATTTCTCCAGGATTACTGAACCAATGACGAAGCTTACCAGAAAGAACGAAGAATTCATTTGGTCAGAAGCTTGCCAATCAGCATTTGAGGAACTGAAGAAGAGGCTTACAACGGCGCCGATACTTGCGCTACCCGTAGGTACCGGCGGTTTTTCAATTTATAGTGATGCTTCCGGTAAGGGATTGGACTGCGTTCTTCAACAACACGAAAAAGTAATTGCTTACGCATCTAGGCAATTACGGACTCATGAGAAGAACTATCCCACACATGATTTGGAGCTTGCAGCGGTGATATTTGCATTGAAGCTATGGAAGCACTACCTTTATGGAGAGAGAGTGGAAATATTTACAGACCACAAAAGTCTTAAATATGTTTTCACTCAGAAGGAGCTGAACATGCGACAGAGACGATGGCTGGAACTGATGAAGGATTTCGACATCAACCTGCAGTATCATCCGGGTAAGGCTAATGTTGTTGCAGATGCACTTAGTCGATACCCGATGGCAATGTTCTTGACCAAGGAGCGTCACTTGCTGGAGGACATGGAAAAGCTTGGACTGGAGATTGTACTGCCCGAAGAAGAAATGAAGAAACTGGGAAGAGAAGCCATTGTACCAGGAGCTGATTCAACAATGATGCAGTTGCAAGTACGTTCAAGTCTAATAGACAGAGTCAAGGAGGCACAATTCCAAGACGAGACGCTTTGCAAACTCAGAGATCAAGTGTTGGCGGGATCACTTGAGGGATTCTCAATCGCCAGCGACGGAGCACTGAAGCATGGTACGAGGTTGTGCGTACCAACTGGCGAACTGAGGAACGAGCTGATGCAAGAAGCACACCAGTCGCAGTATTCCATACATCCAGGAGCAACAAAATGTATCGGAATATGCGTACTATAGTGTGGTCGTACGGAATGAAGAAGGACGTATCCAGGTATGTGGCTAGTTGTTTAATTTGTCAACAAGTGAAAGCTAGCAGACAGAGACCAGCAGGACTGTTGCAGCCGTTAGACATCCCGGAGTGGAAATGGGAACACTTGACGATGGACTTTGTGTCAGGACTGCCTCGATCCCAAGGAGGGAAGGATGCCATTTGGGTTATCGTGGACCGACTGACGAAGTCAGCCCACTTTATTCCTTTCAAGGTGGGTCTACCCACCGAGAAGTTGGCGGCACTGTACATGCGGCACATCTACCGGATTCACGGAGTCCCGGTAAGTATTGTGTCTGACAGGGATACCAGGTTCACCTCTCACTTCTGGAAGAGTTTGCATGACAGTTTGGGAACGCAATTGAAGTTCAGCACCGCCTACGATCTCCAGACTGACGGACAATCAGAGAGAACAATCCAGACGCTAGAAGACATGCTGAGATCATGCGTCTTGGAATTTGGAGGGTCTTGGAAAGACCATTTGCAATTGGTAGAGTTCTCCTACAACAACAGCTACCAAGCTAGCATCGGTATGACACCGTTCGAGGCACTCTATGGACGTCGTTGCCGTACTCCACTTGCTTGGGACGACGTAGGAGAAAGAGTATTACTTGGACCTGAGATGGTGACCGATGTAGCAGAGAAGGTAAGAATGATCAGAGACAAGCTCCGGATTGCTCAGGACAGACAGAAGCATTGGGCCGATAGCAGCCGACGACCGTTGGAGTTTGAAGAAGGCGACAGTGTGTTCGTGAAGATCTCTCCTACCAGAGGAACCATCCGTTTCGGCAGAGCAGGAAAGCTAAGCCCCAGGTATATTGGTCCTTTTGAAGTACTTAACAGGATTGGAGAAGTGGCTTATCGGGTGGCTCTACCCCCAAGTCTCGAAGGCGTCCACAACGTCTTCCATGTTTCGCAGCTGAGACGCTACATCCCGGACCCGAGCCACATCTTGGACCATTCAGATCTGGAAATTGGACCCAGCCTCACAGTGCCAGAGAAGCCGGTTGCAATATTGGACAGAGGAGAAAAGAGAACCAGGAATTCTGTGACGCCAATAGTCAGAGTTATGTGGCGGCATAACTCACCAGGCGAGTCTACCTGGGATCGAGAAGACAAGATACGGGAGCAGTATCCGTATTTGTTTGAGAATTGAGGTAACCCCTAACCCTGCCTTTAATTTCGAGGACGAAATTTTTTAAGGAGGAAAGGTTGTGAAACCCGCATTTCTGATTTATTGGATTAATTAGATTTAATTGCATTTTTGGTAAATTATTGAATTTTTTTTTGTCGCAATATTTAAATTACACTTTGTTAAATTAAATCATTATTACATTTATTATTATTATATTGTGGGTTCGAAATTATTTTTAAAATAATAACTGGGATTTTTGTTTGCGAGACCCGAGCCTGGACCAGTTCGAACCCGAACCCAATCCCGTTTTCTGAACCCATCCTTAATTTCCTTTCTCCAATATATAAATATATATATATTGATTTTTACTACAAAAGAAAGAGAAAAAAATATAAAATAAACTTTCCCACACGAGCTGGTCCAGCCGCTGGACCAGCAACTTCTCACGACCCCCTCTCCTTCTCTCCACCTTTCCCTCCCCATTTCACTCCACAACTCCCTCTCTTCCACCCACTTGTCCCACTCCTTCCATATAATTCCTCTCCCTCGCTTTCCTTTCCCCTCACTCTCATTTTCCCTTCTCCAAAACCCATTTCCCAAAGACTCCACCCGAACTCCAGCAGCCCCAACCCGTGCCCTAGCCTCCGGCGACCCCGGCCTTCCCCGAGCGCCCGTCACCGCGGCCCGCCTCCTCCGGCGCCCAAGCCGCGACCACCGCCGGCCTGTCCAGCTTGCGGCCCCCCTTCCGCCGGCCTCCGGCGACTCCGGCAGCTCCCCTCGCCAGCGCACCCCTCTCGGCCCCCTTTTCGGCCAGCAACCGGCCGTCTGGCAGCCCCTCCTTCGTCCAGCGTGCTCCCGACGCCGTCGCCCCGACCCCGCAGGTTTCCTGACCCGCTGTCCGTGCTTCTCCGTGCCCCGATCTCCGGATCCCGCTGTCCAGCGCATCCATATCTCGGCGAGGCGTTGTCCCAAACCGATCCACTGTCCGCGTGTTCCTTTTATCTATTATTATCATCTGAGAGCTCTAGCCGAGCAATTTGAGGTACATTTCTGTGTCCCTGTGTCCCTCCGTTAGTGTCGATGATGATACGATCCCCGATCCCATAAACGGGAATCAGTTTTGAGGATTACGTTTGTGATTTCGAGCTTTCGGAACTTCCTTCGGAAAGTTTCTGTGGTTTTAGTTATCTTAGTTTTGGTTGGGTTGTTCCTGTGGTTTCTCGGAATTTTCTGAGTTAGTTCGGAAAAGTTCTGTTCTGTGTTTTGGAATTCCGAGTTTAGTTTCGGAATTTTCGAAACTAGTATTCTCTGGTTCTGTGGTTATTTTCGGGTTTTTCGATTTCATTCGGGAGCGTTCTGTGATTTTATTTTTATTTGGTGAATGATGGTTTATTCGGTGGTTTTTCCTGGTTTGGGGATATCTGGTGTGTTCCTGGTTTGGGACTTTTATTTTGGTGGTGTTGGCACTTTTTTCAGGATTGGGTTGTCCCAGTTATAGAGGAAATGCTGCCCAAATTTTCTTAAAAGTTTTAGTATATTTTCCAAAATCGGTTATTTTTGCAAAAAGATTTATTACGTTGATTTTCGAATATTTTCGGGCGACGACCGTACTGGTCTGTGGGCCCTAGCGAAATGTAAACGAAACCGGTTTTACCCGGACGTTGAGGCATTAGCTAAAAATAGTGACGATTGGACCAAGTCTGAGACTCCTAAGATTTAATTTAATTGATTTATTTGTTTTGTTTTCGGTATTTAAAATACGAGACATTTTTCAGAGCTAACTAATTTTCCTCTAATTTCATTTATGTAAAGTTTGTAAGGACATAAGCCCAGATTTCTATTTTGTTAGCTGTGCCCCTGTATTGCGTAGTCTAGGTTTTTTATTTCTTTTTTGGGTTGATTTTCATTTCTTTTCTGGGTTGGTTTCCATATTTTGACGCGTAAATTATAATTAGGATATTAATTATTTTGTATAAAAAAGATTTTTCCAAGTTAATTAAATGAATAAAATATTAGCAAGATAACAAGTTCATGTTTTATCACTAGAAGAAAACTAGTTTATATACATATTACAAAAATACAAAATTTTCCTAAGTTAAGCTGTAATTGCTATTTTCCCCAATTAACTGAATTAACCGGTTTAACAAACTAATTGACAATGCACGTAGCTTGCGACGTAAAGCGTTACAGTAGGTTAAATAAAAGAACTTAAAATCCGACTAGGACACTACTACTAGAGATTGTAACTAGCACACCTAGAATGGCTACAATATTGGTTCAAGTCAAGGTTCTCAACTGTAGGATCTCGGAGACGAACCTGACTTCTTCCCCGGAACCGTCATCCTACTCCAGTCATACAAATCGAGGCAAGTTACGGTTATATTTTCTTGTATTTTATTTAGTAATTGTCTAGCTGCACGTTTAAACCACATTGCTACACGGATTCAGATATTGATTGATTGATTGTGGGGATTGGGAGAATAGTGTAACGTTTATGGCCAATACCCCTCATATTGCATATTGTGCGAGCTTATCCCTCTTACACACGGGGATAAGCCGTATCGCGTCGCTAGGACGCTATTGTATAACCCAAGCCGGTCATAGATGATTACACATTCAAATCACATTGTTTTCAATTGTAGAATGCTAGAAAATATTGTTTAAACTGTTTAGCCTGCACTTTTCCATTATTAATTGAAATATGAGTTACATATTCGTACTTGCTCCCTCCTGACTGGAGATAACATTTTTAGGTGATATTGAGGATGCTGAGCTATTGTACAATAGCTATTATGACCCGGTTCTGTACCCTGTGGTGTTGCCAGAGTCCCCATCTGAGGACGCAGGACCTGAGGCCGACGAGCCGAACGTTTAGCTAGTTATTTTCAGTTTCCAGTTTCTTTGTTTTTGGAATTTTGTTAATTCAAATTCAGCATTTTATTTCAGTTCTTTTAATTCCAGTTGTACTTTTCAAATGTTGAATAAAGTTTTAAAATTTTCGTATATTGAGTTGTGACAAATGTATAGATGTTGTTGTGAATACCTGCTAATAGAACAACTTACTGCCGCCGTCTCACATTGGTGCAGGCTGGACATGATCCGGTTCGACCCAATTATTTGGGATCGAATCGTGACATAACCTCCACTTTCCACCACCAATAGTTCTGCCTCCACTCTTTCAATCGTTCAATGCCACTGAATAATTTCTCGGAGTTGTAGAAACATGGTCAATGATCTTCAGAGGATATAAGACAATACTCACATTGGTCTGTGGTAGAGACGTTAAATGGCAACCGGCACATTTGGGTTGCGGAGGAGAGGAGTTTCTAAGTGACGAAGAGTTATCAAGTTTCAATTGAGAAAAGATATTAGTAAAAAAAAAAATTTCAGTTATATAATTATAGTGAGCTTTTGAACTTTGAAAAGGCCATACTTCAAATTTTTCTAGTTCAATGTCAATAATCTGCATACATCGGGAGCTAGTAAAAAAAAGCAAAGATAGCTTCATTGAACACCTCAAAATGAAATTATTCAAGATTTTCCTGTCAAAACAGTAGTAGTGCATAGTAACATTCTAAAGGCCATCTAGTTAACCAACTAATACTGCAGAGGGTTGGACATCCTCGCCGTCGGGATCGCGACGAGCGGCTTCTCCTTCTTCAGCACTATACCGTACGTGTCGACGAGGTCGAGCTTCGTCCCCTCCGGCACCTTCCACTCGAAGGAGTGCAGCAGCGACGCCAGCACGTGCACGATCATGGTCTCCGCCATGGGGATCCCCGCGCACACCCTCCTCCCGGAGCCGAACGGGAAGAAGCTCAGGTCGCCCCCGTTGAAGTCCAGGCCGGCGTTCGGCCCCAGGAACCTCTCCGGCCTGAACTCCAGCGGGTCCTCCCACACCAGGGGGTCCCTCTGGATCGCCCACACGTTCAGGAACACCATGCTCCCCTGGGGGACGGTATAGCCGCCGATGGTGCACGCCGCGCTGGGGCAGTGCGGCGCCAGCAGGGGCGAGACCGGGTACAGGCGGAGGGTCTCCTTCACAGCGGCCCCGAGGAACTGCAGCCGGGGGATGTGGGACTCTTCGACGATGTTGCCGTTCCCGACCACCTGCTCCAGCTCTTCCTGGACCCTCGCCATCGCCTTCGGGTGCTTCATCAACACTGCCATCACCCACTCCATGGTGCTCGACGTTGCGTGGCTCCCGGCGAGAATCATGTCCTGTAGACAGACGAAGATTTCACAGTGGCGCCGCCGCACGTTAGCTACGATTGCCAGCAGACAGACACAGACACAGACACAGACACGACAGTAATTTTTGTAGTGTTTGTGCTTGCTATTTGGGGGAGCATGCATGACTTCCCTTTCTAAGTCCAAGGAACCAAAACTAAGCTCTCCTACACTAAAAAAAAAGGGCATGTCATGTTGAACACGTATCGAACACTCTACAGACACGTATTGGACAATCCACGGACACTTCAAAATATACTAGATGGTGCCGTGTCCGTGTCCTTGCCGTGTCGCCTAATACCTGTTTCTGTGCAACATACTCCAAGATACACTTAGGAGACCAAAATAGGTGTTAGTGTCTGGGTGTACTGTCATATCTGGTGCTGTGTCCGTGAATCGTGTCAGGCACGTATCAGTCCCAAGATAACACTTACGGAGACCAAAATAGGTGTCAAGTGTCTGGGTGTACTGTCATATCTGGTGCTGTGTCCGTGTCGTGTCAGGCACGTATCAGATAATACTCCCAAGATAACACTTACGGAGACCAAAATAGGTGTCAAGTGTCTGGGTGTACTGTCATATCTGGTGCTGTGTCCGTGTCGTGTCAGGCACGTATCAGATGATACTCCCAAGATAACACTTACGGAGACCAAAATAGGTGTCAAGTGTCTGGGTGTACTGTCATATCCGGTGCTGTGTCTGTGAGTCGTGTCAGGCACGTATTCGCGTGTCCTTGTTGGTTTCGAACTACTTACCACGAGGATGGCCTTGACGTTTGTCATGGTGAAGGGCATGTTGTTGTAACTTCCCTCCTTCTCGAGCTTCAACAAGTAGTCCAAGAAGTCCAGCTTCCCTCCCGCCGCCGCCGCCGCAGCCTTCTTCTTCTTCTGCTCGATGATGGTGGCGAATATCCGATCGAAGCGGTGCAGCAGCAGCCCCATCTTCCGCTGCAGCCCCTGCAGGTCGAACCTCGCGAGGATCGGGACGAAGTCGCTGACGTTGGGCTTGGCCATGAGGTCGATGATCTCCCACGCCATGTCCCTGAACTCCTTCCCCACCCGGGCCCTCTCCTCCCCCTCCACCGTCGCCCCCCACAGCATGCTCATGATCACGTTCGACACCGTCAGGAGCATCTCCTCGCCGACGTCCACGGCCTCTCCCGCGGCGGCGCTCCCCCGGAGCTTGCGCATGGTGGCGTGGACCTCGCTCCGGCGGAGGTCGTAGACGGCGTCGAGGCTGGTCTTGCTGAGGATCTCGTGCACGCAGATGCGGCGCAGCATGCGCCACGTGCTGCCGGCGTTGCTCCAGAGGATGGTGGCGCCGCCGTAGGTGATGATGCTGGCGGTGGCGGTGAGCTTGCGGTTGGCCATGGTGAGGTCGTGGTCGCGGAGGACCTCCTTGGCGAGGGACGGGGAGGAGACGACCACGAAGAGCATGTTGCCGAGCTTGATGCGGCAGATGGGCCCGTACGTGTGGGCCATCCTAGTGAAGTAGTTGTGGAGCTGGGGGTCCAGGAAGGGGAGGCACCCCACCACCGGGAGGCCCACGGGGCCCGGCGGCAGCGGGGACTTGCGGTGCCACCGCACGAAGAGGTACGCGTACCAGAGCGCCGCGGCGGCAGCGGCGGCGGCGTAGAGGAACGCGGAGGGGAGGGCGGGGGCCTGCATCGTTGCTCTTGCTCTTGCTCTTGCTCTTGCACTACTGCTCCTCTCCAGTCTTATAGCTGGCAAAAACAAGTTTGGGCTGGTTGGTTGGACCTACAAGCAAGTGGCTTGTTCTGGCAGTAAGTACCAACAGTCCCCATGTATCACATGTTGGTTTTTTATGCATATGGATCCCTCCTATCTGTTTATTTATCTATTTATTTTATTTTATTTTTGCTTCTTCTACATTTTAGATATTCTTAACTATTGTAGTTTTTTAATTTGATATTATGATATTTTTTTTACTCGACGACTTGATACTATCAACTATTGAATATTTTTAACTTGATAACCAAAAATAAAAAAAGGATAAAATTATCTCTCATTTTTCACACAATCCCTACCCTCCCCCCCCCTCCCCCCCCCCCCCCCCCCCCGAACTGCACCCCCCTCCAAAAAAAAAACCTACCCTCGATGCACCACCCACTCTCTTTACACGCGTGTGTGCGGAGAGAGAGAGAGAGGATGGTGGTGGGGCCTCTGGGGGGCAGGGCCAGCACAGAGGTAACCCAAACAATACTTCAGGTTTGGACAACCCCCTCAGCTTGTGCAACCTCCGGGCTCAACTTGACCCTATAAGAGGTCAGGGTCACGGATGACCCTCCAGGATCGACCCATAATAAAGTTCAAGGGGCATCCAAACACAAGCTTTGGATAGGACAACCGAACTCCGTGGGCCGACCATGTTTGGGGGGACGAAGTGAGAGATGGATGAACATGAATATTTACGTTTTTTAGGATATCAAGTTGATGTATATCAAAATTTAGGATATCCAGTTAAAATTAACTTCTTCTTTTTTCCAAAGTATACAAAAATTTAGTAAATACTTATAAGTGGTAAGTTTCTCATATTTATAACAGTTGAGTTATTATGTTATGTATTAAAAATTGGTTGTTAACTTAAATATGAATAAAATTGGACAATATGTTGCATGCGAACTCGCTTGTGCAAACACGTAGCTAGGTAGAGATAAAGGAACAAGAAGGTAAGGAATGAGGATAAAGAAGAATATTGCTAATTAAGGAATCTTGGAACGTATACAAAATCTAAGAATAAATAATTCAGAGATAGTTGATTATTTTCCAGGGAAGATAGTTGATTTAGAGTAGGAGAAGAGGATGGACAAAAGGGAAAGTCAGTGAAGTTGAAAGTGTTGGTGGTGATGGATTAAAAGTAAAGAGAATGGGAATGGAAGGGAAGAAAATTGAGAGATTTGATTGAAAAAAAATGACAAAATAATCACACACAAAAATTTGTAGTTGTGTGACTTGTGTTAGCTTTTGGATGATGGAAAACTTATCTTACTATTTAACTACAAGAGTTAATTTCACAAATGGTGTTGAGGAATGTTGTAGTCTATGTTTTGGTAATTGAACTTTTTTGGGTCAATTTGGTGCATAAATTTTGTATTTTAGTTTAAAAAGTACATGAACTATGTTTTGTTGGCACTTCTGGATAAAAATTGTTAAAAATGGACATGTGATAGTCATGTACCTTCTAACACCCAAATCTAACCCTTTTTTTTTCTCTGTCTTCAAATTTGAGATCCTTCACTCCAAATCCCTAAATCGTTCCCTCCAATTATGCCTATTTAGCTTCATTCATCCCCCAAATCTCAAATCAAACTGAAATTTATGGAAAATATACAAATCGATGTGGTTCATATACAAGCCAAGTAATTTTGGGTGTGTGTGAGTTCACAATGACTTACTTTGCTATTGCTATTATTGCGAGGGTTTAGGAGTTTATTGTTGTTGGCTAGAACCAATGTGGTGGTTGTTTGGTTGAATGAAGTTGTGTAAATTATGATTTGGTTAATGAATAAGACTTTCTATTTGTTATATGGTTGTACATCTGACTAACTTTGGTAAAAATCGCTTAAAACGAGAAAAATTTGGTAAAAACGACAAAAAATGACAAAAAGCGATAAAAACGACAAAAAAAGAAAAAATGTTCAAAACTAATCAAAATTGATCAAAAAAGAAGAAAAAAAAATTTAGACAATTTTTTTTTTGTCCGGGCAAAAAAAAATCCCACCTATTCTCAAGGGATAGAATTTCCATGTTTTGTAGATAAACTATTTACCCGGATATTTATAATTCCCGAAAATAATTTTTTTATAAGCCAAACAAACGTGGTAATAGATTCTCATCTTAAATTTTTTCGGAAATAAAAAACATACCGCGTACCAAACGTCCCCTTAAACTATTTTTTGGGGTCTTCGTGATCAGTGGGTCCTGGATGGTAGTCCTGACCACCCTGGGCTAAGACGGGCTCTGCAATAAAGGTCCAGGAACGATCAAAACTAGTTTCGAATATGATAATTCAACCCCGTAGGCAGCCCTGCATTTGAATTGACACACTTGAATTAACAGACATGACTTGTAATGTAAAGTCATGTTGAGTGAAAAATGCTTACATTAACTGACGCATCAAATGATCTTGTTTCCATTCCGAAATATCTGTATTTTTTTTTAATTATAACTTATGAACATCTACATATCTTTACGGTACCGTTGGGGGACTCGAATTTTGTTGATCTCGTCTGATGTTGGTGCTGCTTTCTGCTTGAATTACAAGAGTTGGACAAATACTTGTATTTGTAAGTGCACAATATTTATACTATGTGATAGCTAACAGTACTTCGAATGGTTTGAAGAGCTTTTGTAGAAAAACCCCTTTGTCATCGTATGGAAAATGAAACAAAAGTACAAAAAAGTGAAAACTTTAAAAAAAAAAAAAATCGGGGAATCTTCGTCAGAACACGCGATGAGCTCATTCATGGCTGTGGATGCGTGGGTGGGACTCGTTGGGCTTTATTTTATTTTATGGAAATAAGGGTCCAAAGATTCTTAGAAAAACTATTAAATATCCAGTCGTGAAGCACGTTGGACTGGTTTTATTTTATATTTACGTGAATGGATGGCAGGAAATCTTGGATCGACATACTTCTTTGGACCACCGTCCTTTTCTAGGTCAAGGAATGCAATTAATTTATGTTCGATCTGTCTTTTCTTCTTTAAAACAAACAAATACAATAAGAGCACTAAAAATATTTAAAATTGTCAAAAATTTAACAGTTTATGTTATTTTAAAACTGTTATAAATTTTACAGTCCTAATTTTAAATGAGCTAACAAAATTTTGGCAGTTCTTGACATATACAAAATCGTCAAAATTTTAATAGTCTTATTTTTTTTTCAGGACGGTCAAGATTTTGACGGTATTGAATATGTACATAAGTGTCAAAATTTTGTTAATCATACAATGGTAAAAATTGTAATAGCCCATAACATTTTCTATAGTACTATAATCATTTGCCTTTCCTTATATCTCCTTCCATGGATTTGAATCTTCGATCAAAAGACAATTTATGGAAAAAATAAAAAATTGTAAAGATGTAAACAAAATATTTAGAGAAATTTTGAGTGGCACCCCACTTTTATTTACCATATTTACAGTGCACCCCACAAGTTTACAATAATGTAAGATACCCCCCACATTTGACGTTTTTCGTCCAATATGGACGGTCAACTGGGTTGACCTAATTTTTTTGACAAAAATATCCCCGACCTCTTGTCTTCTCCACCGTGTCTCTCGCGTCCCACTCGCCGCTGCCGACCCCCCCCCCCCCCCCCTTCCCGACCTCGCCGCTCCCGTCCCCGACCTCCCGCATATGGGTTTCCAATCTCTCCATTGCGATTCAGAGAAAAAGCCCTAAATTTGAGATCAACAACGTATGGTGTCATGGCCAGACGGAGAATCTAGGTTTGAGCTTGAATGCGGATCGACGAAGTAAATTTCTCTTCTCAAGCAATAATTCCAAGTCGTATGTTGATCAATTCAGTTGATATTCTCTTTGTAATGTTGTTGATTATTACTATTATTTTTGGTTAAATAGGTTGTTCGTGAAAATTGCGATTAAGAAGAATTTGAATGTCCGAGTGGAATTGGAAAACCTAGTTACTTAATATTCCTTTTAGTAATTTAGCACTGAATTGAATTAGGCAAATTTCTCTTATGATTTAAGAATTTATAATGACAACGTAGAGTTTCTTGAAACCCAAATTTCTCTTATGGCGCTGATAAGATCCGGCATGAAGAAGAACTGGAGGACGATCAGCTGCAGCTGCGCCAGCCACAGGTCGGGGAGGTCGGGGACGGGGGCGGCGAGGTCGGGGAGGGGGGGGGGGCGCGGCGAGGTCGGGGAGGAGGGGGGAGGGGGGGGGGGGGGGGGGGGGGGGGGGGGGGCGGCAGCGGCGAGTGGGGCGCGAGAGACACGGTGGAGAAGACAAGAGGTCGGGGGTATTTTTGTCAAAAAAATTGGGTCAACCTAGTTGACCGTCCATATTGGACGGAAAACGTCAAATGTGGGAGGTATCTTACATTATTGTAAACTTGTGGGGTGCACTGTAAATATGGTAAATAAAAGTGGGGTGCCACTCAAAATTTCTCAAATATTTATGTAGAAATTAAAATACTTTCCATAGAAAAGTAATGGAACAAATTCGAGTATAAATCCACTATAATTAAATTTGTCTACAAGTCTATAATAGACGGTGACGGCGAAGGTACTAAAGTTCTCTTTTCGGGAGGGTGGGAAAGAGAGAACTTATATTTTTAAAGGAATAAATTATTTTTTTGAAAGGATCGTATTTATACAATATTTGAAGGTGTTAATATAAAAAAATTGCGAGGGACATAATGCTCTGTAAAATATCAAATGACCCTAAAATGCAAAAAAGGATCATAATGCTCACCTTTCCACGACCGTTTTGCCAATGTCCTTTCCTTCTTTGTCTCTCTTCAAAGAAGATCGCCATTTGCAACTTGTAAGGCCACATTTTCGGTATCCTTATCTATACTATAGTATTTGTGATATTTTCTAGACAAATTTAATTGTTTTAATATATAGAAACTTGGTTAATAAGATCCAATAATTTGTAAACTAACCTACAACAGTTAAGCCCAGCTGCCCAGAATATACACAAAACATATATTCTAGCCCAATATGATGCATATAATTTGTACATATATTCAGGACTGGCCCTGGGGTAAGCCTGACAAGCCATCGGACTTGGACAACCCTCCGGTTAGGACAACCCCTCAGGCCCCAAAGTCCCACATCTTCGTCAATAGAGACTTTGTGGTCTACCCCACTCCTCTCTGTCAATTTAACTAGCAATCCAATAGGCTTATATTTTGAGTTCCCACTGAGAAGACCTCGAGTAGCTCAAGGAGAGGAACTTGGAATTCGAACTCCACGCCGTCATTTTTTTTACCATGCTGACATTAGAACCGGAGACTTCGACGTCATGCCAACCCCGTCCGCCATTATTTTTTTGATATCTTCTTTGATGTCAAGGACTAGGGACAACCAAGTTTAGCTCCGACTAAGGCAACTCAATTCCTTGGGTCGGTCCTGCATATATTGGATGTTTTTCTGCACTCTTTTTTTTTAGTTTCATGGCCAAGGATAAAAATCGATCTTATCAAACTTCTCACATTCGATTGGAATCCGAATTACCATATCTACTAAAGTGGAAAATAGAAAAAATGAGATCAGATAGAGCATTGGTTTTGTCGAATCCAACTGCACGAACCTCCAAAAACGATTTCTTCGAACACGTTCTTGAATCTCTCTGTCATACTCTTATTATTATTATTATTATTATTATTATTATTGTTTTTATTATTATTATTATTATTTGTGAAACCTATTGTTTGTATATATATTTATATAATAATGTTTCCTCAATATTTCAAAATTATTATTATTAATACTATTATTATAATTATTAATTATTTTTGGGTGAAAAGAATTTTGAAAATTATAACAAACTTAGATTTTTGGATTTTGAGCCCAGACCCAGGCCCGAGCCATTCTTTCCATTTCCTTTCAAAACCTGGATTTTTGACTTGGTTATAATATAAAAAAAAAAATACAAGGTTGGGCTGGTCCCGATGGACCAGCGTTTTCTTTTCCTAAGAATGGGTAAATTTTTCCCCTAGGGTCCGTTTGGTAAACCGTATTTGGAGGTGGAATTTGGATTTTTATGGATTTGGAGACAAATCCATGGAATCCTATGTTTGGTTGGAGATGGATTTGGATATGGAAAGTATGACAAAATCCAAAACTTGGATTTTGTTGGATTTTGGAGGAAGATAATAATTATTCTTTAATAATTTCGTTAAAATATTTATTATTTAATAATTTTGTTAAAAATTAGTAAATAAAAAATTAGTTAATCTTTAATAATTTCGTTAAAAATATTTATTAATTAAAAAAATAGTTAATTAGTTAATTTTGTTGTAATCATATTAATAATTTATTAGTATTATTATAATATTAATTAATAATTTATTAATAACTATTTTATTATAATCTTAATTAATAATATTTTAATCACAATTATAATCATATTTTATAATAATTTAATTTAATAATTTACTAATCATAATAATATTAATTTATAATTACTATTTTTAAAATATTTAATTTATAGTTAAATAATCGTTAAATTAATTATTAATTTAAAATTACTTAATTATTAATTAGTATTATTATAATATTAATTAATAATATTTTATTATTTAGTTAATAAACATAATTTACTAGTATTATTATATTATTATTATAATATTAATTAATAATTTATTAGTAATATTATAATATTAATTAATAATCATATCCTATGTTTAGTATTATTAATTAAAAAAATAGTTAATTAGTTAATTAGTTAATTTTGTTGTAATCATTATAATATTAATTAATAATTTATTAATAACTATTTTATTATAATCTTAATTAATAATATTTTAATCACAATTAGAATCATATTTTGTAATAATTTAATTAATAATTTACTAATCATAATAATATTAATTTATAATTACTATTTTTAAAATATTTAATTTATAGTTAATTAATCGTTAATTATTAATTATTAATTTATAATTACTTAATTATTAATTAATTATTAATTATTAATTATTAATTATTAATTTATAATCGTTAATTAATAATCGTTAATTATTAATCGTTAATTATTTAATTATTAATTATAATTACTTAATTTATAATCGTTAATTAATTATTACTTAATTATTTATTACTTAATTATAATTACTTAATTACTTAATTATTAATTATTAATTTATAATCGTTAATTATTAATTATTAAATTATAATCGTTAATTATTAATTTATTAATTAATTAATTAATTAATTATTAATTATTATTTAATTTATAATTACTATTATTAATCATTAATTATTAATTATTTAATTTATAGTTATTAATTATTAATTATTAATCGTTAATTATTAATTATTAATCATAAAACCAAATCCTATGTTTGGTTGGAGTTGGATTTGGAGTTGGATTTGAATAGTAAAATCCATGATTTGGATTTGGAGGATTTCCAAATCCAAATCCAAATCCAAATAGTAAAATCATCCAACCAAACGGAGGAACGAGTTGATGAAAGAAATGCACCAGTCGCAGTATTTCATATATTCAGGAGATAATAAGATGTTTCGGAATATGCCTCCACTGATTGGTGTTATGGAATAAAGAAGGACAATTTCAGGTATGGGATTAGATGTGAATTTGTCAACATGAGGAATTTAGCAAGAGAACAAGTTTGTTGGAGCCGCTGGACAATTCAGAGTGGAAGTAGAAGCATATAACAATGAACTTTGAGTAAGGATTGTCTTGTTCCCAAGGAGGGAAGGGCACCAATTGGATTATAAATAAACCGACTGACTAAGTCAGCACACTTTATTGGTTTATCCACTAAGAAGTAGGGCAGCATTGTACGGGAAGCACATCTACCGGATTCATGGAGTACCGCGGGACGAGCAAGCAGAGAGGTCAATCCAGACGCTTGAAGATGTATTGAGATTTTGCGTCTTGGATTTTGGTAGGTCTTGGGAAGACCAAATTGCTTTTGGTGAAGTTCTCTCCTACCAGAGGAACAATCAGTTTTGACGGAGCTGGAAATTGAGGCCAGGTACATCAGGCCATTTGAGGTTTAAGACGAGTTGGAAGTAGCGTACCAGTTAGCTCTACCAGCTAATCTTGAGGGTATGCAACGTCTTCTACGTCACAGCTCAGACACTACATTTCGGATCCGAGTCACGTTTTGAATAATTCAGAGCTGAAGATTGGACTTAACCTTTCAGTGCCAGAGAAACCAGTTACAAGCCTAGTCAGAGGTAAGAAGAAGATCAGAATTTGAGCCATCACTTTTACTCCTATCTTCTTATCTTTTCGTTCTAAACTTGACTGATGCTGACGAAGTTAGCCTAGTTTTGCAAGCTATCTCTTTATCAAGCTTGATCATGACAGTATTTTATTGGGTGCACCCACTAATATATTGTCTAATCAGGACCGGTGCATGATGGTCTGATCAACCTGTACTTTGGTTCGCTTTTGTATTTTTTCTGCGTGGATGATATCATAAATAAAAACTTGTCCCTAAACCGTCTCATCCATGACTGCCTTGAAAATTCTTATTGTTGGACCTGAGTTACGGACGTAGTACCCGTAGCTGTTTGATTCTCCTACCCTGCCTTTAAATTTCGAGGACAAAATTTTCTAAGGAGGGAAGATTGTGAAACCCATTGTTTGTATATATATTTATATAATAATATTTCCTTAATATTTCAAAATTATTATTATTAATACTATTATTATAATTATTAATTATTTTTGGGTGAAAAGAATTTTGAAAATTATAACAAACTTGGATTTTTGGATTTTGAGCCCAGACCCAGGCCCGAGCCATTCTTTCCATTTCCTTTCAAAACCTGGATTTTTGACTTGGTTATAATATAAAAAAAAAAATACAAGGTTGGGCTGGTCCCGATGGACCAGCGTTTTCTTTTCCTAAGAATGGGTAAATTTTTCCCCTAACGTCTTTCCCCACCACACAACTTAAACCACCCACTCCTTTAACTCCCCTCACTCCCCACGTTCTCTCCATTCCAACAGAAGAGAACTCTCTCCTTCACCAAAACTATCTTCCTCTCAACCTCTCTCTCTCTCTCTCTCTCTCTCTCACTCTCTGTGTTCTTCTCCTTCCTGGAGAAAAACCCCCTTAGCCCTAACCCTACCCGAGCATCCCCTCCGGCGCGCGTGTGTTCTCCCGAGGCCGCGCCCCCTCGCGTCTCCGGCCAACAGCGCGGCCCCGCGCCTCCGCGGACTCTCCCCGCGTCGCCCTCCGGTGCGTGACAGCCTCCCCGCCGACCTCTTCCCCGTCCGACCGCGCCTCTCCGCGGCCGCGCGACCTACTCCCGGCGACTCCTCCCCGAGCCCGACCGGCTCCCCGCCGCCGTGGTCGCGCGCCCTTCCGGTGAACTGGTGCCGTCGCGCCAGCGGGCCAGATCCGCCCGTGGCTCATCTCCGCGCTGTCCAGCGCGCGAGCCCCCTCTCCCGCGGACCCTCTCCCGCTGTCCAGCGCTCTGTGGAGTTTCCCGCTGTCCAGAATCCGCGACCCCGTTGTCTGAACGTCGTTTCGGTTTCCCCAAGTTTTTCTCGCGGCTCCCCGCCAACGGAATTTGGTAAATTCTTGTTAATCATAGTAGTTCGTCCCTCCCGTAGAGTCCATGATGAGAATCGGTCCCCGGTTTCCCTTTGGGAAATCCGGTTAGCTGCGTAGTATATTCGGTTAGCTGCGTTAGCATATTTCTGTGATTTTTATCTGCTGGGTTTTGTGTGGTTTGGTTTGATTGTGGGATTCCCGGATATTTCGGGAAGTTCTGTTGATTGGAAATTATTTCTGGTGGTTTGGAAAGTTAATTCGGTGGTTATATTTTTGGGATTATTATTGGTTGGAACAATTGCAGGTTTCTGTGGCGCATTTCCCAGTTTTTGGGTTTGTCCCGAAATAGAGGAAATGTTGTCCAAATTTTTACAAAACCTTATTTAATTTGATTTCAAAATCGGTTTTCGGAAATGAATTTTAAAACTGATTTTTCGGGCGACGACCGTACCGGTCTGTGGGCCCTGGCGAAATGCAAACGCACCGGTCCGACCGGGCGTTGTGGTATTAGCTGGATTTTGATGATGGACCGAGTCTGAGACTCTTAGCATTTATTTTAAATTATTTAATATTTAGGCTATTTAATATAGTTATTTATTTACTGCACTTTATTTAGAAATTAAATCATTTTTCTCTTATTTGATGTAAAAATAATTATACAGGGCATAAGCCCACTCTAGGATGTTTAGCTGTGCCCTTGTATTGTGTAGCGTAGATTTTATTTTATTTTCTGGGTGGATGTGATCTTGGGTGGTTCTGATTTTGACGTGTAATCGTAACTAGATCGTAATCTATTCTCGTTTATGATTAATTAATAATTAATTAAATAGATAAAATATTAGTAAATAACTAGTTCATGATTTATCATTAAAAGAAATTATATTTTTATAGATATATTACAAAGGCACAAAGTTTTCCAAAGTTAATTGATTCTTGTTAATATTTCCAAATAATCAAATTAACCGGGTTAATCAACGCACGTAGCATGCGACGTAATCGATAGCTGTAGCTTAATAACAATTAAAATCTGACTAGGACTGACTACTAGAGATTGCAACTATCACACTTAGCCTGGTTATTCAAGGTTCTAAGTCGAGTTCTCAACTGTAGGAACTCGAAGATACACCCGACGTTCCTCCTCGGTACCAACTCATCTCTCCAGTCATTTTCCTGAGGCAAGTATAGTTTGTGTTAGTTTACAGTTATTTACTTAATCGTTTTACTGTATGTCTAAATTACGACTCAAACACGAAACTCTCACCGAGAGTACTGTACTGTAACTACTGGGGACTGGGGAATAGCGTAATGATTATGACCACTACTGTAACAAAACCCATTATCCCTCCTGTAACAAACCCAAGCCGGTCATATGTCATTACCTGTTCAAATCACTGTTTTCTACTGTAACAAACCTGTTTTAAAACTGTTTAGAACTGCATGATTCTATTTCTTATTTAACTGTTTAAAATTAGCATGAATTGTACTTTGCTCCCTCCTGACTGGAGACAACATTTTAGGTAACACTGAGGATGACGAGCTATACTATAATAGCTATTATGACCCGGTTCTCTACTCTGCGACGGTACCGGAGCCGTCTTTGGAGGACGCTGATCCTGGGACTGCTGAACCTGATGTTTAGATAGTCTTTCCTTTCTGCATTTTTCTTTATTTTGGATCTTGTATTTTATTTCAGCATTTCCTTTCCCCAGTTGTACTTCTAAATATTTTATTAAATAAAGTTTCAGTTTCGAATAAAACAGTTGTGACAAATGTACTTGTGTTGTTGTGAATACCTGCAATGGAACAGCTTACTGCCGTCGTCTCACCACGGTGCAGGCTGGGCATGGTCCGGTTCGTCCCATTAACTTGAGATTGGGTCGTGACATTATTATTATTATTATTATGGTATTTATTTCCATGACATGTCATGCCATAATCCTAAATGGACCAAGTATCCCTAACCTAAAACCAAAAACCTAGCCATGGCCAAGTGTCCCCCCATGTGTCCCATGAAATTTATGGAGGGGGGGACACCTCACCCTTTTTTTTTCCTCTATATATATCCACCCACACACAACACACACTTACACACACAAAAAAAAAATAAAGAAGAGAGAGAACAAACAAAAACACACACACCCCCGACCCCCAACCGCTGCCACCCGCCGCTGCCACCTGCCGCTGCCGCCTGCCGCCCGTCGCCGCCGCCGCCGGCTGTAAGCCCCCTGAATTTTTTCGAATTTTCTAATGAATTATTTTCAATAATTCATTTCTATATAATTAATTTCGATCATTAAATGCTCTTTACCGTGACTTGAAATTCTAGACAATCAGGGATGCCAGTCTCTGGAAACTTCCTTCTTGAAGTTTGTAGTAGACGAGATTACCTTCACGTCGATATATCATGTCCCATCCAAACTCGTTCCCTTGTGCTCCTTTTGTATCGCACAAGTTCGGGTCAATATTAGACCATTTAATTATTAATTGATTTCCCACTCTTTTTCTTGATCTCCATAAGCACGTTACCGTGGCTTTTAATTTAAGAGCACCAGACTAGTCTTTTTCTCGAAACCAACTTATCATGCCTGATCTACTCGAGACACTCTTCACCCCTGACCTTCGTGTCCCACTCAGACACTCCATTTTGTGCTCCATTTCCTTCGCACAACTTTCGGTTCAATTTAAGCCAATTAATTATCTACCGTGAAACCTGATTTAATTTCCAATTTAATTTCGGGACCCGACATCGATCCATCCTAGTCGACCCCAAATAGGGACATGGCCCACACGAAGCCTACTACCCGTCTGACACTTGTGTCCCATTTATTTGAGCCCTCGCATGCTACTTATTTGCCCATGATTTTAAAAACCCAGTTTAATTCAATTATTGCCTCCTGTCCGATTTTGACTCGACCCGGTTCTACCGAACCCGAACCCAAGCCCCATGTTGCCCTCTCATGACTGCTCAATTATCCCACAAGATTTTCCTATTTTGAAAATATTTCTTTCTCTCTCTACTTATTAAATATCCTAAATATCTCATGTGTATATATATATATATATATATATATATATATATATATATATATATATATATATATATATAAATATCTAATCTCTCTCTCTTACTCTCACCCCTCACATCATCCCTCTCTCTCTCCCGTACTGGTACAGCCCCCATCCCTATCTCACTTTTTCTCTCTCTAAAAATATCACTTCCTCTCTCTCTCCCTTTTAAACTACACACACACTTATATTTCTCTCTCTTCCTAAAAACCAACCCCCCCACAGCCCATAGGCCGAGCCCCCATGGCCAAGATCCTCCCATGCTCGACCTCCTCCTCCTCCTCCCTGGCGGAGCGCCACCACCAGCAACCCAAGCCTCCACTTCTCCTCCTCTCCTTCATCATATTCACCATCATCATCATCAAGCATCATTCACCACCACCTCCACCATCAACACACCACCTCACCACCACCACAAGCCACCCCCGAACCACCTTCTCCTCCTCCTTCCACCCTCGGGCTCGGGCTTGGCCAGCCATGGCCGGACAGCGCAGCGCAGCGCAGCAGTGCAGCAACTGCACGCTGGCAGCCGCGCGCACACCGGCCGGCCGCGCGCCTCCCCGGCCGTCGCCGTCGCCGGCGAGCACCCCCCATGGCCGGGCGCACCCAGGCGCACCACCCTGTGGTGGCCAACGTCCTCCGGGACGCACCGTCTAGGCGTTTCGTGCGTTTTGCACGGAGTTCCGTCGACGCGCGCGCGAGAAAGTTTCAGAATTCGCGCTCCGTCGCAGCAACTTCGCACTGATTTTCTGGACAATCCGACCGTTGGATCGGCGATTTCTTCACTTCGTCTCAATCTTGGTATATCCACCTTCACTTCCCTCAAATTTTACCCGTTAATTTTGTCGTTTGATACATCAAAACCGGCCACCAAGTTGACGTTTTAATTTGTACTGTTTTGGACAGTTTTGTGACGCCAACTTCGCGGGTTCGTATCTTCGTCGTCGCAGCTCCGTTTTGCACGCTACCAGTTCCGGTGCATAGCTGGTATAACCCTCTTCCTGCCCCCTTTAGATTTCATTTCTGTTTGAGCTTGTTAGGTCGATCGAATTCGACGCCAAAGTTGGCCGTTCGAATTTTTAGTGTTGCACTTGTAAAATTTCATTTTTGAACCCGGGACACCGGATTCAATTTTTGACACCACCAGTAGACTCGTGGCGTCGTTCTGGCATGTTTTCATATAAAGTTTGCTTGATTTGGAGAACGTGGGCCCTGGCACGTATTTCGGTGCAAAGCGGGTTCCACTTTCTGAGTCAACGAGACTTTTTGACGCCGGCTCATCGGAATCCAATTCCGGATATACCGTTGAGTTCGTATAGTCATTCTGGACTCGTTGACATATAATTTGCTGAGTTTTGAGGACATTGGCTCCGACACGCTTTTCCGTGCAAATCGGATTTCAATGTCCCGGTCAACGGACCAATTTGAGATCGGGTCAACGGAATCCAATTCTGGATATACCGTTGGGTTCGTATCGTCATTCTGGATTCGTGGACATATAATTTGTTAGGTTTTGTGCACTTTTATTTCGGCACATTTTTCGGTGCAAAGTGTGTCCAACGGCGGACATTATTTTGGCCCGAAATTACCGTTTTGCCCCTGTGTTCAAATTGGACTTTTGGACAGGCTATCCTAGCTGATTTGACCATTCTGGACACGTTGGTGATGTTAGTTTCAACATCCGACAACATCTGTAGATTTTTACCCTATTATTATAATCCTTCTCCTTTTGTGGTATTTTGAGTTCCATCGATTCTGGTGATTTCACAATCACTGAAATTGATGTGTTGACCTGTAGATGTTTGTAGAGGCTAGCTTTGACCCAGTTGACCATGGTTGACTACTTTGACTGAACGTCGAAGTAGAGTCAACATTTGACCTAGGTTAGACTATTTTTGACCTTGGTTGACCACAGTTGACTATTTTGACCAAAAGTCAACCGGAAGTCAACCGTAGCATAAAATTGATTGGAACTGGACTGAAGTTGACCAGTTGACCCAAAGTCAACTGTTAGTCAACGTTAGTCAAGTTTGACCAGAGTTGACCAGTTGACCAGAAGTGTACTGTAACTCAACCCTTGACTTAGATTGACCTAGTTTGACTTGCTTTGACTTGCCTTGACCTAGTTTGACTTAGTGTGACTTAATTTTACTTCCAAACCCTTATATTGATACAGTATTTCCACCTATAGGTCCTCGAGGCACTGTTCTTGGACCCGTTGACATATTCCACCAGATCACAGGCGAGTACATTCTCTGATAATATTTCTGTTTTATGATATCGTTTATGTTTCTTGTATTTAGTGTAGATACCCTTGTTCTCTTGACACATTGTTCACACGGATTGGTATTTCCCTGGATCCCGTCATGAGATATTATTCCTCGCTTTCCTTGGTATATCTTGTGTAAGTCTTTCTTGTTCCTTGTGCATTGTATAGACACGATTCATGCGAAGGCTAGCTACCCTCTCGGAGAATCGCGTGTCATGATGTGTCATGGTTGGATCCACTATACTAGTCGGGGATGGGGAGTACTAGTGTAGATGTGTGGTCATTACCCACCTTGTTTATTCTTGTAGACCGCGAATGCTACCAATCCTACACTCCACGTGGGATTGGCTGATCATAACCTTGTGCAGATCCAATCCGGCCACATGTTGTAGCTTGTATTCACACACCTAGATATATGATTCTTGATTCTTGTACATGCCATGATCAGTTTTACTTGCCTTGTTCTAGCTCTAGATTTACAGCTTACCTTGCCATGATACTCACATGTACATTTCATGATTTCTTGTATATTCTCTCTATTTACTGCTACATGTTCAATATCGTATAATTAGAACTGTTATTTGAGATTTGTGCTCGTTCCATCATGACTGGATATGTTGACAAAATTTTAGGAGTAGTTGTGCCACATTGTTGGACTGCAGGATAATTCTAGCTGAGGTGGTTCACACTGTTCCTCTATGTGAGTTGCCTGGTAGTTATTCCTTAGTTAGTCTTGTTGTTCCTTCATTATCTTCCTGTCTTATGATCATTGTAGATTCTAGTTGTTCTAGTGATATTGTTATTATTTCTTGTCTTATCTTCCTTAGTTTCGTGATGTGACATGAGTACATTTCTAGTTCTGGATTCTTAGATGTTGTAGTTAGTATAGTACACTTGACAGCGTTCTACCGTCGATACCGCGGCGTAGGCTGGGCGTGGCCCACGTATTCGTACCCGTATATCCGGGTGCGGGTCGTGACACGTTTTTAGTGGTGGCCCATGCAGGTCAGACTTTGCAGTTAATGCGAAGTCGTGGTAGTACTTGAGTTTATCTGTACTACTGCGAGCCTGCCCTAGGATTAAGGTTGAGTCATGGAATATTTTAGGATTTGGTACTCAGTCACATATTAGGAACTCTTGGTAGATTCCAGGGATGACCCCTGGGAATCTTATTTCGAACATTTTGAAAATTTTCCAATTTGTTCTTGTCCGTTCTGATTTCTGAAATATCTGTCCTTATCAAACTTTATTCCTTCTTGGGATGAGTTTGTGGACCCCAGAGGGAAGGTATAAGTTGGACTTATATATCATCTAGGTTGGGAAGAGAATATGATTTACCAACCTCGTATCATGGTCGAGGTTTGTTTTAGATTATATTCCACCATTTTCTATCTTGACCTAGGTAGTACCCTCGGAACTTTTTCTGAGATTTTCCTCTGAACCCTATCTCGGAAGTTGTTTCCGTTGTTTCTATTAACTTACCCTTGACTTGTTGAATTTTAAATCTTAATATTCGTTGTTGACCTTTGATTTTGTTTTGGATAATTCTTTTAAGAATTGAGTTAAGATATCCTGATAAACATATTTTGGACGAGGACGATGAGAACAGTAAGTGTCTACTTTATTTATGGAGTTTAGAATTTATCGCAGTCATATTAGCTAGCCTGACAGGGACATGGAGCCTGATTTTGGATATACTATCCTAAGTTACGGAATTTAGATTCTCTTGCAGCCATACCGGTTGGCATGGTAAGGAATCTAGATGACCTGATTATAGGGTGTATACCTTAGTTATGGACTCTATCGTTTATTGTAGCTATGTTTACTGGTGTGGCGTAAATTCTGGCAACATGATTTTGGATAGACGTGTATGGTTATCAGGTCATATCTTAAGTTGATTCACTTCTTAAACCAATTGAGCAAGATAATTCCTACCATTATTTCTTGTTAATCATTATTTTCTCTCCCATCGTATGATGATTTCCTCATCTTGCCATCATTTTCTTTGACTAGTTTAGCTATGTCTTGATTACACAAATCACCTATCTCATATCTACATCTGTCATCTACACTTGAAAACTCTGAAAATTTTAAAATTTCATATCTCAATTGTTTCTTAAATTTCGATACTGTTAAGATTTTGATTCCCTTCTGTCCATGACCAATCAATTTTGGTCGTCTTGTTTATCGTGCCAAATCCCTCATCGTGCCTGAACAATTGTAAATCGATTTTCTTGATCGTGCAAACTCGTCATTCTTGGATCGTGCCTAAATTATTGCATAAACCTTCTATCATATTTTAACCCCACTACCAACCTTTAATTTCGAGGACGAAATTTTTATAAGGTTGGTAGGATTGTAAGCCCCCTGAATTTTTCCGAATTTTTTTTCGAATTTTCTAATAAATAATTTATTCTATATAATTAATTTCGATCATTAAATGCTCTTTACCGTGACTTGAAATTCTAGAGCATCAGGGATGCCAGTCTCTGGAAACTTCCTTCTTGAAGTTTGTAGTAGACGAGATTACCTTCACGTCGATATATCATGTCCCATCCAAACTCGTTCCCTTGTGCTCCTTTTGTATCGCGCAAGTTCGGGTCAATATTAGATCATTTAATTATTAATTGATTTCCCACTCTTTTTCTTGATCTCCATAAGCACGTTACCGTGGCTTTTAATTTAAGAGTACCAGACTAGTCTTTTTCTCGAAACCAACTTGTCATGCCTGATCTACTCGAGACGCTCTTCACCCCTGACCTTCGTGTCCCACTCAGACACTCTATTTTGTGCTCCATTTCCTTCGCACAACTTTCGGTTCAATTTAGGCCAATTAATTATCTACCGTGAAACCTGATTTAATTTCCAATTTAATTTCGGGACCCGACATCGATCCATCCTAGTCGACCCCAAATAGGGACATGGCCCACACGAAGCCTACTACCCGTCTGACACTTGTGTCCCATTTATTTGAGCCCCCGCATGCTACTTATTTGCCCATGATTTTAAATACCCAGTTTAATTCAATTATTGCCTCCTGTCCGATTTTGACTCGACCCGGTTCTACCGAACTCGAACCCAAGCCCCATGTTGCCCTCTCATGACTGCTCAATTACCCCACAAGATTTTTCTATTTTGAAAATATTTCTTTCTCTCTCTACTTATTAAATATCATAAATATCTCATGTGCATATATATACATATATATATATATATATATATATATATATATATATATATATATATATATATATATATATATATATATAAATAGCTAATCTCTCTCTCTTACTCTCACCCCTCACATCATCCCTCTCTCTCTCCCGTACTGGTACAGCCCCCATCCCTATCTCACTTTTTCTCTCTCTAAAAATATCACTTCCTCTCTCTCTCCCTTTTAAACTACACACACACACACTTATATTTCTCTCTCTCTTCCTAAAAACCAACCTCCCCATAGCCCATTGGCCGAGCCCCCATGGCCAAGCTCCTCCCATGCTCGACCTCCTCCTCCTCCTCCCTGGCGGAGCGCCACCACCAGCAACCCAAGCCTCCACTTCTCCTCCTCTCCTTCATCATATTCACCATCATCATCATCAAGCATCATTCACCACCACCTCCACCATCAACACACCACCTCACCACCACCACAAGCCACCCCCGAACCACCTTCTCCTCCTCCTTCCACCCTCGGGCTCAGGCTTGGCCAGCCATGGCCGGACAGCGTAGCACAGCGCGGTGCAGCGCAGCGCAGCGCAGCAGTGCAGCAACTGCACGCTGGCAGCCGCGGTGCGCACCGGCCGGCCGCGCGCCTCCCCGGCCGTCGCCGTCGCCGGCGAGCACCCCCCATGGCCGGGCGCACCCAGACGCACCACCCTGTGGCGGCCAACGTCCTCCGGGACGCACCGTCTAGGCGTTTCGTGCGTTTTGCACGGAGTTTCGTCGACGCGCGCGCGAGAAAGTTTCAGAATTCGCGTTCTGTCGCAGCAACTTCGTACCGATTTTTTGGATAATCCGACCGTTGGATCGGTGATTTCTTTGCTCCGTCTCAATCTCGGTATATCCACCTTCACTCCCCTCAAATTTCACCTGTTAATTTCGTCGTTTGATACATCAAAACCGGCCACCAAGTTGACGTTTTAATTTGTACGGTTTTGGACAGTTTTGCGATGCCAACTTCGCGGGTTCGTATCTTCGTCGTCGCAGCTCCGTTTTGCGCGCTACCAGTTCCTGTGTACAGCTGGTATAACCCTCTTTCTGCCCCCTTTAGATTTCATTTCCGTTTGAGCTTGTTAGGTCGGTCGAATTCGACGCCAAAGTTGGCCGTTCGAATTCTTTGTGTTGCACTTATAAAATTCTATTTTTGAACCCGGGACTCCAGATTCAATTTCTGACACCACCAGTAGACTCGTGGCATCGTTCTGGCATATTTTCATATAAAGTTTGCTTGATTTGGAGAACGTGGGCCCTGGCACGCATTTCGGTGCAAAGCGGGTCCCACTTTCTGAGTCAACGAGACTTTTTGACGTCGGCTCATCGGAATCCAATTCCGGATATACCATTGAGTTCGTATCGTCATTCTGGACTCGTTGACATATAATTTGCTGAGTTTTGAGAACATTGGCTCCGACACGCTTTTCCATGCAAATCGGATTTCAATGTCCCGGTCAACGGACCAATTTGAGATCGGGTCAACGGAATCCAATTCTGGATATACCGTTGGGTTCGTATCGTCATTCTGGATTCGTGGACATATAATTTATTAGGTTTTGTGCACTTTTATTTTGGCACGTTTTTCGGTGCAAAGTGTGTCCAACGGCGGACATTATTTTGGCCCGAAATTACCGTTTTGCCCCTGTGTCCAAATTGGACTTTTGGACTGTGAGACCCGTCTCACTGTATCGGTATTTTATACGGATACGTGTTTATTTGAGCCTTATTTCGTATTTCTCGATTTGTGTGATATTTTAAAATTTTCTAAAGTGCAGGGTTTTCGTGGCTTGGTTTAACTTGGATTTGGTTTTATTGGGTTTGGTTTAACTTGGCTTGGCATTTGACTTGGTTTAATGGGTGTTGGTTTACCATGGTTTGGTTTAACTTTGACTTGGTTTGGTTTGGTTTAGTTTGGTTTCTTATGAGATGAGGTGTATGGTTTAGATTTAGTGGAGAGGGATGAGTGGTGGAGATTGCTTGGGCTTGTTATATAAGCCACCTACCACTCTCTCTCCTCCATTATTTTCATTTCTATCTTCATCTTCTTCCTCCAGCCCAAGGCAAGTACACCTTGCCGAATGTTGGACGATCTTAATTTCGTTGTTCTATTCTCTTCCTTGTTACATTCTAAGCATGTTTAGAACTTGGAGTTTTCGGTTTTACCGAGTGGATTGTTGTAGATCTAGCTTTGAAGTAATTTTAGTTTTCATGGGTTTTAATCTATTAAAATCTGTTATTTTCAAGTTTTGATGGTTTCATGTTGTAGAGTGACTCGTTCTACCCCATTTTGACCTAAGGAAGTTCAGATTTGGGCTCTGGATGGAAGTTTTACGTTGCTTGGAAGCCATGGTTGCTTAGCTCTTCTTCTCGGACAATTTGGAGAAGAATAACAGTCTGAGCCGCATGGACTCAGCCGTATAACTCTATGCGGCGAGTTCTATTGGCCGCATGAGATTTCCCAGCCGCATAAGACTTCTTGATTACTTGACCGCATGAACAATCATGCGGCAAGTCTTTTCCAGCCGTATGAGACTTGACTCGGATCTAGCCGCATAGCCTTGCTCAGACTGAGCCGCATGAGTCCCTGTTATCTTGACCGCATGGGACTACTCGTTCCCAGCAGCATGAGGACTAGTCTCTCCCAGTCGCATATGACCCATCTCCCGCCGGCCGCATATGTACCACATTCCTGAGCCGCATGAACCCGTATCATCTCGGGCCGCATGCACCCTGACCCGTCCTGAGCCGCATGACCCTTGCTTGGACCCAGTCGCATGAGGCTCGTTCTCTGAGCCGCATGAGACCCGTCACCCTGAGCCGCATGAGATGTGCTGTCTCAGCCGCATAAGCTCGATTCCCCCTTCAGCCGCATAAGGCTAGGACTCCCTGAACCGCATAGGACCCTGCTCATTCCCTGAGCCGCATGGACTCGGATTCCTGAGCCGCATGGAGTCTTTCCCGAGCTTTATCTTATTATTTGTATTCGATTATTAATGTTATAATTATCTTGTAACTACAGTATAACTTGAGTACACATTTATCCCTAATGTATATTTTTATGCCCATTTTATATCCTTACGCCTTTTGTCCTGAACTTGATAAATCACGATTTGATTGACATGCTTGAAATGACAATTGTACCTGGCATTGTGTGACCAAGAACTGACATGCATGATAACTTGACCTGATAACTTGACCTGCTACACATGACTTGATAGTGACCCTGAGCCACAGGGCTCCTTCCTGTGCCTTGTCCAGCTATTTAATTATTGTTATTATTATCATTTCTCTATTGTTATTTGATCTTTACTGATGACTTATGTCTTGTAACCTCAGCATAACTTGAGTCTTCTGATTGAATGCTTGCACTATACTGTCCGGCACATGTACCCTAAATACGACAGTGACCCGTAGTGGTGCACTCCTGATTAATGACCTGACATGACCTGATAGTGGCCCGCCGTGGCGCACTCTTGACCAGCAAACTTGACATGATAAACTTGACCTGATAGTGGCCCGTCGTGGCGCACTCTTGACCAGTAAACTTGAACATGATAATGACTTGATAGTGGCCCGCTGTGGCGCACTCTTGACATGATAAACCTGACATGATACTCCTTGAAATGCTGTTACGACGGCTACCTGACATGACATGACCTGTATAAATAACCCGGACACCGTGGGTGATTGTGTTTGTACAAATGAACCCGTCTTGTCTTGCATCATGTCTAGGACATGAATCCCTGGTTTTCCACGGTCAGGGATTCATACTGAATATGGCTAGGATTAATGACTAGATTGATCAAGTAGTTCATGGAGAGACTTTCCCAGTTATCTGTTGCCCCTTTGATTCCGGCCTTATATATATATACATGGGATTTGTTGCTATCCGTCGAGATGAGCGCACTTCCAGCCCGCCGTCGAGTGTGGTACCTTAGGACACATGTATCTTACTACAGTGTGTCTGCTATATCATGCTATCTTTTTCTTTTCTTTGCTGGGGTCACTCAGGTAGTAACAAACAGGTAACCGGGCTTGGAATTCTCATTGCATCTTGCTAGTAACTAGGCCTGTGATAACCCTAGCTAGTTAATGTAGAAAGCCGTAGGCAATGATTGGCCGTGAATGTTGGATGGAGTTCAATCTGTCTAGTCTTGTCTTGATCTTGTACATGATTGTTACATGTCCTGAGTTCTTATTTTATCTTGCCGATAAATGGTAGGAGAAACCAAGTTCCGTTCAGACGAAGGGTTACAACCCCGGTCCTTGTTTGGTTTACGGGTTGTAACCTGGTTATCTGAATAGTCCCATGGTTATCTCATCGTATATCACCCTCCCAGTTCTATTTATTTAACATGTTCTCCAGTTTACTTTATGTTAATAATGATTTACTTACTGTCTTCCTATGTTCGGGATAAGTGCATTGGTACTGCACGAATCTCGATCCCCCTTTACTTATTGTTTTCCCTCCTTGTTGAATGCTAATGATTGCTGGTTTTAAGTTCATAGTTCGGCCTCCTTGTGGTACTTGCTATTTGGGGTCTGACCCCACTGGTTTTGCATGGCCAGGTTCTAATAGAAGAGCCCGAAGGATCTATCGCACCATCTACTCGACGGTGACCAGCCGGAGCACCAGAGTGCCTCAGTGGGTTTCTTCTTCATTCTCCCACTGATATGTAAATTCTCCTCTTGTAACGTTTAGCCCCGAGCACGTGTTTAGCTCGTGTTTTGGTATTTTCCTTGATATTGTAGCCTACGGGCATAAACATGATATGTGTATTCTAGACTATAGCTAGTCCTTATCATGTACGACTAATACTCTAGCTAGTCCTCAGTTCTGTGGTACTGGCTTCATGATCAGTCATGTATATATGGTTCGGGACGCCTTACTATTGTATGTATGATGATCGTACTCCTTGCTCTTGTATAATTGCCTGTGATTGAGATACCTAGGATTGTTAAACCATAGGATTGACTGATGGCTTGTAGAGTAACCCCCATGTCTTGACAGCTTATACGTAATTTCAGAGTATTAACGTACTTTGGGATTGCGTAGCTGGCTATGTCTGCCTCCGCTCTCCAGTATTCTGGTTCTGGGGCGTGACATGGACAGGCTATCCTAGCTGATTTGACCATTCTAGACACGTTGGTGATGTTAGTTTCAACATCCGACAACATCTGTAGGTTTTTACCCTATTATTATAATCCTTCTCCTTTTGTGGTATTTTGAGTTCTATCGATTCTGGTGATTTCACAATCACTGAAATTGATGTGTTGACCTGTAGATGTTTATAGAGGCTAGCTTTGACCCAGTTGACCATGGTTGACTACTTTGACTGAACGTCGAAGTAGAGTCAACATTTGACCTAGGTTAGACTATTTTTGACCTTGGTTGACCACAGTTGACTATTTTGACCAAAAGTCAACCGGAAGTCAACCGTAGCATACAATTGATTGGAACTGGACTGAAGTTGACCAGTTGACCCAAAGTCAACTGTTAGTCAACGTTAGTCAAGTTTGACCAGAGTTGACCAGTTGACCAGAAGTGTACTGTAACTCAACCCTTGACTTAGATTGACCTAGTTTGACTTGCTTTGACTTGCCTTGACCTAGTTTGACTTAGTGTGACTTAATTTTACTTCCAAACCCTTATATTGATACAGTATTTCCACCTATAGGTCCTCGAGGTACTGTTCTTGGACCCGTTGACATATTCCACCAGATCACAGGTGAGTACATTCTCTGATAATATTTCTGTTTTATGATATCATTTATGTTTCTTGTATTTAGGGTAGATACCCTTGTTCTCTTGACACATTGTTCACACGGATTGGTCTTTCCCTGGATCCCGTCATGAGATATTATTCTTCGCTTTCCTTGGTATATCTTGTGCAAGTCTTTCTTGTTCCTTGTGTATTGTATAGACACGATTCCTGCGAAGGCTAGCTACCCTCTCGGAGAATCGCGTGTCATGATGTGTCATGGTTGGATCCACTATACTAGTCGGAGATGGGGAGTACTAGTGTAGATGTGTGGTCATTACCCACCTTGTTTATTCTTGTAGACCGTGAATGCTACCAATCCTACACTCCACGTGGGATTGGCTGATCATAACCTTGTGCAGACCCAATCCGGCCACATGTTGTAGCTAGTATTCACACACCTAGATATATGATTCTTGATTCTTGTACATGCCATGATCAGTTTTACTTGCCTTGTTCTAGCTCTAGATTTACAGCTTACCTTGCCATGATACTCACATGTACATTTCATGATTTCTTGTATATTCTCTCTATTTACTGCTACATGTTCAATATCGTATAATTAGAACTGTTATTTGAGATTTGTGCTCGTTCCATCCTGACTGGATATGTTGACAAAATTTTAGGAGTAGTTGTGACACATTGTTGGACTGCAGGATGATTCTAGCTGAGGTGGTTCACACTGTTCCTCTATGAGAGTTGCCTGGTAGTTATTCCTTAGTTAGTTTTGTTGTTTCTTCATTATCTTCCTGTCTTATGATCATTGTAGATTCTAGTTGTTCTAGTGATATTGTTATTATTTCTTGTCTTATCTTTCTTAGTTTCGTGATGTGACATGAGTACATTTCTAGTTCTGGATTCTTAGATGTTGTAGTTAGTATAGTACACTTGACAGCGTTCTACCGCCGATACCGCGGCGTAGGCTGGGCGTGGCCCACGTATTCGTACCCGTATATCCGGGTGCGGGTCGTGACACCGGCCGTCCCCCGGCCACCTCCACTTCACCTTCTCCATCTTCTTCCTCCACTTCCTCTTCTTCTTCCACTTCCAATTCCAAGCAACAAAAACCTAGGTAATTTCTTCTTCTTCCCCAAAAAAACCCTATATTTATTTCCTGATTTGAACTTAGGTTAACATTGCTAACAAGAATATTTGTTGTTGGGTTCAAACTAGGGTTTGTGGAGAAGTCTAGGTCATTTCCAACCCAAGGTAAGTCCTCCATCCCTCTTTTCCTCTTCTCTTCCTTTTGAATATTCTATTCCGATTTTTGGATTAATTCGAACATATATAGGTTAAATCCAAATCTGAAATCTCCTATTTTGATGTCAAATTTTCCGTTTCATAAGAACATAAATTGGAATATAAGTTATAAGAATTCCTCTAAGTATGGTTTAACTTTAAATTCTGAAATTTGTTATTGTTTAACCATTTTGAGCTCTCAAATTTTTTGAAATTTTAATTTCTAGTAAATTGCAAATTATGATAAACATAGATAAAGGAATTAAAACTTGTTATATCTAGACATTGAAATCATATATGTGACGCAACACGAATAAGTATACATGTACTTAGACACAAATAAAGGAACCAATTGTGGACATGAACTATCTGGACTTGAATTTTTCATGAACAAATAAACACATGGACGTATGGGACTCTCCAATGGTAAGTCTGACATACACATAAGAACTGAATAGCTGGACCGTACGCCGGGAAGGTAAAGAGTACAAGGACCCTGTATTTCTCTATTTTAGTACTCAATTTTGTGTGTTCATATTTAGAAATAAGTCTCGTTTCTACATTTTCCTACTTCATGCACAAGAATTAAAATGTTAATATTGAAGAGTTTTGGTTTGATTTGATTTCCTTTATACTATCTACATGATATATATATATATATATATATATATATATATATATATATATATATATATATATATATATATATATATATATATATATATATATATATATATATATATATATATATATACATATATAGATATATGTATAAAGTCTTCACATATTAACTAGTATAGTTGGGTAAACATTAAAGTATTGCTCTATTTTGATAAACTGCAAAACAATCAGCAAGCTACGACTCGACTAATTGTTAAAGGAAAGGTAACCATTGCTTGCTCAGGTAAAAGTCTCAAGTTTCTTTTTCTTTTATACTGCGTGGACGTCCGGTGTTGAGAGTTGCTCCACCGAAGGGGTCGGCGAGCCCATTTATTTACCTGCGTGGTTCCGGTGTTGAGAGTTGCTCCACCGAAGGGGTCGACGAGCCCATTTATTTACATGCGTGGTTCCGGTGTTGAGAGTTGCTCCACCGAAGGGGTCGGCGAGCCCAGGATTTACTTTTATTATATATATGTTTCTTGAAATTTTTCGGGGCTCCTAAATACAAAGGAGACTCGGCCAAAATTTTTGAAAAATTTAGAAGATAGACAAATTTTTGACTTTCAGAAATTTTTAGGAAATTTCTTATCTAGAAAGCATTTGGGAGGGGAGAACAACTGAATATCCCTAGATATCCCGTAACATAAATAACAAAAGCTGATCAGTATTTCGGAAATCTCGTGAATCGGTACATCTAGTTTCAACTAGGATGTACTAGCCCAAGGGAGGCTCGAGAATCTTGGAAATCAATGCATCTATTTGACAGTAACATCAATAGATGATTTTAGCCCAAGGGAGGCTCGGAATTCACAGCCTGATCCCGGGTTAACGGGATTGTTCACGGGAAATATTTAAAGGATTATTCAGAGTATTGTTCTCAAAACTGCATTTCAATAAATTTCAGTCTTACTCCAGAAACAACGCTGCCTATTATTGGTGGGCAGTTTTCCTAATTGCTCAAGAAAAGCAATTCCTACTAAAAGCTCAAGGGGAGCTCGGAAATCTTATTATTCCTGGAGTAGGACGTTGTTTACATTCAGGTTTTCTAAAGCAGATATATATATATAGCAGTACAAATTGGCATATCCCTGTTTTATTTTCTTTACTACATATTTTATATTTTGTTTAACTTTCACCGTTCTTGGCCGAGGACTTGCTTGTCATTTTCTAAACGACCTAGTATTTGTTCACTAGGTGAAGAAGAAGAAGACGCCTCTGCCGAAGTGTCGCCACACTACAACGAGGAGTAAACTGTCTGGACTAACTACAGTTATGACCAGCAGTATCGTAGTTATCTTGCAAGTTTACTTTTGTAATAACCTGTAATAGTATTATTGGAAAAGTTCTCTGTATAATAGCTACAATATGTATAATACTATGAAAACTCCTTGTATTTTCCATTCTTGCTGATAATTACGGGCGACAATCGCGATTTCGGCACGTAGCCTGGGGATGTGTTTATGACGTCACCATTCCACTCGAGAAGCGGGACGTGACACGTCTTTTAAGTGGTGGCCCATGCAGGTCAGCAAGAATGGAAAATCTAGGATAGAACATAGGTTCGGATAAAACGTAGGTTCTAGAATCATAAGGAGCACTACGAGTCCCAATCATACTCTAGGAATCCCTGAGAAGGAAGTATCAATAGTTAGTAGATGATTACCTCTTTTCTAACCAACTATTTAATCCTAGTAAATGGATAGTGACTCAAGAAATTCTTGATGTAGATCATGCCCCGATTCGTACCTTTCGCAAGACTAAATAATGACAGCCACAACATGGACGAATATTATGCATTTGTGAAGAAGATGTGGAAAGTAGCACCAAAAGGAATGATAGAAGCCTATGGGGTACATTACGAGCTGAAATACCCAGTGGTGACAGATATAGTAGATGAAAGAAAAGTATATTATAATACGGTGCATTACTATGTACTGATTAAGGCAGAACCCTCTGAAGGTCCAGAAAACGAACGTAACGGTACTTTGGAAGAATGGAAACAGGCGTACCCAGAGGCAAGGATCCTTAACATAAGACGAATATGGATTTAGACCCCCCAGAATGAAGATGATGTGTAATATAGATGTGTAAATAAGTATTAGATCCTTAGTTATGTAAAGGGTGTGTGTATGTATGTAGTGAGAAGGTAAAATAAGACCCCCAATATGTAGGTGGAATGTGAATGTATTTAGTAGAAATGTAATATATGAATGTATGTAGTAGGAACATATTGTGCTATCAATAAATAAATATGCTTTTCCTATATTTTTATATTCCTGGTAAATATTTTTTTCTTAAGAATATTATGAATGTAGGTACGGACCTATTTATGCCAAGTTTGGAATGGGATGGGAGTGATTACACTTTGTACTTATACCAGCGCTATGCAAGGCTAATGTGGAACGCGCCCGACTGGTACGACATCCATGTCTACCAAGTATTTTATGCAGTCATGTGTCCCATTATCAGGGACATCGAGGACGGAGCTGAAGTATATTATGAAAATACAACCTACTGCCTGCATGTCCGAGATCCAAACCGCATCTATATCGGACTACATGGATATGAGGGTACACTAGATGACTTTGAAAGACTCCATCCAGAGGTGGATATCCTCACTGAGGAAAGGATCCTCATCGAGGCTATAGTATAAGACAAAACCCTGTATATATATAGTGAAGAAGGAGTCTATCTCTTTTTGTCTGCTGTATGGTATTTTGGAAATCAGCAGATATGTATACAAGTAGGGATAGGTAAAGATAGATACTATGTCACATTTTGGGGAAGTGGAGTGACATGAATAGGTTAGAAGAATGTAAACAAATGTAAAGTTGAGAGTAGAAACCACATTTTGTATTACTCTCATTATGATAAAATATATATAAATATATGACTCTGATGTACACCTTGTTATGAATGAACATTGTGTGTCGAATATTCTCTGAGGAATTGTGTCTTTTATTTCAGGATATGGACAACCATGATCAACCAAACAATCCACCACCTCAAGCATCAACTGAGCCAACCGTGGCTGACATGTTCCGTTTGTTCCAGCAACTATTGGAATCCAACAGTCAACAGGCCAATGCTACCCATGCAACAAATACCACAATATTGGAACAAATACAGAATTCTAACAATACCAAGGATAAAATCCTAAAAGAGTTCAGGGATCTTAGGCCGCCCAAGTTTAAAGGAACTGAAAATGCGATGGAAGCAGGTCAATGGCTGAGAACCATTGAAGGCTTGATGAAGGCTGCCTAAGTTAAACCCGAGGATATGGTACCAGCAATCCGCATCCAGCTGGAAAACATAGCCGGATACTGGTGGAGTGCCGAGTATCCAGAAGATTCTGACCAGGACATGTCATGGGCGGAATTCAAGAAGAAATTTGAAGACAGATTCTATCCTAAGTCAGCACGGATAGAATTAGAACGACAATTTAACTATCTGAAACAAGGGAGACGTACAGTTGATGAGTACGTTGCGGAATTTTTCAGGCTTAGTCGATTTGCCCCCAACATGATAGCGGATGAAGAAACAAAAATATTCAGGTTCGTAGAAGGACTTGGAACCCAATTGAAAAGTTGGGTCGCCTCTTATCGGTGCCAAACATTTTCAGAGGCAATAGAAGCTGCTCGAGATCAAGAAAGGATACTAAAGGAAGAACAACCTTTCCGGTCTTCACAACCTAAGAAAATTTTTGAGGAGGGGACATCCTCCAACAAGAATCATTGGCAGGGACCGCCTAAGCGTCCTCAGAATGGCAACCCAGACAGATCCGTTATCTGTAATTACTGCCACAAACCAGGCCACAAAATAAATGTATGCAGGAAGAGATTGGGGCTTTGTTTGAAATGTGGAGCAGGAAATCATCTAACCAATCAATGCCCTCAGTTGCCTGCAACTGGAGCAACCACACAAAGTTTTAATCAAGGATACCGACCTCCAGTTCAAGGAACCCAACCTCGACCTATGATGCAGGCACCAACATCACAAGCAGGTATGGCTTATGGAAATCAGCACAGGCCGCCCTATGCACCTCAATCATATCAATTTCAACAAGTGTAATGCCTGTGATTCGTATTACGTATTTGTGGAATACGTGTACGTAATTTTTCTCTGTATTGCATGATTCCCTGCTTGGCTTTTCTTCATGGCTTGGTTTATTCTTGGGTTGGTTCGGCTTGGCTTGGTTTGCTTGGTTCATTATGAACCAAGGTGAACCCCTACCTACCACCACCCATAGTATTTATTAATCCTTTCTCCTTCTCTCTCTTCATTAATATCTTCTTCTTCCCCACCATTAATTCTTCACCTACCAGAGAGAGGAAGAGAGAGGTCTAGGCAAGTGCAGCTTGCTTCATGGAGGAACTCAAATTTTATTGCTTCATTCTCTTCCTTACAGCATTTTAATTTACATTAGAACTTAGCATTTTTCATTTCCATGGCTAGATTCTTGTAGATCTACATTTATATTATTTTTGGAATTCTTGGGTTTTGATCTACTTAATCTTGCTATTACTAAGTTTTGATGATTCCATGTTGTAGAGTATTTCGTTTTATCCCATTTTGACCTATGGAAGTTCGGATTTGGGCTCCGGATGATGGAGTTATGAAGCTTGAGGACTTGGCTCTCATGGTGTTCTTCTTCTCTGAAATTTTGGAGAAGATGAACTGTGCTGACTTGACCGCATGAATATTTCATGCGGCAAGCGTTATATTCAACCGCATGACTGGAAGTACTTGAGCCGCATGAGGGCCGAACTCATCTAGCCGTATGACTCGCTCAATCCCCAGCCGCATATACTCTGCACTTCTTGAGCCGCATGAGACGTTACTCGTTTAGCCGCATGCGCCCTCTCTTCCCGCTGGCCGCATGGGACTTTACTTCACCCAGCCGCATGAGAACTTCTTTCCGAGCCGCATGAACTTGGTCCACTTGTAGCCGCATAGGCGCATGACCCCGCTAACCGCATAAGCGCATGGCTTCGCTCCTGTCCCTGCCGCATGGATTCTCTCCTTGGCTGCATGGACCCTATTCTATTCAGCCGTATGGACCCACTTCATATCAGTTACATGCGCCCCCTCTTCCCGCTGGCCGCATGAGGACTGATATCCTTAGCCGCATAGGCTTTCCTTTATCAGCCGCATGCGCCTGACCCTATTTAGCCGCATGGGCTGCTCTCCTCCCAGCCGCATGAGATTATTCCTGAACCGCATGTCTCTCCTATAGCTCTGTATTGTTATTTTTATTATTATTTTGCCCATGCCTTGGAACTCCTATTGTATATTTTTATGCACATTTTATATCCTTACGTCTTTTGTCCTGAACTTGATAAATCACGATTTGATTGACATGATTGAAATGACAATTGTATATGGCCTGGTGTGATAAGGAACTAGCATGACACGACAATGACCCGTCGTGGTGCACTCCTGACAAGTGAACATGACATGACCTGATAGTGGCCCGTCGTGGCGCACTCCTGACAAGAACTCTTGACCTGATAACCTGACATGATATATCTTGATAAGCTGTTACGACGGCTACCTGACCTGACATGACCAGTACAATTAACCTGGACACCGTGGGCGATTGTGCTTGTACAACTAATCCAGTCCTGTCTTGCATCATGTCTAGGATGGGACTCCTGAGTACCACGGTCAGGAGTACCTATTGAAATGGACTAAGGCTAATAACTAGATTAATACACTAGTCATGAAGAGATCTTCCAGCTACAGGCAATCCCGTTACCTGGGCACGCCTTGGGATCTGTAGCCTGCCGTCGAGTAGGGCACATTTTCAGCACACTGTCATGTGTTGCACCCTTCAAGCTACCTAAGGGTACATTCATTTCCTGGACGATGTACCCACCTGAATTCAACTCTAATCTTTTAACCCAGGTAACCTGGATGGTCTGCAGGGCTTATAGCTGTGGAGTAATCTCACTGCATCTTGTTAGTAACTAGGCCTGTGATAACCCTAGCTAGTTAAAGTATCAAGCCGTAATTCTTGCTTGGCCGTGAAATGATTGGATGGAGTTTAACCAGTCTAGTCTTGTCGTGATCCTGTTGCATGCCCTGATTTTCTTATATTATCTTGTCGATAAATGGTGAGAATTCCAAGTTCTGTTCAGACGAAGGGTTACAACCCCGGTCCTTGTTTGGTTTACGGGTTGTAACCTGGTTATCTGAATAGTTCCATGGTTATCTCGTCATATATCACCCTGATGTATTTTTTTTATTTCTAGTCTTACTTTTATTTATACTCTTGTGCTGATTGCTGGTTTTAGTTCCTAAGTGAAGCTTCCTTTGTGGCACTTGCTCTTTCTGGGATCTGACCCAGCTGGTTTTGTATGGCCAGATTTCGGAGCAGCTCTAGAGGATCTACCGCTTTTCCAGCCCGATGGTGAATACCAGGCGTAACCAGGGTAACGAGTGGGTTATTTTTAGCTCTCCCACTTTATTGTAAAAATATTCTTTTGAGGCGTTTAGCCGACGAGCACCTGTTTAGCTCGATTGCACTTACTTACTGTCTACCTACGGGCTGTAACATGATTGACAGATCCTAGGGTTGATCATGTATGACTAAACTCTTGCTAGTCCTGACATTTTGTAACGACTAGCTTCATGATCAGTTGAATATGTAATGTTTGGGACGCCTTACTATTGTATATTTAATGATCATACATCTTGTAACTTTTACTTACTTACTTGTGATTGAGACAATAGGCTTGTTCATGACCCTAAGAGACTGATGGCTTGTAGTTAAACCCTCATGTATCTAGACAGCCGTGACCGTATAGCGAGGTGGATTCCATTTTAATATACGTAGCTGGCTATGTCTGCCCCCGCTCTCCAGTATTCTAGTTCTGGGGCGTGACAACAAGCACAACGGGCGGCTCAAGCCCAAAATAATAACAAGAAGAGAAATAGGCAAGGTCAAGCATTTATAATGTGAGCTGAAGATGCAAATATCCCTGGAGAAGTAATTTCAGGTACTATTTTAATTTTTGCATATCCAGCATCAGTATTATTTGATTCCGGGGCTACCCATTCATTTATAGCATCTTTTTTTATATCACAACGTGAAATAGAGTCCCAACCACTGCCTAAATCACTGAAAGTCCTCACCGGTAATGGAGTAGTAGAAGTCAGTCGGGTATGTAGTAGATGTCCTATAAAATTGGGTGGAGGAGCTTTTCGTACCCGGTTGCTCGTTTTCCCAACAAGCAACTATGATATAATATTGGGTATGGATTGGCTAACTGCAACATTAGCCAACATAGATTGCGGTAAGGGGAAAGTTTCCTTTCAACTTCCTGACGGAGAATTTTATGAATTTGTAAGAGACCAGAATGAATTCAATGCACAAGAACTAGAGAAATTTGAATTACCAGTACTGCTGCAAGGAGTGGCAGAGCAATTATTTACAAGGATAGTGGAAGAATTTAAGGACGTATTCCCAGAAGAATTGCCAGGGCTACCCCCAGATAGAGCCGTAGAATTCTCTATAGATTTAATACATGGAGCTGCACCCATAGCCAAAAAGATATACCCAATGAACAAGGAGGAGCTGGCTGAGTTAAACAAACAAATAAAGGAATTATTATCCAAGGGATTTATTCAGCCTTGCGTTTCGCCATGGGGTGCACCAGTATTATTTGTGAAAAAGAAGGATGGTACCCTACGCCTAGTAATTGATTATAGGGCCTTGAATGAGGTTACCATCAAGAATAAATATCCCTTACCTAGGATCGACCAATTGTTCGATCAGTTAGGAGAGGCAAGGGTATTTTCAAAAATTGATTTGAGATCCGGATATCATCAAGTGAAGGTAAAGAAGGAAGATATTCCAAAGACTGCATTTAGAACTCGGTATGGGCATTACGAATTCTTAGCTATGCCATTCGAGTTGACAAATGCACCAGCTATATTTATGGACCTGATGAATCGAGTATTTTATCAATATCTGGATAAATTTGTGATTGTATTCATTGATGACATTCTTATATACTCCAAAAGTGAAGAGGAGCATGGAAAGCACTTGAGGATAGTGCTGCAAACTCTGCGAGAGGAACAATTATATGCCAAGCTTAGTAAATGTAAATTTTGGCTGGACCAAATACCATTTCTAGGACATATTGTCAGCGGAGAAGGCATCTCGGTAGATCCGAAGAAGGTGGAAGCAGTTAAGTCTTGGCCGACACCTAAGTCCGTAGCAGAAATCAGAAGTTTCTTAGGATTGGCTGGTTATTACCGAAGATTCGTAGAGAATTTTTCCAGAATCGCAGAACCTTTAACCGCCTCACTCGAAAGGAAGAAAAGTTTAACTGGACAGAGAAATGTCAAGCAGCATTTGACGAATTAAAGAAAAGATTAATTTTAGCCCCAATACTAGCATTACCATCTGGTTCGGGTGGATATGAGATGTATAGTGATGCATCAGGAAAGGGTCTAGGATGTGTACTGATGCAGCACGGAAGAGTCATAGCATATGCGTCCCGACAATTAAAGACACATGAAAGAAATTATCCAACTCATGATCTCGAATTTGCAGCGGTGGTATTCGCACTCAAATTATGGAGACACTATTTATACGGAGAAAGAATCAAAATATACACAGACTACAAGAGCTTAAAGTATGTCTTCACATAAAAGGAAATCAATATGAGACAAAGAAGATGGTTGGAGTTATTGAAAGACTTTGATATGGAGTTAACATATCACCCAAATAAGGTGGCTGATGCCTTAAGTAGAAGACCCGAAATTTTCTTTTTGAATACACCCAAGGAAATCCTTGAAGATTTGAGAAAAATGGGAATTGAAGTAATATGCCCGATAACTGAAGGGATATGGCAAAACTTACAAGTGCAATCCTCCTTAATAGATAGAATTAAGGAAGCCCAACAAAGTGATTCAAAACTTCAGAAAATTTGGAAACAAACAGAAGCAGGGCTCCAGACCGGGATAAGAAAGCATCCGGACGGATCGCTAAGATTCGGAGATCGATTATGTGTGCCCAGTAGAGATTTAAGAACATAGGTCATGACAGAAGCCCATAACTCACAATATTCTATTCATCCGGGCAGCACTAAAATGTATAAAGATTTGAAACAGACGTTTTGGTGGCACGGGATGAAAAGAAAAGTCGTCAGATTCGTATCCAGGTGTCTCGTCTGTCAACAAGTGAAAGCAGAGCATCAAAGGACAGCAGGACTTCTTCAGCCATTGCCCATACCCGAATGGAAGTGGGAGCATCTCACAATAGATTTTGTGACAGGACTGCCTAGGACCCAAAGGGGTAATAATGCTATTTGGGTCATTGTAGATATACTTACGAAGTCCGCTCGTTTTCTCCCTTTTCGAGTTAGACAGTCAATAGAGGTACTAGCATAAATATACATGAAACAGATTGTCAGTCAGCATGGAGTATGTAATGCCTGTGGTTCGTATTACGTATTTCTGGAATACGTGTACGTATTTATTCTTGTATTGCATGATTTTCTTGCTTAATTTCCTCCCTGGGCTTGGTTTATTCTTGGTTTGGGTTGGCTTGGTTCGGTTTGGGATTGCTCTTGGTTCATCATGAACCAAGGGGTGAACCCCCTACCTACCACCACCACTACCATTTATTAACCCTTCTCCTTTCTCTCTCTTTATTTATCATCTTCTCCACCATTACTTCCTTACCTACCAGAGAGAGGGAGAGAGAGGTCTAGGCAAGTGCAACTTGCTTCATGGAGGAACTCTAATTTTATTGCTTCATTCTCTTTCTTACAGCATTTTAACTTACTTTAGAACTTGGCATTTTTACTTTCCATGGCTAGATTCTTCTAGATCTAAGTTTACTTTATTTTCAGATTTCTTGGGTTTTGATCTACTTAATCCTGTTATTTCTGAGTTTTGAGGGTTCTATGTTGTAGAGAATCTCGTTCTACCCTATTTTGACCTATGGAAGTTCAGATTTGGACTTCGGATGAAGGTTTCATAGAGCTTGGAAGCATGGATTCTTGGTGTTCTTCTTCTCGGAAGCTTGGAGAAGAAGAACAGTGCTAGACTTGACCGTATTTTATGCGGCAAGTGATTCCGAGCCGCATAAGCCTTCATACGATAGTCCTGGCCGCATGGGCTTGACTTGACCGCATGAACACTTCGTGCGGCAAGTGCGCTCTCAGCCGCATGAACTTTTCCCGCGAGCCGCATAGACCAGTTACTCGCCAGCCGCATGAGGACTCGAGCCCTCTCAGCCGCATGAATGTTTGGATCCCCTAGCCGCATAGGCCCTGATCTTTGAGCCGCATGAGAACCCCCAGACCCAGCCGCATGGACTTCTTAGTCCGGGCCGCATGACCCTGATCAATCCCAGCCACATATGCATCCTTTATTTCCTAGCCGCATGCGCCCTCGTCCCCCTGAGCCGCATACGCCCCTCTTGTCTTGGCCGTATGGGTTCGAGTGACCCTGGCCGCATGCGCTCACCTAATTGAGCCGCATGTGTCTTGCCCTTCTCTTGGCCGTATGAGTTCGATTTATTCCAGCCGCATGAGAATCCCTCTCCTGCGAGCCGTATGGGTCCTTAGTTCCCCCGACCCGCATGAATCTCTCCCCAGCCGCATGAGATCCATCCTGGCCGCATATGCCTTAGCCGCATGGCTCTTCTATAGTCCTGTATATTGATATTTTATTAGATATTTAACGTCTATTTTATATCCTTATGCTTTTGTCCTGAACTTGATAAATTACGAATTGATTGAAATGACAATTGTACATGACATGCTGTGACTAGTAACCTGACATGACATAATAGTGGCCCGTCGTGGCACACTCCTAACAAGTACACCGACATGATTATCTTGAACAACTGTTGCGACGGCTACCTGACATGACATGACCTGTATAATTAATCAGGACACCGTGGGCGATTGTGCTTATACAAATAAACCAGTCTTGTCTTGCATCATGTCTAGGAGGGGACTCCTGAGTACTACGGTCAGGAGTACCTACTAAAATGGACTAAGGCTAATAACTAGATTAATACATTAGTCATGAAGAGATCTCCCAGCTACAGGCAATCCCGTTACCTGGGCACGCCTTGGGATCTGTAGCCTGCCGTCGAGTAGGGCACATTTCCAGCACACTGTCATGTGTTGCACCCTTCAAGCTACCTAAGGGTACATTCGTTTCCTGGACGATGTACCCACCTGAATTCAACCCTAATCTTTTAACCCGGGTAATCTGGATGGTCTGCAGGGCTTGTGGCTGTGGAGTAATCTCACTGCATCTTGTTAGTAATTAGGCTTGTGATAACCCTAGTTAGTTAAAGTATCAAGCCATAATTCTTGCTTGGCCGTGAAATGATTGGATGGAGTCTAACCAGTCTAGTCTTGTCTTGATCCTGTTACATGTCCTGATTTTCTTATATTATCTTGTCGATAAATGGTAGGAAACCAAGTTCCGTTCAGACGAAGGGTTACAACCCCGGTCCTTGTTTGGTTTACGGGTTGTAACCTGGTTATCTGAATAGTTCCATGGTTATCTCGTCGTATATCATCCTGATGTATTTACTTTAATTCTAGTTTTTACCTTATTTTATACTCTTATGCTGATTGCTGGTTTTAGTTCCTAAGTGAAGCTTCCTTTGTGGCACTTGCTCTTTCTGGGATCTGACCCAGCTAGTTTTGTATGGCCAGATTTCGGAGCAGATCCAGAGGATCTACCGCTTTTCCAGCCCGATGGTGAACACCAGACGTAACCAGGACAACGAGTGGGTTTATTTTTGATCTTCCACTTTATTGTAAAAATATTCTTTTAAGGCATTTAGCCGACGAGCACCTGTTTAGCTCGACTGTACTTTACTTACTGTCTGCCTATGGGCTGTAACATGATTGACAGATCCTAGGGTTGATCATGTATGACTAAACTCTTGCTAGTCCTGACATTTTGTAACGACTAGCTTCATGATCAGCTGAATATGTAATGTTTGGGACGCCTTACTATTGTATATTTAATGATCATACATCTTGTAACTTTTACTTACTTGTTTGTGATTGAGACAATATGCTTGTTCATGACCTTAAGAGACTGCTGGCTTGTAGTTAAACCCTCATGTATCTAGACAGCCGTGACCGTATAGTGAGATGGATCCCATTTTATATACGCAGCTGGCTATGTCTGCCCCCGCTCTCCAGTATTCTAGTTCTGGGGCGTGACATGGTTTAAGTGGTGGCCCATGCAGGTCTTGTAAATCAAGATATGTGAGGGTTTACCGAATAGATGTCTCAATCAGTATTCGCCCTTGAACTCTGCTCGTATCCTCTGAATCCCTGGATTCTTGTCCTGATCACATGCTTGTATCGTTGATCTATCCTGGTCCTTCCTTAATGTTCCCATGTCGTCTTCTTCAACGACATTGTTCCTGGACCTGTCGGTCAGCAAGACGGAGCACCTCCCGCGGACCAGCAGCAACCTGGAGATCAAGCCCAGCATTCCGTAGTAGCCTCCAGAGTCGTGCCTTCTGGCGGAGAGCCACCAGTCCAGCCAGTTCAGCCTGCCGAGCCTGATGATGGCACTTTGGTAGGACTCATCAGGACCTTGATAGCCTCTCAAGATCGTCGAGGAGATGCCTTGCACCAGGTCGTGACGGATGCTTTGACCAGAGGAGGTCATCAGGGTAACAGCGCGGCCAACAGCTTCAAGCGCTTGAACCCTCCCTTCTTCGACGGTAGTGAAGATGCGATCGCCACAGATGCTTGGCTTCAGGACACAGAGGTAATTCTAGAAGCAGCCAGGACCCCAGAGAATGAGAAGGTAGCCGTGGTGCGCCTGCAGTTGTTAGATCTTGCCCGCAGCTGGTGGACAGCTCAGGCCGTTGGATTAGCAGCATCCATTGCTTGGGCGGTGTTCAGAGAGAGATTTCAGACCAAGTATTTTGATGCTGTAGCTCGGTATGATCTACAGACGAGGTTCACCAATCTGAAGCAAGGAGGCAGAACGGTCGACGGATATGCGGCCGAGTTTTCCAGACTCAGTCGGTTTGCTCCCACCTTGGTGGCAACCGAGTATGATCGAGCCCAGCGGTTCCAGCAGGGACTTCACCTGGAGATCTTGTTAGCGGTCGAGCAGTTTGAGCATCAGACTTTTGATGCAGTCTTGAGAGCAGCTAGGAGGCATGAGTATACCTCCCAGAGGATTGTAGATAGGGTCGGAGGTCGGAAGAGATCCCACCCAGATGAATCAGTCTTCAGCCCCAGCGCCGGCAGCCAGGGCTTTGACTATTGGAGCTCCGAGGCGAGCGACCTCAGTAACGTCGGTTCAGCATTCAGCCCCGACGTACCCTCAGCAGCAGAAGCAGAAGCAGTCTTCCGCAGTGGAATGTTCTCATTGTGGAAAGCCAGGCCATGTAGTGGCAGAGTGTCGTATGGCACAGGAATTGTGTCTGGCTTGTGGAGCAGCAAACTATAGGGTTGGATCCTGCCCGAATAGGGGTGGTTCATCATCGTCCAACCTTTCTAGCTCTTCGGTGAGAGGACCAGCACCGGTCCAGCAGCAGCAGTATCCATTGCCGAGGCCCTTACCGCCTCAGCCCCAAGTATTCCAGCAGCAGAACCCCTAGCAGTATGCACAAGCCCAAGCCCAGAGTCAGAATAGGCAGCAAGGATTTCTGCAGAGGGGACCAGTACCCCGAGGGCGTGGTCATGCTATGGTGATGACCGCAGAGGAAGAATTGGCACCTGGAGAGGTAGTGGCAGGTACTATTCTCGTCAACTCCTTTCCAGCTTCAGCTTTATTTGATTCTGGTGCATCGCATTCTTTTATGTCTGCACGATTCGCGACACGGGTAGGATTGGAGCCCGAGTCATTATCAGTAAGGCTCAATATACTTACTGGTAACGGACTTGTGGGAGTCGATAGTGTGTTTTCCTCGTGTCGGATCGTAGTTAGCGGTAAGGAATTCCTCGCTAGATTGATAGAGTTCCCGATGGCCGACTATGATGTGGTCTTAGGGATGGATTGGTTGAGGAACCAGTATGCTAGAATAGACTGCCATGTTGGTAGAGTTATTTTTAGTATTCCAGGAGAGCCAGAGTTTTCATTTTCCAGAGGCGCAGTTGAGCCTTCTCCTCCGATATTGCGGATGGCAGTAGCAGCAGTTCAGTTGCCCAGGATAGTCGAGGAGTTTCCAGATATTTTTCCAGAAGAGCTTCCAGGTATGCCGCCAGAACGAGAGATCGAGTTCACCATAGACTTGATTCCCGGGACAGCCCCAGTATCAGAGAGAGTCTACAGGATGGCGCCTTCAGAGTTGGAGATCTTGTACAAGATGATTGAGAAACTTCGAGCCAAGGAATTCATTCGTGCTAGTGGATCACCTTGGGGAGCCCCGATGCTTCTTGTGAAAAAGAAGGATGGTACGTCCAGGTTATGTGTTGATTATCGTACCTTGAACTCAGTGACAATCAAGAACAGATACCCTCTCCCGAGGATAGATGACTTGTTTGATCAGCTCAAAGGGGCATCAGTATTCTCGAAGATCGACTTGCGCTCAGGATATCATCAGATCAGAGTCAGAGAGCAGGACATCCCGAAGACAGCTTTTAGATCAAGATATGGGCATTGGGAGTTCCTTGTTATGCCATTTGGAGCGACCAATGCGCCGGCTGTATTCATGGATCTCATAAATCGCATTTTTATGCCTTACTTGGATCAGTTTGTGATTGTGTTCTTGGATGACATCCTGGTCTACAGTAAGAGTGAGGCGGAGCATGAGCAGCATCTCAGAGTTGTTCTTCAGATTCTCAGGGAGTACCAATTGTATGTCAAGTTCAGTAAATATGAGTTCTAGCTCGATCGCATTTCGTACTTGGGTCATATCATTACCAGAGGAGGAGTAGAAGTGGATCCCCAGAAGATTGTGGCTATTGAGTCATAGCCAGTGCCCAGCACAGTTGTAGAAGTTCGTAGTTTTCTTGGATTGGCCGGCTACTACCGGCGGTTTGTTTCAGATTTTGCCCGAATTTTGGCGCCATTGACACAGTTGACCCGCAAGGATGCACAGTTTGCTTGGATAGCAGAGTGTCAGGAATCATTTGAGAAGTTGAAGCGAGGCCTGATAACGGCACCCATTCTCACGCTTCCAGATGGAACCGGAGGATTCTCAGTATATTGTGATGCTTCAGGCAGAGGCTTAGGATGTGTTCTGATGCAGCATGGGAAGGTAATAGCTTATGCGTCACGACAACTTCGTGATCATGAGAGGAATTACCCAACCCATGACTTGGAGCTGGCAACAGTAGTATTTGTACTCAAGTTGTGGAGGCACTACTTGTACGGAGACAGGGTGGAGATATTCACCGACCACAAGAGCCTGAAGTATGTTTTCACCCAGAAGGATCTTAACATGCGTCAGAGGAGGTGGCTGGAGCTTCTTGTGGATTATGATATCAACCTACAGTATCATCCCGGAAAGGCCAACGTCGTTGCAGATGTATTAAGCAGGAGAGCCGGAGCTTATTTCCTGACAGCGCAACCAGAGCTGTTAGCAGATCTCCAGAAGATGGGTATTGAAGTTGTTATTCCTTCCAGTGTGGCCTTGATGGCCAGTATGCAAGTTCAGTCCACTATAGTCGAGAGGATCCGGATGGCGCAGTCGGCAGATTCCAAGCTTCAGCGACTCAGAGCAGAGTGTGAGGCAGGACGAAGACCAGAGTTATGCATTCATGAAGATGGTACACTTAGGCATGGTAAGCGTCTTTGTGTACCCAGTAGAGATATCAGACAGGAGATCATGTCAAAGGCGCACAGTTCTCAGTATTCCATCCATCCAGGCAGTACGAAGATGTACCGTGATATCCGGCAGCATTTTTGGTGGAATGGCATGAAACGGGAGATAGCTCGGTTTGTCTCTCGGTGTTTGGTTTGCCAACAAGTTAAGGCCGAACATCAGAGACCAGCTGGACTTCTTCAGCCCTTGCCGATTCCAGAATGGAAGTGGGAGCATGTGACCATGGATTTTGTGACTGGGTTACCTAGATCCCCAGCTGGTAGAGATTCTATCTGGGTTATAGTTGATCGGCTCACGAAAGTGGCTCACTTTCTTCCATTTAGAGTTGGTCAGTCGACCGCTCAGTTAGCAGAGATGTACCTCAGGCAAATTGTCCGGTTGTACGGAGTGCCAGTCAGTATCACCTCAGACCGAGATTCCAAATTTACGTCGCATTTTTGGCGTAGCCTGCAGGAGAGTTTGGGAACTCGTCTCCAGTTCAGTTCAGCGTATCATCCGCAGACAGATGGTCAGTTGGAGCGCACGATCCAGACTCTTGAAGACATGTTGCGGTCCTGTACACTTGACTTCGGTGGTTCATGGGAAGATCACTTACACCTGGTGGAATTCTCATACAACAACAGTTTCCAGGCCAGCATCCAGATAGCACCGTTCGAGGCGCTGTATGGCAGGAAGTGCCGATCCCCGCTAGCATGGGACGATATCGGAGAGAGGCAGATGCTCAGTCTAGAAATGATTGCCCATACAGTTGAAGTGGTCAGGCGAGTCAGAGATCACCTTCGAGTTGCCCAAGATCGCCAGCGCCATTGGGCCGATTCTCATCGGCGCCCTCTCGAGTTTTCTGTCGGTGACCATGTATTCCTGAGGATTTTGCCTAACCGTGGCATCATTCGTTTCGGCGTGCGGAGAAAGCTTAGTCCTAGGTATATAGGGCCATTTGATATTTTGGAGCGAGTAGGAGATGTATCCTATCGTCTCGCTCTTCCGCCGTCGCTAAGCGAGGTGCATGACGTGTTCCATGTATCCCAATTACGACGGTATATCCCGGACCCGAGCCACATCCTGGATCATTCGGAATTGGTTGTTGGTACCAACCTTTCGTATGAGGAGAGGCCCGTGTCTATATTGGACCGAAGAGAGAAGATACTCAAGAACAAGACTATCAGGTTAGTCCGAGTTGCTTGGGGTCATCACTCTTTGGGTGAGTCAACGTGGGAGCGTGAGGACGATATCCGATCGCGGTATCCCGACTTGTTTGACTCGTGAGGTATAATGTCTTTCTTATGCCTCATGCCTTCGATTCCTTGCTTGAATGAGTGATTGTCTGCCTAGTTATAGCTTGCACGTGATTAATGTAGCTTGTCATTGCTCCTCTAGCCTCTTGATTAAATTCTGAGGACGAAATTCTTTTAAGGTGGGTAGAGTTGTAATGCCTGTGGTTCGTATTACGTATTTCTGGAATACGTGTACATATTTATTCTTGTATTGCATAATTTCCTTGCTTAATTTTCTCCCTGGGCTTGGTTTATTCTTGGTTTGGGTTGGCTTGGTTCGGTTTGGGATTGCTCTTGGTTCATCATGAACCAAGGGGTGAACCCCCTACCTACCACCACCACTACCATTTATTAACCCTTCTCCTTTCTCTCTCTTCATTTATCATCTTCTCCACCATTACTTCCTTACCTACCAGAGAGAGAAAGAGAGAGGTCTAGGCAAGTGCAACTTGTTTCATGTAGGAACTCTAATTTTATTGCTTCATTCTCTTCCTTACAGCATTTTAACTTACTTTAGAACTTGGCATTTTCACTTTCCATGGCTAGATTCTTCTAGATCTAAGTTTACTTTATTTTCGGATTTCTTGGGTTTTGATCTACTTAATCCTGTTATTTCTGAGTTTTGAGGGTTCTATGTTGTAGAGAATCTCGTTCTACCCTATTTTGACCTATGGAAGTTTGAATTTGGACTTCGGATGAAGGTTTCATAGAGCTTGGAAGCATGGATTCTTGGTGTTCTTCTTCTCGGAAGCTTGGAGAAGAAGAACAGTGCTAGACTTGACCGCATTTTATGCGGCAAGTGATTCCGAGCCGCATGAGCCTTCATACGACACTACTAAAATATGATCTATTAGCGACGTAATTTAGCGACGGCATAAAATTACGTCGCTATATATGGAAGTCAGCGACTCCTTTATATAAACATCGCAAAACGTCGCTGAATAGCGACGTTCAGCGACAGGTATAAAATTACGTCGCTGAATAGCGACGTTACGTCGCTGGATTATTAAAAAATGTCGCCAGTTTACGATGTTTAGCGACGTCCTCATGTGACGTCGCTAATATTTTTACTTAGGACACAGCGCTTCATTTTTTCCACTCACTCGAAATTTCCAATTTTTTCCACTACTCCTTCCCCCCCTCCGGCGATTCCTTCGGCGACCCCTTCCCCCCCCGGCGACTCCCTCTCCGGCGACCCGTACCCCCCCGTCGAGCTCCTCCTCCTCGAGCTCAGGTAAACCCTAACCTAACTCCTCCTCCTCCTCTCCCACGGACACACACACACACGGACACACACGCACACACACACAGACACACACACACACACACACACACACACACACGGACACACACGCACACACACACAGAGACACACACACACACGGATCACACGGACACACACACAGATGGACACACACACACACACTGGACACACTGTGTCATGTTGTGGTGGACACGAGACACTATGTTGGACACGTACACATAGCCTAGATCCTTTACCAACCATTTATTTTCCATTTTAACATATTTTTTATATCAATTTCTAAATACCCTTTGTTGACTGATACCTTGTTAATTTATTGTATTTTCTAATTTTGAAAACCCAGTTTTGACAACCATTTTAACCTAGTTTAATGCTTTAATTTAGATGTTTAAAACCCTAGTGTAGTGTATCTATATGTGTGCTGACTGAGTTTCAAGTTTGGGGTGATTTGGTTAGAGTTTTGGTTCTCGATTTGGGTTTGAGGTGAATGGGTCTGAAATATGTTATAGGAGTATGTAATGTTGTGTGAAATGAACTGATTTCCTTTCTTTTCCTTTCCTATTTGACTGAACACAGTAAATCCCCTTACTATCCAGATTGGACTGACCTATAGTTCATATCACTCACTCACTCACTCACTTTTGCCTAGGTACACACACGCATATAGCCTAATACAAGCATGTTAGCCTCCCTCATATACACGTATATGTGACTGTCACATGTAACAGTCAACACACTCACCCCCCATTCACATGTGCATGTACACACACCACCCACTCTCTACTTCTCTCTCTCTATATATATATGTTTGATAGATGGTATTGTATACATATATACATAACTATATCATGTAACTCATATGTGATATAGGCATATAGCCTATGTTAGAGTGTCTAAATATATGAATGCATAAAAGTTGCCTTGTCTTGTAATATAGGCATATAGTATATACATGCCTATATATATATATATTATATGTATATATCTATATAGATATTACTTGTGTGTATGAGATAGCTTGAGTTGACTTTGGTCATTATTGGTACTTGAATTGATCGGAACAAAGACCCCCAATGTCGGTATCGGTCAATATTTGGTATCGGTCGGTATCGGATCGGAACATGCCAAACCGTATCGGTATCGGCCGTATCGGATCGGTATCGGCCGATACTTTAAAATTATATGAAATAGTAGTCACCCCCAAGGTTGACTATTTTTACTGAAAGTCAAAGTAGAGTAAACATCTGACCTAGATTGGACTAAGAGTTGACAAAGTCAACTATAGGTCAACCCTTGACCTAGTTTGACCTTGTTTGACTTTGTTTGACTTAGCTTGACCTTGTTTGACTTTGTTGTCTTCATGTTTGTTAAATGACACCCAGATACTAGTTTTAGTTGTTTAAATGACACCCAGATACTAGTTTTAGTTTCAGTTTGCTTTGGTAACTCACTATTGCTCATTACTTGGTACTAGTTTTAGTTGATTGTGTTTTTTTAAGACTAAACAAATGACACCCAGATATTACTTGTGTGTATGAGATAGCTTGAGTTGACTCTGGTCATTATTGGTACTTGAATTATAGGTTAGGCTTGTATAGCCTTGAATGGTGTGTGCTAGCTAGTATTAGGATACCAATAGCGATAAGGTAAAGGATACCTTGGTAGGTCATGACTAGAAATAGGATATTTGACTTAGATTTGACCTTGTTTGACCAAGGTTGACTATTTGACCTAGTTTGACCTTGTTTGACTTTGTTTGACTTAGCTTGACCTTGTTTGACTTAGTACAACCTAGTTTGACCTAGTTTGACCTTGTTTGACTTTGTTTGACTTAGCTTGACCTTGTTTGACTTAGTACAACCTAGTTTGACCTAGATTGCATATCATTGTTATTAGTAACTGTCCGCTACTAATGTGTGTCCCATAATAAGACATAATATACGAATTTGTGCCTGTTGGATAATGTGTGTCCATCTTTACAGAATTATTTCCAAATGGATATGAATTACTACTTGCAGAATCGTTCATGGATGTACAATCGTCGTCCTGATGATATGTGTGGTATGCGGGATGAATACATAGCGGGAGTAGAGCAGTTCCTGCAGTTTGCTAAGGCGTTCCCTCAGTACATGGACGGTACCAAAATTAAGTGTCCGTGTGTGAAATGTCATAACGTGAAATATTATCCAGAAGTGGAAGTGACATATCATTTGTACTCGAGGGGTTTCACGCCTAATTACTATCAGTGGACCGCACACGGAGAACTTGTGTCTTTAGCATCAGAGCCGGAGCCTTATGTTGAGCCGTATATGCATGCGGGACCTAATTTTGTTTCAAATAATCATGCATACGACGACGGGTGCTTGAACATGGTTTTCGACGCTGCGGGGCCTAGTTTCGTTCATGATGCACCTGAGGAGGCACCGAACGCCGATGCTGCACAGTTCATGGAGTTGTTGGAGAATGCAAGGACTCCATTGTATCCTGGTTGTGAGGATCATTCACCGTTGGAGGTGGTTACAAGACTGTTGAGCATTAAGTCAGATTTTAACATGTCGCAAGAATGCTACAACCGAGTGTTGAAGTTGATTATAGAGATCTTGCCGGCGGGTGCTAAGTTGCCTAAAGACTTCTACCGGTCTAAGAGGATGGTGAGATCGCTCTGGATGGGATACGAGAAAATCTATTCCTGTCGCAATGGGTGCATGCTGTACTACAAAGACGACAAGGACGCAGATGTGTACAGATTTTGTGATGCTGATCGCTATAAGACAACTAGTATAGGAAGGTCTACCGGTGCAAGAAGACCGACCGATTCAATGCACTACTTGCCTTTAACGCCGCGGTTGCAAAGATTATTTATGGTGAAAGAGACGGCCGAAAATATGAGTTGGCACATGCGAGAACAGATTGAAGGAGTGTTGGATCACCCATCCGATGGAGAAGCGTGGAAGCACTTTGATCGAGTGTATCCAGATTTTGCTTCAGATCCACGAAATGTCAGGTTGGGACTATCTTCTGACGGTTTTACTCCTTTTGGTCTTTCGGGATCCCAGTATTCGTGCTGGCCTGTGATTGTCACTCCGTATAACCTACCGCCTTGGATGTGCATGAAGACTCAGTACATGTTTCTAACCGTTATAATTCCTGGTCCGAACAATCCCAAGAGGAACATTAACGTGTACTTACAGCCTTTGATAGATGAGTTGAATCAGTTATGGGAAGTAGGCGCTAACACGTACGATGTTTCCAGGAAGCAGAATTTTCATATGAAGGCAACCCTTATGTAGACCATCAACGACTTTCCGGTCTATGGAATGTTATCTGGATGGAGCACTCATGGCCGTCTCTCATGTTCGTATTGCATGGACCGTAGTAAGACTTTCCGCTTGAAATACGGCAGAAAACCGTGCTTCTTTGATTGTCATCGACAATTTCTGCCAAAAGATCATCCGTTCAGAAGGAACAGGAATGCTTTCCGTGCCGGCGTTGTAGAGAAGGGTGATCCACCGCCAAGGTGGTACGGAGCCACGATATGGGAGGAGGTTAAAGATTTTCCAAGTGCTATAGAAGATCCTACAACTGGGTACAAGTGCGATGGATTTGGTAGAGTTCATAACTGGACAAAGAGGAGCATATTCTGGGATCTGCCATACTGGAGTACCAATCTGATCAGACATAATCTTGATGTCATGCATATTGAGAAGAATGTGTTTGATAACATAATTAATACTGTGATGGACGTAAAAGGAAAAACGAAAGACAATCCCAAGGCCAGGTTGGACTTAGAAGAAATATGCAAACGCCCTGCGTTGTATTTGATACAGCAGAATGGAAAACAGTTCCTGCCGAAGTCAATTTTCTCGCTGGACAAGGAGGATAAAGTGAGACTTTGTCGGTGGATCCAGGGCCTAAAATTTCCAGACGGATATGTGTCAAATCTGAGAAGATGTGTCGATCCGAAGGAAAACAAATTGACGGGTATGAAGAGCCACGATTGTCACGTATTCATGGAGAGGTTAATTCTGATTGTATTTCGGGAATTCTTACCGCAGGCAGTTTGGGATCCATTGACGGAGCTTAGCATATTCTTCAGGGATCTTTGTTCTAAGAAATTGCTCGTTGATCTTCTAGAAAAGCAAGAGAAGGACATTGCGGTAACACTATGCAAGCTAGAGAGGGTGTTTCCTCCTGGATTCTTCGATTCTATGGAGCATTTGCCGATTTATCTATCCTATGAGGCACGAGTTGGTGGACCCGTCGAATATCGATGGATGTACCCGTTCGAGCGACATTTGAATCACCTAAAAAGAAAGGTGAAAAATAAGGCACGGGTCTAGGGTTCTATTTGTGAAGCCTATGTTCTCGAGGAGATTACAAACTTTTGTTCGATGTATTTCAAGCCTCATGTTCCAACTAATAGAACGAGAGCTTCCAGAAACGATGAGGGAGATCATGAAAGTAATGATACAATACTGAAGGTATTCAATGCTCCAGGAAAGCCATCGGGTAAGATAAAAAAGAGATATCTGAACGATGATGAGCTAAGGGCTGCTCAGGTGTATGTATTACTCAACTGCGACGAGGAGGAAGTAGAGAAACTGGAGGGATAAGTAACTAATACGTCTATATTATTTTAATAGTGTTAATTATTATACTATTACATTAATTGAATGATGTTGTTTTCAGCATATTTAATGATGATGTGAGGTTGGGTAGGACACACATAACAGAAGAAGAACTAGAATAAGAAATGAGGCATTATTTTCCATCATGGTTGAGTACATATGTAAGACTTGAAAACTCTGTAATTACCTTTTTATATATGCACTTGATTGAGAATGAGCTTAATTGCTTCTTTCGTGGTATTTAGGTCGATCGTCCATACGCAAGACTTGAGAATGAGTCTATTAGAACGCTAGCCAAGGGACCAATTTATGCTGCAAAAATATGGCCAAGCTACTGTGTTAATGGGTTTAGGTTCAAGTCAACAACTTGCCCGATCAGAGACAACTTTGTGGATCTCGATTCCACCAAAAACAGCTGTTTGTGTATCAGATCTTCGAACTACAAAGATGTTGATGCGGACAACGATTTCTATGGCGTGTTACGGGAGATCGTGGAGCTGACATATAGTTATGGAATAGAGCCTGCTAAGATTGTGTTATTCAGGTGTGATTGGTTCGATCCGATTGAAGGTCAAGGTTGGAAAGTAGACAAGCACGGTCTTGTTGATATAAACTATCGGCGTCGATATCAAGCCTATGAACCATTTGTCCTATCAAGTCAGGCTCAGCTCGTGTACTTCACAAGTTATCCTAAACGGAGAACAACAAGGTCGGACTGGTGGGCAGTATGCAAGACCAAAGCTAGAAATACCTTTGAGGTTGACGATATAGCTTATCAACAGGATGAACTACCTCTTGTAACAAATATTATAGAAGTGGACACGACGGAAGTTCCCTATTACACATCTAATTGTGTAGAAGAAGTAGAATTATCTGAAGAGGAAGATGCAGATGAAAGTGAAGATGTAGAGGAGGAAGAAGAAGAAGAAGAAGAAGAAGAAGAAGAAGAAGAAGAAGTAGATGAGCTAAACGAACTAGATGAATTTTCAGAAGAGGATTAAATCTGTACGTTTGTTTTATCATCATATTTGACACTTTAGTGACACTTCTATCATATAAATCTGTGACACTTCAGTGACACTTTATTGACACTTTTATTGACACTTCAGTGACACTTTTTGACTATGATATTTTTTAAAAATCTGTGATATCTATCATATAAATATGTTTTTTTATTTTATTGTCATATGTTTTATTGTCAGGTATGACTAGACCATCTGGACGACGCGGAGGATTATATATTAGGCAGCCCCGTCAGCCTCGGGCTGGGGATGGAGAGGGCAGTTCCGTACCCTCATCCTCATCTCCGAGTACGCCAGTGTACCGTTCTGTTCCCGGTCCATTACCGGGACAGGGCAGTTCTAGCAGGTTGGCGACTCCTCCCTCGTCGTCCAGCCTTCCTGATCCCGCGTCCAGCATCCCTGATCCCCCGTCCAGCATTCCTACTGTCGACGGCTCTATGGAGGGAGCCCACGCCGATCATATGGAGGACGGCGATCAGACTGATCCTGCCCAGGCAGGAGGTGAGAGCGACCCTCCATGCGCTCCCCCGGGCGAGACGCGTATGGAGATTTGGACGGACGGGCCTATGAAGTAAGTTAATTAATTATTATATATTTCTCAAATGATTATATGTACATATATATTCATGAAAAATTATTATTGTATAGATATCGGCCTTCTGCAGTACAGAGACAGCTGGGGACATTTGTGAGGCAGAACTATGGTGGGCCTTGGCTCAACTACTCAGATGCTCCCGCAGATAGGAAGGCCTTTTAGTTCGCCCACTTCAAGGTAAAAAATTTATTTATTTTTAAATTTTAATAATCATTTGTGTATATTATACAACTTTTGTATTTTACTTCTTGTAGAGGACCTATTTCTATCCACCACACCGGGCGGCGAGGATCGAGGGCCAATTTTCTGCCGTCATAGCCAAGCTCATCCGTGATGCGATCGACGACCAGAAGCGTCGTGATCGCTCCGGACAGCCGATCCAGGGTTGGATTACGCCAGAGCAGTGGACTGCGATGAAGGCTAGATTCAGCGAGCCCAAGTACCAGGAGCGGTCTGAGAAGGCCAAGGTGGCGCGATCGAGCACCGGTAAGTGGTGTGGTGGCTCCATTCCGATGACGGAGCATTTTCGTCGTCTGGTACGTTTTCTATGACGGACATTAATTTATATATAGTTCGATATAATGTTTAATACTAATAATAGATAATATATTTTAACAGGTAAAGAAGGATGAGGACCCGAACATGGTGACCGTCTTCCTAGTCACCCATCGGAGGGCTGGAGACTTCATTGACGAGAGGGCGACGCAAGCATATGTACGTTCTATTCTTTATATTAACTGACTATAATTTAGAAAACAGAAAAATAGATATCAATATAGACTTTAGTAAACACTTACACGTTAGCAAACATGTTCTAGGCCGAGTTTGTTCGGCTACAGAAGGAGGCGGCTGATGCTGCTGCTGCTGCTAGTATGCAAGCAGAGAGAGGGGCTGGTACTTCCTCCCAGCCGCCTGCAGAGCCATCGTCGGACGAGCTCTGGATGACCGCCGTTGGCGGTCTTCAGAAGGGTACGTACTACGGTACGGGATCCTACGGCACGTATTTAGCTTCGGAGTCATCCCGGGCCCCCTCTGTCAGTACGCAGTCTCCGGCTACGCAGGCGTCATCACGAGCTGAGGATGTTCATCGTCAGATCAAGGAGCTGCGTCGCGAGTTGCAGCAGCAGATTTATGATGCGGTAGAGCGACGATCCGACCCTCCGATCGTCACCGGACGATTTGATGCGGTCGAGCGCAGTATACAAGACCTGATGAGTCTGCATCAGGCTGCAGCTGCCAACTTGCAGACGCTCACCGAGTCTACGCAGCGCATAAAGCGTAGACAGGTCGAGCTGGAGGGATCACAGAGGAGCCTATCTGCCTCACTCGCTCAGTATACTGAGAAGGTGGTGAGTACCCTTGCTGCGCATGGTGAGCGACTGCGAGAGCTGGAGCAGGTACGTCCTCCGGGTCCATCGACGGCGTCGACTCCAGATACTGTACTGCCTCCGGCGCTGACTCCAGACATTGTACTGCCTCCTACTGCCCCTACGGTACAGCTCACCCATGAGCAGTATGACTACATTCTATCCCAGTTGCGCGACAGGGGTCCGCAGTGATTTTATTAGTTTTTTTATGACTTGTATGTATTGGCCCTATAGGCAAATTGTTTATTCATACACTGTTGTTTATACACTTGGTGGGAGACTTTTTATCATCTTTCATTTTTATTTGACTCTATTAGATGTTTGTGAGGATGTGTGTCTGTGATATTTACTTTGCACTGCCTCCTATTTTTATTGTGATATTTACTTTGTGATATCTGCGACGGGATGACAAATATACCTACGCTGGATTATAAGCGATGATCTGATATACAAAGGAAGTGCTGCCGAAATTTTAAAAAAATATATTGTGTATTTTTGTTATGATGTGTGTCTGTGTTTACAGTGAATGTGAAATGCAGTGTTCGAAACCATCGACAGTTTCGATTACTGTTGTATGTTTTATCTTGGATAGAAATAGCAACAGTTCAGGTTGCACTTCTGAGAGCTTCATTTTCACGTCCTTCACTTTCTCGGACGTCGTAAAGGTTCCCGAGAAGGTGAAGGACGTGAAGAGGAAGCTCTGAGAAGTGCACCCTGAACTGTTGCTCTTTCTATCCAAGATAAAACATAGAACAGTAAGCGAAACTGTCGATGGTTCGAACACTGTACTTCACACACACTGTAAGCACAGAAACACAGCATAACAAAAATATCAATTATATTTTTTTAAATTTTTTTTAAACATTAGCGACGTATAGCGACGTTCGGCGACGTACTGCGACGGCAAATAGACGTCGCTATACGTCGCTAACTAGCGACGTTACGTCGCTCGACGTCGCTAATATACGTCGCTAAGTTGCCCACGTGGCCACGTGGATGCCATGCCTCGTCATCATTTATAAACTTTTGAAGCGTCGCTAGTGGTCGCTTTACGTCGCAATGTTGGCGACGTACTGATACGTTGCTCTCTGTCGCTCATTTAGCGACGTCTAGCGATAATGGACTCCGCGTCGCAAATAGCGACATTCGGCGACGAAAGTATCATCTGCGACTTGCCTATAAGCGACGTACGTTTTTTGTCGCCAAATACGTCGCAAATCATTTTTAGCGACGTATTTTTTGTATTTAGCGACGTCTCCTGACGTCGCTAATCTGGGTTATTTTAGTAGTACGACAGTCCTGGCCGCATGGGCTTGACTTGACCGCATGAACACTTCGTGCGGCAAGTGCGCTCTCAGCCGCATGAACTTTTCCCGCGAGCCGCATAGACCAGTTATTCGCCAGCCGCATGAGGACTCGAGCCCTCTCAGCCGCATGACTGTTTGGATCCCGGAGCCGCATATGCCCTGATCTTCGAGCCGCATGAGAACCCCCAGACCCAGCCGTATGGACTTCTTAGTCCGGGCCGCATGACCCTGATCAATCCCAGCCGCATATGCATCCTTTATTTCCTAGCCGTATGCGCCCTCGTCCCCCTGAGCCGCATACGCCCCTCTTGTCTTGGCCGTATGGGTTCCAGTGACCCTGGCCGCATGCGCTCACCTAATTGAGCCGCATGTGTCTTGCCCTTCTCTTGGCCGCATGAGTTCGATTTATTCCAGCCGCATGAGAATCCCTCTCCTGCGAGCCGTATGGGTCCTTAGTTCCCCCGACCCGCATGAATCTCTCCCCAGCCGCATGAGATCCATCCTGGCCGCATGTGCCTTAGCCTCATGGCTCTTCTATAGCCCTGTATATTGATATTTTATTAGATATTTAACGTCCATTTTATATCCTTACGCCTTTTGTCCTGAACTTGATAAATTACAAATTGATTGAAATGACAATTGTATATGACATGCTGTGACTAGTAACCTGACATGACATGATAGTGGCCCGTCGTGGCGCACTCCTGACAAGTATACCGACATGATTATCTTGAACAGCTGTTGCGACGGCTACCTGACATGACATAACCTGTATAATTAATCTGGACACCGTGGGCGATTGTGCTTGTACAAATAAACCAGTCTTGTCTTGCATCATGTCTAGGAGGGGACTCCTGAGTACTACGGTCAGGAGTACCTACTAAAATGGACTAAGGCTAATAACTAGATTAATACATTAGTCATGAAGAGATCTCCCAGCTACAGGCAATCCCGTTACCGGGGCACGCCTTGGGATCTGTAGCCTGCCGTCGAGTACGGCACATTTCCAGCACACTGTCATGTGTTGCACCCTTCAAGCTACCTAAGGGTACATTCGTTTCCTGGACGATGTACCCACCTGAATTCAACCCTAATCTTTTAACCCGGGTAACCTGGATGGTCTGCAGGGCTTGTGGCTGTGGAGTAATCTCACTGCATCTTGTTAGTAACTAGGCCTGTGATAATCCTAGCTAGTTAAAGTATCAAGCCGTAATTCTTGCTTGGCCGTGAAATAATTGGATGGAGTTTAACCAGTCTAGTCTTGTCGTGATCCTGTTGCATGCCCTGATTTTTTTATATTATCTTGTCGATAAATGGTGAGAATTCCAAGTTCTGTTCAGACGAAGGGTTACAACCCCGGTCCTTGTTTGGTTTACGGGTTGTAACCTGGTTATCTGAATAGTTCCATGGTTATCTCGTCGTATATCACCCTGATGTATTTTCTTTATTTCTAGTTCTTACTTTTATTTATACTCTTGTGCTGATTGCTGGTTTTAGTTCCTAAGTGAAGCTTCCTTTGTGGCACTTGCTCTTTCTGGGATCTGACCCAGCTGGTTTTGTATGGCCAGATTTCGGAGCAGCTCCAGAGGATCTACCGCTTTTCCAGCCCGATGGTGAACACCAGGCGTAACCAGGGCAACGAGTGAGTTATTTTTAGCTCTCCCACTCTATTGTAAAAATATTCTTTGAGGCGTTTAGCCGACGAGCACCTGTTTAGCTCGATTGCACTTACTTACTGTCTGCCTACGGGCTTGTAACATGATTGACAGATCCTAGGGTTGATCATGTATGACTAAACTCTTGCTAGTCTTGACATTTTGTAACGACTAGCTTCATGATCAGCTGAATATGTAATGTTTGGGACGCCTTACTATTGTATATTTAATGTAGCATCCAGTTTCCCAAATGAGGGTAATTTTGAAATTTTATGTTTATAATTATTTTAATAATGATATTTAATTCATGATATGATTTTTGGTGATTTTAAAATTATTTTAAAATTATTTAAATCAATGACTTGTGGTTTTGACGTTTTGCTAGTGAAACCCTAAAGACTGTTTGACCTAGAGCCTAACCATGTGATTATGATATTTTAATGTCATTTTTGGCCTAAGGATATTTTTGCATTTGATCTCTTTGAATTATTTTGATATTATTTTATTATTTATGATATTATTTTGGGATTATTTGAGTCGGGTTCGAATTTCAACTCAATTCGACTTGAAACGGGGACCCGGGGGTAGTTTGACTCTAGTGGGACCCACACACTAGTTAGGCATGGCCCACATGATATTAATTTTAGTCCACATGATAGAAATATTTTAGTTAGAGGTTAGACTAATTATTATGGATAAGGTTAGTGTGATTAGAGACTTTAGAATGACTAATTTAGCCCCAACCAATTAGCCCTTTCCTAATACTCATAGAATAGGTTAGTGGGGGCATTTTGGACCTTACCATAATAGGACAAATAGCCCCATATGGCCAGCCAATTTGGGAGAGGATAGGCTCAAGTTCATTTCATTATTCTCATCCACACTCTCTCTTGTTCTTCTCCAAATTCCTAGAGAGCAATCCCTAGCAATTTTTCCACCAAATCCTTCCATTTTGCCACCAAATCTTCTTCTTTCCTTCTCCATTCTAGCCAAGGAGGAAGCTACCCAAGTTTGGGAGGATTCGGAGCTCGTTCGTGTCCTTTTGGAACCTCTACGTGTCGGTGTCGCTCCGGGAAGACTTTTCTTCGATTCGATCTACCGGGAGGTATAAATCCCTTCTCCTTTTCATTTTCTCATGCATATAGGTCTATTTTGAACCCATAGGAATGACCCCCATGGTTGTATCTCCATTTGTGTCCATTTTGTGTCCATTTGGAGGTCATAGGAGTGTCATTTGTGTTGTGGTTGTGTCCATGTGGGAAAATCCCAAATTTGGACACACTATGTGTTGTTGTTATGTATGAATAAATTATTACATGTTTAATCTCATATTTTTGTATTGGAGATGTGTTCTATAGTGTCTCATATATATATATTAGTGTAGAGAGTGAGTTCTTGATATATTATGTTATATATTTGTGTTCTTTTGTCTCAAACTACCCAAATCCGTCATGATTTTTATCCACGTTTTTAATTTCAGCCCTAACTTAGAAATGTTATAACTTCTAGCTCAAAGCTCGGTTTAATCTTCCGTTTTTTTAAAAGAAGCGTATTGAAGTTAGCTTTCCAAAAACATGTATTAATAGGCCTAATTGTTTCTGTAACTTTCTGGAGAATTATTTGAGTGTCAGCTGTACGAAAGACAAACGCGTTCTCGGTGTTTTCGCGATTCCGGGAGTTTTCGGAAACGAAAACGCGATCCGTTTAAAGTTTCGGAAAGCTAACACATAGATCTATAACATACTTTAATCATAGATTTTAATTCATGCTGAGATGGTACAATATTGATTATTAGTAGGAGTTACTATTCGGCATATGCATTTTGTGCACCCTTGTGTGTAATATAATGTTCTATTTAATTTTAACCCATGTTAATGTATATACATTATGTAATTAAATAGAGAATGAAAGCATGAGTAAATGTTTAAATAAATGATGTATGAGGTGTAAGTATTCTATCTAATGTAAGCATGTATAAGTATGGCTTGTAATGAATATGTAGGTTCCATAGTATGTAATGTATGGTGCATATAGTAGTGCAAGAGAATAAATTAATGATGAATGAATGCAAGCATGAATGTAATGTAATAATAGATGTAATGTATGCAATATATAAATTAATGAGATGTAATGTTCTATGTTAACACAAATCCTATATTACCTCATGTACCCCTTACACTATGTTGACACTATCACACTTGACACTTTGTTCACTTACACTTTGACACTCTTTGATATATATACACTATGTATGCCCATTTAACCCTCACTTGCCCCTTTGCCATGTTCACATACACACACATAGCCTCTTAAATAAGTATTTATGAATACAGTTAACTTAGCTATGTATGTATATTATATATATGTTAGCATATTGTGTTGTAATATATATGTTTATATAACCATTTGAAATGCCATGATTATAGACCTAATGTTGAATACCAATATATGCATGTGTATATATGTGTAGACATATATAGCTTAAAGTAATAGATTACCTAGTGTATATCCAATATAAATTCTTGCCTATTTGAGTATTGAATAATTGCATGCTATATAGAGTTGGGTGTATATTGGCTTGTATAGCCTTGTATTGATGTGTGCTTGCTAGGATAGTCTTGGTTAGGCCTAGTAAGACTTGCTGGGTTAGGACATGACCTAGTTTGACCTAGTTTGACTAGTGCAGTTGACCAGAGTTGACCAAGGGTTGACTTTGGCCTAGTTTGACCTAGATTCATGTAGAATGTATTGTAGTGCTTTATATTACCCTTCTGGACATGTTGTGACCTGTGCTGTTCTAATTAGGAGCCAGACACCTCTCCTCGGACAGTATCTTTACCTTGGACATTCAGATATCAGGCGAGTACATTCTCTGATCATTTTATATCCTGCTTAGAATTATTTCCTGCAGTAGATTACTTTACTTGTACTGTCACGATGGTCACACGGATTGGTACTATATGGATCCTTTCTTGAGATGTTATCCTTAGGGAGCATCGGGTACTACGTGTTCTGTGCGTTTCACTTACATGGCGTATCACTATGCTTCTTGGTTCATTTGATTACTTGTGACATGTACCCTCATGATCACAGAGTCTCTTGAATCTTACACTGTTGGGTAACCCCCAGAATCCCCATTTATGGGACATCCATGTATCACCCTTCGGGGGCCGTGCATGGAATCATATAACATAACCTGGCTGGATCCTTGTGTACTGATTGGGGGTACGGGGGAGTAGAAGTGGACATGTGAATAATACACCAGTAGTATCTTCTTTGAATCATTCCGTAGTGTCTTCACAGAATCATCCCAGGCCATTTACATGTTCATATTGTACTCTGACTCACTAGTCACTGCTAGTTCTCTATGTATAGTAGATATTTCTATTACAGTTCTCTCTCTGTTTACATACTGCTTTCTTTCAGTACCTGTCTCTTACTTTACTGCATGATTATATTTTCTAACCTGCTATGATCTGTTGAGATGTACTGTACTCGCTCCAGTCCTGACTGGACCTGTTGATAAATTTTACAGATAGCCTGGAGGTGCCTGCTAGCCTTGAGGAGACACATTAGAGGATGTTTAGATAGTTATTTCATTTGTCTGGAGTTGTACTTGATTTGTGGATTACTGTATTTGAGTTTTGAGATGTATTTCTGGGTTTATGTATCTTAGACACTTAGACTTCTATCTCCTGTATCTTTTTTGGATTTTATGTTTTATCTATCATTATCATGCTCTGCCTTAGATGTGATTGAGACTGTATCTGCTATGTCACCCCCATTCGGGGAGTATAACTGCTTAGCATTATATTGTTAGATGTTGTGACCTAGGACAGCGTTCTACCGCTGACACTGCGGCGTAGGCTGGGCGTTGTTACGTTCTCGTACCCAAACAGTGGGTGCGGGTCGTGACATTTAATGATCATACATTTTGTAACTTTTACTTACTTGCTTGTGATTGAGACAATAGGCTTGTTCATGACCTTAAGAGACTGCTGGCTTGTAGTTAAACCCTCATGTATCTAGACAGCCGTGACCGTATAGCGAGATGGATCCCATTTTATATACGCAGCTGGCTATGTCTGCCCCCGCTCTCCAGTATTCTGGTTCTGGGGCGTGACAGAGTACCAGTGAGTATAGTATCGGATAGAGATACCCGATTTACTTCACACTTCTGGAAAAGCTTACAAGAAAATCTTGGCACTCAATTAAAATTTAGCTCCGCCTACCACCCCCAAACAGATGGCCAGTCTGAAAGAACCATTCAGACACTAGAAGACATGCTGAGAGCTTGTACTTTAGATTTTGGGGGAGCATGGGATGATCATCTACATCTGGTGGAATTTTCATATAACAACAGTTATCACGATAGTATCAAAATGGCTCCATTTGAAGCACTGTATGGTAGAAAGTGCAGATCGCCGGTATGTTGGACCGATGTAGGAGAAAGACAATTGTTAGGGCCAGAACTAGTGACACAAACTGTGGACATAGTCAAGACAATAAGAAGTCACCTGCAAGCAGCCCAGGATAGACAGAAGATGTGGGATGATAAGCATCGAAGAATACTGGAATTTCAACCTGGAGATCAAATTTTTCTGAAGATTTCACCAACCAAGGGAACCATCAGATTCGGGACCAGAGGAAAACTGAGTCCGAGATACATTGGACCCTTCGACATATTGGAGAAAGTAGGGAATGTATCATATCGGCTTGCTTTACCCCCAACACTAGAGGGAGTTCACAATGTATTCCATGTTTCCCAATTACGAAGATATGTGTCAGATCCGAGCCATATACTCGACCATTCAGAAATCACCGTTGGGCCTACACTACGGATAGAACAGAAATCCGTTGGGATCTTGGATCGAAGAGAGAAGGTACTCCGCAATCGGATTATTCCATTAGTACGAGTCGCATGGAGCAATGATTCGCCTGGAGATTCAACTTGGGAGAGGGAAGAAGATATGCGAAAACAATATCCGTATCTATTTCCTAAGTCAGGTCAGTAATCATACCGCTACTCTAGTTAATTCAAATTCCGAGGACGGAATTTTTCTAAGGGGAGTAGACTTGTCATACTCTTAGTTTTATTATTATTATTATTATTATTATGGTTGTTTTTATTATTATTATTATTATTATTATTATTATTATTATTATTATGGTATTTATTTCCATGACATGTCATGCCATAATCCTAAATGGACCAAGTGTCCCTAACCTAAAACCAAAAACCTAGCCATGGCCAAGTGTCCCCCCATGTGTCCCATGAAATTTATGGAGGGGGGGGGACACCTCACCCTTTTTTTTTTCCCTTTATATATATCCACCCACACACAACACACACTTACACACACAAAAAAAAAAAAAAAAAGAAGAGAGAGAACAAACAAAAACACACACACCCCCGACCCCCAACCGCTGCCACCCGCCGCTGCCACCTGCCGCCCGCCGCTGCCGCCTGCCGCCTGCCGCCCGTCGCCGCCGCCTTCCGCCGCCGCCGGCGGCCGCCCCCTGGCCACCTCCACTTCACCTTCTCCATCTTCTTCCTCCACTTCCTCTTCTTCTTCCACTTCCAATTCCAAGCAACAAAAACCTAGGTAATTTCTTCTTCTTCCCCAAAAAAACCCTATATTTATTTCCTGATTTGAACTTAGGTTAACATTGCTAACAAGAATATTTGTTGTTGGGTTCAAACTAGGGTTTGTGGAGAAGTCTAGGTCATTCCCAACCCAAGGCAAGTCCTCCATCCCTCTTTTCCTCTTATCTTCCTTTTGAATATTCTATTCTGATTTTTGGATTAATTCGAACATATATAGGTTAAATCCAAATCTGAAATCTCCTATTTTGATGTCAAATTTTTCGTTTCATAAGAACATAAATTGGAATATAAGTTATAAGAATTCCTCTAAGTATGGTTTAACTTTAATTTCTGAAATTTGTTATTGTTTAACCATTTTGAGCTCTCAAATTTTTTGAAATTTTGATTTCTAGTAAATTGCAAATTATGATAAACATAGATAAAGGAATTAAAACTTGTTATATCTAGACACTGAAATCATATATGTGACGCAACACAAATAAGTATACATGTACTTGGACACAAATAAAGGAACCAATTGTGGACATGAACTATCTGGACTTGAATTTTTCATGAACAAATAAACACATATGGACGTATGAGACTCTCCAATGGTAAGTCTGACATACACATAAGAACTGAATAGCTGGATCGTACGCCGGGAAGGTAAAGAGTACAAGGACCCTGTATTTCTCTATTTTAGTACTCAATTTTGTGTGTTCATATTTAGAAATAAGTCTCGTTTCTACATTTTTCTACTTCATGCACAAGAATTAAAATGTTATTATTGAAGAGTTTTGGTTTGATTTGATTTCCTTTATACTATCTACATGATATATATATATATATATATATATATATATATATATATATATATATATATATATATATATATATGTATAAAGTCTTCACATATTAACTAGTATAGTTGGGTATAAAGTCTTCACATATCAAGCTTCAGGATTATTCAGAATTTCATTTGGGACTATATATTTTTCTTTGCAAAATGATATGTGCATGGTACGGACCGCCGGCGGGTTGGCCCGCCTGGCCCGCGGACCGCCGGCGGGTTGGGCTGGGCTGGAATTTTCAGGCCCGTTCAAATGGTGGGTTAGCCCGTCCCGTCCCGCCAAATGGTGGATTATGGTGGGTTACGGGCCGGCCCGCAACCTGGATCATCGCTCAGTATTTTAGTAGTGAGTGTTCGCTAGTAAGAATTGTTGGATTTACGGTTGCATAGGGACATAAGATATAGGAGGGTTCGATTGTTCGAGACGTCCTGTGCATATAGTTTTATAGAAAGAACTAACGAGAAACTTAAGCTATCGCCTACATTCCAATTAGTATCGAACCCTATAATGCTTAGGTAATATGCTGGGTCGAAAAACACCAATGAGAAACCAAAGACAAAAGATCTTTTAGGCGTGGCTCACAAAATTATGGTCTTTGGAAAAAAAAAATTATTATTCCTTTCCTTTTCTGTATTTGGATGACAAAGGACAGGAGAAAGAGAAAATAATTTCGATAAAGCACGTGCGTTTGCACCTAATTTTTTTTTTCTTTCCTTTAAATCTTATCAAAAAATAATTTAAATATTAAATTTAAATTAAGATTTATTATATGTATATTTATATTTTAATTAAGATTTGAAAAAATGGATTAATTTTTATTTTTAATTTGTTATGTTTATATGTGGATAAGAGAGGGTATTCGGTTATGCTCTTCTCAATTTTTTGTGGACTAAAAAAAGGTATTCGGTTATGCAAAAGAAAAAAAAAATTAAAATTATATTATTTTGCAATTTTTTTGAAATAAAATGGTTGATGATATATATATGGCTTACTTTGTAGCCCTTCTGAAGTCACATTATTAATTTAAATATACAATTCCTCTTCTATATTTGGGCCTGGATGGGCCCAGGCTGGCCCACTACCAATTACCTGTTATGCATGGGCAGAAGATTTTTCCCATCCACCAAAGGTCCAAAACCATGTGCTATGTGGGGACACTGCCTTGCAGCAGCTCAAAAGAATAGGCGGGGTTTTGAAATTTCAAGTTTGTTTCCATCAAATAATTTTAGCATCTCGTTGCGCTACTCATTCAAATCCCCACCCCCTTGGAGAACCCCCCCCCCCCCCTTCTTTTTTCCCTCTCTCAACAACAACAACAAGAAGAAGAAGGAGGTTGGTAATCTCTGGCTCTTTAATTTCGCGTTAATTTCTTTCCTCGAATTTTATTGGTAATGGAACATCCACAGCCAATGTCTGTTTGTTCATCCTTTGGTCACGGAGCTATAATGCTTATCCTTCTTTTGGAATCTATTTTCTGTTGTCAAACTAGCGCAATATCAGATGCTATAATGGGCAATGAGTTGTTTTGTTTTTGTTGTTGTTATACATGAAGCCACCATCACAAAAATAAATCCACCTAATCAAAACTCGCTCGCGCAAGTCAGATCTCTGAAGATGTTAACGTTCGGTTTTTTTCCAAGATCTAACGATCAACTCGAATTAGCATGACGGATCTTGATCTCTCCTAGGTGGTGCAATGATTTGAATATTGGGTTGATTTGGGTTTTGTTGTTGTATATATATATATATATATATATATATATATATATATATATATATATATATATATATATATATATTGAGATGTCCGACGATACGCACGATACTTTGTGCATACTGTATTGCATGTCTGTTGGGCTCACTCTCCCCAACTCCCACCAAATAAAGAGGAGAGATTATAGTTGATTTGTTTTGTGCAATCAGGACCGTTTCTGACATTCTAAAGGCTATGCACAAATACTAAGAAATGATGTTTTTTTTGACATTATAAGGTTTTTGTTAGTTTTTAATGTAGTTTCTAAAAAAATATGGAGGTTTAAATTTAAAAATGGAGATTTCATATTAATAATACATACGGAGGTTAAAAATTTTGGGGCCTTGTGTGATTCTACAGTTTGTACATGCTCAAAAACTTCCCTGAGTACAATAGCTGGATCTAGGTTGCACGAACACGAAAACAATAGTGTCTCTATTCGTGCAACATAGGTAACTTTAGTTATAATGAAAAACTAAAAAGATCGTAAATAAAACACAAGTTAACTCGGAACTCACTGTTGCTCTTGTAAAACTTGATTTTTCTTACTCCTACAGGCTACATCATAAACTTGTACACAACGTTGCAAAACAAATGGTACAACTGTGCTGATCCAAAACATGAAATAAATCATAATGCACTATAAGATGGCAAACAACTCAGTGCCTTAGTACACAGTACCCAGAACATGGTGCAATGAGGGTTTAGGTGTACCCAGTAACTATGATTCGGACTTGTAGGATCACAATGTATCGTCCAAGATGCGGTCACCAATGTCTGTCGTCGTGCTAATCATGCTCTCACTACTTGGTATCTCCATATTCTGGTAAGATTGGAAGGCAGTATAGCATCTGTGCAGGACAACCACAAATAAGTCCTTTATCACTTAGAGAGGGTCTCTCTCAGCATAGAGACATCTTCTCCAAAGACTCTGGTGCTGCAAAGTTTGAGATGTTAGGCTTTTTGGGTTAATTATAGTGTTATTACAGTGCCTTGACTGAGAACATAAGGATACTGGTCTGATGTGTAAGATTGTGTGGAAATAGTTATTTGAGCGTGAGACGACCAGTGAACTGAGAGTGCTGTCATGTGTTTGAGGATGTGTATGTAAAGGATACAAGAGAGGATAGAGTTGGGTTCACTGGTAGTAAAATTAAACCTTGTAGTCTTAATTGTGCTTTTGATATTTTTCTAGGTTTGTCTTAACAAAGATGGATGTATGCCATCCGAGCAAAAGATATTTCTTCGTCTTTTTTATACTCTTTATGATATCCCAAACATTCACAAACTTGGGTCTTCCTTTATTCATATTTTGACTATGTTGCCAATAGAGCTGATCTTAAATCCATCTTTTAGGTTATATATCCGAGCAAAATATCTTTCTTTTAGTTTGCAGTATCAGCCGATACCGGTACGGTTTGGTATGCCCCAATTCGATACTTGACCGATAACGACATTGGGGACCTCTTTTTCACTCAATTCGGCAAAAAAAATTGAACGAAAAAGAAGGGTGTAAAAGCATAGTAAGTGGTTATAAAAGCATGTAAAAGAAGAAAACTAATTGGCAAGAGTGACTACTATTTCATTCAGTTTCAAAACTACCAATAAACAACACAAGAAGTACACAACATTATGCATATGGTAGAGTTTTTTTTTTTTTTTTACAATTTTAATAACTTATTAGTAATTATTTGATTTCTGATACTGAAACATCCAATACTGGAACCTTGCTTTTTATACTCTTTATGAGATCCCAAACATTAGCAAACTTGGGTCTTCTTTGTTCATATTTTCACTATGTTGCCAATAGGGCTGATCTTAAAATACATCTTTTAGTTATTTTTCATCTTCCACCAGCTATGCTGCATGAACACATACAAAGATACAGATAGGAGATACATACATTTTCAAATAGGTACCACGTAGTAGCCTATGTTGCACGGATATGGATACAAATATAGGTACGGACACAATATGGAGACACCATTTTCTCTTGTCCGTGCTAGATAGTCCACCATAAATGTCTTCTAATCTTATTCTTGTAGCTTATTTGTTCCTGTTTCTCAGTAACATGAGAATTCTGAATTTTGATTTGGTAATTATCTGCCCTTAACTAAAAATAAGAAAACAAAAAGTGATACAAAGAATTCCTTTTTGTAGCATGATACATGATATATTTCTGCAGAAAAAAGAAGAAGAAATGCATGTTCCTTTTTTTATTTTTTTTTCCCATTGAATCTTGTTTTAGGCAAATTCTATTGGCATTGAGGGCAACCCAATTTTTTTTTTTTTTTCAATTTATTTACAAGTTTGTCACTCCAAACTTTTACTTGAGAGCAATCCACATATTTGGATTTCGACTGCCAACAAAGTTGACAATCCTAAAGGATTTGGGTAGTTTGGATTTGAACTGTCACTAAAGTTGGCAGTCCTAACATAAAGTAGGATTGTACAAATCCTACTTTATGTTAGGACGGCCAATTTGACAGTCCTACTTTATGTTAGGACTGCCAATGAAGTAAGGGTTGGGCAGTCCAAAGTAAAATTGAGACTGTTCTGAGTAAAAATCACACCAAGTTGGACTGTCCTGAAGTAAGGGTTGTCCTAAAGTAAAATGTAAAATGCCTATAGAATTTGCCTTGTTTTATTGCCATTTTTTGAATACTCTTCAGCTATAAGCTAAGAGTAATTTATAAATTGGGATTTTCATTTTGTATACATCATGCAGATACAGCTGAATGTGCAACTATTTCTTGACCTTTTGAGCATATTTCTTTTTCAGTAACGCCATGGGCAGAAGTCTTAGCCCAATACTTCAGCGAGAGCTGGCAAATCTTGATAAGGATGCCGAGAGCCGCAGAACTGCAATGAAAACATTGACATCTTATGCCAAAGACTTGGATTGCAAGGCACTACCTCAGTTTCTTGCCCAAGTCTCCGACACCAAAGGAGCAACTTCGTCCTCCGGAGAGTGCACCATCTCCCTGTTCGAAGTTCTTGCCAGAGTTCACGGCCGCAACATCGTGCCGCAGATTGACAACATCATGTCGACCATCGTCCGCACCTTGTCTCTGAGCGGGGGATCCTTCCCTCTGCAGCAGGCCTGCTCGAAAGTAGTCCCTGCAATAGCCCGGTACGGGATGGATCCCTCGACCGCTGACGGCGAAAAGGCGAGGATAATCTACCTGCTCTGCAGGCCCCTCTCCGACGCCCTGATGTGTCCTCAGGAGAGCCTCGCCTCGGGGGCTTCTCTGTGTCTGAAGGCTCTCGTGGAGTGCAGCAACTGGAAGTTTGCTTCGGACGAAGTGGTGGGCGATGTCTGCTTGAAAGTTGCAGGATCTCTGGAGGAGAAGGCGACGCAGACTAATTCCCATATGGGCTTGGCCATGGCTCTTGCGAAGCACAACGTGCTGACCGTGGAGGCCTATGCAGGCTCTCTCCTTCGATCTGGCTTGAAGATTCTGGATGCTGGTGGCGCCATGAACAACTCCCAGAGGAGGTTCTCGGCAATCCAGATGATCAACTTCTTGATGAAGTGCGTCGACTCCAGGTGCATCCTGCCGGAATTGGTCAAGGTGGTCGAAGTTATGGAAACATGTCAGGCTGATCACATGCCTTACGTCCGGGGAGCAGCCTTTGAGGCACTGCAGACTGCGAGGTCGATAATCTCGCAGAAGGGTTCTAGGCACGAGACGTCTCCGAAGCCTATTACAGGCTCGAATTTTGACAGGAGTCCGAGGGCTGGTGGGGATAACTCTGCAGATTTTGCCTCTCCCGAGTCTCAAACTGTGGAATCGTGCCTCACGTACGATGCCTTCACCGATTCACCGGCGCCAGTCGGACAGTCTTCTAGCAGTTTCGAGTACAGTAGGCGAGCTAACAGGAGGCTGTGGAACAACGATCTGGGCGGCGTCGATGTGTCTTTCAAAGATGGCTTGTTCCTCAAGGCCTGTTCAAGTTGTGGCGAGTCGAAATGCAACGGCGAGTCAGGGGACACTGGTGGTGCGTACACCGAGTCATTTTCCGGGTTTGTGCATGCCAGGCCGGCCAACAGTCCAACAGGCAATGCTACTGCCAGTCAGGTGTGTAACTGCAGATCTATGAACTTGTTGTGTTGAACTTACCAACAGCTATAGCTAAGTTTATTGATTTGAGTTGATGTTGCAGAGGTTCAACACGCAACTGAAGATGGATGACATAAAGATATATGCCACTCCTAGGAAACTTGTCAGGTCCCTTCAGGATCCTGATGCCAACTCCCAAGGGAGCGAGAAGCGAAATCTCCAGATGCTAACAAGCCCAAAGGCTGCTGGGGATCGAGTACACGAAACTGAGCTCGCAAGCAAGGTGGAGGAAGGAGCTTTGAGCGACTATGCCGAGTCCGTGTCATCTACGGATGGTCTCCCTCAAGGTAGTTCTCACAAAGTATCAGAGGAATGTGAAGGTAAGGAAAAGGCTCAACTGGAGATCAAGAGAAGGGCTAGTTATGGAAGAGCTGCTGTGGGTTTCGTCGGGGCCCTTCTGTTTGTTCTTCTTGCCGTCGCACTGTCAGCAATGAGGGATGACAATGAGGCTTTTTTCGACGTCGTTCCAACTTGATGTCTGCCTCCTTGTAACCCCTTCTTTTGTTTCATGGTCATGGATACAATCCATTGCTTTAGCTGTAACCTAGGATTGGGTAAGGTGCTTCTTGTGCCTTGAAACATTGATTAGTATAAATTATTAGTATAATTCTGAAACTTGAGTTTGCATCTAACTGTTGTTCGCTCATAACAAGGATATGCTGATGATAATATTACTGACGAAGACTTTGGTATATTGGTTTTGTCCTGTGTATAATCTTCATAGTTGATTGGAAGAATGAAGATCACTAGATCAGAAGTTTGCCATGAGAAGAATGCGACTTACTCGTGATAGAAAATTGCGAGCTCATGGAAACTCGGAATTTCTGATCTTCAAGCGCAGATCGTACCATACTCTGCTTCCTGTTGAAGGTTCTCTAGTGTTGTTAAATCCTACATTGTTTCTTGCTTCAAAGTTAACATTATGCAAAATTCTTTTCATGCCTAGAATTTGTTTCTGTGAGATTTTTTTTTTTTTTTGAAATCCCACGCACACACACAATTGGGGGACTCGAACCTTGCCGATCCCTTTGGGTGTCCGCTCTAATACCACTAGGCTAGAGAGTTCGGACGTTTCTGCGAGAATTGACAGACATTAGAACTTGGTTGCAGAATTGGTTGCAGTTATAGTAAGTTCCTAACATGTAACTGTAGTTTGTGTGCTATTTTTCAGAGAATAAAAGAGAGTTAATTGTACATTCATGATAACTTCACCACATCCTCTATGTGTTGTTCAAAAATACTACAGGCTCAAATATTGCTGCTATGTTTCAGTGTTCCACTTCCTGTACATACTCATCTCTTCCTTGCTTTTCTGGATTTTCTGGCACAGTTCAGTTGCTCCTTATTTGAATAAGTCATCAGTTTACAGCATGAAAACTCAAATAAAAGTAGAAGGCTAATCAGTTAATTTTTCCATGGCTCCGAGGATGCCAATATTAGCATTGATGGTATGGAAATGTATTGCGTTATTCAAACAACTATTCATAGTTCTTAGAGCTCCTTGTAAGGCTTGTTGGAAAACTCGTTGTTGAACCTAATTACCTTTGTTGTTTCAAAATCAAGTGTTTCTTTTTTTAATTTTATAATCGCTCCAAAATATAAGAAGTAGCATCAATCAAATTTACTCTTTCTTGTTCTATCTCTTAATATCCATCCCTTCGATACTCTCTGCTTTTGCTTCTCTTTCCACTTTATGTAAGTAGTGAATGAGAGTGGATAATTTTGGCAAATCATCAACGATTAAGTTACTGGCTAATAAAGCTGGTGCTTTAGATGTGAGAAATCTGATAATGAAGCGAGTATTGGTGACCATAGTTAGATAGTTTTCGGATTAAATTGACAAGTAGCAATTGAGAAGGTAGATTCATGATATTGATACATGCATAAATAGAGTCGTTGCATCATACACTGAAGGAAAATTCTATAGCCAAACAATAGAAGACGTCTTTGTTGTAATGAATTGAAGAATATCGAGCATGTAACTTTTTACTCTAGAACTATGAAATGTTCCTTGTGATTATTTGGTATATTAATTAGAATCCTCATGTTTTCTACACTATGATTCATGATATTGATACATGCATAAATAGACGTCTCATGTTTTCTACACTATGATTCATGATATTTGTTGTAATGAATTGAAGAATATCGAGCATATAACTTTTTACTCTAGAACTATGAAATGTTCCTCGTGATTATTTGGTATATTAATTAGAATCCTCATGTTTTCTACACTATGATTCTATGAAGCATGTACACTCCAACATTCTGGGCATGTTGTGTTGGATGGATGTGTATCACACACTTATTAACACACCATGAGCGCTGCAAAATACACCATGACACATCAAAATAGGTATCGTGTCCATTTTACCGTGTCCTTAGCTTGTTGTGTCGCATCCGTGTCCATTGAAGTCGGTGAGCCCTTATGATCAAAGCTTGTCTGTATGAAGTTGGCAAGTACTTCGGATTAAAGCTTGTAAGTGTAACTATTTTTATGATTAGTGGATTAAAGTATGAGAGAGTTTCAGGAATGGAGTGACTCACGGAAGATACCATATGATAGATCGGGTGTTTGTTTCTTGCCTTACTTTCTAGCACATATTTTTAATTGTCAATTAACATAGTTAGTTGTGCATAATTTTGTTAAACCTTATTCACTCTCACAAGCAAGGTTTTTCCATGGGAGAGTTAATCCTTATGTAATGCTGACGTGACATACGTTTATCATGCCTTCTGCTAATTTATGGGTCTGGAAAAGGTCAAGATGTACAGTCTTACCCCATAATATGAAGATGTACTCTATAACTGGACCCACATCCCCCGAGATACGATAACCAATTAAGCCTTCCTGTTACGCCACATTGTCAGATGATGCCTTCAAATTGCGAAACATGAGGACTTCACAGAGTAAAACCTAATTTATGTAGTTTTCATCGACCTCTACTGTTAGAGTTTTGACCATATGATGATTTTAGGTGTTTTGCTTGACATGCTTTGCTATTTAATCTTCTGTACTCTACATCATTCCTACATTTTTCCTACAATATCAGAAGTCGGTACATAGAACACTATTCGCTAGTTCAAACTACCAGCTGGTTTCTCAGAATATGAATAACATTGAGCAGTAAAAGGTTCAGAGTATTTCTAAATTTCTCTCTTTCAAATTGTTAAGAAGAAACTAAAATTATGGCAAATCACTATAAATGGACATCCCTCCCTATGGTTACTAGGCACTGACTTCACAAATCCTTCTTGATCAATAAATATTTATGCCAATTAAGTATTTTTTTTTAAGTATTTCCTCACTTCTATCCATGCTGTACATTCGAAGAACTGGATATTCATGTATGATCCTTGTTTCTTTTATTAAAAAATAATCTAGATACAAGAACTGGATTTTAATTACATTTCATTGTACTTATCTGTTCACAAGAACATGATTACAAGTTGTCGTGCTCGATAACCTGAGCTCCTCTCCAATCCTCACCAGGTTTCAAATCCACAGGTACGAGAATGGAAGCAGGTCCGGTGCAGATGAAGTACTGATCGCCGTACTTTTGTGACAAGGAACCAGGGCTCGACAGGTATATGTCTTCGAACCCCATCCTTATGATCCTGAATCCAAGCTTGCTTCCCTGAGATTCACCACCAGGCAAAAGGAAAACATGTAAACAAGCACTTTCAAATGATCAACATGATGGCAAGCTTCATTCTGTTTAGTAATGTGTCAAACCTCTATGGTTTAAATGTATCTATATACTAAATTTGTTGCGAAAAGTTATAGGTAAGAACAAAGATACCGATAACTGATTGTCTTCCATGAATATCTGCAGGAACTGCAGGTTGTTTTGCGTCATCTTGTTTTACTCATTGACATAATTCTTATACGCTATCAATAGTTATATCAATGTGTTGAGAATCAATAAGGGACTTTAGTCCCACATTGGAAAAAGTAGTATGAAGAGGAGTTGGAACCTCTATATGTAGCAAGTAGTAGCCCATCAATAAAATCATCAATTATTCATTTTCTACATGGTATCAGAGCCATAACCATCCACCCCTCCGGGTCCAGCGGAGCCCCCCCCCCCCCCCCCCCCCCACCACTACGGGCTCCAGCGACGACCCCCCCCCCCCCCCCCCCCCGATCTTTTTAGTTTTGTAATTTTTTTTTGTTATGTAATTTTTCTTGTTGTTTTGTAAAAAAAAAAGAAAGAAAAAAGAAAAGAAAAAACGAAAAGAAGAAGAAGTAAAAAACAGTGTTACACCGTCTGGAGTGAACAAATGAACACATGCTTTATTTGTTCCTCGATCTTCACATCGGAATCTACACAGAGAATGATCGTGTTTTCTCCACGAAGAATGATCATGTTTTCTTCTGTATCCTGACGTGTTCATTTTACATGTGCGTGCCGGTGTTGGCCACGTTTATAGCGCATTCGTAGAGTAGAAGACGACGAAGCTGCCGACGACTAGCAGTTAGCAGCTGCCGCCGCCGACGACTAGAGATACAGTTGAAGAGGCCATGGATTCGATCGCTGGAAAACTGACAACACAAGAGATGAAGGCCTTGGTTGATGATATCTTGTCGAAGAGATTGACCGAGGCGACCCCTAGTGTGACCCATACTGATGTGGATCCGTCACCCTACAAAATGGGGAAGTTGGAAAAGCTGGAGACGAAGTTAGAAGGAACGCCCAACTACTTGAAATGGTCGCGGCAGGCGATGCGGACGTTGAAGGGACGTGGCTTGGTTGGTTATGTCAATGTCCAAATCAAGGCACCTGCTGATCCCTCCTCAAAGGAGTTTGCTATTTGGAAGATTGTCAACAACGTAGTGACTGGGTGGTTGACAGCCTCTTTGACCGACCAGGTGTCGGACAATGTAGAGACAATGGAGGGTGCTGCTGATATCTGGCGGACTTTGAAGGAAATGTACTCAGGCTCGGGCAACCCTATGCGGATCTTCCAACTACAGGATGAACTCGATAAGGTGGCACAAGACGAACGTACCATCTCCGAGTACGCAGCTCTGTTGAAGAAGTACTGGTCTGATCTGTATCACTATGATCCTCTTGGGACGGATGATGCACAAGTCGAACCGGCGTTTGCAAAGCATTTTCAGACGTTCCTGGCGTATATTTCGCGGCAACGGATGATGAAGTTCTTGAAGGGGCTCAACCTTGTGTTTGAGCAGAGAAGGAATGTACTACTTGCACAACCCACGCTTCCAATCTTAGAAGAAGCCATAGCTGCCATGGCACAAGAAGAAGCTCGATTGAAGTTGATGCCCAGCAAGGGCTACTTTCAGGGGGAGCAAGCTGCTGTTGAAAAGTCTGTCCTTGCCGTCTTCAATCAGCCTCCCTCTGCGGGAGGTATTTGCCACAACTGTGATGACTCGGGACATTACATTAGATTTTGTCCAAAACTCCTGCGAAGTCAGTCAAATGATCGCGGACGGGGCCGTGGAGGACGTCATGGTGGTAGAGGTAGAAGGAAAAATTATTTTGGAGGACACAAAGCAAATCTGGCGGAAGAAGGGGAAGACATTCAATTGGCTGAAATAACCCCTCTTGAGAGGGAGTTCATTGCGAGGTTACGAGGCACGAAGCTGGGTTCGGACGACAGTCAAGTTACTCCTGGGACGTCATCTATCTCAGGAGATCACATCACTTGCTTTGCCTAAACCAGCACAAGTATACCTGCGCGAGCTCTTGCATCTGTTCATCAGCCAGGTTGGATTATGGACTCTGGGGCATCTCGACATGTCACGGGGTCCCGCGGTGAGTTCCAGGACTATACTCACGTACCGATGCCGGAGAGTATTCAGACTGTTGATGGTACCTCCAGACCTGTCATGGGTAAAGGCACTGTCGCATGCACCCCTTCCCTCACTCTCACAAATGTCTTACATGCTCCATCTTTTTCTGTCAATCTTATATCTATTAGTGCCATTATCCTTGACCTAAACTGTACTGTTTCCTTTGACATTCCTACGATAACTTTTCAGTAGAAGGGGACAGGACGACGACTAGGGACTGGCACATGGCATAAGGGACTGTGGTACTTGGACAGGATCGGACTGGACGAAGCATTGGCCTCTCTAGTAGCAGACACACAACTGGACGCTTCATGTCGCAGTGTAGAAGACGAATTACTACTCCACCACCAGCGTGTCGGGCATTCTTAATTCCTTTCAAGTTATTAGTCGGATGTATCCATCCTTATATCAAAGGGCTGATAAAAGAGAAGTTATTTTGTAATGCATGTGAGTTGGAAAAACATACCAGGAGCTCGTATGCGAGCTCAGGAAATAGAAGTTCCGCTGCATTTGATATGATACATTCGGACGTATGGGACCCTTGTCCTACAACCGGTATTAACAGTTTTAGATGGTTCGTCACTTTTATTGACTGTTATACCTGCGTGACCTGGGTCTACCTTATGAAGAATAAAAGTGACGTCCTTGAGGCTTTTCAGGATTTTCATCGCCGGGTGGAAACGCAATATAACGTTAAAATAAAGTGTTTCCGGTCTGACAATGGGACGGAGTATACTAATAAGAGGGTTGCTGAGTATTTATCTACTCATGAAATACTACATCAAACTTCATGTGCCTATACACCGGCACAAAATGGTGTGGCTGAACGGAAGAACAGGCACCTGCTGGAGGTCGCACGGACGATGATGCTGGCTATGAATGTCCCGAAACACTTATGGGGACAAGCTGTATTGACGGCCTCTTATCTCATCAACAGAATACCGTCTCAGATATTGGACTGGAAGACACCGTTAGAGATGCTTACTGGTGCAACTACATTCACTGTTCCCCTAAAAGTATTTGGGTGTGTGTGGTTTGTCCAAGATAATAGGCCATGAGTTGGCAAACTAGATCCAAGAGCGGTTAAGTGTGTATTTGTCGGGTACATAGCGACTCAGAAGGGATATGCATGTTGGAGCCCAGTTGAGCGGAAGATGTTTGTTAGCATGAACGTTACATTCAGAGAACTGGAACCATACTATGGTTCGGATGCAGGTTCGACGTTTGATGACACACCTAATACAGAGGGTATTAGACGTGAGGGGGAGATAATAAGTCCAAACGTGGTAGTCAGATCGGTCCCGTGTCCGGTCGTGGAAAATTGGACAAAAGGGGAAGATAGCAGTGACTCTGATATGGAGAATGAAGAAGAAGATGCATATGTTACGCAGGGGAAGATAAGAGAAAATGAGCTACAAGTCTACATAAGGAGACAACAGAAGCCCAGTACTGTGCCGTGTCCATTGCCTACAGTGCCGTGCCCATTGCCTAGTCCCTCGTCTACTCCTGTCCCAACTCTTGAAGATGTTGCCCCCACACTGAATTACTCTGATTCTGATGCGGATCTCTCTGACTCGGACGGTATGATCTCTCCACCACCTATTGCTCCCTCTCCACCACATATTGCTCCCTTAAGGAGATCTTCTCGCATCAATGCGGGTAAGGCTCCTAGTCGTTATGATGATTATGAACATGATATTGCCAATTTCTAGTCTTTTTCTAACATTTCTCCGAATTATCGAGCCTTCATTGCATCGTTAGACTCTACTTCTTTGCCTAAGTATTGGAAGGAAGCAAAGAAAGGTCCAAGGTGGAAAGCTGCAATGATGAAAGAACTTGGAACACTAGAGAAAAATAAGACATGGGAGCTGGTTTCATTACCCAAAGAGAAGAAAACTGTGGGATGCAAATGGGTGTACACAGTGAAGGAGACACCAGAAGGAAAAGTAGAGCAGTACAAGGCGAGGTTGGTTGCAAAAGGATACATACGATCATATGGCATCGACTATGATGAGACGTTTGCCCCAGTAGCGAAAATGAGCACGGTAAAAACTCTGGTCTCCGTTGCAGCAAACTATGGGTGGAAGCTATACCAATTAGATGTTAAAAATACCTTTCTCCACGGGGACCTACAAGAAGAAGTGTACATGGAGCTCCCGCCAGGATGCTACGCGACAGAATCAGACGGAGGGACGTCGCGTGGAAAAGTGTGTAAACTAAAGAAGTCGCTATACGGGCTAAAGCAATCTCCTCGAGCCTGGTTCGACAGATTCAGAAAGGTTGTTACTGGCATGGAATACCATCAAACAAATGCAGATCATACAGTCTTTCTTTCGCATGCAAGAGGCCACATTACTATACTTGCTGTATATGTGGATGATATAGTAATCACAAGTGATGATGAGGCCGAGATCACTAAGCTGAAATCAAAACTCGCGAAGGAATTTGAGATGAAGGATTTAGGAGCGATGAGGTACTTTCTGGGTATCGAGGTGTGTGACGACGAACAAGAAATTATTCTCTCACAAAGAAAATACGCACTAGATCTGCTAAAGGAGATAGGGATGCTGGGATGCAAAGTAGCAGTCACTCCGATTGACCAGAAGTGCAAGTTGGGAGCAGAAGCAGGAGAGCCAGTTGATCGTGAAAGGTATCAAAGACTTGTAGGGAGATTGATTTATCTGGGACACACTCGCCCTGATATCTCATTTGCGGTGAGTGTAGTGAGTCGCTACATGCATGATCCAAGAACGGGTCATATGGAAGCAGTGTTTCAGATCTTGAGATATCTGAAAGGGACGCCGAAAAAAGGGCTATGGTTCAAGAAGAATGGACGCATAGAAGTTGATGGATACTGCGATGCAGACTGGACAAGTTGCATAGATGACAGAAGGTCTACCACGGGGTACTGTGTCTTTGTAGGAGGAAACCTGGTCTTATGGAGAAGCAAGAAACAGTCAGTGGTAGCACGGTCGTCAGCTGAAGCAGAATACAGAGCAATGGCTCTGGGAGTGTCAGATTACTGTGGGTGAAAGCACTACTGACAGAGTTGAAGCTGGATAAGGGAGCACCGTTACATCTTCTGAGCGATAGTCAAGCTGCAATAAGTATAACCAACAATCCAGTTCAGCACGACAGAACGAAGCACATCAAGATCGATCGATTCTTCATCAAGGAGAAGCTAGAACAAGGGATGTTGAAGATTGACCATGTTCGCTCAGAAGAACAAGTTGCAGACTGTCTGACTAAGGGTGTTAGTTCATTGAGTCTGTCAAAGCTATGTAACAAGATGGAGATGATTAATATCTATCGTCCATCTTGAGGGGGAATGTTGAGAATCAATAAGGGGCTTTAGTCCCACATTGGAAAATGTAGTATGAAGAGGAGTTGGAACCTCTATAAGTAGCAAGTAGTAGCCCATCAATAAAATCATCCATTATTCATTTTCTACACAATGTTTAAACTATCATGCGCCACATGAGTTGGCATCCCATCCCTCTCACTGCAATTTTTCGAAACATCTCCTCTTCCATGCAATTCCTCTATTCTTCTCCCCTCCTAATGAACTTTTCTGTTATTTCTATTAGGTTACGTATATTTCTTTTGGTTATTAGAGTAGCGCATTCGATTTTATATCGCCTCCGCCATTATTTGGGTATCATAGCTACATGAATCTTCAGAAGGAAGTTGTATGTGAAGTAGAGAAACTTGATGGCAAACTGAATAGTGGTTCTCAACCCCTTGGGCTATCAAAATCAATGAACTAAAGAGTTTGGTTCAAGAACTTTAGGAAAATACTTACTACTTCCCATATCCTTCCCATCCGTTACTGGATAAATGCATGATCGCCCTAGGGGCTTACAAATGAAGATGAGATTCTGAAAACTGAACCAGGAATCCTTTTTATATATCACTTGCATAAGATTGAGCCTAATCTTCAAACTTTGACTTCAGTGTCACGAGGCTCCCACTTACGGATAGGTTCAAAGTGTACGCAGTCTTGCCCCATATATAGAGACATTATTTTCACGACTCGGACATGCATCCTTCGGGATGCAAACAACAGGAAATCCCAAAATTTAAGCTTGTGAGGTCAAAATGACTAAATGAACTAATGAAGAAGAGTTGAGAAAGCTTTAGAAGAAGTTTACAACTGAGGATTGTGCTGAAATCACCAATCTGAAGCTACACCAATTTTGGCAGGGAGTATCCCGTCACCCATAGAGGAATATATGTAGTAAAGAAATTTCATCTCACACTTGCTGAGAAGGCTAAAAATGAAGATATAGGGTACGGACACGGTACAGATACATGCATTTTTAGATAAGGTACGAGATAGACACCTGTGTTGAAGGAATACACTCGTGATATAGATACGGACATGATACAGATACGAAGACCATTTTCTCGTGTTCGTGCAATATAGACTAAGGATATGAGAATGCATCTAAGAACAAAAAGTATATATATGGATATGATACAGATAGGGAGACCATTTTCTCGTGTCCACGCAACATAGACTAAGGATATGAGAATGCATCTAAGAAGAAAAAATATATACGGACATGATATAGATACGGAGACCATTTTCTCGTGTCCATGCAACATAGACTAAGTATATACGTACTTGATCAATTGTCTGAAATTTAGAAGGCGGAGTTCTGTAAATGCGCTTGGTTCTCTCCTCGGGAGGTGCTGCGTACACTCTACTAAGCTTGCCTCTCAAAATGGTGTACATGTCGTCCTCCACGGTCCACAGGCCGCCCTTCGCATCCTCCTCCTCGGACGAGAAGGAAAACCAGCCGGCGCTAGGCTCAGGCCTCATGGCGTCGGACGGAGACAAGATGCCGAAGCTGGAAGCCGGCGGGGGGTGGGCGCAGTAGGAGCAGCCCCTGAGTCCTTGCACTGCGGAGCCTTTCCTGCTCTTGAACTTGAGGTGGCTCAAGATCGCGCTCCTCAGTTTGGCAGGCTTCTTCCCTTTGTTCTTCACGACGACGGCCGTCGCCATGCTTAGAGGATAGAGGGTGACGACGTACGTTATGTCGAGCGAGCCGTCTCCATTTGTGCAGCTCAACTCCACCTGAAAAAAAAGGAGAACACACCAATGTAAATTCAAACTGTCACTATGTTGCAGACACACCCAATACGACACAACATAGTAAGGACACGATGCACCGACACAGCACCTGTTTTAGTGTGCTTCCAGGCAGGGCCGGCCCTCGAGTAAGCCAGACAATTCTTCGGACTTGGGCAACCCCCTCTGCTTAGGACAACCTCCACGGATGACCCTCTAGGATCGGTTTACAATAAGGATTAAGGGACAACCAAAACTAGCTCCGGAATATGGAAACCCAATTCTGTTTCCAAGTTGTGTTCAAGATGTATTTGATACGTGTCTGGCACGACACAAATTCAGGATTTTTTTTTTTTTTTGGTAGTGTCTGTTCTTTCTAGTTAAGCCATTTTGTCACACTACAAAAATTGACAAGAGGTGTCCACTTTTGGCAGTCCTGTAAATATTCAGATTGCCAAAATTTTGATTGGCAGTCCTGTATCCACTTTTGGCAGTCCTGTAAATATTTAGATTGGCAGTCCTGTAAATATTCAGATTGCCAAAATTTTGACAGTGCTGATTTTCAAAATTTTGACACTTCTGATACGTACACTGTCAAAATTTTGACAGTCCTAAAATTTTTGGTAATTCTGAATAGTCATAGAATTGCCAAAAACTGATAGCCACTAACCATTTTCTGTAGTGGCCTTAACTAACTTGATAAGTATTTTTTTTTTTCGAGTAATTCAAGGATATGTAGTGCCTTACATTTTCCAAGTATGAATATACCTGAACAGCATCAATGGAGTCGGAGTCAGCGTCCTTGACAACCCACTCGGCAGCAGCCCAAGGAGACGGCTTCGACTCGTCGTTGAGAACCAGGCCGAGCCCGCCTCTCGCTGGGCCGGTGCCTGCGGCGTCGGGCAGGGTGTGGAGCACCTCCTCGAAGCCGTCGTCCTTCCAGTAGACCTTGGGCCTGTAGGAAGTCACCAAGCCATCGGGGATGCGGAGGCGCAGGGAGCTGCCGTTCCTGACCGAGAGCTCGACCGAGGGGACGTCGCCTTCGTCCTGCGTGAACCTGATGCCCTTGCGGCCGAACTTCTCGTCGAGAGCCTGGGCCGGGAGGGATTGGGTGGAGACGGCCGTGGCTCTGACTGGGGAGATGGGTTTGGAGGGGTGGAGGGGGAGGAGGGAGGCCATGGGAGGTTGAGGAGGAGGAGGAGGAGGAGAGTACTCCCCTTGCTCTTACTTAGAAGATGAGGACCTCACATAGCAATAGCTATATGCGTGGGGATGGATGGATAGATAGATAATTAGATATTGTTGTCTTTATTTTGACAAATTTTAAAGGCACTCCACGTTTTACTGCATGACAGTTCTAATAGGCAAATGTTAAAGGCCACCCCAAATTACTAAGGACAATCCTCCTACTAAGGGCAATCATGAATTTTTTTATTTTTTTACTAAGAGCAATCAAAGTTGTACAAGTTTACTAAGAGCCACCGAGAAAAAAAAAATTGTGAAGCCCTGCAGTCTGTTATTCCCGGGACTTGATCAAAGATGGAAAAACAGATGCAATCGAGATCTGAGATGTCCCACAAAACTTTGCAGAGAGCAAACTCAAGATCTACGATGGTATAAAAAATCAAATAGCCAAATTACAATCTGAAGGAGGAAAAAAGAGAAGAGAAGATCTCTCGTTCTTCCTTGCAAACGTGTTGCAATTGGGACAGAACGAGTTACAATAAAACTAGAGAGAGATGAGAAGAAGAACAATGCTGGGGTGTCAAAACACCGTTGCTCAAAGCAAGATTCGCCCCACACGATCTGCTTCCAGGAACCAGCAAGTTGAAGAACTTGTGGAACGCTCGAAGTCACCTTTGTTCAGACTCCTCGGATGGACTAGCAATGGCGGCAGCAACTCTCTCTCTCTTTCTCCTTTTCTAACTTGTAATTTTCGTTCTATTCACAAGGAGGCCAAAAGAGAGTATATATAGAGAGAGGGTGGAAACCCTAGCCGCCTCTTCAGTTATGAAAAGATTGAATCAAATCACAAAAAGATAGCAACGAATTAATTCTAATCCCACAAAGATAGGAACTGAATTAATTCAAATCCCACAAATATAGTAACGAAATTAATTCAAATCCCACAAAGATAGGATCTGAATTAATCGCATAGATTTACCCTTTCCATAACCGATTTGAAATCTGCACAGTCTGCGTAGCCCTCCATGCGGCAGCAGCAGCAGCAGCCAGGCCGTATGGACCGCTTGGGCCGCATGGACCGCATGTGCCGCATGAGCCGCATGAACCGCATGAGCCGCATGGACCGCATGAGCCGCATGGACCGCATGAACCGCATGAGCCGCATGGACCGCATGGACCGCATGGACCGCATGACCGCATGAACCGCATGGCCGCATGAGGCCGCATATGAGCCACATGCCGCATAAGACCGCATGGCCGCATATGAGCCGCATAAAGACCGCATGACTGCTGACGTGCTAAGTGCGCCAACAAAACGCCACATTACGCCTCATGAGCCCATGAGCCCGAGTCCGAGTCCGAGTCGCTAAGCCCCTTTGGGGCTTAGCTCCAAGTGGAATTAATCTAAGAGAATGACAAAAGCATTAATGCTTAATCCTTGGAGCCTTATTCTTACCTCCTAGTAAAATCACCCACATGGTTCCCTCCTTAGGGTCACCACCCCATGTGCATCTCTCAACAACACACCCAAGTATATATGTTGAGATAACTCATGGTACTTTTCCGATGTGGGACTATAATTTTACAAGGCATGTTGAGAGCAAGCTCTCTCCATATAAAAGAAAGCACCAACAATCTCCCATATATCACAACATATATATGTGTCCAGGGTTGAGCGTTCCCCACAGTAACTGTCCATTTTGCATTAGGATAGATGTCGCTGACGACTTGAATCTTCCCGCATGGGTTAAATAACAATGTGATACAAGAATGGACTACGCCTTGAATTCTGCCCCACAATTGTAATTCTTCCCACTCACAAAGTATAGTTACGTGTGCTTCTGGTTGCACATAAAAGGCCATGTGCCAGCCTGGTTTCAGTGTATAATTTTGGGCGTCTACAAGTTTACCCTCAAGAGACGGCCTGATATCTCTTTCCATACACTATAGGTGAGTTCTTTATTAAAGAGATATGGCATGAAGCCTTGCGCTTCCTTGCGGTGCTACGCCGCTATGACATGGCCTGAAGCCGAGGCATTACCCCTACCTGGAAACCTCATCGTAGTGTCATACTACTGTAGCATGAGGTCACAAGCCTCTTTGTAGTGCCAAACTACCCAGCATGAAGCCTAAGGCTTCCTTGCGGTGTTACGCCGCAACGACATGGCTTGCAATGCCGAGGCTTTACCCCTACCTGGGTACCTCATCGTGGTGTCGTGCCACTGTAACATGGGGCCATCCTCCCCTTTGTAGTGCTGTCTACAACTCTTTAATTACGTCATACAGCATTAGGCTACCTGCCTATTTGCGGTGCTACGCCGCTATGACTTGGCTTGCAAAGCCGAGGCATTACCCCTACCTGGGAACCTCATGGTGGAGTCATCCCACTATAGCATAGAGTTTCACTCCTTGTAGTGCTGCTCTACCGTGCTTCCTGTAAAGCACACCAGACATTCACTCTGCCTGAGAACTCATTAAGGCGTTTAAGCCAACCTTCCACAGGATTTGTTTTTCCGCAGAAAAATACATAGTAGACAACAGTGGTTAAGGGTCCGTATCCCTTCCATGTTCTGGAGAACAAGTACCCACTGTTACCTGATAGTTTCCCAGTCAGTGATCCTCCTTTGAACCAAAAGGTAGATGCCTAGTAGATTTCTCTTTGAACTAACAGCATAAAACTTTATGGTAGGATTACAAAGACACACTATCAGAATGCCTTCAAGCCCATTTTACAAGCTGTGTCATCGACCAACTGGCGCTTGAGGCCCTTTGTGAACGGATCTGCCAGGTTCTCCTGACTCCGAACATCAACCACTGCAATTACACCTCTTTTGATAAGATCGTGTACTGCCCTGTGCTTCAACCACACAGTCCTCTTCTTCCCGTTGAAGAGGTCATTTGATGCCACCGCCACAGTCGCCTGGTTGTCACAGTATATCGGTATCGCCGGTATCTGAGCCCCAACCACTGAAAGATCATACATGAGCTCCCGAAGCCATTCTGCTTCATCTGCTGCAGTTTCAAGTGCATAGAATTCAGATTCCATGGAGGAACGAGAGAGTATAGTCTGCTTCTTCGACTTCCACGATATAGCAGCTCCACCCAAGGAAAAGACATATCCACCTGTGGATCTCTCGCTTTCCACCTAACACCAGCTAGCATCACTGAAGCCTTCCACTACTGTCGGATACCCGTTGTAGTGCAGTGCATATGTCTGAGTCTTCTTGAGATATCTCATTACTCGCTTCACAGCTTTCCAGTGCTCAACCCCTGGGTTGCTTATAAACCAACTCAGCATTCCCACGACGAAAGCTATGTCAGGCCTTGTGGCAGTAGTTGCGTACATCAAACTTCCGATAACGCTAGAATACTCCAGCTGCCTGACGCTTTCCCTCGAGTTTGGCTTCAGCTTCTGATCACACCTGTATGGCGTATCGATCCCTGGAAGATCCTTATACCCATAGCGTGTGAGCATCTTCTCAATGTAGTGAGATTGTGACAGCGCTACTCCAGTGTCTGTCCGGATGATCTTAATGCCCAATATGACATCTGCATCCCCCAAGTCCTTCATACTGAACTTGGTTGAGAGGAATTTCTTTGTCTCTGTGACACAGCCTATATCCGTACCTAGGATTAGCATGTCGTCCACGTACAGACAAACGATGACTCCTCTTCCATCAGCGAACTTTGTGTAAACACATTTGTCCGTCTCGCTGACTCTGTAGCCGTTTGACCTAATAACTTTGTCAAACTTCTCATGCCACATCTTGGGAGCTTGCTTCAAACCATATAATGATTTCACCAACTTGCAGACTTTGTCTTCAAGACCTTTGACGACAAATCCATCTGGCTGTTGCATGTAAATCTCTTCGATCAGCTCCCCATTCAGGAACGCTGTCTTTACATCCATCTGATGTATCACCAACTTATGTATAGCTGCTAGAGCGATTAACATCCTGATGGTGGTCATCCGAGCTACTGGAGCGTACGTGTCGAAGTAGTCTATCCCATGTTTCTGAGAAAATCCTTTGGCGACCAGCCTGGCCTTGAACTTGTCAATAGTTCCATCTGCCTTCATCTTCTTCTTGAAGATCCATTTACATCCAATAGGCTTTTCTCCTTCAGGTAGATCTACCAACACCCATGTGTTATTGGAGGTGATAGAGTCAAACTCGTCATTCACTGCTTCCTTCCAGAAGATAGCATCTCTGGTCTTCATTGCCTCATCATAGGTAAGCGGATCTGCTTCCACATGATAGGTGACAAAGTCATCTCCGAAATCTTTCGGTCTCCTCGCTCGCTTAGCTGACGGCTCGGCGAGTTCTGGTACAAGAGTTGTTTCATCAACAATAGCTTCTTCTTGGACTACTGGCTCGTATGAGATTTCAGTCTCATTAGTACCTACATCATTTTCCGGAATGTCCGAAAGAATAATGTTTTTGTCTTTTGCGAACTTGTCTTCCAAGTATTCAGCATCGCGAGATTCGATAATATGATTTGATTCAATATCAAGAAATCTCCGAGCATCACTCTTCTCGGCATACCCCAAGAAGATAGCCTTCGTAGTCCTTGTCCCCAGCTTCTGAATCTTCAGATCTGGAAGCTTCACATAAGCCAGACACCCCCACACTCGAATGACATTCAAGTTGGGTCTGACTTTGAACCAGAGTTCATGAGGAGTTACGTCCGAAGTTGCATATGGCACTCTATTCAGAATGAAAGTGGCCGTTAATGCAGCTTCTCTCCAATAGCATTTTGGAAGACCTGCAGTGAGCAGCATGGAATTCATCATTTCTGTTAATGTCCGGTTCTTCCTCTCTGCTACTCCGTTGGATTGAGGAGAATATGGAGCAGTAGTCTCGCATATGATTCCATATTCTCTGCAGAACGATGCGAATTCATGAGACCTGTACTCCCCACCTCGATCACTCCTTAACCTCTTGAGTTGTTGTCCAGTCTGCCGTTCAGCTTCGGCCCTGAACTCTCTGAACTTCTCGAAGGCTTCGTCTTTAGACTTGAGCAAGTAGACGAACGCGAATTTTGAGAAGTCGTCGATGAAGGTTATGAAATATTTCATTCCGGCCTTCGTGGAGAAATGTTTGAAGTCACAGATATCGGAGTGCACCAACTCCAGAAGATCTGTGCTTCGATTGACCCGATGAAAGGGTTTCCTTGTGATCTTCGTCTGAGCACACACTTCACACTTCTCCACCTTACCCCCACATTTGGAGATAAGTCCTAGACTAGACATTTTGTTGATTCTTTTACTATGAACATGTCCTAGTCTCTTATGCCACAACTCAAGAGAATAATCAGAAAATGCAACTGCATTAATGTCATCAAACTGGTTGACAAGCTGAAGTTTAAACATTCCTTCGGTTTGATAAGCCTTCCCAAAGTATGTTCCTTTCTTGGACATAACCATCTGACCAGCGTTGATGTCCATCCTCAAGCCTGCGTTGCAGAGCAGGCTCCCAGAGATTAGGTTCTTGGCAATCGCAGGAACATGCTTCACTCCTTGAAGCGTCAGAGTGTTCCCAGAAGTGAGTTTCAGTTCCACGGTCCCGATCCCCAGAACTTCAGCTTGGGCCTGGTTCGCCATGACAACCTTCTCAGATATCGGCTGGTACGTGACGAACCATTCCTTGCCTGAACAGACATGGCAAGTCGCACCAGTGTCTATCCACCAGTCAGAGTCAACCCCCACAGTTGTGACCTGTCCGATCATAGCAACAACGTTAGAAACCAATGAAACCTTATTAGGCTCACCTTTCTCTGATTGTTTAGGCTTAGATCTGCATTCACTCTTGTAGTGGCCTTTCTTGCCATAATTATAACAAGTCACGTGGGACTTATAAGTCTTCTGTTGTTTGAAAGAAGGACCCTTCACTTTTAGATTAGCGAAGTCCTTCTTCTTGGGATGAGAAGCCGCCTGCTTCCCCTTGGAATCTCTCGTCTGCACAAGATTGGCTTTAGCCAACTGTTTGGACAGAGTGTCCACCTTCTGTTGAGAACGCATCTCGTCCTCAACATGGATCTCTTGAAGTAGATCTCCCAAGCTAATGTCTAGCTTCTTTCTGTGCATCCTTGCATAGAAGGTACTCCATCCAGCAGGAAGTTTTGAGACGATCCCTCCGACGACAAACTTGTCGGGAAGGGGCATCTCTTCGTTTTCCAGTTTCTGACGCAGCTTCAGAAATTCCTTCACCTGTGGCAGCATGGACTTTTCGTCCTCAAAGAGCAATTTGTGATATTTTTCAACCACAAACATTTTGCTCCTGTTCTTGTCTTCTTTATACAGATTTTCCACAGACTCCCATATATCTCTGGCAAGTTCCTTCTTCGAGTAGGATTCTGCCAGGGAGTCCTCCATAGCATTCAGGATGATAAGCCTGCAGATGCTATTTTCTCTTCTCCATTTGGCCTGGAGTTTGGTAGCCGCGTTGATGGCAGCAGTAGATCCAGTGTCTGGAACAGAGGGTTCTTCCTCCAACAGAACATGATCAACATCTTTCAGTTGAAGAGTTAGGTATACCTTTCTCTTCCAGACTTGATAGTGCTCTCCATCGAACTTTTCCAACTTGCAGAAGTCCGATTGGAGGAGCGAAGCATTTATGTTTTCCATCTATACGGATCTTGCTTTGAGATTGTTATTCCCGGGGCTTGATCAAAGATGGAAAAACAGATGCAATCGAGATCTGAGATGTCCCACAAAACTTTGCAGAGAGCAAACTCAAGATCTACGATGGTATAAAAAATCAAATAGCCAAATTACAATCTGAAGGAGGAAAAAAGAGAAGAGAAGATCTCTCGTTCTTCCTTGCAAACGTGTTGCAATTGGGACAGAACGAGTTACAATAAAACTAGAGAGAGATGAGAAGAAGAACAATGCTGGGGTGTCAAAACACCGTTGCTCAAAGCAAGATTCGCCCCACACGATCTGCTTCCAGGAACCAGCAAGTTGAAGAACTTGTGGAACGCTCGAAGTCACCTCTGTTCAGACTCCTCGGATGGACTAGCAATGGCGGCAGCAACTCTCTCTCTCTTTCTCCTTTTCTAACTTGTAATTTTCGTTCTATTCACAAGGAGGCCAGAAGAGAGTATATATAGAGAGAGGGTGGAAACCCTAGCCACCTCTTCAGTTATGGAAAGATTGAATCAAATCACAAAAAGATAACAACGAATTAATTCTAATCCCACAAAGATAGGAACTGAATTAATTCAAATCCCACAAATATAGTAACGAAATTAATTCAAATCCCACAAAGATAGGATCTGAATTAATCGCATAGATTTACCCTTTCCATAACCGATTTGAAATCTGCACAGTCTGCGTAGCCCTCCATGCGGCAGCAGCAGCAGCAGCCTGGCCGTATGGACCGCATGTGCCGCATGGACCGCATGGACCGCATGGCCGCATGAGGCCGCATATGAGCCGCATGCCGCATAAGACCGTATGGCCGCATATGACCGCATGACCGCATGACTGCATGACTGCTGACGTGCTAAGTGCAAAGTGCGCCAACAAAATGCCACATTACGCCTCATGAGCCCATGAGCCCGAGTCGCTAAGCCCTTTGGGGCTTAGCTCCAAGTGGAATTAATCCAAGAGAATGACAAAAGCATTAATGCTTAATCCTTGGAGCCTTATTCTTACCTCCTAGTAAAATCACCCACATGGTTCCCTCCTTAGGGTCACCACCCCATGTGCATCTCTCAACAACACACCCAAGTATATATGTTGAGATAACTCATGGTGTTTTTCCGATGTGGGACTATAATTTTACAAGGCATGTTGAGAGCAAGCTCTCTCCATATAAAAGAAAGCACCAACACAGTCCGCCATCCTCGACGAGGTCTTCCGCACCTACTCCGACTTCGTCCTCCCCGGCACCGCCGGGCTCTCCCTCCCGGGCCTCCTCCGCACCTACGACGACGGTGCCGGCGACGTCGACGTCCTCTCATTCTCCTCCGCGGAGGACCTGGACGCCGACGCTCCCTCCTCCTCCGCCGCAGATGCTCCCTCCGATTCCGCCTCCGCTGCCGCCGCCGGCGTCGCGTTCGACTCCACGTGGGCGCTCCTCGACGACCTCGACATCCTCCTCGATCGCGGGGTACCTGGTGGCCAAGATGATGTTGGAAGACCCCTCCCACCTGGGGATGATCTCCCTCAAAGAGGACAAGGCGATGAAGCCCATGTTAAAGAGATCGGTTTCATGGAATTGTTAGGTCAAGATAATAGTCCCAAATCATTCTATCACAACCTTTTCCTTCCCAGATTTAGAAGGTTTTTTTGTTCATCTGACCTTTTTTTGTATGTACAAGACACTATATATTTATATAAATCAGCAAGTGGCAGTTCTAGATTAAAAGTGTAAGCTCTGCTCACAGAACTCTTTGCCTGGGTTTTTCAATTACGAAGTTTTGAGGAGCCAATCTTGAATGGTTCTGCTCACAGAACTCTTTGCCTGGAAAATAATTAATTGCTGCTTCTCTTGTGGATTAACTTATTCTTCAGTTAATCTTTACTGCAGTACTGCAATACTAATTGGAGATGCACTTTGGACTGCAGGCTCTGGACTGCAGGCAAGTCCTGCAGTCCTGGCTTCACTTTGGTGGTCCTTAGTGTTTTTAAAATGACAAACTTGTAATTTTTTTTAAAATTTGAAGCTGGTGGCCCTTAGTAATTTGGGGGTGCCTTTAACATTTGCCTTCCAATATTAAGGAGGACTGCCAATCTATCTTATTATTCAAAAAAATTAGGACTGTGCCAACAAGTTGGCAGTCTTACTTTATGTTAGGACTGCCAACAAGTTGGTAGTCCTAGGACTAAATTGTCCTGGAGTAAAATGTGGAGTGCTTTTAGGAATTACTTTTATTTATCCCCTCTCTCTCACACTACTTTTACTTGAGAGATGCTATATGTATCTCCAAAAATCTCATCCCTCTGTCCCTCTGTCATGTGTCACTTTCTTATTGATCGAAGCAAATAAAGGAAGATATTGGGGAAAGATATAATCGAATATGAGAGGATCACGTGACGGAGGGATATGAAGAAATAAAATTTTGGAGGTATATAAAGTATTTTCCATTTTACTTTTACTTGTTCTTTTTTATGTGTAACTGAAATAACTGCTGAGTGAAAAAAGAGAATCTGTTATTATTTGTGTATCATTTTTTTTTAATTCTTTCTTACTTCTTTCTATTGTGTTTGATTATGAAGAGTATAACCAGAGCAGCTCGCAAGCTCGACTCGATTTCGTTAACGAGCCGAGCTTGAACAGGAAACGAGACTCGATGGACCTGATTAGTTTGAACATAGGAAGCTCAGTTAGGGCCTGTTTGGTTCGGCCCAACTGAGCTGAAAGTGGGGACTTTTGGAGGGTTTCACCGGATCTGAAGGGAGTTTCATTGTTTGGTTCGGCCGAGTAAATGGACTTGAAGTCCATTGATTGGACTGTGGAGCAGTCCCTGTCTCCTCCGAAAACCCCCATTTGAGTTCCGCCCCATTTTTGCTTGAAGTCCATGGAACTGGAGGAGAGAGACTCTTGATCTCCCGAGAAGTGGTTGCTGTCGAGGAGTTGGGTCCGCTCTTCCGCTGTCCTCTGCAGATCTAGTGGTTTTCCTCCCTAATCTAGTATTTTTTTTCCCGGATCTAGTAATTTTCTGCTCATTTCTTCCCATTTTTTTTTCCGATCTAGTAATTTTCTTATAGATCTTCCATTTCTTTTAATATTTGCCTATGGATCTGTCATTTTCCTCCGAATCTAGTGATTTTCCTCCCCAATATCTGTCGATTTAGTTTTTTCTTGTATAAATCCGTCATTTTGTTATAGATCTGTCAATTTTCTCATTTTTCGACCAAATTTCATATGGCAAATAATTGGAAATTGGACAGCTCAACTCGGGAAAAAAATGGGAAAAAAATCACTAGATTCGGGTATATTGGCTTATGGATCTGTCATTTTCCTCCGAAAAATTTGGGGAAAAAATCAATTAATTCTAATATTTCATATGGCTTATCGATTTTATTTTTTCCTGTATAAATCTGTCATTTTGTTATAGATCTGTCAAATTTTCCATTATTCGACAAAATTTCATATGTAAAAAATAGAAAAAAAATTGGGGAAAAAATCACTAGATAATGGGTCGATCTGTCAAATTTTGTTATGGATCTGTCAATTTTTTTACATATGAAATTTTGTATCGTATGTTTATAGTGGGTCGATTTGGTTGGAATGGAAAAAAATATTGGGATAAATATTGAAAAAAAATAATGTTTATAGGGTTGCCCGAGAGTACATTTTCCATCGGGCATGGCTAGATAATTTCATGCAAGACAAGTAGTCTTGTAGCAATCGACTGCATTTCCTATCTTTGTAGCATGCTGCTATTTTCTGTTAATTCACTGCTTCATCTATGCTTTTCATATCTTTGTAGCATGTCGTTCTACGTTGTTTTGAAAGGAAGAAAGCCAGGGGTGTACACAACCTGGCCTGAATGTCACATGCAAGTGAATGGGTTCAAAGGCGCTTGTTATTTCAAGTGCCGAGATTATGAGGAGGCAATGGGTTACTTCCACTCTAATTACAAGGATGAACGATGTGGAAATAAGGGGGAAGAAGTGCGCAATGGCCACCCATGGGCCATTATTGTCACTTTGGGTTTTCTAACATTACTTGTATCGATTTTAGTATGCATCTCTTTTATGTAGTACCAACTTATTTGTGTAGACCCAAGTTCTTTTTGTCTGCACCTATAATGTAATGACAATGTAATGACAATGGGTATGTACTGTTTGGGTGCAGGAGTTGTCTTCGAATGAGCTACGAAGGTGCAACCTAATTACAAGCTAAAGTTGGTGGCCTCCCCTACCAATGTGGTGATGGACGGAGGTAGCCAACTTGTAGCCTAGTTTTAGACCATGATGAGGAAGGTGCAACCTTTGAGTCTAAAATGCTATGTCGGTCCCGACAACACAAATGAGGAAGTTGCCCCACGATGAGAACCAAAACTTGATGGCCTCCCCCACCAATTTGGTGATGGATGGAGGTAGCCAAGTTTTTAAATTGGCGATGATGAGTGGGATGGTGAATCCTTTGAGCCAATCACTTTTTTTTCAGTCTCCAGTATCAAGTTTTTTTTACTGATTTCAGTTTTGGGCACTTTAATTTCAGTTTTGGGTTAATGATGAGTTTTGCTTTCTTGAAATCTTATATATGGGCTGTGATGAGTTTTGCTTTCTTGAAATCTTATATATGGGCTGTGATGAGTTTCAGTACCTCCTACTTATGGCCTATGCTGACTTGTGTTTCTTTGTGAAACAAATAATGATATTTTGGGCTATGATGACAATGCATAACTTGGTGACTTCAATTTTTCCTGAAACTGACTTGTGTTTCAATGTGAAACAAATAACAGTACATGTTCCCAGCAATATGACATGTTCCCAGCAAATATGGTACATGTGTCAATTTTATGTTACGCAGGAATTTACATTTTTATATGTTCTTCGTATGATGATATTTTCGAAGAAAAATTTGCTACATTCTGAGCCCATAATGTTCTCCTGAACAAGTTTTAATTATTTTCAGATTTCATACTCTGAGCCCATAATGTCCTTGTGAACAAGATCTTGTTTCGTTGTATCATATTGCTGGGAACATGTCATATGGCTGGGAACATTTCCCATTGCTGGGAACATGTAATATTTGCTGGGAACATTTAAATATTTGCTGGGAACAAGTCATATTTGCTGGGAATATGTCATCTTGCTGGTTTTCTATGTCATATTTGTAGGGAACATGTATCATATTTGCAGAGAACATGTATCCTACTTTGCTACATTCTGAGCCCATAATGTTCTCCTGAACAAGTTTTAATTATTTCCATTCTTCATACTCTGAGCCCATAAATTCCTTGTGAAGAAGATTTTGTTTCATTGTATCATATTGCTGGGAACATGTCATATTTGCTGGGAACATGTATACTTGCTTCAATTATTTTCAGAATTTATTGTGCTATTGTGTTCTCCTGTGAAGAAGATTTTGTTTCATTGTTCCATTATGTTCTCCTGAACATGTTTCAATTATTTTCAGAATTCATACTCTGAGCCCATAATGTCCTTGTGAACAAGATTTTGTTTCATTGTATCGTATTGCTGGGAACATGTCAGATTGCTGGGAACATTTCCCATTGCTGGGAACATGTATACTTGCTGGGAACATGTATCATACTTGCTGGGAACATGTCGTATTGCTGGGAACTTGCTGGACATATCATATTTGCTGGATACGTGTATCATAATTGATAGGAACATGTATCATATTTGCTGGGAACATGAATACTTGCTGAGAACATATCATATATGTTGGGAACATGTGTTCATTTCTGGGAACATGTATCATATATGCTGGGAACATGTCATCTTGCTGCGAACATGTATCATATTTGTTTGGAACATGTATCATATTTGCTGGAAAAATATAATCGTGCAATTTGCTGGGAACATGTCAATTTGCTGGGAACATGTCATCTTGCTGCGAACATGTCAATTTGATGGGAACATGTTTCATAATTTTTTTCGGTTGTGAAACCGTTTCTCTGCTGCCAAAATCGGTTGGAAATGTTGAAAATTTATTTTTGGGTAACCTTACCATTCTTCATGAGGGTGATTATATCACTTGCAATGTCCTAACCAAACACACAAAGTCCATCAACGCCACTTTCAAGTGGTCATCCAAACAAACTACACTGTAAGTGCCCACTTGCGGGGGGACAAAAAGTTTGCCAACCAAACACTTTTTGGAAGGTGGAATGTATTGTAACTCAAATGAGTTACAATCCCATGAAACTCCCACTTTCACACTTTCATGCACCTACATCCAACCAAACAGGCCCTTAGCTAGATACTCTTGGCTATACCCTCTCGTGATCCTCAGTGATATATATATATATATATATATATATATATATATATATATATATATAGCTTAATTGTACTTTGCTACCCTCAACTATTCCATTTTTTCAACTTGATACCCTAAATTTTTTTTTGTAACAAGTTGATACCCAAAAAAATTTGGGACGAAAATACCCCTGCTCAAACCTTAAAATTACCTCCCTCCCCCACTCCGGCTACCCCCTCCCTCCCGCTCCGCCTCCCCTCCGGCCACCCCCTCTCCCGCGTCCGGCCAACCCCCCTACCTCCACCGCCGCCGGCCGCCGCGGCAGCAACAGCAGCCAACGCAGCAGCAGCAGCAGCCGAAGCCGCCGCCGCGGCGGTGGCGCCGGAAGCAGGAGGGGGGGTTGGCCGGACGTGGGAGAGGAGGGTGGCCGGAGGGGAGGCGGAGCGGGAGGGTGGGGGTGGCCGGAGTGGGGGAGGAGGGAGGGGAGAAGGGAAGAGGGAAGGGATAAGGGCATTTTGGGATTTTTTGAAAAATTAGGTATCAAGTTGAAAAAAAATAATAGTTGAAGTATCAACTTGTTACAAAAAAAAGTTTAGAGTATCAAGTTGAAAAACCGGCATAGTTTAGGATAGCAAAGTACAATTAAGCCTATATATATATATATATATATATTTTTTTTTTTTTTTTTTTTTTTTTTTTTTTATATATATATATATATATATATATATATATATATACTTTCGACATAATAGTATATATATATTTTCGACATGTTATTATGTATTTTACTACACCTTTCTGATAACCTACTTCTCGTCCAGGCACATGGGAGGAGATCTACTTGTCCCACATGAGGACTGAGGTCTATATAGAGGTATACCCTGATCAACAATAGGACATTCATTACCTTATCTATTTGTTTCACTACTACAAAAATCGTTAACAATGACACTTCATAGATGACACTCATAAAAAAATGTCATTAATATTATTTTTAATGTCGCATCGTTAGATGATTGTCATTACTAATGTAATCAATGACATAAAAAAAACATAATATCATAAAAAGTATATTAAGATGACAATTAAAAAATAAGGGTCCTTGAAGAAATTTATGCATGTCATCTTTTATGTATAGAAGAAAAGATGTGGAATATATGTTTGAGAAATGTTCTTAATCTTTCATTTCCAATTTCTTATATACTAGCTTGGTGGAATCCTCTTTCTCTCTCTCTTAATTTCTCACACATAATTAGGTCTATGATTTTTTTCCTCCCAAATCCAATTTCAATCCCAATCAACCCGACACCCTTCTTCTTCCTCCACGAATCCTCTACTGGCCATCTATCCATCGAGCTTCCTTGTCGACTTCTCTAACCGACGTTCACCAATCCTGATTTTCTCGACTAAACCAACGTCGACTGGAGAAGTCGACGGGCTCCAACTCGTGGCCGCTGCCCCCATCTGACGGGCTCGTGGCCGTTGCCCCACCAAACTTCCTGACAGCGCTACCGCCGTCGACCCGTGGCCTTCTCTAGCCGATTTTCCATCAACGCCTCCTCGGCTCCGCGTCGACGACCCCCCTCCATCTCAACCGATCTGACTCCAATTCGGTTATAGAATTCGGTTAACTTTAAAAATCAATTAACTTATTTTTTTTCTGTTCCATATTTGTAGATAATAATATTATGGATACGTCTTGGATGTTTGCTGATCGATTAACTTAGGAATATGATGATGGAGCCAAAATACTGTTCAGACACGAGTATATCATTACACTATTTGGACACGATTGCACACACACTATATCGATTTAGACGCATCCTATGTAACAGCCCCAGCGTGTCATATGTAAGGGGATTCATTTCATGAAACTGACAGTGTCTTACATTGGTTGTCTGATTGTGTCTTACATTGGTTGTCTTATTATACTTGTAATGATGTGCTACAAGGTTGTAAAGTTGGGCCTAACTTGACAAATAGCAATTTTATTCCAAACATAGGTCATGTGTGGTGATTTAAATTGAAACATATTCTTTATCTTCATTAATTAATGTTGAATATGAAGGGATTAGGAATGTTATGGATTAACTTTGTAAACTGGTACACTATAAAGACACGTTCAGGTCTAACAAACAACAAACTACTGCATAGAAGAGTCACTAGATGCTGGGTGCACCTGAAAGCAAAGACACGTTTGGAATGATAGTTTATCCGAGGATGAGGAGTTTGAACAGAGAGGACTTGCTTCATTGGTTGTTTCCAAGGTTATACACAAATTTCTACTGTTGATCTTCTGAGTTAATTTCAAATTATAAATGACTAATTTATATAGGTGACATGCTTGCGCTGGTATTCTATTTTTTTTCCCAGGTCTTTTACTACCTTGATGAAATTAACGACTCCCTGTCATATGCGCTTGGTGCCGGCTCTCTGTTTGATGTTTTAGAAGATTCTGATTATACTCTTACACTACTTGGTCGGGACAACTTTTATATTTCAAACATTTGTTGGCGCCAATTGAGTGTCTGTTGGTAATCTTTGTTCTGGTGTATTGTTTAGCGAAAGCTATAGATGAATATGCCAGCATCAAGTCCAAAACCAGAAGTAGCGAAGAAGGAAAATTGTTGGATCCTAGATTAGAAGCTATAGTGGAAAGAATGCTGGACAAGTATGTTACTGTTACTTTGTTCATCAAGTTATACTATTTTGTACCATATTTGGTGATACTTTGTGTAATGCAGGTGCATTTCAGATGGAAAATATCTGCAGCTATGGGGATGGCTGTCGAGTGTAGAAGATTAGATTGGCTAGAGGAAGCAATTACCTGCAGTGATAATGTGTAGGGGGCTAGCTCTTATTATTGCATAAATCTGGCACATTCTTTTGTGAACTACAGAGAGTATCGTTGTGAGGTAAGGATTCTTCTTCTCACAAGAGTATACGATTGACTCGTAATCAGAAAGAAAAACATCTAAAAATAGAATAAGTTGGGAAGTATAATGATTAGGAAGGAGAAAAGAGGTGTAGCTGGAGTGACCAGATTATCTGATATAAACAAGTATCCACATTGTGTGTGGAAACAATAGTACCATACCCTTTCCATTTATTACTAAAAACAATAGGACTTTGCTGAAGAAGTGTTTCCCTCCTGTTAATTTCGGACGGACTCCATAGGTAAGTTGTTCTTTGTTACTTGAGGTTACTTGAATGTCCCAGGTGGTGAAGATGACATAGTTGTTCCTAATTAAAATGACCAAAACTAATGTGTTGAAGCAAAGTGCATGCAGAACAATATCGAATTATCTTCAATCATGCAAATGCATATGTTTTGGTTCACTACATTGTCATTGAAAAGGCATTTTGATACTTGATTGTCACTACCCATAATTACTGTGTGATGCATAATCCATTCAATAGTTATCTTAGAATTGTCTTGCTGAATGAGTAATATACTCTTCCTTTTCTTCTATATATAGTTTTCTTCTGTTGTGGTTTTCATGCTTTCTTTCATCACTTAGTTTTGCTTAATGCAAGCTTAACTTTCTGCAAGTACAGCTTTTTTTGGAATTTCTATATCCATTGTAGAGTTCTATCTCGCTCATACAAATCTTACTAAAATTAAATTAACTACTTTGAGATCTAATATATCCATTTAATAGTTATCTTATAATAGTCTTGCTAAATGAGTGATGATAGTCTTCTCTTTTCTTCAAATTAATCGTTTAATGAGCTTTCATGGATAATATAAGATAAAAGGTAAAACTTTGACAGAAATAAGTGCATCAAAATAATGTTGCCGTTCACTGTTTAGTTAAAAATCAAATCCTTAATTTATGTGTTATAGTTACTACTGCCCTCAAACGCATAAGATGGAAGGTTCCCTACCTTGATATTCGATTGCATTATGTCAGCTAATAAGGGGAGGTGAATTTGACCATTTTGCCCTTATTTAACAACTAAAATAACGTTTTCATTTCCTGTAACAACTGAAATAACGTTTTCATTTTAACAAAACCTTGGAACCATTATCCAGAGAATTACTAGTTCTGGCTTTCTCCTTGACCCCGATCAACCTAACTGATCTTCTACTTTTAGATCCATGAGCCTGCAAAGGATCCAAGACTTCATGACCTAGTCTGTCAGGACATCATTACTTACCTCTTCTTCACGTAGCCTACATACATCACTGCGCTCACTGTAGTGAAAGGGGATTGAACAACCTCCCTTTGTTGTTACATAAAGGTAACATTAATACAATATCATTGTATCAATGTCTTCGGACGAGTTAAATATATTTACTGTTATCAGAAACCTAGCTTAACACTTAAATTGATTTTCTTTTTAAACAAGCATCTGCTGTTTGAATCAAAGACAACCAAACTGCTTATGGGGAACCCTTGTGTCAATTTTCAGAATCAGAAGCAGATTGGAAAATAGTCACCGGTGCTTGTGATTATAAAAAGGCTATTGCCTCAATAACGCTAGCAGGTTGGCAAAGAATAAGTGGGTTGAGTTATACTGATATGATTTATGAAACAAACATACCATGCTTAGGATCTCTATGGACTTGAATAGGCGAAGGGGCTAATACCCTTCCCCCACCCACCACCCCAAAAAGGCTAATAATCCTGATACATCTCATCTATCTTGATTTTTATTTTAAACAAAATTAATTAGGACCGGATTCCTATTTTATGAAACTAAATGTCCTCATATTTTGAGGATAAAGAAAGAAATTTTTGTTCCTTCTTTTCTGCTTTATCCTTAACGAAGATAGGATAATACTCAGTTTTTTTGTGTAGATATTATTATATACTACCTTTTTCAATATTTTTTTCTTTGTGAACATCTTGTAATTAAATTTAAATATATCAATGATATTGAGGAAACATTTTATCTCTAGTATTATTTTTCTCACTTCTTCCATATACTTTAACAATTATCTCTCCTAGTATAATCATCAAGTAAAATAAATAATAACATATCATTAATAATTAGTTGAAACAGAACATCAGGGATTCTCTACAGCGTTAGCCACAGTTGGTGTACAACCATGAGCGGTAAATGTCACAAACACTATGTCTAGCTGTTGTTAAATGTGGGATCCCTTAACACTAACGTGTGTGTTGTTGTAACAGAAAAATAGACCACCTGTCATTTGTATCTTCCCACGAGTAAATACTGTTGTGTCATAAGCTTTCCAAAATTCCATGTCTCAACTATGGTTCAATGTTATATGAATACTTGGTTGTTTTGTGTTGTTTTTTTCAAACGCTCTCAATTACATAATTTCATGAGCATTTAACAAACAAAATGTTATTTGAAATTGTTTCCTTATAATTACAATTGAATTCCTAAGTGGCCTATTAGCAATTTTTTCAAGTTCTAATGCATATTCATATATCTTTTATCAGTTTGTTTGATATGACTAACATGGGGGTCTAAAAATTTTTATCGACAGTTATACCACCCCCCCCCCCCCCCCCCCCCCCCCCCCACCCCACCCCCCAAAAAAAACACACAATATTAGTTGGTTCCGCTATTGATAGGGATGTCAATAAAGTTCTCTATACTAATAGAGTCATATCTTCTTTACTGAGTTTCAATGGGGTTAGAATCATGATCTTTATTATCAACTTAGTCTCTTCATAATGCTGCTCAGAGTAAGGTTATTTGGGAGTATCTAAGAATCCTTCAGATCTAGGTATGTCGAGGTGTCTACTTGAAGTCATATCTAAGTTTTTATTTTATTTTTATTCAATTACAGTTTTCTTTTGTGTAGTTTTTATGCTTTCTTTGTCATCTAGTTTTGCTCAATGGAACCTTAATTTTCTGCAACCACAACTTTTTCTTCGTTGGAATTTTTGTATCCAATGTACAGATTTCTCTCCCCCATTAAACTTACTAAATTAAATCAACACCTGTGAGATTTCTAACACATCCCACCTCCTTTAATATATGTATCCCTTTCATGAACTGTCTAAACGATTGCTCTTGCTGGATTCATGGATAGCAAGCCTGTCATGTAAGAAGCAGGTAATTTGGTGTTTGAAAAGATGGGAAAACAACTAGTTCTATGTGTTTAGGAAGGTGCATCAGTAGCCTTTATGATACACTTAATGCCTGTCAAGGTTCTAAACGGTAGTAAGCGGGTGCGCGGCGGAGAGGGTCCTCCTACTGCCTAGATGCTTGACATTTTGGACATTTTAAACTAATTACCACTGTTTTTTTGCAGGGACAAATAGCATTTTGAATGAATAATTTTTGTATACCCAAATTGATTTAGTTTTCATGTCTGGCGGGCCCTTGTGCAAAGGGGTGTTTTGTGAATTAGGCTATATATTAACTTTTTTGTGGAAATTCCTCTTACACTGTTGTAAATACCATTGCTAGTTTTGTTGTTGTTGCTATATGTTAGTCTGTGCCCCCTTGCTTTTTTTGATGTGTAATGTATTGGTCTTTTTTGAAATGACAATTAATGGTGCCCTTGTTCTTTATAAGGACTTTATGATTCAATGCTTCAGTTTGGTTAAAATGGGAGGGCTTTAAGTACTTTTTATTTGAAAGTTTCTTCGAATTGAATATATTTGATTGTCTGAGGTGGAAGTCATTTATGATGGAACTATTTCCCAGTTTCTCTAAAAAATATTTTACCATCAAGTGCTTATTGACAGACATGAATGGTTGCTTAGGAAGTCTAAATAGCCACTTGACATGTTGGAGTTTGCTACAGACCTTTTTTTGTACAATGTGGCTACAGAGAGCAGCTGCAGGTGCCTTGCGGACACTGCCATTTAAAATGATGAGAACAAGAACCAAGTTAGTGTTGTCTGCGTGTTATTTATTAAAATACTATTGGAAATCTGTGTATAACGTTTATAGAGTTTTGTTCTTGCATTATATTCCTGTTTGCAGATAGTAGAATGTGATGCTCTTCCTATCCTGACTCTCAACCTTAGATCCGAGGATGATGCCATTCACTATGAGGCGGTAATGCACACATCTGGTAACTCATATTCTTCTTTTATGTTTGTTTAATCCATTTGATTGGTTCAATTTTTAGTTAATAAAATGGTATGTAACATCAAAGCATTGTTGTTGAGTAGAAGGAAATATTTTGCTTTCTTTTTTAGTTTTAGACTCCCTCTCTTATTGGAACATTGCTGCCTTTATTTCACCAAGTTATTAATGGTCCATTCTGCAACTTTCTTTTTCCTTTATGGCATAAAGTGTTAATTCCATCAGCTTCTGTTGGTGATGGACAAATAAGTAGACATTCAATTTGCAGGAAATGTCTTTTAATTTTTAGAGAAGTACATGCATGCATCACACCCTTATTTGTCCACAGTTTCCTAAATGACCATAAAGAGTAGAGTAGAAGGTTATTAATTATTCCGTGAATTTACATAAAGCCTACATTCCAAACTTGAAATTCACAACCTTTGACCAATCTTACATTTTGCACTTACAGCACGCCGATTTGACCTGCTAATATTCAAATTGCTCAATTGGTTAACAATTTCTGAAATATCAAAATTTTCAATGAACAACCACCTTATTTACCTTTCCTTTCCCCTTAAAATAGACCTCCTTATTTAGCATTTTCTTTATTTTTCAGTTCACTAATTTGTTCTCATAAATCATAATGATCATTCTCTTATGTAGTTGATTGATACTCTTAATCAGTCTATGTACCCTTAGAAAAAAAATATATTTATTCATATACTTGTTAGAGTAGGCATATATGAAGTGTCCTCTGATTCAATGAATAACCTCCTTTATGTTAATCGTCGGTTTCCTTTGAGAAATCAAAATTAGTTTATCACGGGGACATGCATAGTGGCATTTTATACTTGTGTTATCTTTTATAAGATATTTTTCCCTTCTAATTTTTCAAGGAACTTGTGAGATTTGCCCATACATTAACTTGAATCTATACTTAATTACATTATTTATTTATTTTTCATTTTTGTCTTTTTCTATATAGATCATCAGTAGGCTACATTACTCTTCCAACTACAGAGCTCAGTACTACAACAGTACCATTCATGGCTGCTTTCTCATCTCAAGGGCCCAATACAGTCAACCCTGAGATTCTCAAGGTTTCACAATAATATTTCTATCAGTCTCAGACTGACATTGCAGGATTGTTGAAAACCCTCAACCCGGATTGGAGTTATGCAGCAATCAGATCAGCACTAGTTCCTGCAGGCGTGGGCAGGAAGGTATAGTGTAGCAAATGATAGGGAAGGTGCAGGAACCTGTGTGAATGTAAGTTCTAATTTATGTTTCATTTTTTCCCTTCATTATTTGTGCTAGCTCCTTTAATTTTTTACTTTCTAATTCTGTGTTCTAAACAACCAAGCAATATTGAAAGTGGTTACTACGTAATGAAATATATGAAGGACCATATTCCAACTTTCTACCCAAATTAGAAAAAGTGGTAAGTTAGATGTTAAGATAATTCTATTAATATAATATTGGTTGTATTAGTATAATATGACGTCATTAACTTAATAGTTGATTTTGTGTTTATTTTTTGTAGTTTGGTGGGAGAAAGGACTACTCCATCAAAGAAATTGATGAAATAAGAGGAGAGCTGGCCACATTTATCATGGATATTGTTAATGAAGACACTATGTATTAAGAAAATTTTGGAAGTATTATTAATTTGTGTTTGAAATATGTGAGAATATGAAAAAATATGTTTAGATCAATGTCACGACTTTGAATAATTATGAAATAATATATATTTTTTGTTGGTATTACATATTTGTTTTTTTTTCAATGGGATATTGTATCCACGTGTTGAGCTGTCATTGTTTTCCAATGATAAAAGTCATCTTTTATAAATAACGATGACACATGTAAGTCATCGTTTGTAAATAATGATGACACATAAAAGTCATATTTAATAAAAGAAGATAACATGTTTTGAGGTGTCATTGTTGTACCATCGATAAAAGTCGTCTTTTGTAAATATAGATGACGCATATAAGTCATATTTTGTAAATAACAATGACGTATATAAGTCATCATTTGTAAATAATAATGACGTGTGTAGACCTGTCATTTTTTTTCCACGATAAAAGTCATATTTTATAAATATCGATGACACATGTAAGTCTTCGTTAGTAAATGAAAATGACGCATAAGTCATCTTTTATAAACAAAGATGACATGGGTTGAGCTGTCATTGTTGTCTCACGATAGAGGTCATCATTTATAAATAACGATGACATATAAAAGTCATCTTTTATAAATAAAAATGACGCATACAAGTCATCTTTCGATAAATTAGATGACGTGTGTCGAGCTGTCTTTGTTTTCGCATGATAAAGATGACGGTAACGTAGATGACGGTCATGCAAATGTCATCAATTAGTATTTTTGGCCGTCATTGTTAACCATTTTTGTAGTAGTGTTTAGCTATCTATTCCTATCTCTAGCGACTCCTTCACTACAATGTTATGACTTATTATACAGTGCACATATTCAAATCTTCTCGGATAATCTTTTCTTGTCTTGTCCTCCATTGACACTTTGCTATGCCGCATGAAAGCATTAGAGATAATTTAAAACAAATTGCTAATTTTCATAAGGTATCTGTTTGGTCGACTTACAACAAATGCGGCAGAATTCATACAGTTTTTGCAATTTAAAATTAATGTAAATGCTACAACAAATATTGTACTATATAAAACAAAACAGCTCCTGAATACAAAATGGTTCTGAAAATCCATTATTGAAATTGAAGGAACAAAAATCTGCATAACAACCCAAGTACTAAACCTACAACTGTCTAATTAGTAAAAACACTAGCATGCGAACATACTATAACATCAACACCAATAACACTCCTAGGAGAACCAAAGCAAACACCTGCACCGCCGTCTCCTCCGCTGCCGCTGCCGCCACCGCCGGAGGAGAGCTGTGAGGGGGAACGAATCCGACGACCTGAATCGTAAAATTACAGTCCCCGACCGACGCATTGCTCGTCGTTACTGTCGCGAGCCCTTGGAAGTCGCAGCTGCTGTCGTCCTGGTTCTGCGTCTGGTAGTACGTGTTGAACGCGTACGACACGCTCCCCTTCGCGTCTAGCCCGCCGCACGACGACCCCTGGCCGAGCGACGTGCAGTCCCCGTGATCGCAAGCGAATTTCACGTTGTCCGCGAGCTTGGCGCTGCCGAGCTCCTTGACCTCCGGCTTGAGCACGCACCACTTGTGGGCCAAGTACCTGACATTCTTCGCGGCGAGCGGCATCTTCGGCTCCCCGTCCCCCGACAGATCCATCGGAAACTTGGGCTGCCCGTCGTACCTGATTCATAATGGCAGAGAAGAATAAATTTAAATTCTTCGGGACTAAGTCAATCCCAGTGGACATAACTAATAAAATAAATTTTTGCACAAGGCTACTAACAACAGTTTGTGACCGCGGACGTGACCGTATGCCACGTGACGACCTCACATTAGCCCTCTGGCCCCGATTTTAAGAATGTGGGATCCGATGGTAGCATGAAGCCAATGGTTGGCTGTCACAATGGTTGGTTATCACATGTCATGTGGGCCTGCGATCACGTCCGCGATCACGTCCGCGATCACAAATCGCGAACAAAAAACATAATATAATTTCCTATTTTTTTTTGTCCGAGATTACAGCTAACCCCATCCCACTCTATCCTCCACCGGTGTACCTGAATATCCCCCAGTGGCGCTCGAAGTTCCCCGGCAACAAGCTCTTCGCGTCCTCGTCGAACAGGCCGAAGATGTACACTTCGATGTACGAACCCGGCCGCAGCGGAGTCCCCTGATTGGCCCCTAGCTTCTTCATCAACCCGGCATAGAATCTCTCGGCCAGGGGGACGTTCGCGCTGGCGTCGCCGTCCGTAGGCCACCCGACCTCACCGATCACGATAGGGAGGCTGCCGAAGCCGACCTTGTCGAGCGCAGAGACTAGAGTGTCGAAGTTCGCGTCGAACACGTTCGTGTAGCGGATCCCGCCGTCGATGACCGGATGGGCGGTGTCGTCGAAGAACGCAAAGTCGACGGGGAAGTCCGGTCTCCCGTACAGGCTGAGGAAGGGGTATATGTTCACCATGAAGGGCGCGCCGGTGCTGTTGAGGAACCCGACGATTTGGGCCATGAGGTCGGCAATGTCGGTCCTGAACTTGCCTGCGGACGGGACGGGGTTGCTCGGCGGGGAGTCGTAGACGTCGGCGTTGAGTGGGATCGTTGCTCTCGTCGCGTTCGCGAGGCCGGCTTCGGAGAGGGCCCGGTGGACGTTCTTGAGGGCCGGGAATGTCGTGTTCGTGAAGGAGCCGTTGTAGCCATTCAGGAAGGGCTCGTTGCCGACCGCAACGTAGCTGCGCGCCAAAGAGAGTTCGTACACACGTAACTAGTTTTTTGAGTACTATATTTGGTGTTTGTGCTGTCTGAATCAAAAATGTTATTTTACTTCCAAAAAAAAATTTGGACAGTACCATATTCAATTATATGACATATGTTATGGCTGATAGCATGATAGTTGACATAGCAAAATAAAATTAAAATTAAATTAAAATTAAAATTAATATTGAAATTAACATTAACATTAATATTAATTTTAATGTTAACATTAATATTAACTTTAACATTAAAATTTAAATTAATATCAAATTAACATGAATATTAATATTAATATTAATATTAATATTAAATTAAAATTAGTATTAGCATTAACAATAATTTTTTTTTTCGATAATTAATTTTTTGGGCCAAAATATGACAGTCAACTGTTGTGTCAGTTGTCATATCAGATGTCACGTAATAGAGAGATGATATCATCCAAATTTTTGGGAAGCTAAATAGCATAATTGTGTCTGAATATATATATACTTACGTAATGTTAACTCCGCCTTCGGAAATGTATCGACTAACGTTCTGCTTGACCCACTCCTCGGCGGCACCATAGTCGTTCATGGCGGCGAGCATGTCGTTCGGGATTGCGGTCATCACCTCGATCCCGGTCCCGGCGAGGGCGCTCAGGATGGACTCGTCGGTGTCGAAGATCTTCACCTTCTTGATCCCGTTGTCCTGTAGGAGCTGCACGGTGGTCTTGGGCTCGAGCCGGTGGCTTGATATTGTTCCCCAGTTCACCCCTAGGCCATCCGCCGAAGAGAAGGCGACGCCCGCGAAGAAGAAGAAGAGAACCCATATGATGAACTCACCATTAACCTTCCTCATTATCTTTTCTCAAATCACAAAAGAAAGAGACGATCAGTAAATATAACCCCACAAATTACCTAAAAAAACACAAACTGGTAGCTAATATTAGTAAATCAATTGGAAAAAAAAACAGATTTTTTTGCAACTACCCTTTAAATATTACTCTTTTATGTCCTACTAAATAGTTACATACAAAACTCGGAAAAAAAAAAGTATCCTCTAATAACTGCAATCGAAAAATTACCATCCAATTTTCATGTCATATTGCATGAAAATAAAAATAACTGTTATATATGCACTCATTCTCGTGCCAGAAAGGAGCAAAGTGGGGACACAAAAATATGGTACTCCCGAATATATATTAGCATGCAAAATTGAAGGGATTTAAGTACAAATCGACATATTTTAAACATGGGAAACAAATTTTATTAACAAACAAAAGAATGCTTAAAATTAAAGTATACTATATACTTATAGATGGCAAGTGAAAAGAAGTACCTATGTATATATAATATATTGATATTTTGGACAGTACTTTTGAAGAAGATGATGTTGAAGATAGTTGAAGAAGAAATGAAGTGAGGAAGTAAGGAAGAGAATTATTAAGGAATATGAGGTTTTATTTTTCTTCTTTTTTACATAATAACAAATGGGAGGAGACAATTACGGAAGGTGGCAAGAGGACACTTTCTTCATTTTGGTGGTCGTGGGGCTCCGCTTTTCTTTCATGACGTGCATGGAATAGTAACACTTCGCCTGGAGTTAATCACTCACACCTGGACCAGGTCGTGGGCAAATCAATAATAATAATAATAATAATAATATTATTATTATCATCTCTAATATTATAAGAGGGCTTCATCTCTACTAATATAAGAGGACTTCAAAACGGCTCAAAATTCAGCTGTTTAAGCCGTGTGTATATCATCAACCATTTAATTTAAAAATAATTTAAATTATATAAAAAAATATTGAAAAAAGTTTAAAATTAATATATGTGTTGAACTCGACCAATATCTCGCACCTTAATCACATGAGTTACAACAGATGTTTGACCACACATGTGCTAGAAGAGATGTTCGACTATAATTGAATAATATTTTTATTATACGTTATGATACGTGAAAAAACACGTACAATTAGTAGTTATTATTATTATTATCTATGATATTACTAAAAAGTTGCATAAGAATTTAAATTAGGTACGAAAATACATATGTAATACTTATATTTTTTTTATTTATATTAATTAATGGAAGATATAAATAAGACTGGTTTATTTTTTGAGTCATTTACAAACCCTATTATATAATAGTATAAAGTATTATTATTATTAGGATTATCTTTTCATCTGATAGTATGCTGTACTAAGAAACTTAGCTAGGGCAATTTGCGACCCGATAGTAAATGCTATTTTTATTCCTATTATTATGTTTGACATAAGCACGTCCAAATATTTAAGAAAATAGCATATTTCCTTGCATCTTATTAATCCTACTTTTTATATATATATATATATATATATATATACTAGTCATAACCCGTGCCCATAGGGCATGGTTCATTTAAGGTATTCCCCCTCAAAATTTTGGACCCCCAATTTTAAACGAACAATAATAATTTTGAGGCCTCCATCAAAATATTAAATCCCAACCACTCTGCTGGATGTGAATTTTCTTTAGATTTCCCATAAAACCCCACTCTCAATAATACTCATCCACAACCATTATGAGGCCCCCATCAAAATATTAAATCCCAACCATCAAAATATTAAATCCCCATCTTTGGATTCCCCATAAAATCCCACTCCCAATAATGCTCTTCCCCATAAAACCCCACTCCCAATAATGCTCTTTCCCATAAAACCCCACAACCGTTGATTCACCAAGATTAAATCCCAACCACTCTTTATCTTGGCACAGTCAGCTCTAGGATTCAAAAACCTTTGTGTTTTGTATAATAGATATTTTGGAAACAGGTAAATTGTTTCTGGAATCGCTCCCACTGGAATTCGAACTCCTGACCACTTGGGCCGCATGCATCTCTCTTAACCACTAGGCTAGAGGTCATTTGCATATATATATATATATATATATATATATATATATATATATATATATATATATATATATTGGATATGGGACGGTTCATCAACGGGTAAATTTGAGCAAAGACTGGCCTATGAGAGGATCAAGATGGTGTTCCCGAAGGTGAGTTGGGCTGAGGTGGTTTGGCACAAGAGCGCGGCCGAAAAATGGAGGTTGTGTCTGTACAAAGCCATTCGAGATAGACTCCTTACCAGGGAGAGATTAAGCCGGTTTGGAATTACTATCACAAATGCTCAATGTGTCTTGTGTGGCGAAAGTGCTGAAACTCGTGAGCACCTGTTCTTTGAATGCTCGTTCTCGGCCACGATATGGCAAAAGTATCGAAAGGAGGCAGGTTTAGCGAGCAGAAGACATACAGTCCTTATGAATGAGGGGGAAGAGATAAGAGGACTTCGGGACAAAGCTCTGCATAAGTCCAAGAAGGCGGGTCTCCGACTCTTAGCTGTAGTTTGGCACTTATGGCGCGAACGAAATGGAAGGATATTTGAAGGGAAATGTAATTCCTATTCAGGAATTTTCAACAATATTAACTCTGATCTGAAGCTCATGGAGGATCGGTAATGGAGGAATAGGCTGTTATTGCTCGGGAATGGCCAGCGTTATATATGCGGTGGTGGTAATGTAGTAGAGCAGTTGATTTTATAAGCTCCCATATTGAGAAGTGTTAATGATGTATGTATCCTATTCATTTTCAATAATGAAGAACCTTTCCTTCAAAATATATATATATATATATATATATATATATATATATATATATATATATTACCTTGGACAAGTGATATCTATCTGGACCTAACACGATTAAAATACAACAATGTTCAGACCTTACCAAAACCTGATCCGGCGAAGAGACTCAAACCACATCCGATCCAATTCGGACCAACTCAACTTAAACTTGAACAACAAACGACCGAAATCCGACATGAACTCGACTAGACCCAAACCTGATTCGACTAAACTAGGTCGAGCGCAGCCAACAATACTAAAACATTGATTAACGATGACGAGAACTTTTTCGTCCGAGACAAGCGATTGATCAACGTAGAATGGACGCGTAAATAGGATACACATTTGTTGCTAAATTGTCAATGAGTCCAGGTACATCACTTCATACAAGCAATTCGTGGGAAAATCAACAAGAAATAAACCGTCGCTAGATACAAACGTAGTAAGTAAAATTTTGCCACTAGTCGAAAAATTTGGTTCAACTTAAACAGTCACTACTTTGTCGCTAACTATATCGCCACCTCATTTACGTCGTCATGGTATAGAAAAGTCGTCTGTATCTAAATGACTCCCGTTGTTAAGGCGTCGTTGGACGAGGAAACAACAACAACAAAAATAATTAGTGACATGGAGGATTGAAAATAACAACATTTTTTTATTGCTATTTCATTGCTAAAACTATTTGGTGACGAATTATCAAAGATTAGCGACAGATTTGTCCATCGCCAATCTCTGTATATTTTCTAGTGCCAAACCCAGACCCAACCCAATCCTAGCATGTATCAGTGAGATGCAACACAAAGATGTGATATCATGGACTTCAATGATTGTCAATTGTGGAAAGCATGGTTATGGGAATGTTGCAATTACGCTCTATGGAAACGGAGGATCATGGAGTGACGCCAAATGATGTTACACATCTTTTCCTTCTCTTTGCAGGTAGCCACTCTGGCTTGTAGAATCAGGGCCGGCTCAGGGAGTTAGATTGTCCTTTTCAGAACTCATTTCTGTTGTCCCTTAACTTTTATTTTGGACCGGTTTTTGAGTTGCGACTTCGACCTATTGTGAAATCATGCTGAACCTGAAATTATCCTAAACAGTAAGGGATTATCCAAATCCGAAGTCTTATTTAGCTTATTCATGGACTGGTTAGAATCCATGACCACACATTTCTTGGGAAAGTTTCTACATGGTCATTTTGGAATGGACCCTGATTTATCTGTTAACTATGTCGTCCTTGCAGATATGTAAGCAGCTGCCGAAGACAAGAAAGTTCATGGAGCAAAATTCTACAAAGAAAATTGCAGGGTTATAGCCTTGTATAGTCAACTTAAAAAGTTCTTCTTCCCAGAGAGCATCCAACTTCAAGAAACAAAATAATAGCTTCCAAATATAGTTATCTATATATCAGAAAACGAGTGCTCTAAGGGGTTGTTTGGATAGAAGTAAATTTTTGAAAGTATAAAAGTGATACTCACATTATGTTGAGTTACATTGCACTTGCAGCAAGTTGCACTTTCCAAAATGTGTTTGGATAGAGTACTTTTTGTCTCCTGTAAGTGGAAGAAAAATGATTTGGTTGTTTGGATGGTTGTTGAAAGTGGAAAAAAAAAGTTTGATTGTTTGGATGGTTGTTGAATGTAGATGTTGGAGTTGAAAATATGGTAACCCACCCATAAATAAATTAATTACCATAATTAAACGAAGAATACATTAACTATCATAATTAAATTAGTTACAATAATTAAACAAAAAACTACATTATTTGTCATACTTAAATTAATTACCAAACATATTACTCTCTGGATTCTTCTTCTTCGGACTCTTCTTCTTCTGGACTCTTCATCTTCTTATATGATTTTTGTTTTCAAACTCTCTCTCTCTCTCTCTCTCTCTCTCTCTCTCTCTCTCTCCCCACAATTCTTCTGCCAAATATTTTGCACTGCCAAATATTTCCACTTCCTCCTCTGCTCCTTTATCTCAATCCTTCTCCTTGAACAAATTCGTCAGCCCCAAAAATTGGATCCACAAATTTTGCAGCAAAAAAATTACTCTCCTCTTCTCTATTCTCCTTCTCTAACAAACGTCGGCCGACAAGAAGGCGGCGGGGCCGGTGCTGCTGGTCACACGTGGCGACAGGGGCAGTGGTCGTCACGGTGACTGGGGCAGTGGTCGCCGCGTTGACTGGGGAGCATAGTTGTAGACACAACGTAGTAAGCTGTACTAAGGATCTAAGGAGCTTCAAAAGATAAGACAAAATACAATCACAACATCTATTTCCTTCCCAGAGTTCATTTTAATACAATAATACAAAGTCCAGAAGATACTGTCACGCCCCAGAACCAGAATACTGGAGAGCGGAGGCAGACATAGCCAGCTACGTATATGAAATGGAATCCATCTCGCTATACGGTCACGGCTGTCTAGATACATGAGGGTTTATCTACAAGCCAACAGTCTCTTAAGGTCATGAACAAGCCTAGTGTCTCAATCACAAGCAAGTAAGTAAAAGTCACAAGATGTATGATCATTAAATATACAATAGTAAGGCGTCCCAAACATTACATATTCAGTTGATCATGAAGCTAGTCGTTACAAAATGTCAGGACTAGCAAGAGTTTAGTCATACATGATCAACCCTAGGATCTGTTAATCATGTTACAGCCCGTAGGCAGACAGTAAGTAAGTGCAATCGAGCTAAACAGGTGCTCGTCGGCTAAACGCCTCAAAAGAATATTTTTACAATAGAGTGGGAGAGCCAAAAATAATCCACTCGTTGCCAGGGTTCCGTCTAGTGGCCACCATCTGGCTGGAAGGTCGGTAGATCCTCTGGAGCTGCTCCGAAATCTGGCCACACAAAACCAGCTGAGTCAGACCCCAGAAAGAGCAAGTGCCACAAAGGAGGCTTCACTTAAGAACTAAAACCAGCAATCAGCACAAGATATAAATAAAAGTAAGAACTGGAAATAAAGAAAATACACCAGGATGATATACGACGAGATAACCATGGAACTATTCAGATAACCAGGTTACAACCCGTAAACCAAACAAGGACCGGGGTTGTAACCCTTCGTCTGAACAGAACTTGAAATTCTCACCATTTATCGATAAAATAAATACAAGCATTCTGGTTATTCAATAATCTGGAACAGGATCAGGGCAAGACTAGACTGGTTAGACTCTGTCCAATCACTTCACGGCCAAGCAAGAATTACGGCTTGATACTTTAACTAACTAGGGTTGTCACAAGCCTAATTACTAACAAGATGCAGTAAGATTATTCCACAGCCACAAGCCCTGCAGACCATCCAGGTTATCCGGGTTAAAAGATTAGAGTTGAATTCAGGTGGGTACATCGTCCAGGAAATGAATGTACCCTTAGGTAGCTTGAAGGGTGCAACACATGACAGTGTGCTGAAAATGTGCCCTACTCAACGGCAGGCTACAGATCCCAAGGCGTGTCCAGGTAACGGGATTGCCTGTAGCTGGGAAATCTCGTCATGACTAATGTATTAATCTAGTTATTAGCCTTAGTCCATTTTAGTAGGTACTCCTGACCGTGGTACTCAAGAGTCCCTGTCCTAGACATGATGCAAGACAGGACTGGTTTATTTATACAAACACAATCGCCCACGGTGTCCAGATTAATTATACAGGTCACGTCATGTCAGGTAGCCGTCGCAACAGCTATTCGAGATAATCATGTCAGGTTATCATGCCAAGTGTACTTGTCAGGAGTGCGCCACGATGGGCCACTATCAGGTCATGCTCAATTATCAATTCCAAACATATCAAGTAAATTCGTGATTATCAAGTTCAGGACAAAAGGCGTAAGGATATAAAATAGACGTTAAATATCTAATAAAATATCAATATACAGGGCTATAGAAGATCCAGGGTAAGTAGGGTCAGGTCCAGTTGTGCCTAAACATCAGGTTGCGCCTGAGTCAGACTGCGCTCAAGTCAGGCTACGCTCAAGTCAGGCTACGCTCATGTCAGCGTATACAAGACATACGCTTCCAAAAGGCAGCGTATGTACTCCATACGACTCCTCTTCAAGGCAGCGTATGAGGTCCATACGACTCCTCATCAAGGCAGCGTATGAGGTCCATACGACTCCTTGTCAAGGCAGCGTATGCAAGACATACGTCTCTAAAAGGCAGCGTATGCGAGACATACGTCTCTAAAAGGCAGCGTATGTACTCCGTACGACTCCTCATCAAGGCACCGTATGAGGTCCATACGACTCCTTGCCAAGGCAGCGTATGCAAGACATACGTCTCCAAAAGGCAGCGTATGAGTCAGACTGCGCTGCGCTAAAGAGCACGCGCAGCTCAGTGGAGCAAGCTAAAAAGCTCGCGCACACTGCTCACAGTCTTCTCCAAATCAGCAGGAACTCCATGGTTGAACCCAAAGCTTCAAAAGTCCATAACTTGGTTAAAATAAGTCCAAATTCAACTTTTCAAAGGTCAAAATTGGGTAGAATAAAATTCTCTACAACATGGAACCATCAAAACTTGAAAACAAAGAAGTTTGATAGATCAAAACCACCAAAATTCGAAAATAACTAATTTCTAGATCTACAAAAATTAAAGCCTCAAAATGGAAAATGACAAGTTCTAATGTGTCTTAGAAACATGAGGAGAAGCTAATGGAACAATAAAAATGGGCTCTCTTGTGGAAGCAAGTTGCACTTGCCTAGACCTCTCTCTTCTCTCTCTGGTAGGTGAAGGGAGTAAATGGAAGAAGAAGAAGAGATTAATGAAGAGAGAGAAGAAGAATAGGTAATAAATATGAGTGGTGGTGGTAGGTAGGGGGTTCACCCCTTGGTTCATGATGAACCAAGAGCAATCCCAAACCGAACCAAGCCAACCCAAACCAAGAATAAACCAAGCCCAGGGAGAAAATTAAGCAAAAAAATCATGCAATACAAGTAAATACGTACACGTATTCCAGAAATACGTAATACGAACCACAGGCATTACAACTCTACCCACCTTAAAAGAATTCCGTCCTCGGAATTTAATCAAGAGGCTAGAGGAGCAATGACAAGCTACATTAATCACATGCAAGCTATAACTAGGCAGATAATCACTCATTCAAGCAAGGAATCGAAGGCATGAGGCATAAAAAGACATTATACCTCACGAGTCAAACAAGTCGGATATCGCGATCGGATATCATCCTCACGCTCCCACTTTGACTCCCCCAAAGAGTGATGACCCCAAGCAACTCAGACTAACTTGATAGTCTTGTTCTTGAGGATCTTCTCTCTCTGGTCCAATATAGACACGGGCCTCTCCTCATACGAAAGGTTGGTACCAACAACCAATTCCGAATGATCCAGGATGTGGCTCGGGTCCGGGATATACCGTCGTAATTGGGATACATGGAACACGTCATGCACCTCGCTTAGCGACAGTAGAAGAGCGAGACGATATGATACATCTCCTACTCGCTCCAGAATGTCAAACGGTCCTATATACCTAGGACTAAGCTTGCCCCGTACACCGAAACGAATGACGCCACGGTTAGGCAAAATCCTCAGGAATACATGATCGTCGACCGAAAACTCGAGAGGGCGTCGATGAGAATCGGCCCAATGGCGCTGGCGATCTTGGGCAACTCGAAGATGATTTCTGACTCGCCTGACCACTTCAACTGTCTGGGCAATCATTTATGGACCGAGCATCTGTCTCTCTCCAACATCATCCCAGGCTAGCGGAGATCTGCACTTCCTACCATACAGTGCCTCGAACGGTGCTATCTGGATACTGGCCTGGAAACTGTTGTTGTACGAGAATTCCACCAGGTGCAAGTGATCTTCCCATGAACTACCGAAGTCAAGTGTGCAAGACCGCAATATGTCTTCAAGAGTCTGGATCGTGCGCTCCGACTGGCCATCTGTCTGCGGGTGATATGCTAAACTGAACTGGAGATGAGTTCCCAAACTCTCTTACAAGCTACGCCAAAAGTGCGACGTAAATCTTGAATCTCGGTCCGAGGTGATACTGACTGGCACACCGTGCAATCTGACAATCTGTCTGAGGTACATCTCTGCTAACTGAGCCGTCGACTGACCAACTCTGAATAGAAAAAAGTGAGCCACTTTCGTGAGCCTGTCAACTATAACCCATATAGCATCTCTACCAGCTGGGAATCTAGGTAGTCCAGTCACAAAATCCATGGTCACATGCTCCCACTTCCATTCTGGAATCGGTAAGGGCTGAAGAAGTCCAGCCGGTCTCTGATGTTCGGCTTTAACTTGTTGGCAAACCAAACACCGAGAGACAAACCGAGCTATCTCCCGCTTCATGCCATTCCACCAGAAATGCTGCCGGATATCACGGTACATCTTCGTACTGCCGGGATGGATGGAATACTGCGAACTGTGCGCTTCTGACATGATCTCCTGTCGGATATCTCCGCTGGATACACAAAGACGCTTACCATGTCGAAGTGTACCATCCTCATGAATGCATAACTCTGGTCTTCGTCCTGCCTCACACTCTGCTCTGAGTCGCTGAAGCTTGGAATCTGCCGACTGCGCCATCCGGATCCTCTCGACTATAGTAGACTAAACTTGCATACTGGCCATCAAGGCCACACTGGAAGGGAGAACAACTTCAATACCCATCTTCTGAAGATCTGCTAACAGCTCTGGTTGCGCTGTTAGAAAATAAACTTCCGCTCTCCTGCTTAATGCATCCGCAACAACATTGGCCTTCCCAGGATGATACTGCAGGTTGACATCATAATCCACAAGAAGCTCTAGCCACCTTCTCTGACGCATGTTAAGATCCTTCTGGGTGAAAACATACTTCAGGCTCTTGTGGTCGGTAAAAATCTCCACACTGTCTCCATACAAGTAGTGCCTCCACAACTTAAGTGCAAACACCACTGCTGCCAGCTCCAAGTCATGGGTTGGGTAATTCCTCTCATGATCACGAAGTTGTCGTGACGCATAAGCTATTACCTTTCCATGCTGCATCAGAACACATCCTAAACTTCTGCCTGAAGCATCACAGTACACTGAGAATCCTCCGGTCCCATCTGGAAGCGTGAGAATAGGAGCTGTTATCAGGCCTCGTTTCAACTGCTCAAAAGAACTCTGACACTCTGCTGTCCAAGCAAACTGTGCATCCTTGCGGGTCAACTGCGTCAATGGCGTTGAAATTTGAGCAAAATCTGAAATAAACCGTCGGTAGTAGCCGGCCAATCCAAGAAAACTACGAACCTCTACAACTGTGCTGGACACTGGCCATGACTCAATAGCCACAATCTTCTGGGGATCCACTTCTACTCCTTCTCGAGTGATGATATGACCCAAGTACGAAATGCGATCGAGCCAGAACTCGTATTTACTGAACTTGGCATATAACTGGTGCTCTCTGAGGATCTGAAGAACTATACGGAGATGCTGCTCATGCTCCGCCTCACTCTTGCTGTAGACCAGAATGTCATCCAAGAACACAATCACAAACTGATCCAAGTAAGGCATGAAGATACGATTCATGAGGTCCATGAATACTGCCGGCGCATTGGTTGCTCCAAAAGGCATAACAAGGAATTCCCAATGTCCATATCTCGATCTAAAAGCTGTCTTAGGAATGTCCTGCTCTCTGACTCTGATCTGATGATAACCTGAGCGCAAATCAATCTTCGAGAATACTGAAGCCCCCTTGAGTTGATCAAACAAGTCATCTATCCTCGGAAGAGGGTATCTGTTCTTGATTGTCACTGAGTTCAAGGTACGATAATCAACACATAACCTGGACGTACCATCCTTCTTTTTCACAAGAAGCATCGGGACTCCCTAAGGCGATCCACTAGCACGAATGAATCCCTTGGTTCTGAGTTCTTCAATCATCTTGTACAATATCTCCAACTCTGACGGCGCCATCCTGTAGACTCTCTCTGACACTGGGGCTGTCCCGGGAATCAAGTCTATAGTGAACTCGATCTTCCGCTCCGGAGGCATACCTGGAAGTTCTTCTGGGAAAACATCTGGAAACTCCTCGACTATCCTGGGCAACTGAACTGCTGCTACTGCCATCCGCAAATACTGGAGGAGATGACTCAACTTCGCCTCGGAAGAAAGAAAACTCCGGCTCGCCTGGAATGCTAAAAACAACCCTGCCAATGTGGCAGTCTATCCTAGCATAGTGGTTCCTCAACCAATCCATCCCTAGGACCACATCATAATCGGCCATCGGGAACTCTATCAATCTAGCGGGGAATTCTCTACCGCTAACTACGATCCGACACGAGGAAAACACTCTATCTACTCCCACAAGTCCGTTACCAGTAAGTATATTAAGCCTTACTGATAATGACTCGGGCTCCAATCCTACCCGTGTCGCGAATCGTGCAGACATAAGTTAATGCGATGCACCAGAATCAAATAAAGCTGAAGCTGGAAAGGAGTTGACGAGAATAGTACCTGCCACTACCTCTCCTGGTGCCAATCCTTCCTCCACGGTCATCACCATAGCCTGACCGTGCCCTCGGGGTGCTGGTCCCCTCTGCTGAAATCCTCGCTGCCTGCTCTGACTCTGGGCTTGGACTTGTGCATACTGCTGGAGGTTCTGCTGCTGGAACACTTGGGTCTGAGGCGGCAAAGGCCTCGGCAATGGATACTGCTGCTGCTGGACCGGAGCTGGTCCTCTCACCGAAGAGCTAGAAAGGTTGGACGATGATGAACCACCCCTATTCGGACAGGATAGAACCCTATGGTCTGGTGCTCCACAAGCCAGACACAATCCCTGTGCCCTGCGATATTCTGCCACCACATGGCCTGGCTTCCCACAATGAGAACAACCCACTGCGGAAGATTGTTTCTGCTTCTGCTGCTGAGGGTGCGTCGGAGTTGAATGCTGAACCGACGTTACTGAGGCTGCTCGCCTCGGAGCTCCAATAGTCAAAGCCCTGGCTGCCGGGGCCGGTGCTGAAGACTGATTCATCTGGCCGTAAGATCTCTTCCGACCTCCGGCCCTATCCACAATCCTCTGGGAGGTATACTCATGCCTCCGGGCTGCTCTCAAGATTGCATCAAAAGTCTGATGCTCAAACTGCTCAACTGCCAACAAGATCTCCAGGTGAAGTCCCTGCTGGAACCGCTGGGCTCTATCATACTCGGTTGCCACCAAAGTGGGAGCAAACCGACTGAGTCTGGAAAACTCGGTCGCATATCCGTCGACCGTCCTGCCTCCTTGCTTCAGATTGGTAAACCTCGTCTGCAGATCATACCAAGCCACGGCATCGAAATACTTGGTCTGAAATCTCTCTCTGAATACTGCCCAAGCAATGGGTGCTGCTAATCCAACAGCCTGTGCTGCCCACCAGCTATGGGCAAGATCTAACAACTGCAGGCGCACAACGGCCACCTTCTCGTTCTCTGGGGTCCTGGCTGCTTCTAGAATCACCTCTGTGTCCTGAAGCCATGCATCTACTGCGATAGCATCTTCACTACCATCGAAGAATGGAGGGTTCAAGCGCTTGAAGCTGTTGGCAGTGCTGTTACCCTGATGACCACCCCGGGTCAAAGCATCCGTCACTGCCTGGTGCAAGGCATCTCCACGCCGGTCTTGGGAAGCTATCAAGGTCCTGACGAGTCCTACCAAAGTACCGTCATCATGTTCTACAGGTTGAACTGGCTGGACTGGTGGCTCTCCGCCAGAAGGCACGACTCTGGAGGCTATTCCGGAATGTTGGGCTTGATCTCCAGGTTGCTGCTGGTCCGCGGGAGGTGCTCCGCCTTGCTGGTCGGTAGGACCACGAACAATGTCGCTGAAGAAGACGACATAGGGAACAATAAGGAAGGACCAGGACAGATCAACGATACAAGCATATGATCAGGACAAGAATCCAGAGATTCAGAAGATACGAGCAGAGATCAAGGACGAATACTGATTGAGACATCTATTCGGTAAACCCTCACATATCTTGATTTACAAGACCTGTATGGGCCACCACTTAAACCATGTCACGCCCCAGAACCAGAATACTGGAGAGCGGGGGCAGACATAGCCAGCTACGTATATGAAATGGAATCCATCTCGCTATACGGTCACGACTGTCTAGATACATGAGAGTTTATCTACAAGCCAACAGTCTCTTAAGGTCATGAACAAGCCTAGTGTCTCAATCACAAGCAAGTAAGTAAAAGTCACAAGATGTATGATCATTAAATATACAATAGTAAGGCGTCCCAAACATTACATATTCAGTTGATCATGAAGCTAGTCGTTACAAAATGTCAGGACTAGCAAGAGTTTAGTCATACATGATCTCTAGGATCTGTTAATCATGTTACAGCCCGTAGGCAGACAATAAGTAAGTACAATCGAGCTAAACAGGTGCTCGTCGGCTAAACGCCTCAAAAGAATATTTTTACAATAGAGTGGGAGAGCCAAAAATAACCCACTCGTTGCCAGGGTTCCGTCTAGTGGCCACCATCTGGCTGGAAGGTCGGTAGATCCTCTGAAGCTGCTCCAAAATCTGGCCACACAAAACCAGCTGGGTCAGACCCCAGAAAGAGCAAGTGCCACAAAGGAGGCTTCACTTAAGAACTAAAACCAGCAATCAGCACAAGATATAAATAAAAGTAAGAACTGGAAATAAAAAAAATACACCAGGATGATATATGACGAGATAACCATGGAACTATTCAGATAACCAGGTTACAACCCGTAAACCAAACAAGGACCGGGGTTGTAACCCTTCGTCTGAACAGAACTTGGAATTCTTACCATTTATCGGTAAAATAAATACAAGCATTCTGGTCATTCAATAATCTGGAACAGGATCAGGGCAAGACTAGACTGGTTAGACTCCGTCCAATCACTTCACGGCCAAGCAAGAATTACGGCTTGATACTTTAACTAACTAGGGTTGTCACAAGCCTAATTACTAACAAGATGCAGTAAGATTATTCCACAGCCACAAGCCCTGCAGACCATCCAGGTTACCCGGGTTAAAAGATTAGAGTTGAATTCAGGTGGGTATATCGTCCAGGAAACGAATGTACCCTTAGGTAGCTTGAAGGGTGCAACACATGACAGTGTGCTGGAAATGTGCCCTACTCGAAGGCAGGCTACAGATCCCAAGGCGTGTCCAGGTAATGGGATTGCCTGTAGCTGGGAAATCTCGTCATGACTAATGTATTAATCTAGTTATTAGCCTTAGTCCATTTTAGTAGGTACTCCTGACCGTGGTACTCAAGAGTCCCTGTCCTAGATATGATGCAAGACAGGACTGGTTTATTTATACAAACACAATCGCCCACGGTATCCAGATTACTTATACAGGTCACGTCATGTCAGGTAGCTGTCGTAACAGCTATTCGAGATAATCATGTCAGGTTATCATGCCAAGTGTACTTGTCAGGAGTGCGCCACGACGGGCCACTATCAGGTCATGCTCAATTATCAATTCCAAACATATCAAGTAAATTCGTGATTATCAAGTTCAGGACAAAAGGCGTAAGGATATAAAATGGACGTTAAATATCTAATAAAATATTAATATACAGGGCTATAGAAGATCCAGGGTAAGTAGGGTCAGGTCCAGTTGCGCCTAAACATCAGGTTGCGCCTGAGTCAGACTGCGCTCAAGTCAGGCTACGCTCAAGTCAGGCTACGCTCAAGTCAGGCTACGCTCATGTCAGCGTATACAAGACATACGCTTCCAAAAGGCAGCGTATGTACTCCATACGACTCCTCTTCAAGGCAGCGTATGAGGTCCATACGACTCCTCATCACGGCAGCGTATGAGGTCCATACGACTCCTTGTCAAGGCAGCGTATGCAAGACATACGTCTCCAAAAGGCAGCGTATGCAAGACATACGTCTCCAAAAGGCAGCGTATGTACTCAGTACGACTCCTCATCAAGGCAGCGTATGAGGTCCATACGACTCCTTGTCAAGGCAGCGTATGAGGTCCATACGACTCCTTGCCAAGGCAGCGTATGCAAGACATATGTCTCCAAAAGGCAGCGTATGAGTCAGACTGCGCTACGCTAAAGAGCGCGCGCAGCTCAGTGGCGCAAGCTAAAAAGCTCGCGCACACTGCTCACTGTCTTCTCCAAATCAGCAGAAACTCTATGGTTGAACCCAAAGCTTCAAAAGTCCATAACTTGGTCAAAACAAGTCCAAATCCAACTTTTCAAAGGTTAAAATTGGGTAGAATAAAATTCTCTACTACATGGAACCATCAAAACTTGAAAACAAAGAAGTTTGATAGATTAAAACCACCAAAATCCGAAAATAACTAATTTCTAGATCTACAAAAATTAAAGCCTCAAAATGGAAAATGATAAGTTCTAATATGTCTTAGAAACATGAGGAGAAGCTAATGGAACAATAAAAATGGTCTCTCTTGTGGAAGCAAGTTGCACTTGCCTAGACCTCTCTCTTCTTTCTCTGGTAGGTGAAGGGAGTAAATGGAAGAAGAAAAAGAGATTAATGAAGAGAGAAAAGAAGAATAGGTAATAAATATGAGTGGTGGTGGTAGGTAGGAGGTTCACCCCTTGGTTCATGATGAACCAAGAGCAATCCCAAACCGAACCAAGCCAACCCAAACCAAGAATAAACCAAGCCCAGGGAGGAAATTAAGCAAGAAAATCATGCAATACAAGAATAAATACGTACACGAATTCCAGAAATACGTAATACGAACCACAGGCATTACAGATACAATCTAATATACAAAATGAAACTTAAAACGAAAAGACAATAATAACTCTTAGGTCCTGAATCATGGTGTCATCCTGCTAAAGTCTCGGGCTCCTGCCTACATAAGGTAGAATATATAGCCTTAAGTTCACCTACAATATATACAGTCAGGAGCGGAGCAAAGTACAATTCTATGATAATGAACAAGAACAACATGATGAAAAAATAAAGTACAAGAGAACATAAAGTACAGAAAAATAAATGCATAATCTGAACCTGAACATGAAGTATAACAAGAAACCTGACATGTGTACTGTTTTGAAATACATACTAGAATATGTGACCGACTGGGGCTAAGCACATGAATAAGCACAAGTAAATGTATGTCACGACCCGCACCCGCTTTTCGGATACGAGACGTGTCCAAGCCATCCTACGCCGCAGAGTCGGCGGTAGAACGCTGTCAAGCCCGCAAGAAATAAATGCTCAAAATAAATATTATTGCTCATTCACATTTCTAGATTTATTACAACATTTACAATTAAAAAAAATACAAGATTTTACAATTAATGAAATTGATACAATTGTTTTCTATTTCTAGGTTGACCTCAGCATATCCAAGTCTTCCCAGAGCAAAGTACAATTCTATGATAATGAACAAGAACAACATGATGAAAAAATAAAGTACAAGAGAACATAAAGTACAGAAAAATAAATGCATAATCTGAACCTGAACATGAAGTATAACAAGAAACCTGACATGTGCACTGTTTTGAAATACATACTAGAATATGTGACCGACTGGGGCTAAGCACATGAATAAGCACAAGTAAATGTATGTCACGACCCGCACCCACTTTTCGGATACGAGACGTGTCCAAGCCAGCCTACGCCGCAGAGTCGGCGGTAGAACGCTGTCAAGCCCGCAAGAAATAAATGCTCAAAATAAATATTATTGCTCATTCATATTTCTAGATTTATTACAACATTTATAATTAAAAAAAATACAAGATTTTATAATTAATGAAATTGATACAATTGTTTTCTATTTCTAGGTTGACCTCAGCATATCCAAGTCTTCCCATTGCTAAGAGTGATCGCGGCTAAACCTAAAAAATGTTGGTTTCTAGTCAGGAATAGAACAAGTACACAAACCAACGGCAATGCAAAACACAATAGAATTAACAAGACATGAAAATAGCATATGGAATATGAAAGCTAGTAAGAAAACTGATGACATAGCACGATAGAGAAGTAAACAAGAAAAACTAATAAAAGATATCTATCTAGGTGGTGTGAAATATCTGTTTCGACATGTGAACGGCTAGGGGGTAAATCAGGCTCACTGCACGTGTCGTGTGCAGCTGCTATCATTCACGAAAGATACGGAGGATAGTTCTGGGTAGTCCACATGTCTACTAAGATATTTTCCCTTCCGACTACTCCGTGTGTTGAGCGTGTCAACAAGCAGCAAGATATATGTATAGACATGAAATGAAAAGACTACTATGAATCGGAAAGCAATCAGAAAGTGCACTTGCCTGAGGTCCTTAGCTGGAGAAACCAATAACACTATACCACTCAATGAGCCACAATCAATCAACACATGCAGAAGTCTCCAGATGCTAAAATAAATAGTACCATCATTCTCAGAATAGTCAAATTAGCTAGGATTGCCTGTCCTTAAGTCCAATTCTGGACACAGGGGCAAAACAGTAATTTCGAACAAAAACGATATCCGTCGTTGGACCCGCTTTGCACCGAAAAGCGTGCCAGAGTCAATAGTCTCTAAAGTCGTCAAATTATATGTCTACAGGTTCGATTTTCCGATACGAACCCAACCGTATGTCCAGAGTTGGATTTCGGCGGGCCGTGCACAAAATCGCCCGTTGAGTGGGACCGTGGGGCCCACAAAACGACGTACGATTCAACTGTCTCAGAATTGGACCAAACTTGGCATACAGGACCAGAAAAACGATACGGTTCTGTTGGCGCAAGTTTTGTCTCGATATGACGAACGTGCACAAAGTAATTGGAGAATTTGCAAAGTGCATGATACGGTGAATTTTGACGGATATGCATCAAATTCGTCGCGCACACGCGACCAATTTGAATTCCGTCAAAGCCCACACGACCAAGAAGCCGTTACGCAGCTTTCGATACTTACGGTGCACGACCACATCGCCCGGAATGGCGGGACGCACGTCGTATCGATGGTTTTTCAAGTTTTCTAAACTGTTTTCAAAGTGGTTTTTGCTCAACTTCGAAAACTGATTTATTTGTGCCTACTGTATAAAATCTGAAACTACAAAAAGGGTCATGATCTCCTATAGGTTGGCTATAGGTCTATTCAATTGGATTTTCCAATCGATCGATGGATTGGCTGGAATCCGCCTTCCAAATCAGGGGGTTGGGTCGATTTTATGTCCTATTTCAGGACTGTTTTTCGTCGACTTTGCGTCCATTTTTAGGTCGATTCCTACTCGTTTCCATTCCAACTTATCTAATGGGTTTGAAGGTGTATATATTGCGTGCGTACCTGAAGTTGTGGATCGTTAAACGATCAGCCGTGCGTCACGAAAATGCGTCGCGAAGCGGCCTTCCTCGGCTGCAACTGCTGTCGTTGCTACTGTCATCACCCGCGCGCTTCCGGCGTGTTCGGCCACCACGGCGACAGCAGGGTGGTCGCGCGCACGCGTGGGGGTGTGCGTCCAGGTGGGGGTCGGCGGGGCGCTCTTTTAGAGTTAGGGTTTTCGAGCAAAATCTCGATCTCTCGCTCGCGTGTATTAATAGTAGTCGGGGTTGCCTGTCCGCTCGGTCTGGGGATTAAGAAAGCTAGGCTGGCTTCTCTGGGAATGGAGTGTGGGTTTGTGAACTGTGGGCCGGGCCTGTTATGGCCTGGCTTGTTTTTGCATTACTTTTTCTTTTTCTTTTAATACTTATACACACACATATATATATATATATTTTTATGTCCTATTTTAGGACTGTTTTTCGTCGACTTTGCGTCGATTTTTAGGTCGATTCCTACTCGTTTCCATTCTAACTTATCTAATGGGTTTGAAGGTGTATATATTGCGTGCGTACCTGAAGTTGTGGATTGTTAAACGATCAGCCGTGCGTCACGAAAACGCGTCGCGAAGCGGCCTTCCTCGGCTGCAACTGCTGTCGTTGCTACTGTCATCACCCGCACGCTTCCGGCGTGTTCGGCCACCACGGCGGCGGCAGGGTGGTCGCGCGCACGCGTGGGGGTGTGCGTCCAGGTGGGGGTCGGCGGGGCGCTCTTTTAGAGTTAGGGTTTTCGAGCAAAATCTCGATCTCTCGCTCGCGTGTATTAATAGTAGTCGGGGTTGCCTGTCCGCTCGGTCTGGGGATTAAGAAAGCTAGGCTGGCTTCTCTGGGAATGGAGTGTGGGTTTGTGAACTGTGGGCCGGGCCTGTTATGGCCTGGCTTGTTTTTGCTTTACTTTTTCTTTTTCTTTTAATACTTATACACACACACACACACACACACACACACACATATATATATATATATATTTTATATATATATATATATATATATATATATATATATATATATATATATATATATATATATATAATATATATATATATATATAAAAAAAATATAATATATATATATATATATATATATATATATATATATATATATATATATATATATAAAATATATATATATATATATATATATATATATATATATATATATATATATATATATATGTATATATATATATATATATATATGTATATATATATATATATATATATATATATATATATACGTATACATTTTATATTTTTATTCATATATACACACAATACATTTATCTATAATATATATATCTATATATATATATATACACATATTCTCACGTATATATTCTTATATATATATATTTATATATATATACACCATATACATTTATATATTTATACACATTTATGTATACAATCACATATGTTTTTATATATATACACGTACACACATATCTTTATATATTTATGCATATATACACAGGTACACCTATATATTCATAACATAGTGTCTTATTCCTAAAAATATGTATACATATATATATATATATATATATATATATATATATATATATATATATATATATATATATATATATACATATCATATATATAATAATAATAATAAAATACAATAAACCAATAATAATAAATAATAATAAATAATGATCCTAATGACAATCAATAATAGGCTGATTGTCATTCTTGATGGATACAACGCGCACACTACTTATCTAGTTTTAGAAGATCATACAAAATTTGTAAAACATTATTTAATAATAATAATACATATAATGTACATATAACAAATATTTAGAAAATAATTGTCAATTCCTAAATATATATACAAAATATTTGCATTAACCAAACATGTCTACAAGGCCGTACTTGGTCCCACTACATGCCTACATGGGCTTGGATTTGACTTGGGTCCAATCTGGACAAGTTTGGTACAACAGGGTTCCCGAAAACTCAATAATATATTTAAATAATAAATACAAACCTTCGGCACGGGTTAAGTCGCAACTTGGCCTAGTTTTCTCAGTTAGGACGTCACTATGGCTCGGCCTTCCCCTACCAGGGCTAATACACTAGTCAAAGCACGCCACTGCACTAACCGTGCCATGATTCCTAGTCGCCTTGTATTCCAAATCTCAACCATGGCTAAAATCATCTACCATAATAATTAACTAAATAAATATATATAATAATCTAAAATCACCATTTAAATAAAAATAAATAAAATAAAATATTTCAAAATTTTCGGGAAGGGGAGCTACAAATCTATCCACCTTAAAAATAATTTCGTCCTCGAAATTCTAACTCACAAACATGCCAAAAATTCAAACATAAAATTAAAAGGATAAATCCACTATTACCACAATATCCTCAAATTTTAATTTCTCAAAAATATTTATATCCTCCTCCTAGCCATTTAGTAACTCCGAATACTTGAGGACTTCTACCCACCTTTGGTCACACTACTCCATCGAATCTCTTGTCGCTAAAACTTTATAATCTTTCAACTAATTGCTAAAATTACTACCAATAGATATCTAGGGCATATATCATCTATAATCTTCTCCTATTTATCAAGCATCCCAAAATTTAACAAGCAATAATTTACACAAGTAACTAAGAATTTTGCTAGATTGGGCCACTCTAGTCTAGTCACTTGCTAACTCGAAGAACACGTGTTTCTTGGAGGGGCTTGCAATCCATGCAATACATAAATTCCGTTCTTGAAATTAATCTAAACAAAGTTCCATAATAAAACGGAATTTGAGAAATCGAAATTATGATCTTTTCCGTGGTTATTTAAACACACGAGCAAAGGGTCTAAATGCAATACAAGATCGTATCTCGACTTCTAGGTAGATGGAATAATGGTTACGAATGACATCACATTCTAAGAGGTGGAGACTACATCATAGGTATAGGGACCTATTTCAATTAGTTTGGTCTTATAGTCCAATTACGGTGGTATGTATGGATGGGTTCTACTGGTTCTTAATGGGTTCTCTATTTTGGACATCAGTCGTTTGTTTGATGAACATTAGGTTTCAATCTATATGGGCTAGACAAGATTTCAACGATAAAAACTCTTCCTACTAGATTAGGGTAACCTAGAATAGGGTTCCTCCCAAGTGGTTGAGCTAGTTGCTAGTCGGGTTGGTTAGCTAGGTCCATAACTCCAAATGCACCTTTAGTGACTTTTGTGTTTAAGTAGCACATGAGGCCTCAATTGGACGATACACTAGTGGCAGATGTGTAGTGGGCTTCGGGTAGATCACAACCATATATTGGGTCGAAGGATTTGAGTCAAGGTTGAAGCTCTAATGAAAGTCAGAAAGTGTACCGGTACTATGGTAAAGGTTATAGTTAGTCCTTTTGTCCTGAAAGTCGTACCATAAAGATAGAGTACAAGGGGACGAGTTTGAGTGGGACATGATATACCTAGATGAAGGTGGACTCGTCTAGATCTTGCATATGAAGTTCGTTAGGAGGTAACAGCTGGTCTCATGCTCCGAATATTAATGGCACGGCCGGGGCACAAAATGATCTAAATGGATAGTGGGAGTCCATGGGACACTAACTATCATTCTAATGGGAATTATTCTAATCAATCGGTAGTCTTCGTATATCTCAAAAACGTTAGAAAGCTAACAGTCTACCCACCTTAGAAGCTAAGACATGGTTTTAGGAATAATGAGGTTAGAGGGTTCCCAAAATCCTGATACTGTACCTCGACTCTTGTTAATAGAGAATGAGGCACGGCGTAACGAAATATGGTAGATGTAAGTCAAGTCAATGATCATCCCTCAATAAATGACAAACGAGAGTGTACAATAACACATGGTCGGTAAAATAGAATGACCTACTCGTCCACAGTATACATGAGTTATCGACGGGGTAACCAATTCTAAGGCACATCATATGAAAAGATTTCTAACAACTGAGTCGTGAATTCCTATTGGGGTCAAACCTGCCGGACTATTGTCACAAGGGTTCTAGTTGAAGCAAGCTTCAAACAAATGATTAGAGGCTCACGACATTTGGTCTCTGGAGAATAGGTAGTCTCCTAGGTTGGCATTTGGTCAAGGGAAAAGATCCTAATCATTTTCGGACTCCAATGACCAGAAGATCATGCTAGTAGGTTTAAGGTCGAAGGGAGGACGAGTAATTCAAGGCAAGGTTCTAGTCACAGGGTTGGCCGATGGTAGCTACACTCGCGTATACCACTATCATAGTCATGGGGGAGAATACTCTATATCTATCTGTCAATTACGAGCTTTCGTTTTTCCATTCAGTGAAGACGAAAACAACAAAGAGTTCAAGAGAGATGCCACTGAACACAATTACATGATTCAAGGGCGAATGTTTAATTCAAGAGGAATTGTCAAGGCAGTCGTGGATGAGATCCTAGAGACATCTATATCTCAATCCACGTAAGAAAATTAGATGAAGAGCGAACCAAATGCATCATGGTTGATCAGACCGTAATACAATGATTCTGATTAGACAATATGTTAGCGGACGTCCCCAATAATCATATATCTCGAATCAAGCTCGATAAAAGAGTAAGCTTGCAAAACCAGGCTGTAATAGCAGCGTTGGTCAAGATAGTCAAAATACAAGAACGAGAGATTTTTGAAAGGAGGCACTAGTAGTTCGAGTTTTGAGAGAATCAAAACCTTACCTGGTGTTCTTGCCTATACAGTCAACCTATTATCTTCCTATCTCTAAGGCCTTAGTCGACTAATGGGTTATGGAAATCTAGATTCTATATTCTAGGTAAATCCTTAGTTCCGTGATTCAGATATGATATGCTATCAGATACTCTACCTTATATTGACGCAAGGGTATCTAAGATCTAAAGAGGTCAACGAGGACATAGCTTTAGAAATGATCCATAACCTATAATTCTTTGAAAGGATTTTAATTCTGTGGGTTGTGTCTCGCCAGTGCGCTGCTGGCTGCAGTGAACCCACGTTCTCCACTCTCAAATAATTGATGACAGTGCGCTGCTGTCTAAACTTTATGGGTTAGCTAATATTTCTCTAACTATAACCGTAAAAATTTATGAGCTTCTAGAGATTCAAACAAGTTGACTAAAAATAAAGCGTAGGTATTCGTCCTGTCAGTCACAACACCTAAAACAAAGGAGTTAACATGGAGGAATTAACTAAAGACGAAAGGAATACAAACATTCGAGTATTTATGTTATATGCATTTCTATGGTTGAGAGAAAATCTCAAATAAATCTACTTCGAGATTCGTATGCAAATAACAGAATCAGAAAAGAAAAAAAATTTAAACTAATTTCCTACGGCAACATAGTATTTAAAACAATCAATTCTAATTTATGATATGAAATTTATATCTAGATAGAGCAAAAGAAAACTGAACAGGTTATCGAGATTATAGCCTTAATTATGGAAAAGCCTAACTAATCAAGTGAGTAGTATACCCATGTTGGATCTTATCATTACATCAAAAGCAATAGTGTGTCTATAGGGATCTAGAAAGCTATCTGAATTGCATGGCCTATTTAATAACCTTAACTACCCAACGGTCAATTTGAACAAGGGACTCCTAGTCCTAGTTATTCTCCTAATTTATTTAATCCTAATTGTGAATGAGCATTTCCTGGGCGCAGGCTCGCAATAGTACGACTAACGTACCATCACGAGTTCGCAATCTTTTGCAAAATCTGACCTGCATGGGCTACCACAAAAATTTGTCACGACCCGCACCCGCTTTTCGGATACGAGACGTGTCCAAGCCAGCCTACGCCGCAGAGTCGACGGTAGAACGCTGTCAAGCCCGCAAGAAATAAATGCTCAAAATAAATATTATTGCTCATTCATATTTCTAGATTTATTAAAATATTTACAATTAAAGAAAATACAAGATTTTACAATTAATGAAATTGATACAATTGTTTTCTATTTCTAGGTTGACATCAACATACCCAAGTCTTCCCATTGCTAAGAGTGATCGCAGCTAAACCTGAAAAATATTGGTTTCCAGTCAGAAATAGAACAAGTACACAAATCGAAGGTAATACAAAACACAATAGAATTAACAAGACATGAAAATAGCATATGGAATATGAAAGCTAGTAAGAAAACTGATGACATAGCACGATAGAGAAGTAAACAAGGAAAACTAATAAAAGACATCTATCTAGGTGGTATGAAATATCTGTTTCGACATGTGAACGGCTAGGGGGTAAATCAGGCTCACTGTACGTGTCGTGTGCAGCTGCTATCATTCACGAAAGACACGGAGGATAGTTCTGGGTAGTCCACATGTCTACTAAGATATTTTTCCTCCCGACTACTCCGTGTGACGAGCGTGTCAACAAGCAGCAAGATATATGTATAGACATGAAATGAAAAGACTATTATGAATCGAAAAGCAATCAGAAAGTGCACTTGCCTGAGGTCCTTAGCTGGAGAAACCAATAACACTATACCACTCAATGAGCCACAATCAATCAACACATGCAGAAGTCTCCAGATGCTGAAATAAATAGTACCATCATTCTCAGAATAGTCAAATTAGCTAGGATTGCCTGTCCTTAAGTCTAATTCTGGACACAGGGGCAAAACGGTAATTTCGGACAAAAACGATGTCCGCCGTTGGACCCGCTTTGCACCGAAAAGCGTGTCAGATTTAATGGTCTCTAAAGTCGTCAAACTATATGTCTATATATCCAGTTTTCTGATACGAACCCAACCGTATGTCCAGAGTTGGATTTCGGCGGGCCGTACACAAAATCGTCCGTTGAGTGGGACCGTGGGGCCCGCAAAACGACGTACGATTCAACTGTCTTGCGGAATTGGACCAAACTTAGCATACAGGACCAAAAAAACGATACGGTTCTGTTGGTGCAAGTTTCGTCTCGATCTGACGAACGTGCACAAAGTAATTAGAGAATTTGCAAAGTGCACGATACGGTGAATTTCGACGGATACGCATCAAATTCGTCGTGCACACGCGACCAATTTGAATTCCGTCAAAGCCCACACGACCACGAAGCCGTTACGCAGCTTTCAATACTTACGGTTCATGACCACGTCGCCCGGAATGGCGGGACGCACGTCGTATCGATGGTTTTTCAAGTTTTCTAAACTGTTTTCAAAGTGGATTTTGCTCAACTTCGAAAACTGATTTCTTTGTGCCTACTGTATAAAATCTGAAACTACAAAAATGGTCACGATCTCCTATAGGTTGGCTATAAGTCTGTTCAATTGGATTTTCCAATCGATCGATGGATTGGCTGGAATCCGCCTTCCAAATCAGGGGGTTGGGTCAGTTTTATGTCCTATTTTAGGACTATTTTTCGTCGACTTTGCGTCGATTTTTAGGTCGATTCCTACTCGTTTCCATTCCAACTTATCTAATGGGTTTGAAGGTGTATATATTGCGTGCGTACCTGAAGTTGTGGATCGTTAAACGATCAGCCGTGCGTCACGAAAACGCGTCGCGAAGCGGCCTTCCTCGGCTGCAACTGCTGTCGTTGCTACTGTCATCACCCGCGCGCTTCCGGCGTGTTCGGCCACCACGGCGGCGGCAGGGTGACCGCGCGCACGCGTGGGGGTGTGCATCCAGGTGGGGGTCGATGGGGAGCTCTCTTAGAGTTAGGGTTTTCGAGCAAAATCTCGATCTCTCGCTCGCGTGTATTAATAGTAGTCGGGGTTGCCTGTCCGCTCGGTCTGGGGATTAAGAAAGCTAGGCTGGGTTTTCTGGGAATGGAGTGTGGGTTTGTGAACTGTGGGCCGGGCCTGTTATGGCCTGGCTTGTTTTTGCTTTACTTTTTTTTTTCTTTTAATACTTATATATATATATATATATATATATATATATATATATATATATATATATATATATATATATATATATATATATACGTATACATTTTATATTTTTATTCATATATACACACAATACATTTATCTTTAATATATCTATATATATATATATATATATATATATATATATATATATATATATATATATATATATATATATATATATACACATATTCTCACGTATATATTCTTATATATATATTTATATATATATACACCATATACATTTATATATTTATACACATTTATGTATACAATCAAAAAAATGTATACAATCACATATGTTTTTTTATATATATACACGTACACACATATCTTTATATATTTATGCATATATACACAGGTACACCTATATATTCATAACATAGCGTCTTATTCCTAAAAATATGTATACACATATATATATATACATATCATATATATAATAATAATAATAATAAAATAAAATAAACCAATAATAATAAATAATAATAAATAATAATAAATAATAATAAATAATGATCCTAATGCCAAATGCCAATCAATAATAGGCTGATTGTCATTCTTGATGGATACAACACGCACATTACTTATCTAGTTTTAGAAGATCATACAAAATTTGTAAAACATTATTTAATAATAATAATACATATAATGTACATATAACAAATATTTAGAAAATAATTGACAATTCCTAAATATATATACAAAATATTTGCATTAACCAAACATGTCTACAAGGCTAGAATCCCACGTGCACATGAATCCTAGGTTGGGTTTTGTAGTGCCCCGTCCCGCTCAGTCAATCGGAGGAGTCGGAACGTCGACGGCGTTCGAACTTAGCCTTACAACGGCTGTTGGAAGACATTGTCCGGTCGAGGCGACTCCTCGCTCAGGTGGGGTAGTTTTGGTGAACTTGTCTCATCTTAGTCTTCACATAATAAATCGTATGTTTTCAACTTGCACAAGTAGGCTTGATAATAAAAGAGACGAATCCACATAGAAAAATGGAATAATTCCGACGGGTCGAATTGAGTTAGAATATGGAAAAGTCCAACGGTCGGCTTAGAGTTGGTGCACGGCGTGCTTTGAAAATGACACTCGATCCTTCGTCCCATGGCTTGGGAGAAGGAAAGTTGGTTTGAGTTGGCGAAGTTATGAACGTAGCCTAAGTCTTAGGCCTCGCCCGTATGAATGCTTCATAAAACATGCACGGCCCCATCGTCCAAGGCTTGGCTCAACCTTGGCTTGCCTATGAGTTAAGTTGCGTTGAATGGCTTATGACATAAGTCTAGGCACCCAAATGACTTGGTCGTTTAAAGTCGAACGCGTGCTCGACACGTTCCATCAAGGCAAAGCTTGACCCAACCTTTGCTCGTCAAGTTGTTACGAAGTTAAGTTAGGCAAGTTATGTTAGGCTATCGGAGTAGTAGCATGCACGGTACTACGAGTTCTATGACTGGGTATAACCACATAGTCTTACGGTTTCAAGGCCCGTCATATAGAGTATGACTTGGGGGTGGTGTCGCATAGAGTTCAAGTTGGTTTAAGACACGATATCACGGACTTAGTATTTTAAGGCACGGGCCACGGTTGAATTATTGAGTTTGGAAAAGTGTTTCAAATAGTATTCTTGAGTTGAATGAAATGATAGGACAAGAAAAAAGAATGTTCGTGACCGGGTCGTCGAGACAAGGTCTCAGATGTGAGAAGTATTGAACTTGGCCCTGAAAGAGATGGTAATACTAGAGGTAGAATGATTGTGTGAGACGTCAGTTTGAGTCGAGTCTTGCATGGTCATGGAAAACTTGTTGACAAGGTAGAGTTTTCCCGAACGGCAACCCGGGGACACGGGACCGTTGCGGACAAAGAAAGAAAACAATTTTATATAGCTGTGCTGGGCACAGGTTAGGCGGAGACTTGCAGCGGGGCTCGCTACTCGCGCTGAAAGGGCCCCGTTTAACAAAAGCTAAAAGGGAGTCCACAATGGCTCTGGGAGTCAGTGACCAATTCATATAGATGAGTCGGCATGGCGACAACCCGCATGTGTGCCTTTGGATTGAGTCGAGTATTGAGTGTAGTATATCAAGGAGTCGAGTTGAATGTGTGTGTACAGTTGGAACACAAAATATTGGGCCTAAGATTTGGCTGCAACATAGGCGACGTGCTTCGGCATGAGATGTAGCGTCAAGTCTTAAGTTGTCGGTATATAAGTTGCATAAGTTGGTTTGAGTCGTTGGAGTTTAATTCAGGAAACCGCCGCAAAGCAAAGTTGGTTGAGTGACACTAAGTTCACAAGTATCGATTGGGTCAGTTGGTGATCAAAGTAGCAAAGGCCACGGGGCGGCGATATGGTTTAGTCACCCTGAGTTGCGAGGCACGGCACGACGGATTCTTAGCACGATCACATGGAAATGGAGCCTCATCGCGTAGTTGCGTCTCTGATTTTGGCCGAAAGGCAAGCACGACTTGATAGGTTAACGTTGTTGATTTGACGTTATTTTTGCAAGCACGACAAGCACGACTTGATAGATTAACGTTGTTGAGTTGACGTTATTTTTGTAAGCACGGGATGGACTAGAGACACAAAATAGGCCAAGGCGTCGGTCCTAAAATAATTCTAAGGCAAGAGTAGAAAGACAATCAAAAGGGACTATGTTGCACAAAATAAATGAACGTGTCGGTTTTGTATGGGTGGGCGAGGAGCTCATTCCACCAGTACAGTTGAGTACTGACACCCACATAGTTTTCATGTGCAGGCCCAGGTAGAAGCTCGTGGCGCGGAGCTCGCTTGGATGCGTCGAGGCACGGAGTTCCTTGGCGATTCGAAGCGTACGATCGCATGGAGTCAAGACTTATACGAGACATAATTTATGGACGTCGCCTTCCGAAGTATCTGCTGGTTCAAGACTTGTATTGAGAGATGGGAGAGAGAGATGAGTGACTTGTAATGTGAGAAGAGTGAGCTTGAGTGACTTGTAATCTTGGCCTTGCGCCCTTTGTAACCTTTGTTTCAATATCAATAAAGAGCTTCTTTTGAATAACTTATGTTTTGTTTCAAATTTCCGCTGCTATTATTTAATGTCTTTGTTTGGGACTTCTGTGCGACGACCCCATCGCAGCCGCTGAAATCGGACGTTATGGAACCAGCCTTGCACGAGAGCAATCTAGGCTCGTGCGATATCACGCCTTAGCGAGGACGATCGCTCCTACGGGAGCGGGATGTGACATAATAGTAGAGAGCACGGCTTTATGTCCTTGGACTTTTGATTGAATTCTTTAACTCTGTTGTTTCCGTAAACTCTGAAATATTGCTTCCGCAAAGTTGATATGGTTGGTGCACTCTCTCTCAAATGTCCCATGGATGTCCATACAATAAGTCTATCTATTTTGTAAAACATAGGACAACAGTTTTTGATAAAACAAAAAGATGGTTCGCGTAAGCACGGTTGGCTAAGAAGGGCTAGGCATATACACCAAAGTTGCGTCAACCTTAAAAAATTCGAGTGCGGGAATTGAATAGTATCGAGCAAGAATGAGTTGAACTCAATTGAGTAAAGTAAGATGACTATCGATAGGGGTGCTATCGAGCGACGATAACGTCGGTGCGATATAAATGAGCGTGCTTGAAATTTAAGGAATCGTAAATTCGAGAAAATAGATTGCAAATCGAATGATAAGTTGAGGATTTGTTGAATAACTTCATCCCTGAGTGGTGTATGCGATAGCCTCAGGGATGTCGATCGATCGATTGAGGATACGGGGTATCGATGAGTCCATCAGCAAGCGTCGCATGTATGCAAAGCCTTAGATTATGTATCGTTGAATAAGTTGTAGTCTTGAAGTTTGACAAGTTGATTCGAACAGACTAGAAATGATACGCACGAAACGTGCTCGGGATTGAGGATTGTGCGAAGTATGAAACACGAAAATGATTGAGTAGGTGAAACTGAATCGAAGAAAGTTAAGGTGTGCGAATGGATGACTTGATCGAGAAAATTGATATGGATCGTATAGAAAAAGTTAGCACGATGGGGAGATAGCGTGCATGAAAAAGTTGAATTTTGAAGTTATACGAATGGCTCTAAGGATTGGATCAAATGTTGCTCGATGATTTGAGTTAGCAAATGAGTGATGTAAATTGAGGGAAAATGTTGCTTGATGACTTAAGATAGACGGATGAACAATACGTGAATTTGGGTTTGAGGAAAATTGATGTTGTAAATGATTCAAGGGATAATGATCGAACTTAAATTGAATGCCGAGGAGATTATCCAGTCGAACGATAGCATCATTTGTATGACTCGAAATTGGTTGTAAAGGAAGATCGTCAGGTTACGCATATCGTCGATGGTATTAAGGCGTATCAAAGATTGATATACGATAACTCGGGGGTACTCTGACTCGGCGAATGACGATCGTACAAGTGTTATTGTTCGGTTGGATGCTATATTTAGGATTTTGATTGAGATGAATGTAGGATGAAAACAGAAGTGTCTTGATGGTTACGCGAATAACCACAGCGTCGACGATCTTGTCTTGTGTGAGCGCAACTCTAGCCTCGCACATGCGTCGTGTCGGATTTGGGGCGATCGTTCCGCGTGGGCGTTGACATGGTGATTCATGTCGTGGGAATGATCGAACTCGGAAAATCTGGATGCGGCAACTTTGATTGTTTCGACTTGTTGGTTTGATGTAAAGGAAAATTTGAGGATGTTTGGACTTGCAATTTATGATTGAGTAAACTTGAGGATTGAATAGATCCAATCTATGTATCGAGAATAAATTAGTCTAGACACAAAACAAGAGTTACGTCTCGATGAGGATGATCATCCCGCGGGAGCGTGCATGGTGATTCATGCCCACCGTGGATAATCTGACTCGCGTGAGATCGGGGCACAACGTATCGTTAAGCTAGACGACCTTATGATCGAATACGTGAATTGAAATGAATGACTTAGGGAATATGAAATATGAATTATGGTTTAGCGATGAATTGTGTCGTAGCGTGCTTGACTTGGAAGGATTGATAGGTGTATTATGTCAAACGTGTTCGAAGAGATAGACTATGCAAAATGGCTTGATAAACGAGTGATATTGATATGTCAAGGAATTGGTTGAAATGTGAGTTATCGTAGGATGGCTTTGCTGAACGACTCAGACCCCGTGCGACGAATGTCGGGATGTGTGTAGGAAATCTATGCTCGATGTTTAGAAATCGAAGTGATGCGAGCTTGGATAGAAAAACCTCGTACTATCAACTTGGTTTGACCTTAGGATGGGGTCAATGTTGATATTTTTGTTTGGGAACTATGATTCCAATACTGACGAAAAGATATAGCCTAGCGGTTAGGCAGACGTCCGAGTGCGAAGTGGTAGGATTTGTGGAGGCACCACTCGCGAGCTCGGTTGATATGTACGTATATCAGGGACGCTTGAATATGTGCACAATCCGACTCAAGTGGTGATGGCGGATTCTCTATCACAAGGCTTGGCTGAAATACATGTATTTTAGGGACACCTATAATATGTGCACGATCCAACTAAGTGATACGTTGAATTAAAGTAAGACTTGAGGAACGAGAAAGTGTCGAGAATTTTGAGATCGTGAGTTTTGAAGAAAAGATTGTGGGTAGCACTAGCGTGGCTCGAAATTAAGAGACGCATAGGAGTAGTGTGTGCGAGAGTCCTTGAATGTTAAATCAAGTTATAAGTCGATAAGTGTACTCAGTTAGTTTTGAGGACGAAACTTTTTCTGAGTGGTGTATGATGTAGTACCCCATCCTGCTTAGTCAATCGGAGGAATCAGAACGCCGACGGCGTTCGAACTTAGCCTTACAACGGCTGCTCGAAGACATCGCCCGGTCGAGGCGACTCCTAGCTCAGGTGGGATAGTTTCGGTGAACTTGCCTCATCTTAGCCTTCACATAATAAATTGCATGTTTTCAACTTGCACAAGTAGGCTTGATAATAAAAGAGACGAATCTACATAGAAAAAGAGAATAATCTCGACGGGTCGAATTGAGTTAGAATATGGAAAGGTCCAACGGTCGGTTTAGAGTTGGTGTACGACGTGCTTTAAAAATGATACTCGATCCTTCGTCCCGTGGCTTGGGAGAAGAAAAGTTGGTTTGAGTTGGCGAAGTTATGAACATAGACTAAGTCTTAGGCGTCGCCCGCATGAATGCTTCATAAAGCATGCACGGCCCCGTCGTCCAAGGCTTGGCTTGCCTATGAGTTAAGTTGCGTTGAATGGCTTGTAACATAAGTCTAGGCACCCGAATGACTTGGTCTTTTAAAGTCGAATGCGTGCTCGGCACGTTCCATCAAGGCAAAGCCTGACGCAGCCTTTGCTCGTCAAGTTGTTGCGAAGTTAAGTTAGGCAAGTTATGTTAGGCTATCATAGTAGTAGCAAGCACGGTACTACGAGTTCTACGACTGGGTATAACCACATAGTCTTACGGTCTCAAGGTCCATCATATAGAGTATGACTTGGGGACGGTGTCGCATAGAGTTCAAGTTGGTTTAAGTTACGATATCACGGACTTAGTGTTTTAAGGCACGGACTACGGTTGAATCATTGAGTTTGGAAAAGTGTTTCAAATAGTGTTCTTGAGTTGAATGAAATAATAGGGCAAGAAGAAAGAATGCTCGCGACCCGGTCGTCGAGGCAAGGTCTCAGATGGAAGAAGTATTGAACTTGACCCTGAAAGAGATGGTAATACTAGAGGTAGAATGACTGTGTGAGACGTCAGTTTGAGTCGAGTCTTGCATGGTCATGGACAACTTGTCGACAAGGTAGAGTTTCTCCGAACGACAACCCGGGGCTACGGGATCGTTACAGACAAAGAAAGGAAACGATTTTATATAGCTGTACCGGGCACAAGTTAGACGGAGACTTGCAGCGGGGCTCGCTACTCGCGCTGAAAGGGCCCCGTTTAACCAAAGCTAAAAGGGAGTCCATAACGGCAATAGAAGTCAGTAACCAGTTCATATATATGAGTCGGCATGGCGGCAATCTGCATGTGTGACTTTGGATTGAGTCGAGTATTGAGTGTAGTATATCAAGGAGTCGAGTTGAATGTGTGTGTACAGTTGGAACACAAAATATTGGGCCTAAGATTTGGCTGTAATATAGGTGACGTACTTCGACATGAGATGTAGTGTCAAGTCTTAAGTTGTCGGCATATAAGTTGCATAAGTTGGTTTGAGTCGTTGGAGTTTAAGTCAGAAAACCGCCGCAAGGCAAAGTTGGTTGAGTGACACTAAGTTCACAAGTCTCGATTGGGTCAGTTGGTGATCAAAGTAGCAAGGGCCGCGGGGCAGCGATATGGTTTAGTCACCCTGAGTTGCAAGGTACGGCACGATAGATTCTTAGCACGATCACATGGAAATGGAGCCTCATCGCGTAGTTGTGTCTTTGATTTTGGCCGAAAGGCAAGCACAACTTGATAGGTTAATGTTGTTGAGTTGACGTTATTTTTGCAAGCACGACAAGCACGACTTGATAGGTTAACGTTGTTGAGTTGACGTTATTTTTGCAAGCACGGGATGGTCTAGAGACACAAAATAGGCCAATGCATCGGTCCTAAAATAATCCTAAGGCAAGAGTAGAAAGATAATCAAAAGGGACTATGTTGCACAAAGTAAATGAACGTGTCAGTTTTGTATGGATGGGCGAGGAGCTCATTCCACCAGTACATTTGAGTACTGACACCCACATAGTTTTCATGTGCAGGCCCAGGTAGAAGCTCATGGTGCGGAGCTCGCTTGGGTGCGTCGAGGCACGGAGTTCCTTGGCGGTTCAAAGCGTGCGGCCACATGGAGTCAAGACTTATACGGAACATAATGTATGGACGTCGCCTTCCGAAGCATCCGCTGGTTCAAGACTTGTATTGAGAGATGAGAGAGAGCTGAGTGACTTGTAATGTGAGAAGAGTGAGCTTGAGTGACTTGTAATCTTGGCCTTGCGCCCTTTGTAACCTTTGTTTCAATATTAATAAAGAGCTTCTTTTGAATAACTTGTGTTTTGTTTTAAATTTTTGCTGCTATTATTCAATGTCTCTGCTTGGGACTTCTGTGCGACGACCCCGTCGCAGCCGCTGAAATCGGCCGTTATGGAACCCGCCTTGCATGAGCGCAATTTAGGCTCGTGCGGCATCACGCCTTAGCGAGGACGATCGCTCCTACGGGAGCGGGGCATGACAGGTTTGGTCACATATCTATAGTATTTTCCTTTCCTCGACACGAGTATAGAACATGAACACGAAAAGTACCAGAACCAGGAGCACATGATAAATCGTGTAACAACGTGTCCAATATGAAAGAACATGACATGAAGTAAATGAACAAAACCATAAATGTACTTGCCTTTGTCATTTCAAATCATTGTCTCCACCTAGAATATGGCAAGAATAGGTTATATTCTAAGAATGGTAACTATTTGCTAATCATCCATGTAAACAGGCTAATTACCCTTTTAACTATGCTAGTTAACTATATATATACTAGTTAAAAATATAGTTTAGAAAAATATATTCTAACTTCCATCAAAATAAATATCCACAAAGCACCTTAAACCATTTTTTAACAAAAAATGATTATAAAGTATTTCTAGCAAAATACCTATAACTACTAGCATATTAGTAATCACGCTGTATGGTGAATGTATTTTAGTAGTACAATAATAGCTAAGTACCATATGTTAACAAAATTTTTAGCTAGCAGAATAGTTTTAGCAAAGTAATTACTAACTAGTAATATGTATATACTAGGAAACATTTACTAGGAAAATATTTTAGAAGTAATAATATTATTAGAAGTATTTTTACTAGCAAAATAAAATAGTAAAACATTTAATAGCAATATTAATATAGAACTATCAAGATATTTCTAAAACTAATAATATTCATTTATTGAATATTATACCATTTAGTATCTAATAATATATACACATATAAATAATATATATACAATTTCATACAAATACTATTATACTGACAACATACTTCTAAAATTATACATATAAACCTACATATACTAGTCAGCCTAGTGGCTCGACCCAAAACTATGGGGGATTAAAACTACATAATTATCTAATGGGCTTGTAGCCCAAGCACATGAATAATTTTAATCCAGAAATGGCTTGAAGCCTATTAGCAATTAAACATTTTAAAGCATTAATTAAAAGTAATGGCCTCCAGGCCCGTTCATTCTTATCCCAGCCTTATTAGGGTTAAAACCCAAAGAAAACCACAGCCTACAAACACTTAGCAGCAAAATGAAACCGAACCAACCATAAATAGGTTTTAAGAACCCTCTGTTCTTTCTCTCTCCACTGGAGAGATCAACAGCCAACAAAAATGAAAGGGAGAAAGAAGAGGGAAGAAGAAGAGAGACGAGAAGAGGGAAAAGGTTGAGAGGATCGATGAGGGTTTACCTCAGCTCGGCGGCCACAGTCGGCCGGAGAAGATGAGGTAGATCTGAAGTGATCGACACATCCGTGTGGTGGCGATAGTCAACGAGGTGAGCGCCGGGCTGGGGGTCACGTGGTGTACGGATGCGACGAAGGAGGACGTAGCTCGCCGGTAACAGGGAGGAGCTGTTAGAAAATTTTACCTTTGATTCGTGTAAACAAAAATAACAATGGATTGGATTTACCGGTCTACAGGAAAGTCATGCACGAAGCATTGCCCTAAGAGTTTATTCGAGGTCTATGTGCAGACATCCTCTCGAATTCTCCTAGTGGTAAAACCCTCTTGCTACCGGCTTCCTGTTATCGTACATGGTTTCAGGAGAACGACCCGAACTTAACTTTGCCCAGAGGAGAAGAGATTTGAATGAAAAAGAAAGAAGAAATCATTTAGGTGTGGTTTGTGAAAGAGGATGAATAGAATGAAGAAATTGGTTGTCCCTTTTCTTGTATATAGCCTACTTTACAAGAAGATATGGAAAGAATATATAGAGGGGCTCATAACATAGGAATTAAATAGAATTGATGAAGGAATTAAGGTGCTGATGGTTGGCACCTTTTGGCCGGTTGGAAATTAGTGTGAGCATTAAAGAAAATTGAATGTGAACGTTCAAATTCAAAATAGGTTAAGAAAAATTGATTTTTCAACCAGCTATATACAATAATCGCCCCCAAAAATCAATTTTTTTTGAAAACAGAGATAACGTAATTCAAAAGAATAGAAGTAGAGAATTTCTAGGCAATTATATACTATGTATAGATGAGATGGACTACAGCCTTGAATCTCACGTAGTGACTATTGTCTGAAGAAGTGCTTGATGGACTATGCCTTGAATCAGACTTCTTGAACCAGACTCAGAAAATAACACACATAGTACGCTAGAGGTTCTTGGGTCTATCGGGCGGCGCATTTTCTTGGCCATACGCACTTTTCCACATTCATGAGAGTTGTCTAGGATCGCCCTGTCCTATAGTCGCGGCCTTCACGACCTCTCATATAGGTAAGTCCTTAAGGGTTGGTGATAGGAATCAACCCTGCATATCATGCTTGGACTTATTAAGAGTTTAAACTCACCCTATCCATATCACACAAGGAACACTGTCACCATAGGGATGGGGTATTAATGTACACATGTACAGCCTCTTGGGCTTTTATTTTAAAGAGAATTTAATCTCAAGGTCAGTGTTCCATAATAGTCACCTAGTCCAGCTTGTTTCTACCCATTGAACCGGCTTCTTGGGATCTCCAGTCAGACTCGGTTGGGTTGCCACTGCTGGTGACTATACTATGGGCTTAACCCCATCCCCCTCGATGATCCTAGGATTAATTTCCTAGACAAACTCTTCGTCAAGAGTAACAGACTCTTCGTCAAGAGATCTGTAAAGTTCTTTTATGACTTTTATAGTCAAGAACCACATTTTGCCTTTAGGATCTTTAAGACTTGATATGCAGCTGCAGGTACCTGTTCATTTTAGAACTCACAAAGACATACTTTAGTAGTTTTTAAAGCAAATTGATTATCACAATTTATTTAAAATTAAACGACAGGTACATAAATTTATATATACATAAAAAAATGTCTGAGCTATTTAGCCTCAGCACAAGCAATGTTTAAAGCTTTCAAACTCTATGATACTCCGAGCTATGATAGTTTGTCACATGGACCTATCATTTTATGAGTATCTAAGTTGTCCCACAGGTGAACTCTTCTTTATCATCCATATTTACAAATATGACAGTCTAAAGTACTAGAATAATAGTTTATGTAATTTTTGCTAATTGACCTTAATAAATCTTTAGTTTATCAAGTTTTGTTCAACTTGGGTTAGCTGTAGGGGCCGGTTCCCAGCTAGCGGAGGTCCACTAGGGACGATTAAGTACCGTGTCGCTTAGGGCTATTTACGCCCGGTTGACAGAAGGACCCTTTCGGCTTGTACCCAAAAAAATCTAAACTTTAAAACTTTAGATTTAAAGGAATTTGCAGTTTCACTAACTATTTTCTTGTGACTAAATTGTTTGAATGAATCAAAAGAATTATAGTGTCACGATATATAAGCAAAACAAAGTTTGTCTAAATGTTGTGACAGAACAATATTATGATTTCTTTCTGACTAGAAATTCTAATACTGTGATAATATAGTAATTTATAAGGTTTAAACATGTAAATCGATCAAATGAAAGAATATTATCCATTATTATTGCTAAATATCCATTAGTATCCAAGAATTTGAAAAATGAGATATACAAAACATCACATTCAGAAAGATAAAGCAAAACTTTTGTTTTACGTACCTTCACCCTTAGCATATTTGAGCCTTTCGTCACAATCTCTAATGCTTTCTGACTTGAAAATATAATATTACAGAGATCATGTTTACAATGAGTGAGTACAAACAAAATTAATTTTATTATTACCGTCACAGATAACATTTTTTTTTCTCGAAGGAATATTTCTAAGGATTCTACCATCAAGAGAATAAAGGATAGTCTGCATACGAACAAAAAAATTTGACTGAAACGATGCACAAACTTGTTCATTCTGGCACACCAATAAAATTTGGCTATGAATATGTATACAACAAACCATCCTCTCACATATATAATTTGTGTCTGTGCGTAAGAAAGCCTACAAATGCTTTTAAAAGTTAATCTCATTTCTCAGAAATCTCCTATTTATTTCCTTGCAGTCTGGAAATTATTTTACTTGCATATAAAGATTATACTTGAAAGTTGGAATATACGATGCATCTAATCTTTTAATGTTTTACTTTCTAATAAACATCAAATTTTATTATGCAACTTTCGACTTTGACAGACAATTTTGTGCACAAGCTATATCACATATATTATTGTTGCCTAACTTGTGTGTTTTGATATTTCCTTTTCTCGAATTTATCCACAACTAGTTGTAGAATATAACATATATGATAAGCTGCCCTCTACTCTCAGGCGGCATGAAAGAGAAGGAAAGAAGCAAAGTACCTAAGGAAAGATACAGATTATAGTCCTCTGATTTTACAGAGCACAGGTGATTTGTCTGCAGCTAGGTTCACGCACACAAGTGACAAGATGGAAACCACACTGAAATATCTCTATAAATTGCTTCCGCAAATATTGCACATGTGATTCAAAAAAAAACTTATAGCATAAGAAGTCAAGTTATTCCATAATGGAGTGCATTGCGATAATCCCTGTGATGCATATGCATATGTAACATCAAGAATAAACATATAACAAGATATGAATAGGATCACCATATCACTTTATCTAGTATTTGTATGAAATGATGGTATCATGTAATTTGTAATTTTATACTAATACATGACTTAAAACAGATGAAATATGATTAATTTCCATCTTTGATGCAAGCAAGAAACATCCAAAGAATTACTTTTTGCATTTATAGTCCTTAAAAACATTGAATTGAAGGAACTTAAATTTTAATGCCATGTAGTTACGTTTTGCATTAGTGGGATTTGGAAAAAATCTTACATTGCACATGCCATGATAACCATTAAAGGATGTACATGTATGCTCATCTCACCCACATAAATACACAGTAGAATTCTTTTTAAAAGTTAGAATAATAATCACATAATTATACATGATTAGACACATAAATAGATAGGTTTCTGACAAACATAATTCTAAAGAGTCCCAACTATCGCTGCCACAAGGTCATTACTAAGGCAAGGTTTGGAAGGGTTAAAATGCATGCAATATTACTCCCATTGTATGTAGAGGCGAATCTACTATTATCTTTAGGACATTTATGAAGAGAACATAAAAGTTTGATAACTAAGTCAGGAATCCTTAACAAAAACAAAAAGAAACCTGAGCATAAAGTAGTGAAGTTTCTTATAAGAAAGGCAAGTGGAAAGCAAGGACAAGAAGCAAAAGTTTGTTGCAGGTGTAGCCAAACCATTACAGCACCCAACAGCTTCAAAAATTAATTAGGGACAACAATACAAAACAACACAAATCGAGCATGCAAGCATAAAACAACTAATAGTTCGGCCCATAATCCAGCTCACAGGCAAATAGAATAAACAAGTGCAATCACACAACATAACATAACAGAAACTATAAGCTAACCCTCCTATGTAGAATATACAAGCAATTGTTATGGTGGCAGAAATGAAGTTGGTGCCACACCAAACTCACTAGCGTAATTATGCTCGCTATATTCCAATGCTTTTCCACACAATGATCAAGATTATCCTTAAGGAATGGACCTAGTAGATGAAAGAGTACTTTCTTAATTGACCTTTTGGAAGAGGATTGTTGGCGGTGTGTCACAATTATAAATGCCTCATAACATCCCTGTAACGGTTAGAATGCCCTCTTGTAAATCTCTCTCATTTACACAAGGCAACCAAGCAGGTTGGAAGCAAGTTTTACATGGAATCTAAATTATTGCATATGACATTTGCCTAATATTACAATTCAATTCTTGATCATTTCATTGTTAATCCCAACAGCTAACATCATGAATATAAGTTACAGTTGAGTCCATTTGAATATCCAAAAGGAAAAATTTCTCATACTATTTCAATAGAATTCAATACTTAAAAAGAAAATATAATAAACTCAAATCATTCTAATTAGAAACCTACATATACTTACTAATGTGATTTGTTAAACAAATCTACAGAAATAGTATTAATGGCACAGACTAAAAAAGATAGTTGCCAGCAATGATGAAAACATCATAAGAATTGGAAAAAAATATTCCATTCAATGTGAATCAAAAGTTCAAACCAAAATTCTATGTTTAAACACACAAGAGCCATAACCATTTTTGGCTCCATGATTGATCAGATTTTTATTTGGCTTCATGCCTTCATGAGAGCTAGTAGCAGAATCAGTAGAACCAAATAAATATATAGTACTATGTGTGTGAAGATGTTTAATATAAGATTGACCATACAAAGTTGGCCGGACAGAAGACAACTGTAGCCAGAGAAGCCAGTTAAGTTAGCTGTATGAATGTATCTTAAGCAAGAGAGAGAAGGCACATGCCAACCATTAGATGGACTCTTTGTATATCATGGTAATAAAATGTATACGTGTATGTTTATCATATGTTTGTATATAGGTTTGATTGAAAAAAAAAATTATGATGCATCTTATGCATGTGTATTAGCTAAGTGTCTCCGGACGTGTTAAAATTGTAGCATACATCCTGGCACGTAGAATAAGGATCATGGGAATTTTTGAGCTATATTAGCTCCATATATTTACATAACGGATCAAAAAATATATATATAAAGAATCGACTTCTTTATTATTTTTTTTCTCTTATTATGCTTTGTGGGGATTGTCTGTTATATGATAATGATCGAGTCATCTATGAACTCAACTCCCTGAAGTAGGCATGATTAATGTGGTTCAGATTATGCTATGATGCACATGACGATTTCTATGATTTCATCATCTGCTATTAGATTTCTCCTAGAAAAAGTAACCAATGTTTTCTAGCCTGTTCTTATTCGACCATTAACTTGGTTTGAATAAGTGCCATTTGAAGCAAACATATATACAGAACTGGGAACAAGAAAAATTAGTGAGTGTGAATAGATGTAGAGGGCGGTGTATTAAGTAGACTAATAATTAGGAGTGAAATTTCACATAAAACTTATTGCTCTTAGAGGATTGTAATACACCGTAAACATTTCCAACTGTTAGTAGTCGAGCACAATTCGTAAGAATAATCAGAATGTAAATCATAAAAATAATCGGTGCACTAATACAAACTGAATGTAATAAATCATAAGAATTAAACTCTTAGATTGTTAGAAAATTTTACCTTTGATTCGTGTAAACAAAAATGACAATAGATTGGAATTACCGGTCTACGGGAAAGTCATGCACGAAGCATTGCCCTAAGAGTTTATTCGAGGTCTATGTGCAGATATCCTCTCGAATTCTCCTAGTGGTAAAACCCCCTTGCTACCGGCTTCCTGTTACCGCACATGGTTTCAGGAGAACGACCCGAACTTAACTTTGCCCAGAGGAGAAGAGATTTGAATGAAAAAGAAAGAAGAAATCATTTAGGTGTGGTTTGTGAAAGAGGATGAATAGAATGAAGAAATTGGTTGTCCCTTTTCTTGTATATATCCTACTTTACAAGAAGAGATGGAAAGAATATATAGAGGGGCTCATAACATAGGAATTAAATAGAATTGATGAAGGAATTAAGGTGCTGATGGTTGGCACCTTTTGGCCGGTTGGAAATTAGTGTGAGCATTAAAGAAAATTGAATGTGAACATTCAAATTCAAAATAGGTTAAGGAAAATTGATTTTTCAACCAGCTATATACAACAGGAGCGAATCCAACCTGGAAAGAGCTGACTATGGTGGACAGTCGCTAGCGCTCAACATACTACGTCGGTCGGTATTGATCCGGAGGAGCGTAAGCCGGGGTACGACGACTTCATGGTTCTGAGCTGAACCAGATCTGATGATCGCCTGGCCGGATACGGGACGACACGGCGGCTTGGCTCGATCTCGATAAGCATTTTTGGTTGGTAGCAACGGAGGAGTACTAGAGTAATGGAGGATGGTGGTGGTGTATATCAGTGGAGGTGGTGGTTCACGATGGTGTGGCAAGTCGAGACCGGGCGACGGTTGTTGGGGACAAGACCGGGAAGGTCGGGGTGAGTTGATTGGGGACGAAGGTCGGTGATCGGAGATCGAATGACTAGGGGCGGTTCTGTTGGTGATGATCTTGAGGTGGCAATGGTGGTTTGTCGGGGAGGCAAGCTGGGTGTAGAGATGGCCGGAGTTGGCCGGTTGGCACAGCGGGGCATGGTGGCGGGGCACGGCCGGAGCTCGGCGGTGAACATTGGTCGACAGCAGAGAGTGACAGTAAGGGAGAGAGTGTATTAATGTAATAAAATATTAGGGAAGTCCCTAATATTTTAATAGGACGAGAGTAGAGTGTTCCACAAGTAGAGTGGCAACAATTGTAAATATGAGTAGATCTAGGGGCATATGAAGGACTAACTAACTAACCCCTACCAAACTTGACAATTAGTTACTAACTAATCTGTACTTAATAACTAATTAATACTTAAGGCAATTAGATAATCATGTTAACGAGCCAATACTCTCTAGCCCAACTCTATAATCCCACAATCCAAGCCCAAACTTGGTAGGCAAATAGGAACTAATTAGTACAAATAAATTTAGACCAAATAATAATCATAATCCATTTCACGAATAATCATAATCATGACTAAATTTAAATATACATAATTTGTAACTTAAATTTAATAAAACAAAATTTATTATTTTTAAAATTTAGATCTATTATATAAAACAAAGTTCTTCCAAAATAGAAAGTTCAGGATATAATTCAAAATTTTAACAAAAATAATTTTAGAGAGTTAAAAATCTCCCCCTTACAAAAGCTCGTCCTCGAAATTTCAAATGGTATAATAAATATAATTAAGAACGAATATGAAAATTTTGAAAAGAATAAAATTAGTTAAATATAGAGTTCAAATTTAAGTACGACAAGTAGAATTACGATTTTTCCAAGAAGCGATCGAAGTTTAAAATCTAAGCATATAAACCATAAACATGACAAAATAAATCAAAACTTAGGCATAGTAGAAATAGTACCAAAATGACATAGTCATGCTTTAGATCCTAAATATGATCAAAATAAATTATGACCTAAATCCAATAAGAAATCGTTTAGTCATACTAGTACGGTTATGACTAAAATTTTAAATCATTTAAATATGACTTAGTAAAAATTTGGTCGAAACCATAAGAGTACAAGTGATCTAGGCAGTAAAGAAGAGGAGCAATCTATATAGAGGTAAGTTTCGTAGGTATAATACCGTGCTAGTTTGGGTATAGAAGTACCAGGGAGATGTCATGGTGTCGTGATGGTTAGGAAGTAATTGTGTATGTACTTTGATAACTAATCATAGGTGAGAACCCTAGAGTGATCAATAAGTGTTAGAGTATGAGTTTGCAACAGGTACCAGGATAAAAGGGGTACCCTAGTAGCAAGAGCCGGAGTATCTCCAGTATGATGGAGGTTTAGGCACAAATATTTTAGCGGCTAGTATAGAGGAGAGACATGAGTAACCTAGTATGAGAGTACCATCCAAGTACCATATAAAGGAGTTAGTGCCTTATGTAGACAATATCAAGACTTGGGTAGACCCCTTAGAGAGAGTATTCTAAATAGATAAGGGTGTATCAATAGAGTCCATGATTGCGGGTGTATACCAGTATTCATTGTAAGAAGAATGGATAAGCAGTTTTAGGTGATTGAGGAACTAAGATAATAAAAGATAGTATCATATTAAGGTGTATTATAGTATCCTGGATAGTGTGTGCTAGTGAGTTAAGTATGCCCATGGTCTGGAACCATAGTATATCGGTAGTATTAGAAGTGGTAACCCATGATGCTAAATAATTTAGCTATAGTATAGTTAGCAAGTGACCCTGATTGAGAGAGTACAATTCATGAAAGCTAGAGACTATACCCATGTATGGTTGTTCCTTCAGTAGAATTGTAGGATTGTATGTTATATGAAAGGGCTACCTTGGACTATGATTGTTGGGGGGTTTGACCATAAAAAACTTTGATGAATAGGTTAGGACTCGTCCAAGAGGGGCGAGGTGTCTTAATTTTGAGGACAAATTTTTTTGAAGGGGGTAGGATTGTAACTACCTAAATCCGGAAGGGGGATAATTTTGTCATTTTATAATTATGTTATAATGTGAATATTTATTTATGAAATATTGTGTGTATTTGTTTATTTTTATTGTATTAGTTGATACGGTTAGTGGCTAGCCTAATTGTTAGACTTGAGTTTGTGAACCAGTTAGCCTAACACTAAATAGAGCCCAATAAATTAGCATGACATGACTCATAAACCAACTTGTTAGACTAGACCCATTAGGCTCATTATTTATGACCATTTAGTCATAATAGAGATTAGACTATTGACCGAAATAGGTCCAAACCCTTCCATGCAACTAATTAGTCATAAGACAACTTTAGAGGGCATGCTTGACATTTTGTTTAGTCCTAAACTAGGGTATTTGGCCAACCAAGAGAGGGTTCTCCTCTTTATTAATTTTCTTTTGTCATAGCCTTCATTTTCCCTAATTTGACATTCTTTCCATTCCTCCATTAATTCATTCCAAATCCCACCCATTCCTCTACCTATTCCTCCCATTCTCTCTACAAGGAAGAGCCTAGAAGGAGCTTGGAGCCTAGGAGCAAGGAGTAGAGTCCACTTGCTAGGAGTATGTGTCCGGATAGTGTCCAATTGACTATTCAGTGGGAATCCATCTCCCAATATGTATAACACTCTCTTTTCTTGTCATTTAGATTCTATTTGTGATAATAAACCCCTAAAAATTCACTCATGGACTAGGGCTACCCATAGGAAGAGTTTTGAGGCTCTAATGAATCCCTATTGGTGGAGTTTTATGCAATTTTTGAAGAAATTTCGAGAATGGCACACCAAGTGTTTGACACTAAGTTTGATAGGCCTAATTAGTATAGATTAGTTACGTAGTGTGTGTCTCTATCGTGTCCATAAATGGATACGTATAGGTCGTATCGTGATACGGTAGGACACGGGATCAATTTGGGGGTTTTGGACTTCAACACATTGGTGCACACACTTTATTATCATGACACTTAACACTAGTCCAATGGTTCACTAACTTTGTGTATCTTTATATACATGCGCTTTAGTGTCATATACATTGTATATATAAATATGTATATAGCTATATTTATAGTGTAATGTTAATAAGTTAATTGTCCTATATATATGCAGATTTGTATACTGTTAACTATATAGAAATATAGGAGAGGTTATATAGCATATGTGTAAAGTGTCTATATATGTATCCTATATGGGTATCTATATATGTGTGTCATATATGTTAATATCTAAATAGTGATGTGCTAACCTATATGGATACATACTGTAATGCATGAATGTGTGTCTATATGAATATATACATATATACATATGGTAGTGTGTGTCATATATATATATATATATATATATATATATATATATATATATATATATATTAATATATATATATATATATATATATATATATAGGATAAAAAAAAAATATATATATATATATAGGATAAGGATAATGGCTCGTAGGACGCAGGCGACCGCTCCGCTCCTCGCCTCTCCGCCCCCCTCCCCGCTTGGGGTCTGGTGGCTGGGCTGGCCGCTCGGGCTGCTCGGCCCGGCGGCGCCCATCGGAGTCTTTGTCCCTTTCGACGGCTCCCCCTTCGCCCAGGGATGGCCGAGCTCGGCCTGGTCGCCCTCCCGTGGATGGCCGGTTTCCACTTGTCTCCTCCTTCTCGGCCTCTTCACCAACGTCGTCGTCCTCGGCGACGTCGGGCTCGGCGCAGGCGGGCCCGTCCGTCCCCTCCAGCCGTCCCTTCGGGTTCCCCCAGGCCATCCTCCCGCCGGGGTTGGGCCTAGCGCCAGGCGGTTCTCCTTCCGCTTCGGTGCGCCTCGCTGCACCCTTCTCGGTGTCGGCCCCCCCGGCCGAGGCCACCCGCCTTCAGTGGCCCAACTCGGCCACTACCACCCTCAGCCCCCTGGCTGAGCCTTCCGGCGGTCCCGGGCTGGCCCCCCTGCTCTTCGTTTTCCCCCGGTGGCTGACCCCCCCACCTCCGTCTTCCCCCTGGGTCGGCGGACGCTCTTCCTCATTCGCTTCCGGCGGCCAGGGAGAGGCCCTCCCCCTCACCCTCTCCACCGCCTCTTCCCCTCCAGGCGTCCCCGTCTCCGCAGGAGCTCTCCCGGCTCCGGGCGTCGCACTAGGGTTCCCCCCCATGCCCCTCCAGTCGCTCCTCCTCCTCCGGCGTGGCTCCACTCCGCCCACTCCCAGCTGAGCCCGCCACCCCCGGCCGCTCCCTTCCTGGGACGCTCAGCCCCCTCCGGCCGTGGAGGCACCGCCTACTCCTCTCCTGCCTACGCCTCCGGCTGTGCGGGTGCTCCTCCGCCTCCTGCTTCGGCCCCCCCATGGCGCTCCTCGCCGCCCTGGTTCTTCCCTCGACGGTGGCACCTCCCCCCTGCAAACCCCTCTCCTGGCCACTCGTGGATGCTCTGCGGCCTCCGCCGCGCGATCCGGCGACGGTCGGCTTTCCTTCGGCGTCGCCTCCCTCGGGCGCTCCCCCGCCCCATCTTCCTTCGTCGTTCGTCGTCCCCTCCGTAGTGGCGCCGCTCGTTGAGTCGATCCCCTTGGACGGATCCCCCGTTCTCCGGCGATCCCTTCGCCACACGCCGGCTCCTCGACGGTGAGGTCGAGCCCCCGCTCCCCCACCGTCGGTGAAGCCCCCCACGCTCCGTCCCCGGCGGTCCACCCCTGTCCCGTGTTCCCTTCCTCGACGGAGCGCCTCGCCTCGGCCTGCGTGCCGCGCTGGGGGGCCTCGAGCTACGCGCCCCTGCCCCCGCTCTTGGGCAGCCAACCCGCTCGGGCAGCGAGCCCTCGGCCCGCGTGTGTTTCCCCCCTTGGTTCGCGCGCAGGGGGGACGCGTCACCATCCCGTTTAAATTTTTGAAAAAAAAACCATTTTGATATATATATATATATATATATATATATATATATATATATATATATATATATATATATAGATATATAGAACCCTTTCCTAGGGATGCGTGCCATCCTCTTGGGGCTGCGTTCTCGTACCCCCCAGGGCCCCCGTTTGCTGTAGTCAACGGACCCACAACTTTGGCTAATTTAGGTTTCAAAATCTCGATAATCTTCATAATTTCGTTGCATTGCAAAATTTTGATGGGTTCGATATTTCGTAATTTTGATTTCCACTTTTATAAGTTTATTAGCTTGCTTTTCAAGGACCTTTTGTTTTCTAGCCTCGCACCTGTCTGTAATGCTCTTTTAGAGCCCCCTTTCTATGTTCAATAAATTGTTGTTAAAAAAATAAAAAAATAATATATATATATATATATATATATATATATATATATATATATATATATATATATATATATATATATATATATATATATATATATAATATAGATATGTGTGTGTGAGAATGGATGTGAGCACTATTGTGCTTCACTGAAATATATATATATATATATATATATATATATATATATATATATATATATATATATATATATATATATATATATATATATTGGTATAAAAGAACAGAACAATTATCGGAGGACCGGACTTTTACTTCACGTTACAAACTCGCTTGTACAAAGAAAGCCTAGGGACAAAAACCTAGGTACAGCAGTCTAAGTACAATTGTTTATTTTAGATTCTGGGGGGTGACGATAGAGGCTCGGGAAGGCGACGGCAGCCCTGCCTTACTCCTTGGACGATCGGTATGCAGCCTTGGCTCCTGTGAGAAGATGGTTGGCGTTGATAAAGAAATGCTCTTCTTACTCCTCTGTTGCTCTTCTGGCTTCTCTCTCTGTGTATTTTCTCTCTGATAGCGTATATCTCTCCTTGTCTCTCTCTCTTCTCTCCTTCTTTTTTTTACAAAGGAATAACACCCTGCTATTTATAATAGTGGAGGGGCATCATTAGGGTTTGGCTGATTACCCATTCTCAAAGTGGCGGCGGCCTGATGCTTAATCAATCTAGACCATTTATTTTAAGCGTGAAGGATCTGGGCCATAAATGGGAATAGCACTGAATCTTGCGAATAATTAATGCTGATTGCTTTAAATCTTCATGATTGGTCGTGTAGCTTGGATCTCTCACCACGTGTCCCATTGGCTTGATTATGAATGATATGACCTGATCTTATTAATTATGAGGATAACGTTAAATATGGTTATTGGGATCTGGTAAATCTTTGTATCTCATAATCATCTTTGCTACCAGCTGTCAAGTCTGGAGGATCATTGAATCTCTGCCACATGTCTTAATGATGGACTCTGCCAAAGCCGCATGATATCCATGAACCGCATGAGACAGCGTCTGGGCGAGCCGCATAGGTATAGTATTTGCGAGCCGCATGGGATAGCTTTTTGGTGAACCGCATAAGTGTAGTAATCGTGAGCCGCATGGGATGGCTTCTTGGTGAGCCGCAGGAAGACGACTCTTGCCAGTCGCATGAAGTTGTTCTTCAAGTGAACCGCATGGGAGTAGCCACGTGGCAATCTCGGATCATGTCAGAGATTTTTTCCTATTTCCCAAGAGTCTGTCATTATGACACTTCATGTCAGAGCCGTCAGCTGTCAAATCATGGCAGAGCATTAAATAAGCACACTGCTCGATGGCCAGCTGTGTGAAGGAGTCTCGTGGGTACACGTGGCGTTGAGCTGCGTATCTCTGTGAGCCGTATGTACTTTTTGAACAGCATGCAGCTGGGGAACTCTTTGAACCGCAGGACTATCCCCATGTGAGCCGCATGGACTCTCCTGTTCGAGCCGCATGAGACTAAGAGTCTCTCTGAACCGCATAGGACTGCTCCTGTATGAGCCGCATGGGGTTCTCCTGTTCTGAGCCGCATGAGACTAAGAGTCTCTCTGAACCGCATGGGACTGCTCCTGTATGAGCCGCATGGGGTTCTCCTGTTCTGAGCCGCATAGATCATCGTTCTGATATTTTCCATGCTTCTACAAGACCCCCTTCAAAGTTTTCAATTTACAAAATTGAAATACTTTGAATAAGAAGCATGGCCTTTGGTTGACCGCATAGATGATTCAGCCGCATGGATTTGTCTGGCCGTATGAGCTGTAAGACCGCATAGACTTTTTGCCACGTGTCCTAGCCACGTGTGCAAATCTTCTTCATTAAATGCCCTTGATTCGCCGCCTCTTGGGGGGATCCCAAGGGTCAGTTTTGTTTTGACCGAAGCGGTTTATTCTTTTAGGCGGCGCGTGGATCGAGGCGTTTGTTTGATTTTTCGAGCCTCCTTCGCCTATAAATAGGAGTAATTTTGTTCTTTGAGGGTTTCTTTACCTTCTCTCTTTTGCTCGAACTTTTTGTTGCCGACTTCCTCTTCGTCTTCTCCTATCAGCGATCGGCAATGGCTCCCAAGAGAACTGCTGCTGCTATGGGCAAGAAGGCCGCGTCATCTTCTGCAGCGGCGAAGGGCAAGAAGGCCGCGTCTTCATCGACTGCGACGGCGAACGTGGCGGCTCCTCCGACGGCTGGCGTGCCTATTTTTTACCCCGACGTTCACCCGCCTATTGCTGGTAGGATCATCAATATGAACTGCCATGGCTACGCCGCATATCTTATGCACGAGCCTATATTCCCAAGTATGCTGTGTGTCCGACTCATATTCGGGCCGCCTGGGATATGACCCAGGCCTGAGCCGCATGAAAGTTGTTGCATAACTACTTCATCATCAGGGCCGCATAAGCTCATCTAGACCTGGACCGCATGAGCTCTTTCAAACTGAGCCGCATAAGCTTATTTCGAACTGAACCACATAAGATTGTTTGAACTGGACCGCATAAGCTCATCCGCGCTGGACCGCATAAGCCTGTTTCGAGCCGAACCATATAAGCTTATTCGAATCGGATCATATCCACATATGCTCCTTTCGAACCGCATAAACTCATCTGCACTGAGCCGCATAAGTTCATTTCGAGCCGAACCGCATAAGCTTATTCGAACTGAACCGCATGGGCTCTTTCAAATTGAGCCGCATAAGCTCATTTGGACTGACCTGTATGAACTCTTTTAAACTGAGTCGCATGAGGCTATACTGAGCCAAGCCGCATAAGCATCACGTAGTTTTTGTGTTTCAGCTATCTTTTTTGACTTGTTTCTTTTGCTTTATCTTCAGTGAATCTGCCAGTAAATCCTGCGGGGGAACTTATAGTGGGTTCAAATCAATTCGCCTTGGGCGTGCATCTTGACGACTTAATTAAGCATGTGTTGAATCAATTCCCTGCTGATGAACCTTCGGAGAGGTTGAACGCCATCGAGAATCAGACCCTCCATTACCTCCGTTCCATGATGAATGCTGGGAAGCTGGATGGAAAATACCTGAAGCCTTCGTTCCTTTTTGGAGACGCTTTAATCATAGAGAATCCCCGAGTATTAGAGATTTCCGAGAATTGGGATTTTTCTTTGGATGGGGTGGCAATCCATATTCCTCTCATGGAACGTCATTATCCTCTGTCATGGTTCAATATGGTGTTGCTGGACAGGAAGATGGTGTGTAACCTAACTCCTACTCAATCAGGGATGTTGATGGGCAACATCCATTATAACCCGAACATGCGGTCAGCGTACGCGGGTAAGGATTCCGTCCTCCGGTACATGATGGGTCTGGCCCCGGGCTCTTTTATGAATGTATACGGCCCCAACTTTACACTTACTCAAGCTGATACCTTCCTGAATCGGCTTGTTCGCAAGAAGTCTTATCCCGTTGGCAGGCTGGCATTGCCGAACTGGATAAACCCCACTTCTACGTGGGCCCAGTTGACCACTTGGGTTCTGCAGACCTACAAAACATTCTTGCGGGAGGTGGGACTTTACCATGCCATTCGGGGCACTTGTCACGGGCTTCCTATCAATAAACTACTGTTCGTGGCGCTCTTGGAGATGTATAGCCGGCGAACGGGGACGTTCTTTGCACCCGGAGGGGAATTGGGGCTTGCTCTCCATGAGATGTATACTGTCTCCAAACTTCCATGGGGGAATGAGCCTTTCGAGGTGTATACCCCGTTGAATGAGGAGTTTGAGGACTTGAACCGACGACTCCCAGGTTCTGTCACGGTGTATCGGGAGTTGCTGTGCCACCATAGTGCTTGTCACCAGATGGCTATAAAAATGGTGGATAGTTCCGAAGGGACCGCTCCCCACACCACATCCTGGATTAATTATCTTTTTAAAGTTGACCCTTCTGGCGAAGTTACTCCTCGAACCCCTCGAACGCATGGAGAGATAAAGGATCTGATGTCAAGCGTCAAGAAGTCGCGATCCAAGAGCGACATATTCGGGAGTCAAACTGACTCTCTTAGCTATTTTTGCTACGGGACCACACAGATGTCAGAGAAGGCGCTCCTGGCTGGATTTTTAATGATATGGCTACGGAACTGCGTAGTCTCGGGAGGAGCAGGTTCTATTGAGAGGATCGGTCGTCATTTCATTCTTCCTGCCGTTAAACTGGTATTTGGAGTTAGACTGGCCCTTCTTCCTGCTATGGTGTGTAGCATACACCATGGTCTTCGAACATTCTCGTCCAAGGTTATTGCTCACAAGAAGACGTTGGATTTTGAGCGCGTAGAACTGCCTTTCCACTATTTGATGGGGTGGTTGGCGATGCACTACAAGTCTTTGATGGGACCCGGGATAGCGGAAGATGCTACAGATGAAGACGCTTTCCTTTTCAAATGCCATCGTCGGCCTTGGGAATACAACACTATGCCATCTTGTCGGAGGGCGCTGGCGAGGGTGGATGGGTGTGACTTTTTTGTGTCTGTTCCTCCCTTTTCTGATGAGAAAGTGAGGAAGGTACATCTTGACGGTACCGGGCCTTCTCACTTTCTGTCTCCGGATATGCTCGCCTGGTTGCGCAACATCCGCCCCGCGCATCTGGTTTATCGCAACCGCGATAATGTATACTTGGAGCCTTACCTACCTAGTAGGTTTTCTCGCCAATTTGGTTACAGCCAGTTATTCCTTGATTGTCCCAACCCTTGTTTGGGCTTTGAAGGTAGCGTTCTTGATGGTGTCAGGGCGTAGAATTATTATGACGCTTATCATACTCGGGCCAGCTTCTCGGTCCACGATGCTAAGGCGCCGAAGGAAATTTTATACGTGGCTGCTTTGTATCACGTTATGGCGAACAAGCCTCCTGTTAATTTCGATCCGAGTACCCGTTTCATCGTGGATACCGGTTTAGAGGAGAAGCCCAAGGGGGCTAAGGCTAGAAAGCAACTAGCGCTCAAGACTCCCTTTCCTGAGTCAGAACCTTCCGAGTCGGCTGAGGAGGAGGATGATCATGATAGCAAAGACTCCCTTTCTGGTAGGGGTGAAGAAGTAACGGATCAACCGCTTCCCACACCCGATGAACCGGCGGAAGATCCGTTGCTTACTACACAAGAGGAAGTAGTGAAGGAAGAACAGCCTACAACTGTGTCTGATTCCTCACGTAAACGAGTCAGACGTGAGTCTTCTGACAGCAGAGCGACCTTTTTAGTGAAGAGAGCTACCGTTAGGTCTCGTAGATTACTTATTACCGAGAGGGGTGAAGGTACAGACACTGTTCCGGAGGTAAGACCAAGTCGGAGTCATCTCTTTGTTGTAGTTCTCTTTTCTTTCGGAGATATGACTTAATTACTTTTCTTTGTAGGTGTCCGATGAATCGGCCTTTCCTGAACCATCTACTGTCCCTGGAGTTGATCCGACCCATGCTGCTTTGATTAGCGGCGTGTGTGCCGCAGTCCTTTCTGCGGGAGTTCTCTCGGCGGCGGTTGGAAGCTCCCAGGTTGCTGAAGCCTCGGCCCGGGGTGACGAAGGTTTCCTTGGGCCCGTCTTCGAGACCGCTGAACTTCAGCAAGGCGACGCCGATCTCGGTGCATCCCCTCCCGAGGATGCAAGGGCGGAGGAGTCTATTATACCTGACTCGGAGGCTGTTGGTGAAGGGGCTGCGGTGGCTGCAGGCGAGCCTAGGCCTCCACACTCCTCCACTGGTAAGATAAGCCAGATATTGACTAGTGAGGGGGCTTATTTGCTCTATCAACATATCCTCCGGGTCAAATCGATTCATGGTTGCCTTGGCCCTGCAGGTCTTGACCCTTTACTCCCTACCGCGGATGTTCTTGGGGAAGGCTCGGCCTACCGTGATCTGGGAGAAAGGAGCGCTTCCTCTCCTTTGCCGTCTCATGTCGAGGGGCCTCCCGCCAGCTCCAGGCAGATGGGAATGGAGTTGGCGATGGTCTCCGCCTCATCCTTCGCAGATTATACGGCTCCGGAGACTGACCTCTCGACCCTGCCGAGCATTCAAATTCTACGGGCTGCCGAAGAGGAGTTGGCCGCTGTTCAAGCGTCCTTCCGTGCGGAGCTGGTTTCTTTTATGGCAGGAGCGGCAGATTCTGTTGCATCTTCTTCAGTTCTGCCAGCCACACTCCCGTTGACACCGGCTTCCTCGGAGACTCTGGACGAGGTGACGCAGGACGTGGTCGATAGCTTCTATCGCCATTTAAAAAGGGGTGTAGACGCTGCTATGGAATGGGGGACCCCTTTTTCTCTATCTCTCCAGTGTGCTCGGGGCCAGATTGCAACCTTGAAGTCCCTTCCTGGCGGGGTGGGGTTGGCTGCAGTCCTGGAGCCTAAGTTGGTGGAGGCTGATCAACTTGTGACCCAATTACTGGCGACACGGCAGGCGGGCTTGCCTACTGCGATTGATCGGGAGCGGGGCTTCCTAGTTGCTGCTCGGGATAGGATCAAGCTTGCTCGGGATACTGCCGGGCCAGTTGTGCGGGGAGACCTTGACAAGTTTTCCGCTTCGTATGACAGGCTGGGTCGTCGAAGTCAGGCTTGTCGGGATCGGAAAGAGTCTGCTTCTCGTGGAATCGCTGATACGAAGGAACGGATTCTCGCACTCCAGAGGGAATTGACCTTCTTAGAGTCAGAGCTGGAGGCTGCCCGTGCGGAACATGAGTCGATCGTTCGAGAGGCCGAGAAGGTTTTTCGATCTTCTGCTAACCTGGAGCGGGCTTTTAAGAGATTCGAGGATAACTGGCAAGCCCATGCTCAACTGGAGGATGAGGCGGTACTGACCCAAGAGGCGGAACGTCGAGCTACCCAGAGGTTTGAGCGGTCGGTTGCCTTGCTGATGGATCGTCTCAGGGCGTTATGTGCCCCGGAGCCGTGATCGGCTTTCTGTTTTCTTTTGTTTCCTTTTTTTTGTAAGGGATGTGATCCCAAATGATGTAGCACTTTTGAATTTTGAATAAATGAGCATGTTTCAACTCATCTTCTCTTTCTTGTACTTGTGGTATTCGTGGAACTGGACTTACTGGGGGATTATTTGTGGAACTGTTATCCTAGGCGTACCTTGGTTTTAGGTACGGATAATAGGTTTGGACAGGATGTCCGTAACAGCCATGGCAAAGTGGTCATGGATGTTCTCGGTGTTAGGGAAAAGAATGCCGTAGAGCAGCTGGGCTCCCGGGGCATGGTGAGGTGGTAGATTTAGGCTAAGAAGCTTAGCAAAAGATATTTGTGGACCCATTATCCTTGGCGTACCCTGGTCCAGGATACGGATAATGGGATGAAAGGAAACCAACATATTTGCTCAAATGTTATGAGGACATGGCAAGCATGAGGGTTTTATCGTGGAATCTTCCTGCTCAGAGGTAATGAGAACATGGCAGGGGGGACTTCACGAAAGATGTTCGTGGTCAACAGAGGACATTTATGGTCAACAGAGGACATTTGTGGTCAACAGAGGACATTTGTGGACCTATTATCCTTGTAGTACTCCGGTTGTGGGTACAGATAATAGGTTGAAAGGGGACCGACATACTTGCTCAGAGATAATGTGGACATGGCAAGCATGAAGGTTTCTTCGACGGAGCCTTCCCACTCAGAGGTAATGAGGACATGGCAGGAGTGGGCTCAATGAAGAGGGGGTACATAGAACGACTCAGAGGTAGGAGAACGTGGAAGTTCTATGCGAGGGGGCGGTTTGTTTTTGATGGAAGTGAAAACGACTCAGAGGTAATGAGGACATGGCCGTTTTTTCAGAAATTTGTGGATCGATTACCCTTTTTGTGCACTGGGAGTGCGGGTATTAGATCATGAGGGAGGATCTCTTCCAGGAAGAAAGTTCAGAGATATAATCATACGTGACTTACTATCTGAAAGAGTGACCGGAATGTGAGTTCAGAGGCACCAGTGGGTACATAACTCGGTAATTTAGAATATTAAGAAAGTGTGAGTTCAGCGGCACCAGCGGGTACATGACTCGATAATCTGAAGAGAATATGGAGGTGAGTTCAGCGGCACCAGCTGGTGCATGACTCGATAATCTGAAATATTGTGGATGTGAGTTCAGCGGTACCAGCGGGTACATGACTCGATAATCTGGATAGGATGTCGTTTAGACATAATATTTCTTCAGGAACTTGTCGTTGACGGGCAACATGAGCAAGTCTCCGTTTTGTTTTACGAGGCGGTAAGCACCGTTGGAGAATACTGTTTCAATGATAAATGGGCCTTCCCACTTTGGCTGGGATTTGCCGGCGGTCTTGTGAGTCTTGACCATCGGCCTCCGGACTGCCAAGACGAGATCGCCTACCTGGAATGTTCTGATTTTGACCTTCTTGTTGAAGGCTCCAGAGATGCGTGCTTGGTATAGCTCAATTCGTTGCTGAGCTAAGAGGCGCTTTTCATCTAGTGCCTCCAATTCCTGTAGCCGACGATGGTAGTTGTCGTCTATTGTCATTTGATGTGTGAGGGCGACACGTAGTGAGGGGATCTAAGCCTCCAATGGGAGGATTGCCTCACTCCCGTATACCAGGAAGAATGGTGTATTCCCGGTGGCTGTTCGGACTGTGGTACGATAAGCCCATAAGCATTCGCCGAGCTTCTCGTTCCAGTCACGTTTGTTGGAGGAGACAAACTTTTTGAGGAGTTTGATGGTTGTTTTGTTGAATGCCTCTGCCAACCCGTTTGCTGCCGGGTTGTATGGTGTCGAAGCGACATTCTGAATACGGTGTTTATCGCAAAACCGATAGAATGCGTGGCTTACAAACTGCGGACCATTGTCATGGATGATCCTTCGTGGCAGTCCGAAGCGGTAGATGACGTGATGCTTAAGGAAGCTGATCACGTTTGAAGTCTTAACTTCTGCGAGTGGGACGGCTTCCGCCCATTTGGAGAAGTAATCAGTGATCGCAAGTATGAAGCGATGTCCTCGGGAGGAAGGTGGGGTGATTGGACCAATGATATCCATTCCCCATGCTTCGAATGGCCAGGACGCCACTGTCGGATGTAGAAACTCGGACGGTTGGTGAATGAAGTCCGCGTGGACTTGGTAGGCTTTGCATTTTCTAGCATAATCTATCGCATCTGCTACCATTGTGGGCCAATAGTAGCCCATTCGGCGAAGACGGTCTTGCAATTTAGGACCGGGCTGGTGGGCCCCGCAGACACCGTCATGAGCTTCTCGTACGGCTTCTTTGGCTTCTGCGTTTGACAGACACCGAAGTAGTAATCCGTCGTAGGAGCGGCGATACAGCATTTTCGTCTCTGTATCGTAGAAGAATCTGAGAGAACGCCGTCTGATGGAAGTAGCTTCTTTTGGGTTCTCGGGCAGGATGTCGTAGACGACGAAGTCGATGAATGGTTGTCTCCAATCTGGGGCATCATCGATCGTCTGTGCAGAATAACTTGCCACGAATTGTACATTATTTTTGGGACAGACCAGTTTGTGGCCTATCACATCCACTGATTGGCGATCATAATTCAGAACTGCTAGGGAAGCGGCAAGACCGGCTAAGGCGTCCGCTTAGATATTTTGGAGTCTGGGGACATGTTCGATGAAGAACCCCTCGAACGACGAGATGATGTTAATCGCTATTTGGTTATAAGGGATCATGTCTTCGTGGCGGACTTCGTATGAGCCCCGGATCTGATTGACGATTAGTTGGGAATCGCCGTATGCTTCAAGGTATTCTACCCCCAGCTCTTTTGTAAGTTGGAGGCCAATGACCAGAGCGTTGTACTCGGCCACATTGTTAGAGCAGGGCTCAGTGAGAGAATAAGCTCGGTTAATCACCAATCCGAAAGGAGAGATTAGCACTAGCCCGACTCCGACGACTATATTGCCTTTAGGTTCGGTCCTCGAAGCACCGTCGAAGAACATTTGCCATATATCATCGTGAGAGGTTGCATGCGAGTCGGCGACCTCATCTGGGATCTCTTCATATATCCTGGAGGACTCCGAGCCTGGGTGGGCTGCTAAGAAGTCTGCCAGGGCTTGACCTTTGACTGCCTTTTGTGGAACGAAGATCATATGATAAGGGGACAGCAATATTGCCCATGTAGCGAGTCGAGAGCTGAGTGCCCCTGGTTTAGTCATGAGGACCCTGAGAGAGTTGACTCTTGAGATCACATGTATCGTTTGTCCGGTAACATAATGCCGCATTTTCTGAATGGCGAATACCAGGGCGAGGCATTCCTTCTCTACAGCGGTGTATCGGTGCTCTGGCCCAATCATCATTCGGCTGAGGTAATATATGGCCTGCTCGTGGCCTGCGTCGTTGTTTTGTGCCAGCAAAGCCCCGAGGGAGTGTTCCATTGCTCGTACATAGAGCAAGAATGGTTTTCCAGGAACCGGTGCTACCAAAACTGGAGAATTTGACAAATATTCTTTGATGCTGTCGAAAGCACGCTGGCATTCCTCGTCCCATACGAATGAAACTCCTTTCTTCATAAGGTGCGTGAATGGTCGGCATCGCCCGGAGAGGTTGGAAATGAACCTTCTGATGTAAGCTAGCCTCCCTTGAAGGCCTCTGAGTTCGCAGAGATTTCTCGGGGGACCCATCTCCATGATTGCTTTCGTCTTCTCAGGATCTACATGGATACCCTGTGCGGTGATGATTGTTTTCCATAAAGAAATTCTCTTTATTTGTTGTGTTTCTGGGAAAATTACAACTGTAGGAATCCGATCTAGAAGACGATCGCTTTATCCCTTGGACTATGCGAAGAAAAAAAGCTCTCAAAATTTTGACAGTAGATATCAATGTATCTGTACAATGAATGAGAAAAAGAACTCTATTTATAGAGTCAAAAATAATAACTGAAAAGGTAACTGTCTTCACAGCCTATGCCTAGTTAAAAATTATGCAGGATTTAACATACACAAGGCTGTGAGCAGTTACTGGATGTGGCCTGTAACTGTTGGACACATGGCAATCATGTATGAGTCGTGTGCAAGTTACAGGACACGCAGGCGAGAGATCAGTGGCATGGCTGCCACGTACTCCAATTTGATGAAATCCACGCAGACTTGTTGAAGACGAAATCCACGCGAACTCGGTGTAGAAAGCTTCAAAATCCACGCAAACTTGGGGCAGGAAGCTTCAGGATCCACGCAGACTTCGAGGCAAAGAACTTGAAAATCCACGCAAACTTGAGGAAGAAAACTTCAAAATCCACGCAAACTTGGGACAAGAAGCTTCAGGATCCACGCAGACTTCGAGGCAAAGAACTTCAAAATCCACGCAAACTTGAGGAAGAAAACTTCAGAATCCACGCAAACTTGAGATAAAGATCACAAATACACGCAGACTTGAGATAGAACTGCCAGCTGTCTTGATTCGGCGTGTCTCGACTGACACAAAATCTCTGACAGTGATTGCTTTGTCAGTCGCATTAAATGACAAGAAACCCTTTTGGTACGCCAACTCGACGAAGGCTGAGTCTTGCTGAAGAAGATTTCGAAAATCACGCGATAGACGGCGATGATCTCTCGAATTCTGTGTATACGTGGCATACGAAGAGATATTCTTCGACTGTCGTATTGTCAGTCATAATTACTCTTTGACAAATGATGAGCTGTCTCCCAGCGTGATTTGTTTATATTGTCTGGATCAACTGAGCGTGACTTTTGACTCTGTCTTGATCAACTCAGCGTGACTTTTATTTTTGAGGCCTACAAAACCCCCTTCAAAGTTTTTGAAAAAATGATAAATTATTTCGAAATACTTTGAAAAATAGAGATGATAAAATGGATTTAGTCACGCTGAGATGACTTCAAAATTTTTCGGAAGTCGAAAAGACTTCGAAGTTCTTTAAAAACATCCAAATGAACTTATTAAATGTCATAATGACCCTTCGTTCTCCGAGACTGATTGTATCCAATTTATGGTGGAATATGAACCGCCGGCAAAACTCAGTTATATAAACAGGAAGAAGTTTCATTTTTAATCTTCATCTTACGTCAATATGACACCAAAGGAGAAAGCTGAAGAAGAAGCACGCAAGTTGGGCTTTTGTTCTCATGGTGACCCCACTTTTGGGGGTGAAGAGCCAGAGCCCCTTGTCTTCGAGCTCAAAGATGATCCCTTGCAACTAGCCAAGAATTTCTTGAGCTATTTTGGCTTGGATGGCTCGTCCTCTTCTGATGGGCGCAGCCTCATAGAGCAGCGTGAAATGTTTAAAGCTCTGTTGCACTGTCTGGGAGTTAGGAGCGTAGAAGAACTAGGCACCAAGCTCAGTCGCTCTGGGAAATAGAGCGTGACTTTTATACTTTTGTTGCACTTTTTGTTTCGTCTTTTGTAAGGCCATCAGTGCCTGTCTTAAGAAATGAAGTACAACTTTTGTGTTTGATCTGCGTGTCTTAATGAGAAATATTAATCAGCAGTCTTTGATTGTTTCCAATATTGCTCTGTCTTCCAAAGCACACGTGACACTCATTCCACAGTTTACGAGTGCTATTTATGCGGATCTTTTCCAAAAATAGACTTGTACTTTGCCCTTTAAATAGATGGAAGAGTTTCGCAGATACTCATCTCCCATTCCTCTTCTTCTTCTCTGAGAATGAAATTTTTGGGAGATTTCACTCTCAAACAGGAAAGCAATGTTTTCTAATGTTCGACTTCTGCGCACTGTATCAAACAAGAGCTTGCCAATCCTTAGCACCAAACTTGAAGGTAAATCAGTGTAATACGTGCACTTATTTCTGCTGTTGAAGATAGGCTTTCTGTTTCTTGTTTCTGATTTGAATAATACACGCCTGTCTCTGTTTGATAAATGCATACTGAATAATTTCTGTTGATCTAATTTTTTTTTTCTTCTTAATGCTTTCTGCAGAAACTTGGCTGAAAATTTTCTTCAGAACTGGCATTGGGGATGTGGATGCTGTGGAGAATATCCTGCTGACATCTACATCAGGGAGCTCATACGCTTTTCACGCGTAAATCAGACAACTCAGAACTCTTCGTGGGATAGAAGGGTCTTCCTTAGATGGTAGGAAGAGACTTTATACACGTGAGTTGGATGGTGGAGTCAACTCTACTACCGAGAAATCGGGTAGTAGAGTTCCTTTCGCGGGAGAACTAGGAATTGTATCCCAAGGTTGGATACATTCCTGTCTCCTCTGAAAGGTCGCTCCTAATCCACCAGTTGTATTGGCAGCACCACGACTTCGGGCTGCCACACTCTGTGGTTCTCCTCTCGTCTGAGAGAGAAGACCAGAGTTTGATTCCTGCTGATCTGGTCGTGACTGAGACCCAGACAGTCAGGAATTGCCACCAACAACGAACCTGACGGAGAAGGTCCGACGGAAAAGATCCAAAGAAGAAGATAGATCTCTATTAGGTTATCGTTGTGGTATAGAATGAAAATCCAAAATTTATAATAGATTTCCATTATGATTTGAAAGAAAGTCTAAGAAAATGTAATAGACTTTTTATGGTGAAATGAGAATGGAAATGACAATTCTTCTATGTTCAATGATTTATATTTGTGGATGAATTGTGGACATGATAGATAATAAAATCATCTTTTCTGTTTTAGAGTATATGATATTATCAGAGGTATTATGGACGTGATAATATATAGGAACTCAAAATAAAATAGATTGATTTCTATGCAGAGGTCAAAACATGACAAATGAGTAAGTAGATTCGGAATTGATTCAGAGGTTATGAAAATATGATAAATAACGAATCCCTACTTAATAAATTGATAGAAGATTATGAACGGATGAACCGTTAGGAAATGATGAACAGATGAACTGTCGAGTGAATGTAATAAATGAACGGATGAACCGTCAAGTATTAATGAACATGTGAAACGTCGGATGAATGAGGAACTTCTGCCTATAAATATAGCAGAAATCTGGCGAGAACGAATACTTCTACTCCTCAACATAAAAATGTCATCTGGAGAAGCATCCAAGAAGACTGAGATAGCCTCAAAGGTTCAGAAAGGCACTGAAAAATGCCCTGCTGGTCCAGTCAAAACGAAGAAGACGAAAGCAGGCGAAGGTTCGTCTGCACCCAAGCCACCAAGGGACATTCTGGATTTTCTGCTCGAACCAGGAAGGACTGAAGAAGAGGAAGCCATGAGGATGGCCGCTTGCAAATTCCTCGTGGGTTCTAGCAAGGAGGTTCTCGGCTCTTTTGCTGATCATGTCTTCGAGAAGGACGGTAGTGGCCCACGTCCAAAAGTAGAGAAGGATGATAGTGATCTTCCTTAATATCATGTATCATCATTCATGAAAATAAAATAAAAATTTTATTTTTAAACATGAATTTGTCTGATGATTACAAGTATTTACATTTATACATAGTACTTTTTAAGGAATTTGCCATTAATAGGCATCAAAACTTTTCGACCATCCAATTCTGAGAGTTGATAAGCTCCATTTGAGAAAACTTTGCTCACAATATAGGGACCTTCCCACTTTGCGTCAAATTTACCCTTACTCATATGAGTCATAGTCATAGGACGTCTGACTGTTAGAACAAGTTCTTCTTTTTGATATGATCGAACTCTGACTTTTTTATTAAAAGCTCTTGAAATTCTAGCTTGATAGAATTCAATATTCTGTTGAGCAGATAATCGCTTTTCATCCAGAGCTTCTAATTCCTGAAGTCGAAGACGATCGTTATTTTCAGCAGTGAGTTCATTAGCAATTGCTATCCTTAAAGAAGGAATTTGAATCTCTAATGGAAGAACAGCTTCGCAACCATACACCAGAGAGAAAGGTGTACATTTGGTAGCATTACGAACTGTAGTGCGATAAGCCCACAAACATTCCCCGAGCTTGTCACTCCAATTACGTTTGTTAATGGAGACAAACTTCTTTAGGAGTTTGATGATAGTCTTGTTGAAAGCTTCTGCTAATCCGTTAGCTGCTGGATTATATGCGGTAGAAGCCACATTATTGATCCGGTGATCGTCACAGAATCGAGTAAATTTCTGGCTGACGAACTGTGGTCCGTTATCATGAACAATGCGTCGAGGAACACCAAATCTGTAGATGACGTGGTGCTTAATAAAGCTGATGACATTAGACGTCTTAACTTCAGATAAAGGAATGGCTTCGGCCCATTTGGAGAAGTAATCGGTTATTGCGAGAATGAACCGATGACCTTTAGATGACGGTGGATTGATCGGGCCGACAATGTCCATGCCCCAAGCTTCGAAGGGCCATGATGCTGCCGTCGGATGTAGAAATTCCGAGGGTTGATGAATAAAATCCGCATGGATTTGATAAGCTTTACACTTCTTTGCATATTCGATGGCATCAGATACCATGGTGGGCCAATAATAACCCATACGTCGAATACGGTCTTGAAGTTTTGGTTCTGGCTGATGTGCTCCACAAATTCTATCATGTGCTTCGCGAATGATTTGTTGAGCCTCGTCACTGGCAACACATCGAAGGAGTAAACCATCATAAGCTCGACGATATAAGGTCTTTGTTATATGATTGTAGTAGAATCTGAGTGATCGTCGTCTGATAGATGCTGCCTCACTCGGATCATCTGGAAGAATATCATACAATACGAAATCTAAGAAAGGAAGTCTCCAATCTTTATCCGTATTCTGATTCTCAGACGAGTTACTGAAGATGAATTCCATGCTGGAATCGGATGAAGATGACATCGATTTACGACTGAATCCAAATCCTCTTGTTGTGTTGACGTCATGAGATGTTGATTCTTCAATGTCAACTGGAAGTCCTAGAGTCAAGTTATTTTCAAGATAAAATAATTTTCGATTACGAACAACAATCATTTGTTGTCGTCTAATTGGGATAGCCAATACCGCTGCAAGATTAGCTAGAGCATCAGCTTCTGTGTTACATGCTCGCCTAATATGTTCGATGAAGAATTCTTCAAACGAAGAAGCCATAGATATAGCTGTTTTATGATAAGAAACCAGATCTTGATGGCAAACTTCATAAATACCCCTGATCTGATTGACAATGAGTTTAGAGTCTCCATACGCCTCCAAATGTTGAATATTCAGATGTTTAGCGAGTTGAAGACCAATAAGTAATGCATTGTACTCAGCTACATTGTTTGAACACGGCTGATCGAGAGAATAAGCTCTTTGGATAGCAAGACCTTCTGGCGATACAAGAACGATTCCAACTCCAGCGACAATATCACCATTAGGACCAATTCTTGATGCTCCATCAAAGAATAGACGCCAAGTAGGATCTTCTTCAGCAATTTGATTTGAATCTAGGACTTCATCTGGGATTTCATCATAAAGTTTTGAATTTTCTGGAATTGAGTGAGCAGCCAGAAAATCAGCTAAAGCTTGTCCTTTGACTGATTTCTGAGGAATATAGTGTATGTCACACTGAGCAAGTAGGATTTTCCAGTTAGCCAATCGAGAATTCAAAACACTGGGTTTCTTCATCATGATCCGTATAGGATTGATCCTGGAGATGACATGAATAGTCTGGCCAATGATATAATGACGTGTCTTTTGGACAGCAAACATCAAGGCTAGACATTCTTTTTCAACCGGTGAATATCGAGGTTCAGCTCCGGTCATAGTGCGGCTGAGATAATAAATGGCTTGTTCATGGCTATTTTGATTCTTTTGAGCGAGTAATGCACCCAATGAATGACTCATTGCTCGAGTATAGAGGAGGAACGATATTCCTGCGACGGGAGGTACCAATACTGGAGGGCTCATTAGATATTATTTTATATCATCGAATGCTTTCTGACATTCATCATTCCAGACAAAAGAGACACCTTTCTTCATAAGTTTGTTGAATGGTCTGCAGCGTCCTGATAAATTAGAGATGAATCTTCTGATATAAGCGATTCTTCCTTGAAATCCTCGTAGCTCTTTTAAGGTGCGTGGAGGACACATCTCTTGGATGGCTTTGATCTTCTCGGAATCCACGTGTATACCTTTAGAGGTAATGACGAAGCCGAGAAATTTACCACTAGAGACGCCTAAGAAGGACTTAGTAGGGTTCATCTTTAATTGATGCTTACGCATTAGATCAAATATAGTCTTCAAATCTTGGATATGATCCTCCTTTTGTCGACTTTTGACTGCAATATCATCAACATAGCATTCGACTGTTTTCCGCAAATGTTCACGGAATATAGTGCTCATAGCTCGTTGATAAGTTGCTCCTGCATTCTTGAGACCGAATGGCATAACTGTATAACAGTATGTACCAATCAACGTTCTGAAAGAAGTGTGCTTCTCATCCTCTGGAAACATTTTGATCTGATTGTACCCAGAATATCCGTCCATGAATGACATTCGTTCAAATCCACAGGTATTATCAACCATGACATCAGTGATTGGTAGAGGGAATTCGTCTTTAGGACATGCCGCATTGAGATCGCGGAAGTCTATGCATACTCTGATCTTGCCAGTCTTTTTAAGAACATGAACAATATTAGCCACCCAATCGGGATGTTGTTCCTCTCTAATAAACCCAGAGGTAATGAGTTTATTGACTTCAGCTTCAATTGCATCCATGATGTCTGGACGAAATTGTCGTTGTTGTTGTTTGATCGGTTTAGCATTCGGCAAGATATTGAGCTTGTGAGTTACAATTTGAGGATCAAGCCCTGGCATATCTTCATAACTCCAAGCAAAGACATCGATGTAATCACGAATGAGTTTGATCATGTCTTTCTTATCAGTTTCTGAAAGACTTTCACTGATGAATATTGGTTTGGGAGATCCCTCTTCACCAACATCTATTTGAACAAGTTTATCTTCAGTCGGAGGTTCTTTTTGCTCAAAACGGAACTCCCATTTATTATCTAATCTTTGGGCCCACTGTTCTGATTCAGGTGAGATTTCAAACTCTTCTTCGTCTTCATCACTTTCTTCAGAATGGTCAATGGAAACCATGTTGGAAGACAAAATGTTGCAGTAGAAGTCACCGATACTCGCATCGGAATCCCAAGAAGTGGTACTAGAAGAATCAGATTTCTTATCTTCGTCAGACTCGGAATCTTCATGGATAATATTGATAAAAGGAGTAGGAGCTATATAGCCCAATCCGTATTTCGTCCTTCCATATTTCAGAGGAGGAATACGAACAAGCATTTTTCTTCCTTTTCCATCATTGAGGCCAGTCCTGAAGTCATAGCCCATATTTTTGATGATGTCTCTAGATTGCTGACTATAACGACGTAGTTGTAATCTTCCAGTATCATCATTTTTGTCATCATCTTCAAGATCAGAAGGATTTTGAGGCCCTTTGTAGAATAATATTGGAATGTCTCCTGGCTTTCTGCTGGAAACTAGAAAGTATGAAGATTGTACAGGTTCTAGGGATACATCTGTATGAACAGTCTGTACAACTCCTATGGTTATTGTGTTCAAGTCATCTAACAGATGTAAATAACTATGAACATAATTACACACATCAACGTACTGCAAAGGTGGAGACTTTTCATTAAATGTAAAAGCAGCAATATTTACATTGGGAGAAGGCTGAGCCTTAGAGATTTTAGCCAAGTCAATGACTAAAGGGGGAGAAGAAGAAGAAGCTTTGTTTCGATTAAGATCGATAATAAATGGCTCAGAAGAGGTGAGCTCCCTTGAAGTTTGAGTAGGAAGAGTAGTCCGTCCTCCAACTGGAATTAGCAGAGTATCTTATAAAGATACAGGAACTGTAGTACGCCCACTGACAGGAATGATCAGTATATTTTGAGTAAACGACTGAGGTAACGGAGAAATTCGTCCACTCACCGGAATGATGAAAGAATATTCTCCAGAGGGTTTAGGAGATTGTTGCTGAATAGTTCAACCTTTAACAGGGATTATTAAAGTCTCACTTTGTGCATCTTCTTTCTCCATAGCTTGTATGATCCTTGTATACTCTTCTTTGTACATTCGGGAATCGTTGAAATAAGCTTCAACCCCATGGAAGGGATTTATATCAGCAACTTCTTTTTGTACTCTTCCATTGCTATCAATGTATTTAAAACATTAATGAAGAGTAGAGGGCACCACATTATTTTCATGAAAAAAGGGCCTCCCCAGAAGAAGATTATAGGATCCCGCGATCTCGATCACATAGAAAGTGACTTTAGATCTGAAATCGCCTATCTGAAGCTTCAGATGAATCTTTTCCAAAGGCTCACTTCGGCTTTGATTGAATCCCAAGATAGTAGTAACCGTCTTGGAGAGCTTGTAAAGAGGGATTTTTAGTTCATCCAACAAACTCTTTGGCATTATGCTTATAGCAGACCCTGGGTCAATGAGGATACGATCTATCTTCATTGTATCGATATAACCGGTGTAGTAGAGAGGTCGGTCATGTCGATTATCCTCCAGTAGCATGTCGTCTTGTGTAAAGGTGATATTTGGGATAATCTCCAGTACACTGTTGCAATGTAAGCAAGTGGCAGGTTCCGCATCTGGCTTCTTCAATTGTGCAAGACAAGAGTCAGCTTGTAGAAGTGCTTCACTTAACGTCTCCCGAGTTTCTTTAGAAAGATGTAGAAGTTCAAAGAGGGACATTCTAGCTGGAGTATTAGCAAGTTGAACCAAAATGTCGAAGTTGTAAGGCTTCTGAAGTCCAAGAGGAGAGGACTTCTTGATTGGCTTATCAAACCGAGCCTGTTGTTTGCCTTTCTCCAGAGCTGTAGGCTTGGGAGGAATAGGTTTAGTGGATGATTCTTCTTCAGGAGGAACATTAGAAGCATCTTTAGCAGCTGAAGGGATATCAGTAGGATCTTCAGGATTTTTAGAATAATCCTTTAGGTAAGGTTTCCCCGTTCGAGTAGCACTAACAAGTGCTTCTTCTTTCTCTTTTGGCTCTGTGTCAGGAATAGACCCAAGAGAAGTCATATGACATGACTTGATCTTTCCAGCCTTCTTGGACTTTCGAGAAGAAATCTTTTGAGGAATAGGAGATTCAAAGTCTGTTATTAGATCAGGATGAATCCATATGATTTCTCCAGTCTCCAAAGTGATTGGTGCTAATCCTTCAGACTGTGGAGGAGGAATATTTACTATTTCAAGAGTTGCCTTGGGAATAGGAACAATTCTGCTTTCAAGAAATTGAGGAGGGAAGTCTCCAAATTGCATAGAGACGACATTAGAAGTGACAGTCTTCTCTTTTGGAGTAAGAGAGATAGCTCCAGACTTAATCATTTCTTGGATCTTTCCTTTCAGTACATAACATGTACGAATTGTGTGACCCAGCATTCTGTGGTATGGACAATATTTAGGATGATCTGTCTTACCAGCTTCATCAGGTTTCTTGATCTCAGGTAATTGTATTTTATTACCTTTCAGCAGACATTCAAAGATACCAAGGACATCGTCGTCATCGAAAGAATATTCTTCTTTGGGGCGAGGTGTTCTTGGTTGTTGAGTTGTAGGAGAAGTTTGAACAGTTGATGTATCTTTGCTCTGAAGATTAACTTTAAGAGTTTCTTTTCCCTTGCGAGCATTGTTTTTATTGTTAGCACCTTGTCCTGTTTCTTTAGGAGTCATCTGCACTCCTAAACCTTTGAAGGTTTCAGCACTGATTTCTGCGGCCTTGGCACTAACTATGAAAGAAGGCCAGTCTTGGAATTGAGTGGATCCTGTCCACATGCTGATGATTGGCAACAAGTTTGATTTGCATGTGTCGATGGTGACAGCATCATGAGTTCTAAGAGGCATCTTCAGAGCTTCTCTTCGAAACCGTTCAATGTATTCCTCTGTAGATTCATTATTTTTCTGCTTGATTCTAATAAGAGCAGACATAGTCATGTCATTAAGCCCTTCATAGAACCTTTCAAGAAATATCTGTTTGAAACCAGCAAATGAGGTAATGCTCCCATCTGGGAGACTCCTATACCATTCATAAGCCGTTTCCTTGAGACATCCAATAAATACCCGAGTAAGGAGGGCATCACTTGGTTGCAGTTGATCAGTCATCACTTCAAAGTGATTAATAAACTGACTTGGAGAAGTGGTTCCATCATAGAATGAGATAGTAGGAGGCTTGTATTTAGGAGGATATGATACTTGCTTCCATTCTATCGGATAAGGCTGCTTGATGCCTAACCTTTGTAAACCATCCTTCTGTTTGAATGCCTCGAATTGAGTTTTGAGATTCTTCAATTCTTCAGAGACAACTTCCGAAGATTGTGGAATTGTGGCTTGTAGAGAATAGTTGGGAGGAGGAATATCATTGTAAGCACTACCCCCAGCTCCAGAGAGACTAGGATTTGGTTGAGCTGGTCCAGGAGTATTGGATTGTACTGCTGGAGGAACTTGTACTGGACTTATATCAGTATCAACTGGTATGGCATCTGGTACAGTCTGTCGATTTTGTAACTAAGCTGTCATGAGTTCATACATCGACTTCATTGTGTCAGTCATAGACTTCATTTGCTGTTCCAAAGAAGCAATTCTTTGATCTTGAGGAGTCAAGGAAGAAAAAGGTTCATCAGTATTCCCATCAACCATGTAAGTCGTGACTGTATGAGGGATTATTGATGAACTAGTGGATGTTGTATACTCTGAATCATTGCTTCGTGCATCAAAGTCAACTATAGGAGAATTACCCCCAGTAGGAAGAGGTGGGAAGTTAGATTCTCCAAGGAATTCAGAATCAATTTCAGGGATCAAATTTCTTTGACTAGAAGCCAGGACTCTTGCTCTGGTGTTTCTATATACTCCATCTGGACTATCAACTCTACCCCCGGTGTCCCGAGAAGTCATGTTGACAGAGGCAAACAAAGGCTCATCTTCATCAGGCATAGGTTCATACTGAATCCTATTGAAGACAGACTGTCGTTTAGTTTGACATCTGCATTGCATTGTGGCTCTTGGCTGGAAGTCACATTCATGATCACCATGGTCTTGAACCGTTGATTAACATCTGCACTGAATTATGACTCTTGGATAGAAGTCACATTCAGCATGTTCCTTTGACATAAAATTACTCCTTCTCTTCTGTTGAAGATATTCCCGTAAATCTGTTTGTGAAGATTGAGGAGTATACTTCCTGTTCTTGGGTCTTAATGGCTCTTGATTATACAAAGAGTGATTAATATGAGCCACATAATTTCTTGTATACTCTGCATCTGGATCTTTTATCTTCATATCCAATTGGCATGGTTTCTTAACACCAGAAGTGCTGATTTTTGTTCTTAGATCAGTTGGAGGTAACACATTAATTTTGGAAACATGGAGTTTTCCTTCCATTGATCTGGATATTTGCAGAGAAGGAAGAGTTGAACCACTCCTTTGATTAGGAGTTGGTAACAGACCCTCTTTAATGGACAGATTCTGTGCCTAATTTGAAGAAGTCATAGGAGAAGATATTAAGGAATATTTCTTCTTAGACTCATTCAGATTTTGAGACATAGAATGTCCAGAAGGAAGAGTAGTCAAAAGACCATCTCCTTTCCTTTGACTAACAAAAGTATCAGTCAAAGCTGTTCCTGAAGTAAAAACTACAAGAGCAGAAGAAACAACTAAAGAGTTATTCCTTTTCGAAGGGACTTTGTGTGGAAGACCACCCCCAGTTCTAGTAGAACTCGGTAAAGAAGAAAAGATAACTAAGGAGTTATTCTTCTCTGATAAAATACACGCTGAAACAGATTTGGCTAAGGAACCAGTACTGTTAGTGTGACTTTTAATTTTAGAATTACATGCTGGAACAGATTTGGCTAAGGAGCCAGTACTGTCAGCGTGACTTTTAGGGTTGAATTCGCACGCTGGAACAGATTTGGCTAAGAAGCCAGTACTGTCAACGTGACTTTTAGGGTTGAATTTGCACGCTGGAACAGATTTGGCTAAGGAGCCAGTACTGTCAGCGTGACTTTTAGGGTTGAATTTGCACGCTGGAATAGATTTGGCTAAGGAGCCAGTACTGTCAGCGTGACTTTTGATTACTGTCATCTTCGAGCGCACAAGAGTGTGCGTGCTTGCAGTGGAGTTCTTGCCAGAGGTAGGAGTAGACACTGTGGCAGAGACTTCACCATTGACTGCCAACTGATTCTTAGGGACATAGACAGAGTGTCCCTTCAACTTGGCAGTGATGATGGAGGCTGGAGTGGGCTTGCCACCCTTAGCCCGCTGTATTTCTTCATAGGCGAGTTGATCGAATTTGATCGTCATCACCTTCTTCGTCGAGCCGATTGACGAAGTGTCACATTGAGTTGTTACCATCTCAGAAGAGGAGATGGTTTTCCCCATCAGAGTCGTCAATTTGTTTTCCATAAAAAAATTCTCTTTATTTGTTGTGTTTCTGGGAAAATTACAACTGTAGAAATCCGATCTAGAAGACGATCGCTTTATCCCTTGGACTATGCGAAGAAGAAAAGCTCTCAAAATTTTGACAGTAGATATTAATGTATCTGTACAATGAATGAGAAAAAGAACTCTATTTATAGAGTCAAAAATAATAACTGAAAAGATAACTGTCTTCACAGCCTATGCCTAGTTAAAAATCACACAGGATTTAACATACACAAGGCTGTGAGCAGTTACTGGACGTAGCCTGTAACTGTTGGACACATGGCAATCATGCATGAGTCATATGCAAGTTACAGGACACGCAAGCGAGAGATCAGTGGCATGGCTGCCACGTACTCCAATTTGATGAAATCCACGCAGACTTATTGAAGACGAAATCCACGCGAACTCGGTGTAGAAAGCTTCAAAATTCACGCAAACTTGGGGCAGGAAGCTTCAGGATCCACGCAGACTTCGAGGCAAAGAACTTCAAAATCCACGCAAACTTGAGGAAGAAAACTTCAAAATCCACGCAAACTTGGGGCAGAAAGCTTCAGGATCCACGCAGACTTCGAGGCAAAGAACTTCAAAATCCACGCAAACTTGAGGAAGAAAACTTCAGAATCTACGCAAACTTGAGATTAAGATCACAAATACACGCAGACTTGAGATAGAATTGCCAGCTGTCTTGATTCGGCGTGTCTCGACTGACACAAAATCTCTGACAGTGATTGCTTTGTCAGTTGCATTAAATGACAAGAAACCCTTTTGGTACGCCAACTCGACGAAGGCTGAGTCTTGCTGAAGAAGATTTCGAAAATCACGCGATAGACGGCGATGATCTCTCGAATTCTGTGTATACGTGGCATACGAAGAGATATTCTTCGACTGTCGTGTTGTCAATCATAATTACTCTTTGACAAATGATGAGCTGTCTCCCAGCGTGATTTGTTTATATTGTCTGGATCAACTGAGCGTGACTTTTGACTCTGTCTTGATCAACTCAGCATGACTTTCATTTTTGAGGCCTACAATGATGAAGCCCAAGAACTTCCCGCTGGATACGCCCAGAAAGGACTTCGTAGGGTTCATTTTTAAATTGTGCGCTCGCTTTAGGTCGAATACCATCCTTAGATCCTGCAGATGGTCTCCCTTGCTACGGCTCTTAACGGCTATATCGTCAACATAACACTCCACTGTCTTGCGTAAGTGGTCTCTGAAGATGATGCTCATGGCTCTTTGATATGTGACGCCAGCATTTTTTAAACCGAAAGACATGACTGTGTAGCAGTACGTGCCAATCGGTGTTCGGAATGATGTATGCTTTTCGTCGTCAGGAGACATTTTGATTTGGTTGTACCCCGAGAAGCCATCCATGAATGACATGTGTTCGAAGCTGCAGGTATTGTTGATCATGATGTCTGTGATAGGAAGGGGGAATTCATCTTTGGGGTACGCCTCGTTCAGGTTGCGGAAGTCGATGCAGATTCGAATCTTCCCATTCTTCTTGAGGACGGGTACTATATTGGCGACCCAGTCTGGATGTTGCTCCTCACGAATGAAGCCGCTGGCTATCAGTTTGTTGACTTCGGCTTCGATCGCGTCCATGATGCCTGGATGGAAGCGTCACTGTTGTTGCTTGACTAGCTTCGCATCTGGTCGAATGTTGAGTTTGTAAAGAGCGATGTCGGGATTTAACCCTGGCATGTCTTCATAGCTCCAGGTGAACACATCAATGTACTCTCTGACAAGTTCTAGCAGCGACTCCCGTTCTTCGTTTGTTAGGCTTTTACTGATATAAATCAATTTTGGAGAAGATTCGCTGCCGAGGTCAACTTGTATAACCTCATCTTTAGTAGGAGGTTCTCTCAGTTCGAACCGCTTTTCCTATTATGCATCCAATTGCTGGACCCACGGCTCTAGCTCGAGGATCTCGGGGATGTCTTCGTCTTCCTCGTAAGCGTCGGCGAATGCCATATTGACTGACATGACTTGTCTGAACACATCTCCGATGCTGGTATCTGAGTCGGAAGTTGGTGATCCGATTGAATGTGATTGCCAGTCGCATTCTTCATCTGAACTTTCAGGGGTCGTAGTAGGCGTTACATACCCTAACCCGCATCGAGTTTTGCTATAGTAGTTCCGTGGTTTGCCCGCCGGGACTGGCGGCTTCAAAGGTAATCGTCGTCCAGTGCCGTAGTTCAAACCTGGCGTCGTCTCTAGATCATACCCCTGTTTCTGCATGAGATATTTAGATTGTGGGCTATAAAGATACAGAGGCAGTCTTCCGGCCTCTGACCCGAGGTCGGTTTCCTCTATGGTGGAAGGATACGGGTTGTTCGTTCGGCCGAAGATGATTGGATGGTCCCCTCCCTCGATTATTCGGTAAGCATCTTCTACTGGAGTAAGCCGGATCACGGTGTACACATTTCTCACTTGTGTGTGTAGGTGAGTGCCTATACCGTATTCTATAGCATACATTGTACATAGCTTATTGAGCTCGGTGTAGTTCAAAGATAACCCTTTATTGATGAAGTAAGGTATCTTTTCTAGGGGGATTACATCATCAGCGGAGGGAACATCAGTGTAGATAGCCACATACTTGGCTAATTCCGGTTCCTTTTCGGCTACCCTCTGTGTAAATGAAGACTGAGAGGATGACCTGGGAAGCTTGATTGTCAGTGGTTTGGTTGATGGAGCAGAGCGTGAAGTTGTTGGCAGACTAGCGACCCCCAGTTTGGTACTTGATGTGGAGCGAGGAGTGGTAGGTTCGCTAGAAGTGTCAGACCTTGCATCGAGGTGACGACCCTTCTTGGGAAGGCGTATCGTCAGCGGCTTGTCGGAGGGATTGAGCTTCCCTGTTTGGGGTTGACTGACTCTCGGCAGTCTGATTGTCAATGGCCCCGTTGTGGGTCTCGGTACTTGGCCGGACCTTGGCAGCCGGATTATCATCTGCTCCTCCTGCGCTGAGAGGCTGATTGCATCCTTCCGCAGAGTGGCGGTAAGGGGTGTGGACTTGCCCGGTTTGCGAGCTTGGAGGTGGATCTTCAGGGGTCCTTCTGATCCCGTGGCCGTTTCGGTGCTAGCTTGTTCATTTCCTTCATCAAGGTGCCTTTTTGATTTTTCGTATAGGCAGGAATCCGAGTAGTAGGATTCGACCCCTTTGAAGGGATCGATATCAGCAAATTATGTCTTCACAAAGCCGTATTTGTCGACATATTTGAAGCACTGGTGCAGCGTGAAAGGCACGATCATGTAATCGTGTATCCATGGGCGCCCCAAGAGGATGTTATAAGAAGTGTCTGCATCTATGACGTAGCAGGTGACTTCGGATTGGAGGTCGCCAATTTGACACTTCAAACGAATCTTTCCAATAGGGTAGCTCCTGCCTGAATTGAAACCGCTGATGGCGGTGCTTGTAGGTGTCAGGCGATGCATTGGGATGCGGAGATGATGTAGCAGGCTCTTCTGGATGATGCTTATGGAAGAGCCAGGATCTATGTGCATCTGATCCACCTTCACGTCGTCGATGTACCCCGTGTAGTATAGCGGGCGATCGTATAGGTTGGTCATGATGAGCATGTCCTGCGGAGTGAAGACGATATTGGGCATCGCTCCCGTGCAGGCACTCTCTTGGAGCTCCACGGGTGAGTCCTCCCCGGTGAGGTTGGATTGAGCCAGATAGACATCGGCATTTTGGAGTGCTTCGTTTAATGCAATACGAACGTCCTTGGAGAGCCTTAGGAGTTCGTACAGTGACAACTTGGCCGGTGCGTTAGCCAATTGTGCTAAGATGTCAAAGTTGTAAGGCCTCTCAAGCCCTTGGGTTGTCTTTTTTCGGAGGGATTTGTCGAAGCGAGTCTCCCTCGGCCTAGGTTTGTCGGTCGTCGAAGGCTGAGCCGGTCCCGGAGCATCATTTGTAGTGGGTTGATGATTTTTAGCTGGGTTGTCAACCACAGGTTGGGATTGCGCTCCGGACCGCGTGTCGACAGCTGTAGCTTCCTCGTTGTCTGCTGAGATTGTGTGGCAGGTCCTGACTTCCACTCTTCTTTTTGTTGGTGGGAGATGGTGTGGGCCGAGTTACTTCTGACACCAAGTCTGGATGGACCCACATGACCTCCCCTCGTGAGGTGGTGAGAGGTACTAGACCAGCAGCCTGTTCCCGGGGAGGTGGAAGATTGGTAATCTCCATCGTCGCCAGAGGGACGGGGATTACCCCGTCTTGAGTCTCCGTCGGAGGAAAGCTGCCGAATTGTACGGACACCATATTGGCTGCCACGGTTACCTCTTCGAAGTCGATGGCCAGAGCGTTCGAATCGATGAGGCTTTAGATGTACCATTTTAGTTGGTAGCAGTCGTGTGTAGCGTGGTGTACATAACGGTGGTAATGGCAGAACTTTGGGTTCTCCAGATCAGCCGGCCGAGGCTCCCGTCTTGGTGGAGGGAGCTGAATTCTATCTCCTTGTATGAGCATGTCCAAGATAGGCTTGACGTGGCCGTCTTCAAAAGAGTAAGTGACTTGAGGCCATTGTTTGTCTACGGGCTTCGGCTCAGGTTGTTGTGCTGTATCGGCCACCATAGCCTGCTTTCCCTTGCTGTCCCGATTGTTGGAGGGGTTACCCCCATTATCGTTGTTGGGACGCTTGCCCTTGTTTTCTCTTTCCGAGATGTGCAATCCCAGTTGGCGAGCCTTCTTCAGTCGTTCTTCGGCGCTCGTGGCGCTGATGATGAACGCCTTCCAATCTTTGAATTGACTTTCGCCCATCCAGAGACTGATCGTTGGGAGCAGTCTCTTTTGACAAATTTTAGTTAAAGATAAATCTGGATTTCCGGAGGGCAGCTTCATGGCGGTCTGGCGGAACCGCTCGATGTAGTTCCTTGTCAACTCCTTCTCCCCTTGGACGACGTCCATGAGAGTGGACATAGTGACGTCCTGTCCTACTTCGTAGAATCGCTCCAAGAACAGGCGCTTGAAGCCGGTGAAGGAGTGGATGCAGTTGTCCGGCAGATTGCGGTACCAATCGAAGGCGACTCCTTCCAACGCCCCAATGAATAACCGTATGAGGATAGCATCATCATGGGGCAGATGGTCGGTGGTGACCTCGAAGTAAGTGATGTATCGACTTGCTGAGGTTTTGCCATCATACGGGTTGATATTGAACGGCTTATATCTTGGTGGGAATGGAACATCCTTCCACTCAGCAGGGTATGGTTGCCGTATTCTGAGATCTTGAGCATTTTCTCGGGCATGGAATATGGCTCGGAGCTCCTGGACCTCTCTCCTTACTTCTCGGGTCTCATCTGTCGCGGTAGGGGCTGTTATCTCGGGAGGATTATTGCCCGGGTTTGGTGCCGCTGAGTTCGAATCCACATTGATCGCGGGGCCCGTGCTTGTTTGACCAGGCGTTCCTCCTTGCAGAGTTGGCAGGGCCGCTTTAATCTCGTCTACAGACTTGACCAAAGCAAGTAATATGGCTTCGAGATTGTCGATGCGCTGGCGATCATTGGAACCACCTTGATTGCTGTCTGTCATGAAGACCGTCTTTACATGAGGAGTGATGGAAGGAACGGTGGAGGATGTGTCCTCCGAGTCGTATCCATGTACCGAAAGTCATCGGGATAGGTGGGAATGTTCTCTTCGGGCTCGAACTCGGAGGGAACGGTATCCCCAGCTTCAGAGCTTACTTCGTCTTGAGAGTTACGGATGTCCTCGGGGACATCAGCGTCTGTTGTAGTTGTTGGGAGAGTTGTTTGTCTAGGCTCGGCTCCTTGAAACATCGGATTGTTACGGATGTTCGGAGGAGTGCTACCCCCAGTTCCCTTAACCCCCAGCGATGTGGATGATGAATTTCCTATTGTGGTAGATTTCGTCTTCGAACGGGTGTGTTGGAATACACCGGTAGAGGACAACCGTTTAGACGATAGTTTCTTAGCTGTAGTGGTTGATATCTTGGGACTGGAGATACTTGTCTTTTTCCCTCTCCCTTCAACGGGGACCTTCTGAGCGGAATTGCAGGAGACAACAGGAGGTGCCTCATCTTCTGAGCTTGGATGCTGTAGTGTTTGGAAGACGGATGGCCGATCTTCAGTCACTGCCGCGTTGTTTCAACAGTAGTTGACGATGATTTGGGTGCAGCGATGTCCAAGCGAGGACTCTTTGCATGCCGACACTCCTCCTCTTTCTTTACGTTTGTGGAGGATCGCCTCCCGTAGGTCAGAGGGACCACTCTGTTCGTTCGCCGCCGGAGGCTGGACTCGAGCGGTTGTATACAACTTCCCATCTGAGGCCCGTGTGATAGTCAACGGGATGCCCCGATAGTCAGAGGTTGGGACAGCTGACTGGGCCTGTTAAGCCCGCGCTGCCCTAGACTTCCTCCTTTTAGCACTTGTGGGTGCGTAATAGAAGGAGTCCAAGTTGGATACCACAGAATCTGGTTTATCATCCAGAGAACCATCAGGGTCAGGACCGCATGAGAGACGGTCGAAGACTGATCGAGAGAAGCGTGAAACGGATGCTATGCGGCTAGAGTTGGGTACCGTGCAGGCTGTCTGTATGCGGTTGTCTTCTGCCGTCGGATGAATTGTTTTTGTGCGGCTATGAGTCACGACCTTACAAGCTGGCCGCATGCAGTTGGCAATTGTGGCCGCATGGGTTTTCTGCAAGCGATTGACTTTCTTAGCCGCATGGGTTTCATTCATGTGGTTGGCAGCTGTAGCCGCATAAGCTATACGGCTGACAGATGTGGCCGCATGGGCTTTCTTTATGCGGCAGACGGATGTAGCCGCATGAGATTTCTCCCTACAGCTAGTACCCTTATGCGGCTTGGATCTCATAGAGTTTCTCTTTGCCCCTGCAAGTCCAGCATCATAGTATTTTCTTCTGTCGGACTTGGGGACAGCAGAGTCGTCTACGATCTGAAGTGGGGCCGCAGGAGAATCTTGCTCGCCGTCTTGAACAACAGAGGGTGTCTCCGCAAGAGCTTCAGTAGGAATGAAGGATCGGGGTCTCCACTCCTTACGGGCCTTCCTTGCGCGGGCTCGCTTCTGGACCGGGCCAGTGCTCTTGTCGGAGAGCATTTCTTCGAACGCCTGTTGGTCGAACCGGGCGACCATCTTTTGTTGCGTGGAGCCAAGCTTGGGTGCATCCGATTGCATCACCAACTCCTCAACCGTGGAGAAGTTAGTCCCCAGCAGAGTCGCCATCGTGTTTGCCATAAAATATAAAAGAACAGAACAATTATCGGAGGACCGGACTTTTACTTCACGTTACAAACTCGCTTGTACAAAGAAAGCCTAGGGACAAAAACCTAGGTACAGCAGTCTAAGTACAATTGTTTATTTTAGATTCTGGGGGTGACGATAGAGGCTCGGGAAGGCGACGGCAGCCCTGCCTTACTCCTTGGATGATCGGTATGCAGCCTTGGCTCCTGTGAGAAGATGGTTGGCGTTGATGAAGAAATGCTCTTCTTACTCCTCTGTTGCTCTTCTGGCTTCTCTCTCTCTCTGTGTATTTTCTCTCTGATAGCGTATATCTCTCCTTGTCTCTCTCTCTCTTCTCTCCTTCTTTTTTTTGCAAGGGAATGACACCCTGCTATTTATAATAGTGGAGGGGCATCATTAGGGTTTGGCTGATTACCCATTCTTAAAGTGGCGGTGGCCTGATGCTTAATCAATCTAGACCATTCATTTTAAGCGTGAAGGATCTGGGCCATAAATAGGGATAGCACTGAATCTTGCGAATAATTAATGCTGATTGCTTTAAATCTTTATGATTGGTCGTGTAGCTTGGATCTCTCACCACGTGTCCCATTGGCTTGATTATGAATGATATGACCTGATCTCATTAATTATGAGGATAACGTTAAATATGGTCATTGGGATATGGTAAATCTTTGCATCTCATAATCATCTTTGCTACCAGCTGTCAAGTTTGGGGGATCATTGAATCTCTGCCACATGTCTTAATGATGGACTCTGCCAAAGCCATATGACATCCATGAACCGCATGAGACAGCGTCTGGGCGAGCCGTATAGGTATAGTATTTGCGAGCCGTATGTGATGGCTTCTTGGTGAACCGCATAAGTGTAGTAATCGCGAGCCGCATGGGATGGCTTCTTGGTGAGCCGCAGGAAGACGACTCTTGCCAGTCGCATGAAGTTGTTCTTCAAGTGAACCGCATGGGAGTAGCCACGTGGCAATCTCGGATCATGTCAGAGATTTTTTCCTATTTTCCAAGAGTCTGTCATTATGACAGGGCCATTATGACACTTCATGTCAGAGCCGTCAGCTGTCAAATCATGACAGAGCATTAAATAAGCACACTGCTCGATGGCCAGCTGTGTGAAGGAGTCTCGTGGGTACACGTGGCGTTGAGCCGCATATCTCTGTGAGCCGTATGTACTTTTTGAACCGCATGCGGCTGGGGAACTCTTTGAACCGCAGGACTGTCCCCATGTGAGCCGCATGGACTCTCCTGTTCGAGCCGCATGAGACTAAGAGTCTCTCTGAACTGCATGGGACTGCTCTTGTATGAGCCGCATGGGGTTCTCTTGTTCTGAGCCGCATGAGACTAAGAGTCTCTCTGAACCGCATGGGACTGCTCCTGTATGAGCCGCATGGGGTTCTCCTGTTCTGAGCCGCATAGATCATCGTTCTGATATTTTCCATGCTTGTATATATATATATATATATATATATATATATATTAAAATATATATATATATATTTATATATATATATATATATATATATATATATATATATTTTTATATATATATATATATATATATATATATATAGAAAAAAAAATGTGTGTGTGTGTGTGTGTGTGTGTGTGTGTGTGTGTGTGTGTGTGTGTGTGTGAGAGAGAGAATGGATGTGAGCACTATTGTGCTTCACTGAATGTAGGATGTGGGCTTTGTGTATCAGTTAAGTGAAGAGGATTATATGTATCAGTAAAGAAGATTGGATGTAATGCTAAAGGAGTATCAGTAAATGGCATTATGAGAAGGAGCAGTAGGAATTCCTGTTCAGGAATTCAATGATTGGCCATTAGCAAGGGAACATGGGGTTGGCCAACGCAATTGGAAAACTTAGTTAGAGATTGTGGACTTGGCCCTATGTTTGAAAAATTTGGGGACTCGAGTACATGTATTGAAGGGTTGTATCAGTGGGCAGTCATATAGGGGTCGGGCACTGAATCAGTGAGGAGAAGTGAGAGGAATTGAATGAGAAAAGGGATAATACATAGGTTATTCTAGGAGAGAACAACATTATATGCTGCTTGCTGTTTGATAGCAGCAGTAGAAAAAAGGGATGTCTCTTACTGATACCTGTGAGGTTAGACAATTAGAGGCAAGGGAGAAGCCACAATAGCAGCAGTACTACTCTGTCTTGGCAAAACAACAGGTGTGGGAAGCAGCTGGTAGCAACAAGTTTCACTTGCTGTTAGGACAGCATAGGTAAGGGGTTCATATAAAAATGGAATTTGAGAAGAGTGTGTGTGTGTGTGCTATACATGATGTTCATTTTCTGCTGCCATCAGTATCAGAAATTAGTTGAGGGTGAAATGTATCTTACTTATGTATCTGTGTGTGTGGTAGCTTGGGGTTTCCTGTAATCAGTGGAAGATAATGTCCGTATGGAATACAGGAGGATGCCGTAGCTAGTTAAGACATTAGGATCATAATAGCAGTGATCAGTTAGGAAATAAAAGGGCTCTAGATGATAGATGATGTATACAAGCACTGCTGTCAGTGATAGAGAGAGATTTTGGGATAGTAGATGGAAATCTTCAGAATAGAAAGCTTAATAAGATTTCAGTTCGAGTAACACATTATCTTTTTGAAAGATTCAGATACTGTATATTTTGGTTATATCTAAAATGAGAATGTACATATACATGATTATGTGTGAAGCTCAAATCTATACCCTCAGTTTTTGTAAAGGCATCTTCAGGAGCAGTCTGAAATAACATGTAGGCAACTCTAGAGGGGGTGAATAGAGTTTGTGTCGATAATCACCAAATAAAAAATTAACTCTATATCACCTCCACAAAACAACTATCAAGATAGTAAATAAATAAGAGAAAAATGTGGAAGTAAATAAAGATCAAAAGAGCATTCACAGACACAGCAATTTTAACCTTGTTTCCCTCGTGGAGGACTAGTCCAGGCCTGAGAACTCTAGCTCAGGATTAAAATTCACTATTTGTGAAATAGTATACAACCACGTGCCTTTACTCAGAAGAGCACGCCAACTTCTTACAGATTTGCAGGTGGCGAAACTTGGAATTGTCTAAGTGACTTTTCTTTTCAACTCTTGTACAAAAACTTTCAGCTGAATCGCACTTGAGCACCTTGGGGCTTAGGAAGTTTTGTGGCTAGTAGATTGGAAGAGTAAGGCTTAGGTAGTATAAGGCTTAGATGATTGAGAGTGAGAGATAAAAAGATGATATGAAATGAGAGAAGTCAAGCCTTATTTATACTACTCTGGGGAGGCAGAGTTCGGTCCGAATTCTGTCCCAAGAATTCAAATTTTTGAATGTTGGACAACTTGTACCAAGCAGGCCCTAAAAATTAGGATGCTAAAAATTAGAAGACAGAGTTCGGCTCGAACTCTGTGTGGGGATAGAGTTCGGCCCGAACTCTGTCTCCTAGGTGGCATAATGGCCTTTGGGCCTTTGGGCTTTGTTTGGCTTGGTAGAGCTTGGGCTTGGTTCAATAAGTGGTTTGTTTGTATGGTAGAGCTTGGAGAGATATGTCTAGGGGTTGAGATGACACAGTACGACTCAATAAATTAAAGATTACAGACTTAGAACAAATAGGAAAACCAAGAGCCCTTTGATGACGCATTTCTTCTGATATTTGAGCAGAACTGAAGACGTATTTTTCTTTGACAGCAGTCGTCCAAAGATAAACAGATCTGGAAATCTGAATACCTTTCGGGAGCTTCGCCCCCGAACCCCTGACGGGTGGCGCTGCCCCCTCGACCCCTGTCCGCTGACTCGCCCGATGCGAGGCCCCGAATAGGTCGCTAGGTGGTTCAAAGAAATCTTTTTGTATGATGCCGTCTTTGGTCCATCATTAATTCTTCATTGCCTATGTCATGATTTGATCATGTTCGATCATGCTTACTGTATGTCTACAAATACATGCTAGGCGAGCAAAATATATTACAGTACAATACAAGCATGGTAATATGATATAGGACAATTAGGACAATGCTAAGTTTAAGTAACAACATGATAATGAGTATATGAATATTAGTGATATCATTATGTTAAACTTAATTGATTAGCCATATTCAAAAATACGATGTAATCATTAGGCCAACATAGTCCATTCTTTTATAAGGAGGAAACTGGGTTCCTGTAATGGCTTTCAAGGCAGTAGGTTAGATATCAGTTGATAAGAGGAGGGGAAGTTCCTAACAGTTAAATAGACATAGAAGGGGGGCTTTAGATTTGAGTGGACCGATAGAAGAGTTCAAATGTAAGGGAGATTTAGATAGAGGGCAAGGGGCCTGTTGGCCTTAGCCTGTGCAGCAGAGATGAGATTGGGGAAAATTGATACATATGCATAGGAAATAGGATATCAGTCCTTGGCTTCACATGAAGTTAAGTGGAAGGGTGTGTTCTACTTGTACAGAACAACAAGTGCACAGATGTGCACTTGCAACAGCAGCAGTATGTTGCAAATGGGTGACAGAGTTAGTTAATAGGTATACATGTAAAAGTTAGGTATCTAGGAAATGTTGTTATATATGTATTATATTGGTAGTTATATGTACACTATATAGTATTACATATATGACTTTTCAACATCTAATTATATAGGTTAGGGTTGATACCCTAGTTGACCATATAACTAATATAGCCTAGATACTTAGGACATGGATCCAATAGTTTGGTTATAGGCTCATACAACTTAGAAATGGCTAGATTGACCAAGTTTGACTAGTTGACCTAGTTTGACTAATTTAACCTAGAATTGACTTTATAACCCAAAAATGGTCTAGTTTGACTGGTTTTCATTCCCAAACTTGACATTAATATAATATTCCACATTTAGGTCTTCGAGGTGCCATATAGGACGTCGCTGATACTTCACATTTGTTTTCAGACGAGTACATTCTTTGATAATTTTCCGTTTATGATATTTTCTATATTTTTTGTACTTAGTGTAGATAACCTTGATTCTCGACACATTCGTTACACGGATTGGTATTTCCCGGATCCCGTCATGAGATATTATTTTCGTATATTGGTATACCCTGTGCAAGCCCCATGATTGTTCTTGTGCATTGTGTAGACACCGATTCCTGGAAAGATTAGCTACCCTCTCAGAGTATCTCGTGTCATAACGTACCATTGTTGGATCCATTGTATCAATTGGGGGCGGAGAGTAGTAGAGTAGACATGTGACCATATCTTTTCTGTGTATGATATTGTTTTCTCGTGAGTGTTAGTCATACACCGCACATATGACTAGCCAGGCCATATTTCCCGTGCAAGTTCCCAAGCCGATCGTTTATTGAAACTAATACTCACTCACTCAGATAGAAATTCTTGATTTTATCGTACATGATAATTCCCATTTTCCCTGTTTACTTACAGTATTTCTATATATGCCATGCTCGTGTACATATCATTATTTTTCGTATATTCTCTCAATTTGCTGTTACATAGTCTATATCATTTACTGGAACTGTTATTAGAAATGTACTTCACTCCAATCCTGACTGGATATATTTTTCATACGATTCAGATGACGGTTGTCCTACTTACTACGACCCCCAGGTGTAGTTGGCATAGACCAGGAGACCCTGATCCAGGAAGGCTTAGTTCCTGCTGAGGAGGCCTTAGTGGCGACTTAGTTAGACTAGGTTTTGTACTGGATATATCTCCAACACTATTGACTCTAACACGCTTATTATTTCAGACTTGTATTGAGATAGATGACTCTTAAACTCTGGATTTGTATTATGTTCTGTTACACATCTGAATATTTCTCTTACATCATTATCGTTTATCGTACCATTTATCTTCCATATAGACTTGTGATTGAGCATGATCATATCATTATTGTCCTCCAATTGGAGATGAGATATCTTGACAGGTTATGATATACACTATTGGTTAGCATAGTAGACTTAGACAACGTTCTAACGTCAATATTGCGGCGTAGGCTGGACGCTGTTACGCACTCGTGCCCTGTATCGGGTGTAGGTCGTGACAGGAATTGCCTCTTCCACAATATCGGCACTAAAACAATTCATGTTCTTCCAGAACGGATGATCCGACGGGAGAAATTATCAATGATAATCAAAGAAGCATGGTTTTTTTTCTTATTTTAAATGGAAAGCCTTAGTACAATCAATACAATATCGACATGAGAGACGACCATGAGTGCTCCATCCAGATAACATATCATAAGCCGAAAAGTCCTCGATAGTGCCCTCATCTAAAAATTCTACTTTCTGGAAACATCATGCGTATTGGCGCCTACTAGCCATAGCTGATTTAACTCATCTATCAATGGCTGTAAGTGCACATCAATGTTCCTCTTCAGATTGTTCGGACCCGGGATGATGACGGTTAAGAATATACACGGAGTCTTTATGCACATCCAAGGTGATAGATTGTAAGGAGTGACGATCACAGGCCACACAAATAATGGAAGCTCGAAAGTCAGAATGGGGTAAAACTGTTGGAGAAAAGCCCCAATCTTACATTATGCGGATCCGAAGAAAAATTGGGATACTCTCGATCGAAGGGCTTCCATGCTTCTCCATCAGATGGATGATCCAAAACTCCTTCGATATATTTCTGCCTGTGCCAACTCATGTTTTCGGCAGTCTTCTTTACCATAAACAACCTCTATAACCGCGACATCAAAGGCAAGTAATGCCTCGAATTGGTCGGCTTTCTTGCACCGGCAGGCCTTCTTGTACTAGTTGTCTTGTAGTGATCAGCACCACAAAATTTGCACACGTCTTTATCCATGTCGTCTTTGTAGTACAACATATACATGTTGCAACATGCATCGATTTTCTCGTATCCCATCCAGAGCGACCTCACCATTCTCTTATATCGGTAGAAGTCTGTAGGTAACTTGGCACCTACCGCCAAGATCTCTATAATCAAATCCAACCATCGGTTGTAGCATTCTTGGGAGATATTAAAATCGAACTTGATGCTCAGCAGTCTTGTAACCACCTCCAAAGGTGAATGATCCTTACAACCAGGATATAATGGACTCTTTGCATTCTCTGGTAACTCCATGAACTTTGTAGCATCAACATTAGGTACCTCCTCAGCTGCATCATAATTTTCTGGGTCAAAATTAGGTCCCACAGCATCGAAAAACATGCTCACCCATCATTCATCATAATCAGTGTGGTCATGGACATCCATATACGGTTTCACATAAGCCTCCGACTTTGATGCTAAAGGCACATATTCTCCGTGTGAGATCCACTGATAGTAATTCGACATAAAATCCTTAGAGTAAAAATAATATATCACGTCCACTTTTGGATGATATTTTAAGTTACGATATCTCACACATGGATACTAAATTTTGGTGTCGTCGACCATGTACTGAGGGAATGCCTTGGCGAACTGCAGGAACTGCTATACCCTTTGTATAAATTCATCCCGTATACTACACATGTTATCTGGATGACGATTATACATCCATGAATGATGCCTCAGGTAGTAATCCTTGTTTAGTTGAAGATAATTTTGCATAGATGGGTACACATTATTCGAGTATATTGTCGAAATGGATGAAAAGATGGATACACATGTTTATAAGTCACAACTTTTATTGTTGCGTGAGTATCCGGGTTGTGATACGTGAGTATCCGTATCGTGATTTATGAGTGTCTGTTTGATAATTCATGACTATCTAAAAATAGTAGACTTGTGGACAACTCCGATTTCAAATTCTATTAAATAGGTGTCGTCACGTGTTCATTGTGAGCCATTCTTTAAAATAAAAATTTACTTCTATAATCCTTTTAAGACTTCTAGAGTTCTACCAGATTTCTGAAAAATATTAGAAAAGGCTAAGTATTATAATTTTTCTTTTCAAGAATTTTTCGTTCTTAGTTTTTTAGATTTTTTTACTCATTTTGTTCTTTGTCTTTTCTACGATTTTTTGGAAATTGGTAGAACACTAAATGCCTAAAAAAGGCTTACAGATATAAATTTATTTTTCAGAGAAGTACTGACATGGACACTTAACTTCAGGCTGACATGGACACTTGACTTCATGCTGACATGGACACTTAATATATGATATAATAATATCTATATCCTCATGTGTTCCTTGTGAGCCCACAAGGAACACTTTGTAATGCCTCGCTCCGCACGAGGCATTTGGTTGGCTGGTTGGATGCTATCAGAATGTTTAACTGAGACTTATGTTGGAAATCAAGAGAATTGAGACTGATGAAGTCTCTTAGCCAATCGTATGGAATGGGTGTTGGAACATGGCTCCCTGGTGGAGCTATGTCTGGTGGGAATATATGCGATCGGAACATGAAGACCCTCTATATTAAGTGAGTGGAACTGTCCTTCCTTCTCCTTACTCCTTCGTGCTTTCTAAAAATGAATACTGAAGTGCTAAGATATGTTCCTAATGTCCTATACCTTGAATGCTGAATAACTGTGATGCTTTAGTTGCTAATCGATAGAGATGCTTTTATTGCCTAGTATTGAAATGAACAACACATGATCATTGAACTGCTGAATAAATTACCCTTGAACTGCTAATATGACTTGATGCCTGAAAATAAATTGATAATGCCCCTTATGCTTAACGCTGCCGGAACAAGTAAAACACTTGAATGAATGAGATACCTTGTGAAGGATAGAATAAACAATGAACTGGCTATGCTATCGACCTAATGAACTGAATGAAACACTAGAATTATGTACCTTCTGCATAACTGTTACTATTGCCTGTTTTCTTATAAGCAATGAAAGAAAGAATAATGTTCCTATGAAATGAATGAAATATTGTTTGTTCCTCTTAGAAAGGAACGATATGAGAAACGTTGCAATGAAGCAATGAATGAGAAATGATATAACATGGGATCGTTGAGATTACCAAATGAAATGATGGTAATGATGAAATGAATAAGTCATTGAATATGACTTAATGGTGCACTGTTGCCTTTACTTTATTTAATATATTTTACCATGCGATTATGTTCACAATCGAGTCGGACACGCATTTGTATGGTCATGGACAACTTGTATACAAGGTTTGAGATTTAATTTCCTCGAACGGTACCGGGGCGCCGGGACCGATTCAACCTAGGAGAAAATAATGATGACTGCTTTGGGAGCACGAATAAGGCTGGTGGCATAGAGGTTCGCCACCTACTATGCTGACCGTATTATCTTGAAGTGAAATAAAAATAATCCATATGGTTTAACAACACCAGTGACCATGTAGTCAGGATGCACGCTAATGAATATTTTTATGCAGGCAAAGTAAGTATATCTGCTAACCTGTATTTGATACAGGTACGAGAAGTCAGCTGTCGGTAAGAAATCACATAATTATGATATTATATATGTTGGTTCAACTTGCCTGCTTAACATGCTAAATAAAATGATGTTGTGTTGTTGCCTTTAAATGAGAAACTCTATAACATGCTCAACATGTCAAATACGATTTGCTAATGTATTGCCTTTTGGAATATTGCTATAACCTGTTGAACGATAACACCAAGTATGCTAAACGATGTCTTCCATGAATATTTCCATAATATGCTCAACGTGTTAACTCAATGTTGCTTAGATGATGCCTTACACAAAGAAATGTTATATAATGCTATAACATGATTACTTACTTCAATATTTCTATTCAAGAACTGTAAACTGATGCTAGGCCCCAAGAAGAAAGATCATGCTATTAAATGCTTGCTAAAATTGACCAGTTAGTGTTGGTTTAGACGAGTGGGTTGAATTCTGCTCGCTAGTACAAAGATGATGTACTGATCCACGTTTTGTGGGCAGGTGCTCGTGCTTGGGATATTTTGTACACAAAGATTGGCTTGATCGGTCCCGCGGTATCGAAGATTTGTTGGGCATACAGAAGCACTCCTTGTACAAGATGACGTCTTCTGTTTATAAAGGGCATAATGTATGGAACAGTGTAATCAGTTATACTAGTGAGTTGTAAGCCAAGTCGGTATATCGAGTTGTGTAAACCCCCTAAATTTTTACTACAATTTTTTTAATAATTTTGTATTTATTTTGTACTTCGTATCTGCACGTCACATACGAGTTCGCATTGTTGTATTGCGTAGCGTGCGATATTTGCGTTTTGTAACTGCTCGACGAGTGCGAATATGTGTCGATGTACAAATTTTAGAAAAATATTTTTATTATAAATTATTTTATATAGGAAAGTACATGTTCAAATAAATGTGTTAAATATTTTTATTTTTAAAAAAGAGTTATTTTGTTCGTCGTTTAAAAATAAGTAGTGATTTGGCAATTGTGGTTTATATGAAATATATTCCAAATATTTTACGAAATTTGAAATTTGTTTATTAATATGTTTTGTTATTTATAAAAGCTATTTTATAGTTTAATATTTAAGTATTTATCGTGATTTTCAAAATTAATTATTTCTATATTTATTTAATCATGAAAATAATATTTTAGATTTTGTTGATTTTAATATTTGATTAAATATGATAATTTAAATTAGAAAATATTTTATTTGAATTTGAATTAAATGAGTGAAGGTTTTATCTATGCTTGATTTGGATTTGAACGATTTAAAATCGAATTTAATTTAATATGATATTATCGATGGGGGAATTTGAATCCTCCCAATCCTTATCCAACTGGGAATTGCCACCTCCTATATAAGGAAAGGTACTTATCCATAAATTTCTACCATCCACAGATTGTGCATCGAGGTACTCATCCATAAATTTTTACCATCCACAGATTATGCATCGTGTCTGTGCCTCCCATCCACTATATTTTTCTCCATTACAAATACAATATTTTCGTCCCGTCCGACAATCCCGGACGTCCATCCATGTCGTGTCGGACACTCCCGACACGATGACCCAACTCAACTCTAAAACCTAACCCTAGTTTATCCCGTCAGCCGAGCTCTTCGTCCTGACTCTGTAGCCGCCTGCAGCCCCTGCTCTTTCCGCAGCGCCGACGACCCTTTCCGATGCAACCACCACCCAGCAGCTTCCACCCGACTCCTACGCCACCACCGCGACAGCCAACACCACCCCCCATCATCGTCACCACCTCCGTTGTCCATCGACCACCACCATCACAACTACCTCCTCTCATCGGACCCCGTTGCTCCAACTAAACCCCCTGAACATCGCCACTATTGAACCACAGACAACACAACCGCCGACACCACCATAGGAATCACCAAAACCATTCACGACCACCAAAACCATCAGAGAGAAAGAAAGGGAGAGAGACCCATACCGACTCGCCTCCGCTACTCTGGCCCGACGTGCCCTAAATCCATCATCGCGACCTAGACCGGCCATCTCCACCCAGCGGCTGCGTCGAGTTCCGGCGAAACCGCACCGGCGCCGCCCTGGCACCTCCGTGCATCGCCGTCCCCAATAGCCCTGGTCAGCCCCGTCTCCGTCCAGAAACCGACGGGCACGCTACCGTGCCACTGCGAGTCAGTCGAGTCGGCTGAGCCAAGCGTCTCCCTTCCGCGTCGATCCGACATGCATCCCCTGGCCGAGAACCCCCAGCTGTGAGCCCTCTCCCCGAGCCCTCTATCTCTCGATTTCATTTGGGAAATCGATTTCAATTTGTGCGAATGAGTCAAGCTGACCCCCTTTATTTATTTAGGTCAAAGGAGAGCATCAAGCCCTTTTTATTTTTTCATATGATTCTCTCCTCTATCAGTAATTTCAAAAAAAAACTTTTATTTATATTTATTTATTATTCAGCAAGGAAGCAGCAGTTTGAGTTACCTATAATTAATATTTTCCAAAATTATTTTGACAAAACTCAATAGCCCTAAAATTATTTTTTCTATATTTTATTAAAATATTATGAATAACGAAAAGTTACTTTTCTAATATATATATATATATATATATATATATATATATATATATATATATATATATATAAAAATTATATATATATATATATATATATATATATATATATATATATATATATATATATATATATATATATATATATATATATATATATATATTTTAATATTTGAGTTTAGCCTAAAAATGAATTTTGATTTTTTTTTCAAGTATTCATCTAAACGTATATTTGACTAATAACAATATAAAAATTTCAAATTTGATATATATATATATATATATATATATATATATATATATATATATATATATATATATATATATATATATAAGGAAAGAATTTATTGAAAGCTAAAGGTGGCTCTGTAAGAGCATTACAGCAGATGCGGAACCGACAAAACACAAAACGGGCTCCGTAAAACAGGGAGAAACTAAAAAACAATGAAATTTCGAAAATTTGAAATTTGAAAACTCAAATTCGAACTGGTCACCACGTCACGCGAGAACCGGGGGGGGGAACGCGCATAGGGGAGTGGTGTGGGCACACTGCCTGTGATGCCCCAGAACCAGATTACTGGAGAGCGGGGGCGTACATAGCCAGCTGCGTATATTGAAATGGAATCTACCTCGCTATACGGTCACGGCTGTCTAGATATGAGGGTTTACTACAAGCCAATGGTCTCTTAAGGTCAAGCCTATTGTCTCAATCTCAAGGAAGTAATATAATTACAAGATGTTAGACCACCAAATATACAATAAAAGGCGTCCCAAATATTACATATTCAGCTGATCATGAAGCTAGTCATACAAAATGCGAGGACTAGCAAGAGTTAAGTCATACATGATCAACCCTAGGATTTGTTAATCATGTTACAGCCCGTAGGCAGACAGTAAGTAAAGATGCAACGAGCTAACAGGTGCTCGTCGGCTAAACGCCTCAAAAGAATAAATTTACAATGTAGTGGGTGAAACAAAATGGAAAACCCACTCGTAGCCCGGGTTCCTTCTAGTCGCCACCATTGGGCTGGAGGTTCGGTAGATCCTTGTCACCCTCATTTCCCGTATTTCCCGTATTTCGTATTTATACTCGTATCTGGATTTTGGCATGTATTTTTATTTTTTTCAACTTGTAGAATTTTGGTATTTCTCGTATATTGGGTTTTTGGCATGGTTCGATTTTAATTGGTTGGATTGGGTTGGTTTGATTTGGTTTATTATGCATTGGAACACCTTAACCTACACTCCACCTTCAATACACCACAACCCACCCTCTTTATATTCCCTACCTACCACTCTCTCTCTTCATTACCACCACTATTTATTTCCTTCTTCTTCTTCTTCTCCTTCCTCTACCCAACTCTCCCAACCCTAGGCAAGTGCATCTTGCCACTACATGAGAACCCTATTTTATTTGTCCATTTGCTAGATTAGGACATGGTGATCAACATTAGGTCTTGGTATTTTGTGATTTGAAGTCTCCATAGTTCTAGATCTAAGTTTTTCCTATTTTCAGATTTTGCATGGTTTGAGCTACTTTGGTTGGATTTTCTTGAGTTTTGATGTTTCCATGTGGAAGAGCATTCAATTCCACTCCAATTGGAACTTTGGGAATCCGGATTTGGAGTTCGGATGGCCAAGTTATGAATTTTGAAGCTTGGGTTCAGCCATGGTGTTCTTGCTGTTTGGAGAAGATAGTGAGCAGTGTGCAGAACTATTTAGCTTACGTATCCTGAGCTACGCGCGCTCTTTAGCGCTGCGTATGCAGGCTTGAGTACGCTTCCTGTTGGAAGCGTGTCTCCTTGAGTGTGCGTGACTTTTCACGAACACTGCTCCCCTTGAGCGTGCGTGACTTTTCACGTACACTGCTCCCTTGAGTGTGCGTGACTTTTCACGTACGATTGCTCCCTTGAGCGTGCGTGATTTTTACGTACACTGCTCCCTTGAGGGTGCGTAACTTTTTACGTACACTGCTCCCTTGAGCGTGCGTGATTTTCACGTACACTGCTCCCTTGAGCGTGCGTAATTTTCACGTACACTGCTCCCTTGAGCGTGCGTGACTTTCACGTACACTGCTCCCTTGAGCGTGCATGATTTTCACGTACACTGCTCCCTCAGCGTGCGTGACTTTTCACCTACGCTGCTCTCTGTAGCGTGCGTGACTTTTCACCTACGCTGCTCCCTTGAGCGTGCATGATTTTCATGTACACTGCTCCCTCAGCGTGCGTGACTTTTCACCTACGCTGCTCTCTATAGCGTGCGTGACTTTTCACCTACGCTGCTCTCTGTAGCGTGCGTGACTTTTCACCTACGCTGCTCTCTGTAGCGTGCGTGACTTTTCACGTATGCAGCTCCCTCAGCGTGCGTGACTTTTCACGTAAGCTGCTCCCCTGACCCCTTGCTTAACCCTTTGGCTCTTGGAGTTTTGGTTTTATTTCTTAAGCTTGACTCTTCTATAGCCCTGTATATTGATATTTTATTAGATATTTTACGCCCATTTTATATCCTTACGCCTTTTGTCATGAACTTGATTTTACTTAATATGTTTGGAATGACTATTGTACATGGCATGGTATGACAAGAAACTAGCATAACACGACTGTGACCCGTAGTGGTGCACTCCTGACATGACCAACCTGACATGATAGTGGCCCGTCGTGGCACACTCCTGACAAGTACCCTGACATGATTTATCTTAATGCTGTTGCGACGGCTAACTTAACTTGACTTGCCTTGACACCGTGGGTGGTTCTTCTTGCTTGCTTGTTAAATCCACTTGTCCTGTCTTACATCATATCTAGGATGGGACTCCTGAGTACCACGGTCAGGAGTACCTACTAAAATGGATTAAGGTTAATAACTAGAATAACATAGTAGTCATGAAGAGATGACACAGCTACAGGCAATCCCGTTACCTGGGCGCTCTTGGGATCTGTAGCCTGCCGTCGAGTAGGGCACATTTCCAGCACACCATCGCGTGTTGCACCCTCTAAGTCACCTAAGGGTACATTTGTCTCCCGGGCGATGTACCCACCTAATTTAACCCCTAATTTTCGACCTGGGTAACCTGGATGGTCTGTAGGGCTTGTGGCTGTGAAACAATCTCACTGCATCTTGTTAGTAATTAGGCCTGTGATAACCCTAGTTAGTTAAAGTAGTAAGCCGTAGTATCTGCTTGGCCGTGATTGATGGAATGAGGTATAACCAGTTTAGCCAGGTCTTGATCCAGTACAAGGTTGCTTCCTGTCTTGATTCCTTACATTATTATCTTGCCGATAAATGGTGGGAAACCAAGTTCTGTTCAGACGAAGGGTTACAACCCCGGTCCTTGTTTGGTTTACGGGTTGTAACCTGGCTATCGGAATAGTTCCATGGTTATCTCGTCGTATATCATCCTGACATGTTTTTGTAATTCTAGGTTTAATATTATATTTTCTTGTGCTGATTGCTGGCTTTTATTCTTATTTCGTGGCCCCCTTGTGGCACTTGCTCTTTCTGGGGTTGACCCAGCTGGTTTTGTGTGGCCAGATTTCGGAGCAGCTCCCGAGGATCTACCAAGCTTCCAGCCCAATGGGGGCGACTAGAAGGAACCCGGGCTACGAGTGGGTTTTCTATTTTGTTTCGCTCACTCAATTGTAAAGTTATTCTTTTGAGGCGTTTAGCCGACGAGCACCTGTTAGCTCGATGCACTTTTACTTACTGTCTGCCTATGGGCTGTAAACATGATTAACAAATCCTAGGGTTGATCATGTATGACTTAACTCTTGCTAGTCCCGTATTTTGTACGACTAGCTTCATGATCAGCTGAATATGTAATATTTGGGACGCCTTATTATTGTATATTTAATGATCATACATCTTGCGACCTTACTTACTTGCTTATGATTGAGACATTAGGCTTGTTCATGACCATAAGAGACTGTTGGCTTGTAGTAAACTCTCATATTTCTAGACAGTCGTGATCGTATATCGAGATGGTTTCCATTTCAATATACGTAGCTGGCTGTGTCTGCCCCCGCTCTCCAGTATTCTGGTTCTGGGGCGTGACACGGTTTAAGTGGTGGCCCATGCAGGTCTTGTCAATCAAGAAATGTGAGGGTTTACCGAATAGATGTCTCAATCAGTATTCGCCCTTGATCTTCGCCCGTATTTTCAAATCCCTGAAATTCTTGCCCTGATTACATGCTTGTATCGTTGATCTGTCCTGGTCCTTTTTTATTGATTCCCTGTGTCATCTTCCTCAGCGGCAATGTACCTGACCCTGCCGATCAGCAAGGAGGAGCACCTCCCGTGAACCAGCAGCAACCTGGAGATCAAGCCCAGCATTCCGGAGTCGCCTCCAGAGTGATACCTACTGGAGGAGAGTCACCAGTTCGGCCCGTCCAGCCCGCAGAGCCAGATGATGGTACCTTAGTAGGCCTCATCAGAACCTTGATAGATTTCCAAGATCGTCGAAGCGACGCCCTGCACCAGACAGTTCAAGATACTTTGACCCGAGGCGGACATCTAGGGAACCAGGCGGCTAACAGCTTCAAGCGATTGAACCCTCCTTTCTTCGACGGCAGCGAGGATACGATTGCCGCGGATGCATGGCTTCAGGATACCGAGGTGATTCTGGAAGCAGCTAGGACACCCGAGAATGAGAAGGTGGCGGTGGTACACCTGTAGTTGTTGGACTTGGCTCGCAGTTGGTGGGCGACGCAAGCCATGGGATTAGTGGCACCCATTGCTTGGGCAGTATTTAGAGAGAGATTCCAGACGAAGTATTTCGATGCTGTGGCACGGTACGACCAGCAGACCAGATTTACCAACTTGAAGCAAGGAGGCAGAACAGTCGACAGTTATGCATCAGAATTTTCTAGACTCAGTAGGTTTGCCCCCACCTTGGTGGCGACCGAGTTTGATAGGGCCCAGCGATTCCAGCAGGGACTGCATTTGGAGATTTTGTTGGCGGTTGAGCTGTTCGAGCACCAGACGTTCGACGCAGTCTTGAGAGCAGCTAGGAGGCATGAGTACACCTCCCAGAGGATCGTGGATAGGACCGGAAGTAGGAAGCGGTCCCACAGTCAGATGCACCAATCATCAGCTCCAGCCCCGACAGTTAGGGGGTTGACCATTGGAACTCCGAGGCGGGCGGCCTCAGTAACGTCGGTTCCGCATTCGACCCCGACGTACCCACAGCAGAAGAAGCAGAAGCAGACTTCCGCGGTAGGATGTTCTCATTGCGGAAAGCCAGGGCAAGTGGTGGCAGATTGTCGCAGGGCGCAGGAATTGTGCCTGGCTTGTGGAGCAGTAGATCATAGGATAGCGGCTTGCCCGAATAGGGGTGGTTCATCAGCATCCAACCCTTCGAGCTCTTCGGTGAGAGGACCGGCCCCAGCACCAGTTCAGCAGCAGCAGTATCAGTCTTCGAGGTCCTTGCCGTCTCAGTCTCAGGCATTCCAGCAACAGCACCCCCAGCAGTATGCACAAGCCCAAGCTCAGACCCAGAATAGGCAGAAAGGTTTCCAGCAGAGGGGACCAGCAGCCAGAGGACAAGGTCAGGCCATGATGATGGCTATGGAAGAAGAAGTTGCACAAGATGAGATTGTGGCAGGTACTATTCTTGTCAACTCCTCTCCAGCGTCTGTATTATTTGATTCTGGTGCATCACATTCATTTATGTCTGCACGATTCGCGACACGGATAGGATTGGAGCCCGAGTCATTATCAGTGAGGCTCAATATACTTACTGGTAATGGCCTTGTGGGAGTAGATCGAGTGTTTTCCTCGTGTCGGATCGTAGTTAGCGGTAGGGAGTTCCCTGCTAGATTCATAGAGTTTCCTATGGCAGACTATGATGTAGTCCTAGGCATGGATTGGTTGAGGAAATAGTATGCTAGGATAGACTGCCATATTGGCAGAGTTGTCTTTAGTATCCCCGGCGAGCCAGAGTTTTCGTTTTCCAGAGGCGCAGTGGAGCCATCTTCCCCAGCATTACGGATGGCAGTAGCAGCAGTGCAGTTACCCCGGATAGTTGAAGAGTTTCCAGATGTCTTTCCAGAGGAGCTTCCAGGGATGCCGTCGGAGCGGAAGATTGAGTTCACTATAGACTTGATTCCCGGGACAGCACCAGTATCAGAGCGAGTCTACAGGATGGCGCCTTCAGAGTTGAAAATTTTATACAAGATGATTGAAGAACTAAGGACCAAGGGATTCATCCGTGCAAGTGGATCGCCTTGGGGAGCCCCGATGCTTCTTGTAAAAAAGAAGGATGGTACGTCCAGGCTATGTGTTGATTATCGTACCTTGAATTCGGTGACAATCAAGAACAGATACCCTCTTCCGAGGATAGATGACTTGTTTGATCAGCTCAGAGGGGCTTCAGTGTTCTCGAAGATCGACTTACGATCAGGATACCACCAGATCAGAGTCAGAGAGCAGGACATCCCGAAGACAGCATTCAGATCGAGGTATGGACATTGGGAGTTCCTTGTTATGTCCTTTGGAGCGACCAATGCGCCGGCCGTATTCATGGATCTTATGAATCGTATTTTTATGCCTTACTTGGATCAATTTGTGATCGTGTTCCTAGATGACATCCTGGTCTACAGCAAGAGTGAAGCAGAGCATGAGCAGCATCTCAGAGTCATCCTCCAGACGCTTAGGGAGCATCAGATGTACGCCAAGTTCAGTAAATGCGAGTTCTGGCTCGATCGCATATCATACTTGGGTCACATCATTACCCGAGGAAGAGTGAAAGTGGATCCCCAGAAGATTGTGGCTATCGAGTCATGGCCGGTACCCAGCTCAGTGGCAGAGGTTCGCAGCTTTCTTGGATTGGCCGGCTACTATCGGCAGTTCGTTTCAAATTTTGCAAGGATTTCAGCGCCGATGACCCAGTTGACCCGCAAGGATGTGCCATTTGTTTGGACAGCAGAGTGTCAGGAATCATTTGAGAAGTTGAAGCGAGGTTTGATAACGGCTCCCATTCTCACCCTTCTAGATGGGACTGGAGGATTCACAGTTTATTGCGACGCTTCAGGCAGAGGATTAGGGTGTGTCTTGATGCAGCATGGGAATGTAATATCTTATGCGTCACGTCAACTACGTGATCATGAGAAGAATTACCCGACCTACGACTTGGAACTGGCGGCGGTAGTGTTTGCTTTGAAGTTGTGGAGGCACTACTTTTACGGAGATAGAGTGGAGATCTTTACTGATCATAAGAGCCTGAAGTATGTTTTCACCCAGAAGGACCTTAATATGCGGCAGAGAAGGTGGCTCGAGCTACTAGTGGACTATGATGTAGATTTGCAGTATCGTCCCGGAAAGGCCAACGTTGTAGCAGATGCATTGAGCAGGAGAGCCGGAGTTTATTTCCTGACGGCGCAACCAGAATTATTGGCAGATCTTCAGAAGATGGGAATCGAAGTGGTTCTTCCAACCAGTGTGGCATTGATAGCCAGCCTGCAGGTTCAGTCCAGCATAGTTGAGAGAATCTGGGTGGCGCAGTCAACAGATTCCAAGATCCAGTGACTCAGAGCAGAGTGTGAAGCAGAAAGAAGGCCAGAGTTATGTATTCATAAAGACGGTACACTTCGGCACGGCACTTGTCTTTGTGTACCCAGTGGAGATATCAGACAGGAAGTTATGGCAGAAGCCCACAGTTCACAGTATTCTATTCATCTGGGTGGTACGAAGATGTACCGTGATATTCGTCAGCATTTCTGGTAGAATGGCATGAAGAGGGAGATAGCCCGGTTTGTCTCTCGGTGTTTGGTTTGCCAACAGGTTAAAGCTGAACATCAGAGGCCCGCTGGATTTCTTCAACCCTTACCGATCCCAGAATGGAAATGGGAACATATAACCATGGATTTTGTGACCGGATTGCCCAGATCTTCGGCCGACAGAGATGCTATTTGGGTGATTGTGGACAGGCTTACCAAGGTGGCACACTTTCTCCCATTCAGAGTTGGGCAGTCGACGGCGTAATTAGCAGAGATGTATCTCAGGCAGATCGTCAGGCTTCACGGTGTGCCAGTCAGCATCACCTCGAACAGGGATTCAAGGTTCACATCACACTTTTGGCGCAGCTTGCAGAAGAGTTTGGGGACTCGCCTTCAATTCAGCTCCGCTTATCACCCGCAGACGGATGATCAATCAGAGCGCACAATCCAGACCCTTAAGATATGTTGAGATCCTGTACCCTTGACTTCGGTGGTTCATGGGAGAATCATCTGCACCTGGTGGAATTCTCGTACAACAACAGTTATCAGGCCAGTATCCAGATGGCACCCTTCGAGGCTCTTTATGGCAGGAAGTGCAGATCCCCGCTAGCATAGGACGATGTCGGGGAGAGGCAGATGCTCGGGCCCGAGTTTATTTCCCAGACGGTTGAAGTGGTCCGAAAGGTCAGAGATCACCTCCGAGTTGCCCAGGACCGCCAGCGCCATTGGGCCGATGCTCATCGGCATCCCTTAGAATTTACTATCGACGACCATGTATTCCTTAGGATCTCGTCTAACCGCGGCGTCATTCGCTTCGGCGTACGGAAAAAGCTTAGTCCTAGGTATATAGGGCCGTTCGATATTCTAGAGCGAGTAGGAGATGTATCCTATCGTCTCGTTCTCTCGCCGTCGCTAAGTGAGGTGCATGATGTATTCCATGTGTCTCAATTACGACGGTATATTCCGGACCCGAGCCACATCCTAGACCATTCGGAATTGGTTGTTGGTACCAACCTTTCGTATGAGGAGAGGCCCGTGTCTATATTGGACCGGAGGGAGAAGATACTCAAGAACAAGACTATTAAATTAGTCCGTGTTGCTTGGGGTCATCACTCTCTAGGTGAGTCAACGTGGGAGCGTGAGGACGACATCCGATCGCGATATCCCTACCTGTTTGACTCGTGAGGTATAATGTCTTTCTTATGCCTTACGTTTTCCCTTCCTTGCTTGTGTCGTATAATTGCATGATTGAACTGCTTAGTGTAACTTGCCGGTGCTTAATGTAGCTTGTCGTGACAATCTCTAGCTCCTTGATTAAATTCTGAGGACGGAATTCTTTTAAGGTGGGTAGAGTTGTCACCCTTATTTCCTGTATTTTTTGTATTTCGTATTTATACTCGTATCTGGATTTTGGCATGTATTTTTATTTTTCTCAACTTGTGGAATTTTGGTATTTCTCGTATATTGAGTTTTTGGCATGGTTCGGTTTTAATTGGTTGGATTGGGTTGGTTTGATTTGGTTTATTATGCATTGGAACACCTTAACCTACACTCCACCTTCAATACACCACAACCCACCCTCTTTATATTCCCCACCTACCACTCTCTCTCTCTCCATTACCACCACCATTTATTTCCTTCTTCTTCTTCTTCTCCTTCCTCTACCCAACTCTCCCAACCCTAGACAAGTGCATCTTGCCACTACATAAGAACCCTCTTTTATTTGTCCATTTGCTAGATTAGGACATGGTGATCAACATTAGGTCTTGGTATTTTGTGATTTGAAGTCTCCATTGTTCTAGATCTAGGTTTTTCCTATTTTTGGATTTTGCATGGTTTGAGCTACTTTGGTTGGATTTTCTTGAGTTTTGATGTTTCCATGTGGAAGAGCATTCAATTCCACTCCAATTGGAGCTTTGGGAATCCGGATTTGGAGTTCGGATGGCCAAGTTATGAATTTTGAAGCTTGGGTTCAGCCATGGTGTTCTTGCTGTTTGGAGAAGACAGTGAGCAGTGTGCAGAGCTATTTAGCTTACACACCCTGAGCTACGCGCACTCTTTAGCGCTGCGTATGCAGGCTTGAGTACGCTTCCTGTTGGAAGCGTGTCTCCTTGAGTGTGCGTGACTTTTCACGAACACTGCTCCCCTTGAGCGTGCGTGACTTTTCACGTACACTGCTCCCTTGAGTGTGCGTGACTTTTTACGTACACTTCTCCCTTGAGCGTGCGTGATTTTCACGTACACTGCTCCCTTGAGGGTGCGTGACTTTTCACGTATACTGCTCCCTTGAGCGTGCGTGATTTTCACGTACACTGTTCCCTTGAGCGTGCGTGATTTTCACGTACACTGCTCCCTTGAGCGTGCGTGACTTTTATGTACACTGCTCCCTTGAGCGTGCGTGATTTTCACGTACACTGCTCCCTCAGCGTGCGTGACTTTTCACCTATGCTGCTCTCTGTAGCGTGCGTGACTTTTCACCTACGCTGCTCCCTTGAGCGTGCGTGATTTTCACGTACACTCCTTCCTCAGCGTGCGTGACTTTTCACCTACGCTGCTCTCCGTAGCGTGCGTGACTTTTTACCTACGCTGCTCTCTGTAGCGTGCGTGACTTTTCACCTACGCTGCTCTCTGTAGCGTGCGTGACTTTTCACGTATGCAGCTCCCTCAGCGTGCGTGACTTTTCACGTACGCTGCTCCCCTGACCCCTTGCTTAACCCTTTGGCTCTTGGAGTTTTGGTTTTATTTCTTAAGCTTGACTCTTCTATAGCCCTGTATATTGATATTTTATTAGATATTTTACGCCCATTTTATATCCTTACGCCTTTTGTCATGAACTTGATTTTACTTAATATGTTTGGAATGACTATTGTACATGGCATGGTATGACAAGAAACTAGCATAACACGACTGTGACCCGTAGTGGTGCACTCCTGACATGACCAACCTGACATGATAGTGGCCCGTCGTGGCGCACTCCTGACAAGTACCCTGACATGATTTATCTTAATGCTGTTGCGACGGCTAACTTAACTTGACTTGCCTTGACACCGTGGGTGGTTCTTCTTGCTTGCTTGTTAAATCCACTTGTCCTGTCTTACATCATATCTAGGATGGGACTCCTGAGTACCACGGTCAGGAGTACCTACTAAAATGGATTAAGGTTAATAACTAGAATAACATAGTAGTCATAAAGAGATGACACAGCTACAGGCAATCCCGTTACCTGGGCGCTCTTGGGATCTGTAGCCTGCCGTCGAGTAGGGCACATTTCCAGCACACCGTCGCGTGTTGCACCCTCTAAGTCACCTAAGGGTACATTTGTCTCCCGGGCGATGTACCCATCTGAATTCAACCCCTAATTTTCGACCTGGGTAACCTGGATGGTCTGCAGGGCTTGTGGCTGTGGAACAATCTCATTGCATCTTGTTAGTAATTAGGCCTGTGATAACTCTAGTTAGTTAAAGTAGTAAGCCGTAGTATCTGCTTGGCCGTGATTGATGGAATGAGGTATAACCAGTTTAGCCAGGTCTTGATCCAGTACAAGGTTGCTTCCTGTCTTGATTTCTTACATTATTATCTTGCCGATAAATGGTGGGAAACCAAGTTCTGTTCAGACGAAGGGTTACAACCCCGGTCCTTGTTTGGTTTACGGGTTGTAACCTGGCTATCGGAATAGTTCCATGGTTATCTCGTCGTATATCATCCTGACATGTTTTTGTAATTCTAGTTTTAATATTATATTTTTTTGTGCTGATTGCTGGCTTTTGTTCTTATTTCGTGGCCCCCTTGTGGCACTTGCTCTTTCTGGGGTTGACCCAGCTGGTTTTGTGTGGCCAGATTTCGGAGCAGCTCTCGAGGATCTACCAAGCTTCCAGCACAATGGTGGCGACTAGAAGGAACCCGGGCTACGAGTGGGTTTTCTATTTTATTTTGCTCACTCTATTGTAAAGTTATTCTTTTGAGGCGTTTAGCCGACGAGCACCTATTAGCACGATGCACTTTTACTTACTGTCTGTCTACGGGCTGTAAACATGATTAACAAATCCTAGGGTTGATCATGTATGACTTAACTCTTGCTAGTTCCGCATTTTGTACGACTAGCTTCAAGATCAGCTGAATATGTAATATTTGGGACGCCTTATTATTGTATATTTAATGATCATACATCTTGCGACCTTACTTACTTGCTTGTGATTGAGACATTAGGCTTGTTCATGACCATAAGAGACTGTTCGCTTGTAGTAAACCCTCATATTTTTAGACAGTTGTGACCGTATATCGAGGTGGTTTCCATTTCAATATACGTAGCTGGCTGTGTCTGCCCCCGCTCTCCAGTATTCTGGTTCTGGGGCGTGACAATCCTCGGGTGCTGCTCCGAAATCTGGCCACACAAAACCATATGGGTCAAACCCCAGAAAGAGCAAGTGCCACAAAGGAGGCCACGAAATAAGAACAAAAGCCAGCATATCAGAACATAAGAAAATAGAAGAAAAGTACAAGTAATAAAGAGTACATCAGGACAATGAACGACTAGGGACGTGGAACCATTCCGGGAGCCATGTTACAACCCGTAAACCAAACAAGGACCAGGGTTGTAACCCTTCGCCTGAATAGCGCCTTGTCTCTACCCATTTATTGTTAAAGATAAGTAAAACAATCATGTACAGGAGTACCAGGTACAGGGACTTAGACGAGACTTAGACCAGGCTGGACACCATCCATTCACAAGCGGCCAAGCAAATACTACGGCTTACTATTTAACTAACTAGGGTTATCACAAGCCTAATTACTAACAAGATGCAAATGAGAAATTCCCAGTCCCAAGCCCTGCAGACTATCCAGTTATCCTTCCGCGGGTTGAGAGTATGGTTGGGTACATCGTCCAGAAGATGATATACCCTTAGGTGACTTAGAGGGTGCAACACATGACAGTGTGCTAGAAATGTGCCCAACTCGTCGGCAGGCTACAAGTCCGTTTAAAGCGCCCAGATAACGAGATCGCATGTGACTGGAAATTCTCCTTGAACTATAGTTTGATATAGTCATTATCCTAATCCATATTCAGCGTGAATCCCTGACCGTGGTAACCAGGGAGTCACGTCCTAGACATGATGCGAGACAAGACAAGTGGATTGCACAAGGCAGCAAGAATGAAGACCCACGGCGTCAGAGTTGATTATACGAGTCAAGTTAGCCATCGCAACAACATCAAGTCAAGTTTCAAGTTACAAGTTACAAGTTACAAGTCAGGAGTGTGCCGCCACGGGCCACTATCAAGTTAACCAGTATCAAGATTAATCATGAATTATAGGTTAAAAGTTAAGGGCGCACCCCATCGGGTCACTATCAAGAAGATCAGAAAGTACTAGAATTATACTTCACAGAAATCACGAAAAATCGTACTAGTCATAAGCAAAACACCAAAAACCGTGCCAGGTCGTGTTGGGTCGAGTCAGTCGTGTTGTGTGGAGCAAGATCTCAAAACTCCAACCTACAAAAGAGAAGCCAGGTCCAAGGAATAAATTCCAAACCATCTTGGGCAATAGGTTGCGCTGGGGTTAGATTGCGCTAGGGTCGAGCTGCGCTAGGGTGAGCTGTGCAGGAGATGAACTGCGCACAGTTGAACTATGCATGAGATGAACTGCGCACAATTGAACTGCGCACAGTTGAACTGCGCATGAGATGAACTGCGCAGGAGATGAACTGTGCATGTGATGAACTGCGCATGAGATAAACTGCGTAGGAGATGAACTGCGCACGAGTTGAACTGCGCACAGTTGAACTGCGCATGAGATGAACTGCGCACGAGTTGAACTGCGCACAATTGAACTGCGCACAGTTGAACTGCACATGGCCTTGCGCTAAAGAGCGCTGGCCGAGGGTCATCTTCTCCATCAGGCCGAGGAAAAACTCAAGAATACCAAAAATTTCCAATCTTCATAACTTGGCCAATTCAAAACAAAATTTCGATTTTCAAGGTTCTAACTTGTGTAAAATTGAATTCTCTTCCATATGGAAGCCTCAAAACAAGAAAAAAATCTAAGTTTAATAGATCAAAACCAAGAAAATCCGAAAATGGTTAAAACATAGATCTAGAAAAATGGAAGCTCCAAATCACAAAATGCCAAGTTCTAATATTGTTCACCATGGCCTAATCTAGCTAATGGACAAATAAAATAGGGTGCTTATTTGGTGGCAATGTGTACTTGCCTATGGTGTTGGTGGAGGAAGGAAGAAGAAGATGAAGAAAATTAATGGAAGTTATGAGGAGAGAGAAAGTTAGGTAGGGTTTTAATGATGGATGGTGTGTTGTGTTGAGGATGGAGATTAACTAGGGTGGCCCAATGTAAACCAAACCAAACCAAATCCTTCTCCACAAAATAAAACCACGCCGGGTCCAAAAACCTATTTTACGAGAAAACCAAAATCCGTAAGTTAAGCCAAAACACAATTACAGGCCAAAATATGAGAAAATAAAATACAGGTTCGAAATACATATACGCCTAATCAAAATACGTATTCCGAAATACGGACGTTACAACTCTACCCACCTTAAAAGAATTCCGTCCTCGAAATTTAAATCAAGATGCTTAGAGATGTAAGAGCCCGCTATACTATTTACAAATAAGCTACACTAAGCAAACAATCAAACAATCACGCATGCAAGCAAGGGACGGAAAATATAAGGCAGAAGGAAGACATTATACCTTACGAGTCAAACAAGTCAGGATATCGCGATCGGATGTCGTCCTCACGCTCCCACGTTAACTCACCTAGAGAGTGATGACCCCAAGCAACACGGACTAAGCTAATAGTCTTGTTCTTGAGTATCTTTTCTCTCCGGTCCAATATAGACACGGGCCTCTCCTCATACGAAAGGTTGGTACCAACAACCAATTCCGAATGGTCCAGGATATGGCTCGGGTCTGGGATGTACCGTCATAATTGGGATACATGGAATACATCATGCACCTCACTTAGCAATGGCGAAAGAGCGAGACGATAGGATACATCTCCTACTCGCTCCAGGATATCAAACGGCCCTATATACCTAGGACTAAGCTTTCCCCGTACGCCAAAGTGAATGACGCCGCGGTTAGGCGAGATCCTAAGGAATACATGGTCGTCGATAGCAAACTCTAAGGGACGCCGATGGGCATTGGTCCAATGTCGCTGGCGATCTTGGGCTACTCGATGACGATCTCTGATCCCTCTGACCACTTCAATTGTCTGCGCAATCATTTCTGGACCGAGCATCTGCCTCTCTCCAATATCATCCCAGGCTAACGGGGATCTGTACTTCCTACCATACAGTGCCTCGAACGGAGCTATCTGAATACTGGCCTGGTAACTATTATTGTAGGAGAATTCCACCAGGTGCAGGTGATCCTCCCATGAACCGCCGAAGTCAAGGGTACAAGATCTCAACATATCTTCAATAGTCTGGATTGTGCGCTCTGACTGACCATCTGTCTACGGATGATAAGCTGAGCTAAACTGAAGGTGAGTTCCCAAACTCTCTTGCAGGCTACGCCAAAAGTGTGATATGAATCTTGAATCCCTGTCCGAGGTGATACTGATGGGCTCCCCGTGAAGCCTGAAAATCTGCCTGAGGTACATCTCTGCTAGCTGAGCTGTCGACTGACCAACTCTGAACGGAAGAAAGTGAGCTACTTTCGTGAGCCTGTCAACTATAACCCAAATAGCATCTTGACCAGCTGGGGATCTAGGCAATCCAGTCACAAAATTCATGGTCACATGCTTCCACTTCTATTATGGAATCGGCAAGGGCTAAAGAAGTCCAGCGGGCCTCTTTTGTTCGGCTTTAACCTGCTGGCAAACCAAACACCGAGAGACAAACCGGGCTATCTCCCTCTTCATGCCATTCCACCAGAAATGCTGACGAATATCTCTATACATCTTCGTGCCACCGGGATGAATAGAATACTGTGAACTGTGAGCTTCTACCATGACCTCCTGTCTGATATCTCCACTGGATACACAAAGATGAGTGCCGTATCGAAGTGTACCATCTTTATGAATGCACAACTCTGGCCTTCTTTCTGCCTCATACTCTGCTCTGAGCCGCTGAATCTTAGAATCTGTAGATTGTGCCATCCGAATCCTCTCAACTATGCTGGATTGAACCTATAGACTGGCCATCAATGCCACGTTGGTAGGAAGAACCACTTCGATTCCCATCTTCTGAAGATCTACCAATAATTCTGGTTGCGCCGTTAGGAAATAAACTTCGACTCTCCGGTTCAACGCATCTGCTACAACGTTGGCCTTCCCTGGGTGATACTGTAAATCTACATCGTAGTCCACCAGTAGCTCGAGCCATCTTCTCTGCCGCATGTTAAGGTCCTTCTGGGTGAAAACATACTTCAGGCTTTTGTGATCAGTAAATATCTCCATTCTATCTCCATACAAGTAGTACCGCCAAATCTTAAGTGCAAACACTACCGCCGCCAGTTCCAAGTCGTGGGTCAGGTAATTCCTCTCATGATCACGAAGTTGACGTGATGTATAAGATATTACCTTCCCATGCTGCATCAAGACACACCCCAATCCTCTGCCTGAAGCGTCGCAATAAACTATGAATCCTCCGGTCCCATCTGGAAGCGTGAGAATGGGAGCCGTTATCAAACCTCGCTTCAACTTCTCAAATAATTTCTGACACTTTGCTGTCCAAGCAAACTGCACATCCTTGCGGGTCAACTGGGTCATCGGTGCCAAAATCTTTGCAAAATCTGAAAGGAATCGTCGGTAGTAGCCGGCCAATCCAAGGAAGCTGCGAACCTCTGCCACTGAACTAGGTACTGGCCATGACTCGATAGCCATAATCTTCTGGAGATCTACTTCCACTCCTCCTCGGGTAATGATGTGACCCAAGTACGAAATACGATCGAGCCAGAACTCGTATTTACTGAACTTGGTATACAACTGATGCTCTCTAAGCGTCTGAAGGACGATTCTGAGATGCTGCTCATGCTCTGCTTCGCTCTTGCTGTAGACCAGGATATCATCTAGGAACACGATCACGAACTGATCCAAGTAAGGCATGAAAATGCAATTCATGAGGTCCATGAATACGGCTGGCGCATTGGTTGCTCCAAAGGGCATAACAAGAAACTTCCAATGCCCATACCTGGATCGAAAAGCTGTCTTCGGGATGTCCTGCTCTCTGACTCTGATCTGGTGGTATCCTGACCGTAAATCTATTTTCGAAAACACTGAAGCCCCTTTGAGTTGATCAAACAAGTCATCTATCCTCGGGAGAGGGTATCTGTTCTTGATTGTCACTGAGTTCAAGGTACGATAATCTACACATAACCTGGACGTACCATCCTTCTTTTTCATAAGAAGCATCGGGGCTCCCCAAGGTGATCCACTTGCACGAATGAATCCCTTGGTCCTGAGTTCTTCAATCATCTTGTACAAAATCTCCAACTCTGAAGGAGCCATCCTGTAGACTCGCTCTGATACTGGTGCTGTCCCGGGGATCAAGTCTATAGTGAACTCAATCTCCCGCTCTGGCGGCATCCCTGGAAGTTCCTCTGGGAAGACATCTGGAAACTCTTCAACTATTCGGGGTAACTGCACTGCTGCTACTACTATCCGCAATACTGGAGAAGATGGTTCCACTGCGCCTCTGGAAAATGAAAACTCTGGCTCGCCTGGAATACTAATGACAACCTTGCCAACATGGAAGTCTATCCTAGCATACTGGTTCCTCAACCAATCCATGCCTAAGATTACATCATAGTCTGCCATAGGGAACTCTATAAATCTAGCGGGGAACTCTCTACCGCTAACTACGATCCGACACGAGAAAAACACTCGATCTACTCCCAAAAGACTATTACCAGTAAGTATATTGAGCCTTACTGATAATGACTCGGGCTCCAATCCTATCCGTGTCACGAATCGTGCAGACATGAATAAATGCGATGCACCAGAATCAAATAATACGGATGCTGGAAAGGAGTTGACGAGAACAGTACCTGCCACTACCTCACCTGGTGCAACTTCTTCTTCCATAGTCACCATTATTGCCTGATCTTGTCCTCTGGCAGCGGGTCCCCTCTGCTGGAAACCTCTCTGCCTACTCTGCACTTGGGCTTGGGTATACTGCTGCTGGTTCTGCTGATGAAATCCCTGGGCCTGAGGCAACAATGGCCTCGGGTACTGCTGCTGCTGCTGCATAGGTGCTGGTCCCCTAACCAACGGACTGGTTAGGTTGGAAAAGGACAAACTACCCCTATTCGGGCAGGCTCATATCTTGTGATCTGTCGCTTCACAAGCCAGGCACAATCCCTGTGCCCTGCGATAATCTGCTACCACGTGCCCTGGCTTCCCGCAATGAGAACATCCCATCGTGGAAGTCTGCTTCTGCTTCTGCTGCTGCGGGTACGTCGGGGTTGAATGTTGAACCGACGTCACTGAGGCTGCCCGCCTCAGAGTTCCAATGGTCAAACCCCTTGCTGCCAGGGCTGGAGCTGATGATTGGTACATCTAATTGTGGGATCGCTTCCTACCTCCGGTCCTATCCACGATCCTCTGGGAGGTGTACTCATGCCTCCTAGCTGCTCTCAATACTGCATCGAACGTCTGGTGCTCAAACTGCTCAACTGCCAACAAGATCTTCGAATGCAGTCCCTGCTGGAACCGCTGGGCCCTATAAAACTCGGTCGCCACCAAGGTGGGGGCAAACCTAATGAGTCTAGAAAACTCAGATGCATAACCGTCGACCGTTCTGCCTCCTTGCTTCAAGTTGGTAAATCTCGTCTGTAGGTCGTACCGAGCTACAGCATCGAAATACTTCGTCTGGAATCTTTCTCTAAACACCGCCCAAGTGACCGGCGCCGCTAATCCCACGGCCTGCGCCGCCCACCAACTGCGAGCTAAGTCAAGCAACTATAGGCATACCACCGCCACCTTCTCATTCTCTGGTGTCCTAGCTGCTTCCAGAATCACCTCGGTATCCTGAAGCCAAGCGTCCGCGGCAATTGCATCTTCGCTGCCGTCGAAGAATGGAGGGTTCAAGCGCTTGAAGCTGTTGGCCGCGTTGTTCCCTGGATGACCGCCTCTGGTCAAAGCATCTGCCACTTCCTGGTGCAAGGTGTCTCCTTTACAATCCTGGGAAGCTATCAAGGTCCTGATAAGACCTACCAAGATGCCATCGTCAGGCTCTGCAGGCTGGACGGGCCGAATTGGGGGCTCTCCTCCAGTAGGCACAACTCTGGAGGCTGCTCCGGAATGCTGGACTTGATCTCCAGGTTGCGGTTGGTCCACGAGAGTTTCTCCACCTTGCTGATCGGCGGGGTCAGGTACAGTACCGCTGAAGAAGACGACACAGGAAAACAATAAGGAAGGACCAGGACAGATCAACGATACAAGCACATGATCAGGGCAAGAATCCAGAGATTCAGAGGATATGAACGGAGATCAAGGACGAGTACTGATTGAGACATCTATTTGGTAAACCCTCACATATCTTGAATGCCAAGGCCTGCATGGGCCACCACTTAAACCATGTGACGTCCCAGAACTAGAATACTAGAGAGCGGGGGCGTACATAGCCAGCTGCATATATTGAAATGGAATCCACCTCGCTATACGGTCACGGTTGTCTAGATATGAGGGTTTACTACAAGCCAACGGTCTCTTAAGGTCAAGCCTATTGTCTCAATCTCAAGCAAGTAATATAATTACAAGATGTTAGACCACCAAATATACAATAAAGGGCGTCCCAAATATTACATATTCAGCTGATCATAAAGCTAGTCATACAAAATACGAGGACTAGCAAGAGTTAAGTCATACATGATCAACCCTAGGATTTGTTAATCATGTTACAGCCCGTAGGCAGATAGTAAGTAAAGATGCATCGAGCTAACAGGTGCTCGTCGGCTAAATGCTTCAAAAGAATAAATTTATAATGTAGTGGGTGAAACAAAATGGAAAACCCACTCGTAGGCCGGGTTCCTTCTAGTCGCCACCATTAGGCTGGAGGTTCGGTAGATCCTCGGGTGCTGCTCCAAAATTTGGCCATATAAAATCAGCTGGATCAAACCCCAGAAAGAGCAAGTGCCACAAAGGAGGCCACGAAATAAGAACAAAAGCCAGCATATCAGAACATAAGAAAATAGAAGAAAAGTACAAGTAATAAAGAGTGCAGCAGGACAATAAACGACTAGGGACATGGAACCGTTCTGGGAGCCAGGTTACAACCCGTAAACCAAACAAGGACCGGGGTTGTAACCCTTTGCCTGAATAGCGCCTTGCCTCTACCTATTTATTGTTAAAGATAAGTAAAATAATCATGTACAGGAGTACCAGGTACAGGGACTTAGACGAGACTTAGACCAGGCTGGACACCATCCATTCACAAGCGGCCAAGCAAATACTATGACTTACTACTTAACTAACTAGGGTTATCACAAGCCTAATTACTAACAAGATGCAAAGGAGAAATTTCCGGTCCCAAGCCCTGCAGACTATCCAGTTATCCTTCCGCGGGTTGAGAGTATGGTTGGGTACATCGCCCAGAAGACGATATACCCTTAGGTGACTTAGAGGGTGCAACACATGACAGTGTGCTGGAAATGTGCCCTACTCGTCGGCAGGCTAGAAGTCCGTTTAAAGTGCCCAGATAACGAGATCGCTTGTGACTGAAAATTCTCCATGAACTATAGTTTGATCTAGTCATTAGCCTAATCCATATTCAGTGTGAATCCCTGACCGTGGTAACCAGGGAGTCACGTCCTAGACATGATGCGAGACAAGACAAGTGGATTGCACAAGACAGCAAGAATGAACACCCACGGTGTCAGAGTTGATTATACGAGTCAAGTTAGCCATCGCAACAGCATCAAGTCAAGTTTCAAGTTTCAAGTTACAGGTTTACAAGTTACAAGTTAGGAGTGCGCCGCCACGGGCCACTATCAAGTTATCCAGTATCAAGATTAATCATGAATTACAGGTTAAAAGTTAAGGGGGCACCTCATCGGGTCACTATCAAGAAGATCAGAAAGCACTAGAATCATACTTCACAAAAATCACGAAAAATTGTACTAGTCATAAGCAAAACACCAAAAATCGTGCCAGGTCGTATTGGGTCGAGACAGTCGTATTGTGTGGAGCAAGATCTCAAAACTCTAACCCACAAAAGACAAGCCAGGTCCAAGGAATAAAATCCAAACCATCTTGGGCAATCGGTTACGCTGGGGTTAGATTGCGCTAGGGTCGAGCTGCGCTAGGGTGAGCTGCGCAGGAGATGAGCTGCGCAGGAGATGAACTGCGCAGGAGATGAACTGCGCACAGTTGAACTGCGCATGAGATGAACTGTGCACAGTTGAACTGCGTACAGTTGAACTACGCATGAGATGAACTGCGCAGCAGATGAACTGCGCATGTGATGAACTGCGCATGAGATGAACTGCGCAGGAGATGAACTGCGCACGAGTTGAACTGCACACAGTTGAACTGCACAAAGTTGAACTGCACATGAGATGAACTGCGCACGAGTTGAACTGCGCACAGTTGAACTGCGCATGGCCTTGCGCTAAAGAGCGCTGGCCGAGGGTCATCTTCTCCATCAGGCCGAGGAAAAACTCAAGAACACCAAAAATTTCTAATCTTCATAACTTGGCCAAATCAAAACGAAGTTTGGATTTTCAAGGTTCTAACTTGTGTAAAATTGAATTCTCTTTCACATGGAAGCCTCAAAACAAGGAAAAATCTAAGTTTAATAGATCAAAACCAAGAAAATCCGAAAATGGTTAAAACATAGATCTAGAAAAATGGAAGCTCCAAATCACAAAATGCCAAGTTCTAATATTGTTCACCATGGCCTAATCTAGCTAATGGACAAATAAAATAGGGTACTTATTTGGTGGCGAGGTGCACTTGCCTATGGTGTTGGTGGAGGAAGGAAGAAGAAGATGAAGAAAATTAATAGAAGTTATGTGGAGAGAGAAAGTTAGGTGGGGTTTTAATGAGGGATGGTGTGTTGTGTTGAGGGTGGAGATTAACTAGGGTGTTCCAATGTAAACCAAACCAAACCAAATCTTTCTCCACAAAATAAAACCACGCCGGGTCCAAAAACCCATTTTACAAGAAAACCAAAATCCGCAAGTTAAGCCAAAACACAATTAAAGGCCAGAATCTGAAAAAATAAAATACTACATATACGCCTAATCAAAATACGTATTTCGAAATGCGGATGTTACACTGCCCGAGGAGGACATGCTTCCCGGGGTGGGGGCGCTCAGCCCGAAGAGGGCGCACGGCTCGGGGAGCCTCGGGCCTCCCCCCGCCAGCACGCAGGCCCGAGCCGGCCGGAAGGGGAACCGCCGACAGGAAAGCGTCGATGCCGGAAGGAGGAGGGATCGACACACACACACACACACACACACATATATATATATATATATATATATATATATATATATATATATATATATATATATATATATATATATATATATATATATATATATATATAAAGTATTTTCAAGAATTTACATAAAAAGTATAAGTAATCTCCACAATTTCTCCTTGATTATCACCCTTATCATGACTAATCATCCATTCATATTTTCTCGTAAATTCGGACCATGTTGCATCGACCATGGCTATTGGGCAGAACAGAACTTGTTGGATCATTGCACCACACCAGGCATAACACCAGGCAAGATACCTTGCCATTATACTGTTTAAATTTAATCTGCATTTTATTACATATCACTGTTCATTATTTTCAGTTATTACCGTTTTTGAATTACTACCTGCTCAGTGATATTAGATTACTTGTTATTATCCTTTGATTGCATCTGGACCTAGAGTTAAGGGACTACCGATTGTAGTGTATCGCGTATATCTTGACACAGTTGTACCACGAGGATGTGTGAGATGAGTGGCATGTAGAGATTCCTGTATGTTGGCTGATCACCCGTACGCATGCGTTAGGTCTAACTGTCAATAGTTGTATAGTAGAAGACTTGACAGTTAGTAGTGTTACATGGTCGTAGATGTGACATGATAGGTACATTAGGTGGGGAGAACATTTCTTCGTCGTATGGGCTTCGATTGCACTTCCCTTGTAACCCGGAAGCTCCGCTGGAGATACGGGTATGATTAGCCTCTCAGGTTGGCCACTGTCGTTTTTGAACGTCATGCGCTTAGGTCACTGGTGCCCAAGTGGAGACTATACCAGATTCGATTTACAGCTAGGGCTCATGCGACGAAAGGTTTGTTCTTAACTGCATGTTCACTTTAGTATGGTTAGATTACCTTATTGTTGTCTTGTCACTTACTTTTGTTTGTGGCATATTTTATATTTAGTATTTATATGGCATGTTTATTGTATCTTGTTACGTTCCTCTGAGGACCTGGTTATTTCTCCATGTGTGTCTTGTGATTTTTGCAGGTGCTCAAGCTAAGGCCATGACTTGTGCTCTATTCTTTGAGATGTTGCTTTTGGCTCGTCATCTCCTTCGTTCGACCAAATTATTTTCTTTGTATAATTCTTCCTTATTTAAATTAGTTGGTAGTAGATTTGTCTCTGCCCAACGATTGTATACATGACAAATTCAAAGTTGTTTTTATATCATTATTTATCTACGTAGATGAGATTTAGTGCCTTGGTTACTGCAATTTACAGCTTATGTATACATACGACGGTCTATATACTTCGTATGTATATAGTTGGCATGATTACGTTCTTGTCCTTCTATTTTTGGGACTGGGGCGTTACATATTTTGTGGTGGCCCATGCAGGTCAAGTTTGCTGTTTCGGTTACATGACTGTACCGAACGGACCTGCAATATAGGATTAGAGTCTAGAATCTCATCCACCTACTTGACATCCTTTCTTGACTTCAAATTCCGAACTCTCGTTCGACCTCCTTGATTTGCATCTTGCTTAACTCCTTCTATCGTAAATTCTTAGTTTTGTGCTTACTAAGATGACTACACTAGTATATGCTCATAGGTCAAACACATGGATTACATTGACAGTTAGTATGCATTGAGGTCTTACTTGAGTTATAAAGGCATTAGTAACCTTAAGGATTAGTTAATTCTAAGTCGAGTAGTAGAGATGGAGATAAATTTCATTTTGATACTACTAGAGGATTGATGGATTCTATAAAGGATTGAGAAAACAAATTCTTGAATTATGATTTTTGAAATTGTGAAATAGTTATGATTTATTGGGATAGGAAATCGACTTGAGAAATAACTTAAAGTTTTAAATTATGATGCATAATTTACGGTTAAGTTTAAGTTTGGATTGTAACATGCTAAAATTTATCTCAAGATTTATTAAAGAGTTTTTTTTTGATTTTGTAGACGACTAGAAAAGGTAGAAGTTTAGTTTGAAAGAAAAAGAGAGAGAGAGCTTGAGGTTTTAAATTGATTCTACAATTTACGAATTATAAGTTTAGTTAATTTTGAGCTTGCAGAGATAATGGTAAAAAAAAATTGTTTAAAATATTTTGGAAGATATGAAATCGATTTTGAAGGAAAATTTTAGAATTTCAAAATTTTCTCATATGATCTATGATTTATAAAGTTATTTAGATTTCGAGTTTAAGGCCTTGATTATGGATATTTAAATTTTGGAAAAAAGGGTATATTCGATTTGCGATATACAAGGATTAATTCGAGATTGATTAGAGATTTAGATTTTGATTAAACTTGACAGCCTAAGATGATTAGAAATTTTGGTAGAAATCTTGAAGATTTTATTGAGAAACTTTTGAGGAAATAAAAATTTTAGATTAGATCATAAATGGGTGGAGGACCAAGAAACAAGCAAGGTCACCCTAATGAGATAGAAGTATTCCACAATAAGTTGCCCTCCCACCTATGATTATGATATTGCATATACACAAGTATAGTTAGTCATCAACCAAACTGCATAACTATATCTTTGACTCACCCGACCTTCCCACAAATCTAGATCTTTTATCGTGACCATCTAATTATTTGAAACTTATAAATGATTAGAATCATTCCCTTGACCATACCCTTATCTAAGAGACTATTTTCTCTCTAGAAACTGTGTCTCTAACTTATCTTGATTTACGAGATTTCCTAAATTATATTTATTTCGTACTTTAACCTTTTATTTTTGGGACATTAACTAGTACCTTATGAAAACCCACTTTCTATTTTGATCATTTGAAGTTTCCTATTGTGACAGTGATATTTGGAGCACAACACTAGACTTTTCCTTCCAACAAATTTCATTTGCAAGACCTAGACAAGTTCATCTTCATGTAGATGTATCATGTTCCACTAAAATACGTCCCCTTGTACTCTCTTTTTATGATACGACTTTCGGGTCATAAAGACTAAACTATAACCTTTACTATGGTACCGATATACTTTTGACTACATATAGGGACTCAACCTCGACTCAATTATTTTTGACCCAATATACAATTGTGATCTACGTAATTCCTTAAATGCTTAATCTTGTGTTTTACCTTGATCGCTTAATGTCACGACCCGATACCCAAATTATTGGGCTGGGCCGAGCCATGTCCAGCCTACGCTTGGTTAAAGCATAGTAAGCTGTTCTAAGTATAGACAATAAAAGATCTAAGCTACTAACAGTTCTAAAATCATATTTAAATGTTCATCACAACACAGCATCTATAAGCGAAGGTAAACAAACAAAGATTTAATAATACATAACCAAAGTATCTAACTGGAGACAAAGTCCAGTATCCAAATATAAGAACAGACAAAGTCTAAGTCTACTAAACACATGAAAGATAACTAAGCAAGGTTCCCCGCTGGGGCCTCTTCTGGAGCTAAGGCCAGGTCCATGGTAAGTAGGGCATGTATCCTCAGGACTATCATCTGTAATATTTTCAACAGGTCCAATCAGGACAGGAACGAGTACAACCCATCTAGAAAACCCAAGTAAATGATAGAGAACTCTAAAGCAGTTATAGACAGTTTTATTGATGAACATGGTAGTTTATATTCAGGTGATGGTATAGAGAAACAGTTAAGATACAAGAAAAGAAAGGTAACTAAACAAGAGAAGAATCATGGCAATGATGACGGTAATAAAAGCTAACTGAACTAGAATAACATGTATGAGTCCAGACAGTACAATATAAGTCTAATGTAATCCCAGTGTGAGTCCAGTCCATATAATCCGATACCAGATGATTTTCGATACAAGATGAGGCCAACAGTGATCAATGAATCCAGGGTGAGTCCAACTATGATCTAACAGTGTGTTTTAAAATACCGAGGTCGACATGTAAATGGCTGTAGGTATCATGCACATCTTTTACGGATCAGGCAAGAGATGGCTATGCTTCCAGTAGATTCTAGTTGGAGATTCCAGATTTGGGGTATGTCTACATGTCTTACTCAATATTTTCCCGCCCAGCAAGTGAATCCAAAATCGACAAAAAGAATCGAGATGAGTCTGGCCAATACGTGATGATTCCAGAAATGATTCCGGAATGATACCAATGACTCCAGTAATAGAGGCCAGCAAGTAAGGTATGTGTCGATACATGAATCCAGAAATATCCATACGTGTTGATACAGAGAATCATATAGAACTAACTAGAACTGAAATACAGTAATTGACAAATAAATGAGAGAACTATCAGAGAATGTACTCGCCTGATACTCTGTAAAGAGTAGTGTAATATCAGATGTCTGTACCAGGGTCACAATGTCCTAAAATAGAGTAATACAGTTATGACATGTCCAAAATGAAAGTAAACGAAAGAACTAATACAATCTATATGATTTCTAAGCCAATCTAGGTCAAAGTCAACTCTAATCAAACACTTTAGTCAAACTAGTCAAGTGGGAACCTAGCATAAAAAGTCTAATGTGGAGTGCCACTATACACAAACTACCTTCCTAGGATCTTTACACTAGTGCGGGGTGAGGTCCAATACGTCTATAACTCAAAACAACACAAAATATTAAAAGTCGTAATTATTCAATAAATAAATCAAATGTACATTGAGTTCCAACAATTTTTGAGATAGACAAAAAGATCAATATTATAAAAAATAAAGTACCAAAATAATCCTTGTTAATTATAGAAATTTATACTAATTTTTCTGGAATTTATAAACCCTCATAAATATTTATTAAAAATCAGCAAACTTAAATATACTGGAAATGAGTTCTGTTTTCCCATTTTTATAAAATAACAAAAGTACTTATTAAATACTAGTAAAATTATAATAAATTATCTAAATTAATATAGTATTTAAATAAAATTTTTCCAAGATTTTTACAGCAATTAAAATATATATAAAAATTCAAAACCAGAAAGTTACAATATCTGGAAAAATAATTAATTATAAATTAAGTATAATACATAAGCAAAATCTACAGATGTTGTCGGATGATAAAATAAATATCACCAACGTGTCCAGAACGGTCAAATTAGCTAGGATAGCCTACCCAAAAGTCCAATTTGGACACAGGGGCAAAACGGTAATTTTGGGTCAAAATGATGTCCGCCGTTGGACACACTTTGCACCGAAAAACGTGTCAGGATAGAAGTCTACAAAACCTAGCAAATTATATGTCAACGAATCCAGAATGACGATACGAACCCAACGGTATATCCGGAATAGGATTCCGATGTGCCGATCTCAAAATGATACGTTGACACGGACACTTGGTATCCGGTTTGCACGAAAATGCATGCCGGAGCAAATATCTTTAAAACTCAGCAAATTATATGTCAACGAGTCCAGAATGACGATACGAACTCAACGGTATATCCGGAATTGGATTCCGATGAGCCGATCTCAAAGTGACCCGTTGACTCGAAAAGTGGGATCCGCTTTGCACCGAAATGCGTGCTAGGGCCCACGTTCTCCAAATTAAGCAAACTTTATATGAAAACAAGCCAGAACGACGCCAAGAGTCTACTGGTGGTGTCAGAAATTGAATCCGGAGTCCCGGGTTCAAAAATAGAATTTTACAAGTGCAATACTAAGAATTCGAACGACCAACTTTAGCGTCGAATTCGACCAACCAAACGTGCTTATAATGAAATGAAACCTAAAGGAGACAGGAAGAGGGTTATACCAGCTATGCACCGGAACTGACGGTGCACAAAATGGAGCTGCGACGATGAAGATACGAACCCACGAAGTTGGTGTCACAAAACTGTCAAAAAATAGTTCAATTTAAAACGTCAACTTGGCGGCCGGTTTTGATGTATCAAACGACGAAATTAACGGTTCAAACTTGACAGAGGTGAAGAGGGATATACCGAGATTGATAAGGAGCGAAGAAATCGCCGATCCAACGGTCGAATCTCCTGAAAAATGCGTGTGAAGTTGCTGCGACGAGATGCCAATTCTGGATCTCGTTCGTGCGCGCGTCGACGTGATTCCGTGCAAAACGCACGAATAGTCTGTTTCTCGCGTCGGGGAGGACGAAGGCGGCAAGGGGGGCCTCGCCCGAGGTCGCCCGACCATGGGTGGCCGGCCACGGCCGGCGCCGGCGGCGCTGCACCGCGCGGTTAGCAGGTCTCGCACGCGGCTGTGCACGCACCGCTGCGGCTTTGCGCGCGCTGCTGCGACTGCCTCGCTGCTGCTACTGTGGGGGTGGTACATGGTGGGAGTGGTTGCTAAGGGTGGTGGTGTAGTGTGGTGTTGGTGATGGGGTGGTGTTGATGGTGGGGATGGTGATGAAGAGAATGGTGGTGGTGATGGCTTTAATGGAGGAGGAAGAGAGGTGGAGGTGGTGGCTGTAGGTGGTGTTGCTCATGGTGGTGGTGGTGTACGTGAGGGGGGGGGGGGCTGTGGTGGTGGAGTAGGGGTATGTGTGTTTAAGTTAATAAAGAGAGAGAGAGAGTGGTGTATGGGTGTATACATATCATATGTATAGAAAGTGTGAGAGAGGGAGAAAGAGATATTTGAGAGATGGAGGGGGAGAGAGAGAGGTCGGCCAAAGGGGGGTGTTGTGTGCTGTAAAGAAAGGGGAGGGGGGTGATGTATGTGAGTGTTTTAAGGAGGAGAGAGAAAGGGAGATATTTATATATATATGTATATATATAAATATGTGGGATATTTTGAAAAGTAGAGAGAGAGATATTTTCAAAAATAGAAAAAATAGAAATATTGTGTAGGGTATTTGGGCAGTCATGAGAGGACAATATGGAGCTTGGGTTCGGGTTCGGTCGAGCCGGGTCGGATCAAAATCGAACAGGATACAATATTAAAATTAAATACGTATTTATAATAATGGAAAAATAAATAATATACGGGGACTCCAATAAATGGAACACAAGCGTCATGCGGGTAGTAGGCTTCATGTGGGCCCCGTCCATACTTTGGGTCGACTGGGTTGGATCGATGTCGGGTCCCGAAATTAAATTAGAAATTAAATCGGGTTTTACGGTAGATAATTAATTGTCCTAAATTGAACCGAAAATTGTGCGAAGGAAATGGAGCACAAAATGGAGTGTCTGAGTGGGACACGAAGGTCATGGAAGAAGAGCGACTCGAGTAGATCATTTATGAGAAGTTGGTTCTGAGAAAACGACTGGTCTGGTGCTCCTAAATTAAAAGTCACGGTGACGTACAAACGAAGTTCAAAAATAAAAGTGGGAATAATTATTAAATGATTAATCGGTCTAAGTTGACCCGAACTTGTGCGATACAAAAAGAGCACAAGGGAACGAGTTCAAGTGGGACACGATATATCAACAGGAAGATAATCTTGCCTACTTCAAAATCCATGAAGAGAGTTTACAGAGATTAGTATCCCTGACGCTCCAGAAGTCAAAGTCATGGAAAGGTACGTTAATGATCTAACCAATTAAATAATAATATATTTATCGAAAATAATTCATTCAGAAAAATAAAAATAAACCATGAAATTCAGGAGGCTTACATCCTACCCACCTTACAAAAATTTCGTCCTCGAAATTAAAAATCATCCAATAGGTCAAACTATAATATGTAGCTGCTCTGGCTACAATACTCAATCTGCTATCATTGTAATCATCTCTTTTGTTTCTCCTATAAACTTTTTGGTTCCGGTTCAACTAAGTCCTTCTATCATAAACTTCGTCGTACATCCATTAGAATCTTCCATACTAACATGAAACATTTATGTATACCCTAAACTATAGGTCATTCTCCGGGTATGTCTATAAGCCTATAATGCTTAATCATCAATCATATTTCCAACCTTAATTGTAAATACTGGATTTCCTTATCGTATCCTAAGTATCCTTATTCTATCAATCCACAGTTCCCTTGCATCATTTGTCGTCAATCTTTTCCTACAGTTTCTCCTTAAAATTATACGTTCAATTCTTATCCTTGGCGTAGAGCCTTATTCTTTTTACTCAACAAGTCCTCCAAATATAAATCCTCGATTTTAAAACTCCTGATTTATTAATTACCAATGTACATATGTCTCTGTCTTGTTCCTTGTCTTTTAACTGATATCTTTTCGATCTCGTACGCAATAGGATAACTCATTCTAATTTATTCTATATCAATCCACATATCGATCTACCCTCTAGTCACATGTAATCAGCTATAGATAACCAACCAAAATTCTACAAATGCTAAATCCTCAAACTGCTAAGCATAAGATTCTAATCCTCAATCCATAGTCATAACAATATAATATCTCATTTCTCCATCTTAGATATCCTATCATCAAGTCATACTATCAATACAATCGTTCTTAATGGTTTCCAAGTCTACTACAGTCAGTCGCTTATACTTGTCCTATAAGCTTAATCTAACCAATCCCTAGGAAAAGTACTTATCACAAACACACAATACATTTATAGTTATACTACAGGATCAGTCAACAAGGTTTGGCTATTTCGGTCATCTATCAAGTAGAAGGTAACAAGGTCTAAGACTGGGTCAAGCAATCCATAACAGTGTCCAAACAAGTTAAAGGTCAAGCAAGACAGGAAAGTTTATTGGAATATCTCCAAGAATGGTACAAAGACAACGAGATGCATAATGAGAAGAATTATCCAAGAGGTTAACGAAGAAAAGTTTAGTCAAGTCATAGGAAAGATGGAACACAAAAATAATTATGTCCAAAAGATAACACGAAAGCAATCATGTTGGAGAGTCCTAGAGAGCCTATAATCCTAGTTGCAGATGTAGATAGAATGGAGTTAATCAAGACGGGGAAGAATAATGATAAGAACTTATTCTTGCTCATTCGGTCATAACAAAGTAAACCAAGTTGGGATATGATCTGATAACCATACACGTCTTCCTGAAATCATGTTGCCAGAATTTTCGCCCCACCAGTAAGCTTAGATGCAATAAACGGTAGAGTCATAACTAAGGTATACACCCTATAATCATGTTATCTAGAATCCTCGCCACGCCAACCGGTATGGCTGCGAGAAAATCTAAATTCTATGAATAGGATAGTATATCCAAAATCAGGCTCTACGTTTTTGTCATACCAGCTAATATGGCTGCGATAAATTCTAAACTCCATAACTAAAGCAGACGTTTACCTTATCAGGATATATCATAATTTAATCCACAAAATTTATCACGATGCAAGATCAAAGTTAACAACGAAAATCAGAAATTAAATTCAACAACGAATTTAAGGAAGTGCAAATAGAAATAAGTGAAAACAGATTTCTAGATAAGATTAGAGTGAGATCCTCAGGGGTCATCCCAAGGGTACTAACTTGGTCTAAATTGACCCACTGAAATACAACAAGAGGCTAATTATAGCTAAGGGTCCTATGCTGTGATGAGTTCTCCTATGTTGCAATCCTAGATATCCTCTAGGTGTTCTAAATGTTGTCCTAGTGTTATCAAGTTATCCTAGATCCTAGTTGTAGGCATGCTTGGTACAATAACGTAACCAAACAACTTAAGTCTGGACCTGCATGGGACGCCAAAAAAAATATGTCACGACCCGATACCCAAATTGTTGGGCCGGGCCGAGCCATGTCCAGCCTACGCTTGGTTAAAGCGTAGTAAGCTGTTCTAAGTATAGACAATAAAAGATCTAAGCTACTAACAGTTCTAAAATCATATTTAAATGTTCATCACAACACAGCATCTATAAGCGAAGGTAAACAAACACAGATTTAATAATACATAACCAAAGTATCTAACTGGAGACAAAGTCCAGTATCCAAATATAAGAACAGACAAAGTCTAAGTCTACTAAACACATGAAAGATAACTAAGCAAGGTTCCCCGCTGGGGCCTCTTCTGGAGCTAAGGCCAGGTCCATGGTAAGTAGGGCATGTATCCTCAGGACTATCATCTGTAATATTTTCAACAGGTCAAATCAGGACAGGAACGAGTACAACCCATCTAGAAAACCCAAGTAAATGACAGAGAACTCTAAAGCAGTTATAGACAGTTTTATTGATGAACATGGTAGTTTATATTCAGGTGATGGTATAGAAAAACAGTTAAGATACAAGAAAAAAGGTAACTAAACAAGAGAAGAATCATGGCAATGATGACGGTAATAAAAGCTAACTGAACTACAATAACATGTATGAGTCCAGACAGTACAATATAAGTCTAATGTAATCCCAGTGTGAGTCCAGTCCATATAATCCGATACCAGATGATTTCCGATACAAGATGAGGCCAACAGTGATCAATGAATCCAGGGTGAGTCCAACTATGATCTAACAGTGTGTTTTAAAATACCGAGGTCGACATGTAAACGGCTGTAGGTATCAGACACATCTCTTACGGATCAGGCAAGAGATGGCTATGCTTCCAGTAGATTCTAGTTGGAGATTCCAGATTTGGGGTATGTCTACATGTCTTACTCAATATTTCCCCGCCCAGCAAGTGAATCCAAAATCGATAAAAAGAATCGAGATGAGTCTGGCCAATACGTGATGATTCCAGAAATGATTCCGGAATGATACCAATGACTCCAGTAATAGAGGCCAGCAAGTAAGGTATGTGTCGATACATGAATCCAGAAATATCCATACGTGTTGATACAGAGAATCATATAGAACTAACTAGAACTGAAATACAGTAATTGACAAATAAATGAGAGAACTATCAGAGAATGTACTCGCCTGATACTCTGTAAAGAGTAGTGTAATATCAGATGTCTGTACCAGGGTCACAATGTCCTAAAATAGAGTAATACAGTTATGACATGTCCAAAATGAAAGTAAACGAAAGAACTAATACAATCTATATGATTTCTAAGCCAATCTAGGTCAAAGTCAACTCTAATCAAATATTTTAGTCAAACTAGTCAAGTGGGGACCTAGCATAAAAAGTCTAATGTGGAGTGCCACTATACACAAATTAACTTCCTAGGATCTTTACACTAGTGCGGGGTGAGGTCCAATACGTCTATAACTCAAAACAACACAAAATATTAAAAGTCGTAATTATTCAATAAATAAATCAAATGTACATTGAGTTCCAACAATTTTTGAGATAGACAAAAAGATCAATATTATAAAAAATAAAGTACCAAAATAATCCTTGTTAATTATAGAAATTTATACTAATTTTTCTGGAATTTATAAACCCTCATAAATATTTATTAAAAATCAACAAACTTAAATATACTGAAAATGAGTTCTGTTTTCCCATTTTTATAAAATAACAAAAGTACTTATTAAATAATAGAAAAATTATAATAAATTATCTAAATTAATATAGTATTTCAATACAATTTTTCCAAGATTTTTACAGTAATTAAAATATATATAAAAATTCAAAACCAGAAAGTAACAATATTTGGAAAAATAATTAATTATAAATTAAGTATAATACATAAGCAAAATCTACAGATGTTGTCGGATGATAAAATAAATATCACCAACGTGTCCAGAACGGTCAAATTAGCTAGGATAGCCTACCCAAAAGTCCAATTTGGACACAGGGGCAAAACGGTAATTTTGGGTCAAAATGATGTCTGCCGTTGGACACACTTTGCACCGAAAAATATGTCAGGATAAAAGTCTACAAAACCTAGCAAATTATATGTCTACGAATCCAGAATGACGATACGAACCCAACGGTATATCCGGAATAGGATTCCGATGTGCCGATCTCAAAATGATACGTTGACGCGAACACTTGGTATCCGGTTTGTACGGAAATGCGCGCCGAAGCAAATGTCTTTAAAACTCAGCAAATTATATGTCAACGAGTCCAGAATGACGATACGAACTCAACGGTATATCCGGAATTGGATTCCGATGAGCCGATCTCAAAGTGACCCGTTGACTCGAAAAGTGGGACCCGCTTTGCACCGAAATGCGTGCCAGGGCCCACGTTCTCCAAATTAAGCAAACTTTATATGAAAATATGCCAGAACGATGCCACGAGTCTATTGGTGGTGTCAGAAATTGAATCCGGAGTCCCGGATTCAAAAATAGAATTTTACAAGTGCAATACTAAGAATTCGAACGACCAACTTTGGCGTCGAATTCGACCAACCAAACGTGCTTATAATGAAACGAAACCTAAAGGAGGCAGGAAGAGGGTTATACCAGCTATGCAATGGAACTGACGGTGCACAAAACGGAGCTGCGACGACGAAGATACGAACCCGCGAAGTTGGTGTCACGAAACTATCAAAAAATAGTTCAATTTAAAACGTCAACTTGGTAGCCGGTTTTGATGTATCAAACGATGAAATTAACGGTTCAAACAAGACAGAGGTTAAGAGGGATATACCGAGATTGATAAGGAGCGAAGAAATCGCCGATCCAACGGTCGGATCTCCCAAAAAATGCGTACGAAGTTGCTGCGATGAGGCGCCAATTCTGGATCTCGTTCGCGGCGCGCGTCGACGGGATTCCGTGCAAAACGCACGAATAGTCTGTTTCTCGCGTCGGGGAGGATGAAGGCGGCAGGGGGGGCCTCGCCCGAGGTCGCCCGGCCATGGGTGGCCGGCCACGGCCGGCGGCGGCGGCGCTGCACCGCGCGGTTAGCAGGTCTCGCGCGCGGCTGTGCACGCGCTGCTGCGGCTTTGCGCGCGCAGCTGCGACTGCCTCGCTGCTGCTACTGCGGGGGTGGTGCATGGTGGGAGTGGTGGCTAAGGGTGGTGGTGTAGTGTGGTGTTGGTGATGGGGTGGTGTTGATGGTGGGGATGGTGATGAAGAGAATGGTGGTGGTGATGGCTTTAATGGAGGAGGAAGAGAGGTGGAGGTGGTGGCTGTAGGTGGAGTTGCTCATGGTGGTGGTGGTGTACGTGAGGGGGGTGGCTGTGGTGGTGGAGTAGGGGTGTGTGTGTTTAAGTTAATAAAGAGAGAGAGAGTGGTGTATGGGTGTATACATATCATATGTATAGAAAGTGTGAGAGAGGGAGAGAGAGATATTTGAGAGAGGGGGGAGAGAGAGAGGTCGGCTAAAGGGGGGGTATTGTGTGCTGTAAAGAAAGGGGAGGGGGGGTGATGTATGTGAGTATTTTAAGGAGGAGAGAGAAAGGGAGATATTTATATATATATGTATATATATAAATATGTGGGATATTTTAAAAAGTAGAGAGAGAGATATTTTCAAAATAGGAAAAATAGAAATATTGTGTAGGGTATTTGGGCAGTCATGAGAGGACAATACGGAGCTTGGGTTCGGGTTCGGTCGAGCCGGGTCGGATCAAAATCGAACAGGATACAATATTAAAATTAAATACGTATTTATAATAATGGACAAATAAATAATATACCGGGACTCCAATAAATGGAACACAAGTGTCATGCGGGTAGTAGGCTTCATGTGGGCCACGTCCATACTTTGGGTCGACTGGGTTGGATCGATGTCGGGTCCCGAAATTAAATTGGAAATTAAATCGGATTTTACGGTAGATAATTAATTGTCCTAAATTGAACCGAAAATTGTGCGAAGGAAATGGAGCAAAAAATGGAGTGTCTGAGTGGGACACGAAGTTCATGGGCGAAGAGCGTCTCGAGTATATCATTTATAAGAAGTTGGTTATGACAAAACGACTGGTCTGGTGCTCCTAAATTAAAAGTCACGGTGACGTGCAAACGAAGATCAAAAATAAAAGTGGGAATAATTATTAAATGATTAATCGGTCTAAGTTGACCCGAACTTGCGCGATACAAAAAGAGCACAAGGGAAGGAGTTCAAGTGGGACACGATATATCAACAGGAAGATAATCTTGCCTACTTCAAAACCCATGAAGAGAGTTTACAGAGATTGGTATCCCTGACGCTCCAGAAGTCAAAGTCATGGAAAGGTACATTAATGATCTAAACAATTAAATAATAATATATTTATCGAAAACAATTCATTCAGAAAAATAAAAATAAATCCTGAAATTCAGGGGGCTTACATCCTACCCACCTTACAAAAATTTCGTCCTCGAAATTAAAAATCATCCAATAGGTCAAACTATAATATGTATGCTCTGGCTACAATACTCAATCTGCTATCATTGTAATCATCTCTTTTGTTTCTCCTATAAACTTTTTGGTTCCGATTCAACTAAGTCCTTCTATCATAAACTTCGTCGTACATCCTTTAGAATCTTCCATACTAACATGAAACATTTATGTATACCCTAAACTATAGGTCATTCTCCGGGTATGTCTATAAGCCTATAATGCTTAATCATCAATCATATTTCCAACCTTAATTGTAAATACTGGATTTCCTTATCGTATCCTAAGTATCTTTATTCTATCAATCCACAGTTCCCTTGCATCATTTGTCGTCAATCTTTTCCTACAGTTTCTCCTTGAAATTATACGTTCAATTCTTATCCTTGGCGTAGAGCCTTCTTCTTTTTACTCAACAAGTCCTCCAAATATAAATCTTCGATTTTAAAACTCCCGATTTATTAATTACCAATGTACATATGTCTCTGTCTTGTTCCTTGTCTTTTAACTGATATCTTTCCGATCTCGTACGCAATACGATAACTCATTCTAATTTATTCTATATCAATCCACATATCGATCTACCCTCTAGTCACATGTAATCAGCTATAGATAACCAACCAAAATTCTACAAATGCTAAATCCTCAAACTGCTAAGCACAAGATTCTAATCCTCAATCCATAGTCATAACAATATAATATCTCATTTCTCCATCTTAGATACCCTATCATCAAGTCATACTATCAATACAATCGTTCTTAATGGTTTCCAAGTCTACTACAGTCAGTCGCTTATACTTGTCCTATAAGCTTAATCTAACTAATCCCTAGGAAAAGTACTTATCACAAACACACAATACATTTATAGTTATACTACAGGATCAGTCAACAAGGTTTGGCTATTTCGGTCATCTATCAAGTAGAAGGTAACAAGGTCTAAGACTGGGTCAAGCAATCCATAATAGTGTCCAAACAAGTTAAAGGTCAAGCAAGACAGGAAAGTTTATTGAAATATCTCCAAGAATGGTACAAAGACAACGAGATGCATAACGAGAAGAATTATCCAAGAGGTTAACGAAGAAAAGTTTAGTCAAGTCATAGGAAAGATGGAACACAAAAATAATTATGTCCAAAAGATAACACGAAAGCAATCATGTTGGAGAGTCCTAGAGAGCCTATAATCCTAGTTGCAGATGTAGATAGAATGGAGTTAATCAAGACGGGGAAGAATAATGATAAGAACTTATTCTTGCTCATTCGGTCATAACAAAGTAAACCAAGTTGGGATATGATCTGATAACCATACACGTCTTCCTGAAATCATGTTGCCAGAATTTTCGCCCCACCAGTAAGCTTAGATGCAATAAACGGTAGAGTCATAACTAAGGTATACACCCTATAATCATGTTATCTAGAATCCTCGCCACGCCAACCGGTATGGCTGCGAGAAAATCTAAATTCTATGAATAGGATAGTATATCCAAAATCAGGCTTTACGTTTTTGTCATACCAGCTAATATGGCTGCGATAAATTCTAAACTCCATAACTAAAGAAGACGTTTACCTTATCAGGATATATCATAATTTAATCCACAAAATTTATCACGATGCAAGATCAAAGTTAACAACGAAAATCAGAAATTAAATTCAACAACGAATTTAAGGAAGAGCAAATGGAAATAAGTGAAAACAGATTTCTAGATAAGATTAGAGTGAGATCCTCAGGGGTCATCCCAAGGGTACTAACTTGGTCTAAATTGACCCACTGAAATACAACAAGAGGCTAATTATAGCTAACGGTCCTATGCTGTGATGAGTTCTCCTATGTTGCAATCCTAGATATCCTATAGGTATTCTAAATGTTGTCCTAGTGTTATCAAGTTGTCCTAGATCCTAGTTGCAGGCATGCTTGGTACAATAACGTAACCAAACAACTTAAGTCTGGACCTGCATGAGCCGCCAAAAAAAATATGTCACGACCCGATATCCAAATTGTTGGGCCGGGCCGAGCCATGTCCAGCCTACGCTTGGTTAAAGCGTAGTAAGCTGTTCTAAGTATAGACAATAAAAGATCTAAGCTACTAACAGTTCTAAAATCATATTTAAATGTTCATAACAACACAGCATCTATAAGCGAAGGTAAACAAACACAGATTTAATAATACATAACCAAAGTATCTAACTGGAGACAAAGTCCAGTATCCAAATATAAGAACAGATAAAGTCTAAGTCTACTAAACACATGAAAGATAACTAAGCAAGGTCCCTCCACTGGGGCCTCTTCTGGAGCTAAGGCCAGGTCCATGGTAAGTAGGGCATGTATCCTCAGGACTATCATCTGTAATATTTTCAACAGGTCCAATCAGGACAGGAACGAGTACAACCCATCTAGAAAACCCAAGTAAATGACAGAGAACTCTAAAGCAGTTATAGACAGTTTTATTGATGAACATGGTAGTTTATATTCAGGTGATGGTATAGAGAAACAGTTAAGATACAAGAAAGGAAAGGTAACTAAACAAGAGAAGAATCATGGCAATAATGACGGTAATAAAAGCTAACTGAACTAGAATAACATGTATGAGTCCAGACAGTACAATATAAGTCTAATGTAATCCCAGTGTGAGTCCAGTCCATATAATCCGATACCAGATGATTTCCGATACAAGATGAGGTCAACAGTGATCAATGAATCCAGGGTGAGTCCAACTATGATCTAACAGTATCTTTTAAAATACCGAGGTTGACATGTAAACGGCTGTAGGTATCAGGCACATCTCTTACGGATCAGGCAAGAGATGGCTATGCTTCCAGTAGATTCTAGTTGGAGATTCCAGATTTGGGGTATGTCTACATGTCTTACTCAATATTTCCCCGCCTAGCAAGTGAATCCAAAATCGACAAAAAGAATCGAGATGAGTCTAGCCAATACGTGATGATTCCAGAAATGATTCCGGAATGATACCAATGACTCCAGTAATAGAGGCCAGCAAGTAAGGTATGTGTCGATACATGAATCTAGAAATATCCATACGTGTTGATACAGAGAATCATATAGAACTAACTAGAACTGAAATACAGTAATTGACAAATAAATGAGAGAACTATCAGAGAATGTACTCGCCTGATACTCTGTAAAGAGTAGTGTAATATCAGATGTCTGTACCAGGGTCACAATGTCCTAAAATAGAGTAATACAGTTATGACATGTCCAAAATGAAAGTAAACGAAAGAACTAATAAAATCTATATGATTTCTAAGCCAATCTAGGTCAAAGTCAACTCTAATCAAACATTTTAGTCAAACTAGTCAAGTGGGGACCTAGCATAAAAAGTCTAATGTGGAGTGCCACTATACACAAACTACCTTCCTAGGATCTTTACACTAGTGCGGGGTGAGGTCCAATACGTCTATAACTCAAAACAACACAAAATATTAAAAGTCGTAATTATTCAATAAATAAATCAAATGTACATTAAGTTCCAACAATTTTTGAGATAGACAAAAAGATCAATATTATAAAAAATAAAGTACCAAAATAATCCTTGTTAATTATAGAAATTTATACTAATTTTTCTGGAATTTATAAACCCTCATAAATATTTATTAAAAATCAGCAAACTTAAATATACTGAAAATGAGTTCTGTTTTCCCATTTTTATAAAATACCAAAAGTACTTATTAAATACTGGAAAAATTATAATAAATTATCTAAATTAATATAGTATTTAAATAAAATTTTTCCAAGATTTTTACAGCAATTAAAATATATATAAAAATTCAAAACCAGAAAGTAACAATATCTGGAAAAATAATTAATTATAAATTAAGTATAATACATAAGCAAAATCTACAGATGTTGTCGGATGATAAAATAAATATCACCAACGTGTCCAGAACGATCAAATTAGCCAGGATAGCCTACCCAAAAGTCCAATTTGGACACAGGGGCAAAACGGTAATTTTGGGTCAAAAATGATGTCCGCCGTTGGACACACTTTGCACCGAAAAATGTGTCTGGATAGAAATCTACAAAACCTAGCAAATTATATGTTCACGAATCCAGAATGACGATACGAACCCAACGGTATATCCGGAATAGGATTCGGATGTGCCGATCTCAAAATGATACGTTGACGCAAACACTTGGTATCCGGTTTGCACGAAAATGCGTGCCGAAGCAAATATCTTTAAAACTCAGCAAATTATATGTCAACGAGTCCAGAATGACGATACGAACTCAACGGTATATCCGGAATTGGATTCCGATGAGCCGATCTCAAAGTGACCCGTTGACTCGAAAACTGGGACCCGCTTTGCACCGAAATGCGTGCCAGGGTCCACGTTGTCCCAATTAAGCAAACTTTATATGAAAATATGCCAGAACGACGCCACGAGTCTACTGGTGGTGTCAGAAATTGAATCCGGAGTTCCGGATTCAAAAATAGAATTTTATAAGTACAATACTAAGAATTCGAACGACCAACTTTGGCGTCGAATTCGACCAACCAAACGTGCTTATAATGAAACGAAACCGAAAGGAGGCAGGAAGAGGGTTATACCAGTTGTGCACCGGAACTGACGGTACGCAAAACGGAGCTGCGACGACGAAGATACGAACCCGCGAAATTGGTGTCACGAAACTATCAAAAAATAGTTCAATTTAAAACGTCAACTTGGTGGCCGGTTTTGATGTATCAAACGACGAAATTAACGGTTCAAACTTGACAGAGGTGAAGAGGGATATACCGAGATTGATAAGGAGCAAAGAAATCGCCAATCCAACGGTCGGATCTCCCGAAAAATGCGTACGAAGTTGCTGCGACGAGGCGCCAATTCTGGATCTCGTTCGCGCGCGCGTCGACGGGATTCCGTGCAAAACGCACGAATAGTCTGTTTCTCGCGTTGGGGAGGACGAAGGCGGCAGGGGGGGCCTCGCCCGAGGTCGCCCGGCCATGGGTGGCCGGCCACGGCCGGTGGCGGCGGCGCTGCACCGCGCGGTTAGCAGGTCTCGCGCGCGGCTGTGCACGCGCTGCTGCGGCTTTGCGCGCGCTGCTGTGACTGCCTCGCTGCTGCTACTGCGGGGGTGGTGCATGGTGGGAGTGGTGGCTAAGGGTGGTGGTGTAGTGTGGTGTTGGTGATGGGGTGGTGTTGATGGTGGGGATGGTGATGAAGAGAATGGTGGTGGTGATGGCTTTAATGGAGGAGGAAGAGAGGTGGAGGTGGTGGCTGTAGGTGGTGTTGCTCATGGTGGTGGTGGTGTACGTGAGGGGGGGGGCTGTGGTGGTGGAGTAGGGGTGTGTGTGTTTAAGTTAATAAAGAGAGAGAGAGTGGTGTATGGGTGTATACATATCATATGTATAGAAAGTGTGAGAGAGGGAGAGAGAGATATTTGAGAGAGGGGGGAGAGAGAGAGAGGTCGGCCAAAGGGGGGGTGTTGTGTGCTGTAAAGAAAGGGGAGGGAGGTGATGTATGTGAGTGTTTTAAGGAGGAGAGAGAAAGGGAGATATTTATATATATATGTATATATATAAATATGTGGGATATTTTGAAAAGTAGAGAGAGAGATATTTTCAAAAATAGGAAAAATAGAAATATTATGTAGGGTATTTGGGCAGTCATGAGAGGACAATATGGAGCTTGGGTTCGGGTTCGGTCGAGATGGGTCGGATCAAAATCGAACAGGATACAATATTAAAATTAAATACGTATTTATAATAATGGACAAATAAATAATATACGGGGACTCCAATAAATGGAACACAAGCGTCATGCGGGTAGTAGGCTTCATGTGGGCCACGTCCATACTTTGGGTCGACTGGGTTGGATCGATGTCGGGTCCCAAAATTAAATTGGAAATTAAATCGGGTTTTACGGTAGATAATTAATTGTCCTAAATTGAACCGAAAATTGTGCGAAGGAAATGGAGCACAAAATGGAGTGTCTGAGTGGGACACGAAGGTCATGGGCGAAGAGCGTCTCGAGTAGATCATTTATGAAAAGTTGGTTCTGAGAAAACGACTGGTCTGGTGCTCCTAAATTAAAAGTCACGGTGACGTGCAAACGAAGATCAAAAATAAAAGTGGGAATAATTATTAAATGATTAATCGGTCTAAGTTGACCCGAACTTGCGCGATACAAAAAGAGCACAAGGAAACGAGTTCAAGTGGGACACGATATATCAACAGGAAGATAATCTTGCCTACTTCAAAACCCATGAAGAGAGTTTACAGAGATTGGTATCCTTGACGCTCCAGAAGTCAAAGTCATGGAAAGGTACATTAATGATCTAAACAATTAAATAATAATATATTTATCGAAAACAATTCATTCAGAAAAATAAAAATAAACCCTGAAATTCAGGGGGCTTACACTTAACCATTGTCCTTTAGTTTTTCATTTACTTGGACGTATAACATCTTTTTGCAATATTAGCAACACTTACTTCTCTCCCTTCCAATTAAATTATTTTACTTATATTTCACTATGATTCCTCCATACTTTATGCAACCTTGTTCCTTGTGTGATTTCCTTGTGCGAATATGAAATTTGATCACGACACCTTTCTGTTATAAGGGAACCAGATGGAAAAACCCCATAGAAGAGATTAACGACATAATGGTTATGCGATAAATCCTAAAGTGAGGAATGTGATATAGTGTTTTTGATCAAATAATATGATCAAGGGTAAATAGACTCCTCGGCTAACAAAAAGGGTATTGAGGTAATCAAATATTGAGTATGGAATTTCTAAAGCTTGGATGGTTTAAGAACCAAATTTATATATTAAATTTATGGATACAAATTTTTGATAAAGACAATGTTGACGTTGCCTTCGATAACATATAGTGTTATGAGGATATTAGTTTTCAAGGATAACCAATTGTTGAAGAAATAAACCTTTACATTTTTGATGCATGGAGACTTAAGTTCTAAGATGATTTTGACTATGAAGTGAAGATGAGTTTCATTTCTACGTACCATCAAAAAGAGGAGATTGTTGAATTCAAATTTTCGAGAGAGACTAATAAATATTTTAGGAAATTTTCAATTATGATAGAAGATTAAGTTATGAAGGTATACTGTTAGTTTTCGAGATTTATCGAACATTGAAGTCGAACTTTTATTTTGGTACCTATGGATGCATTGTACGTAGACCAATAAATGCAAATTTGTAGTAAGAAAATTTTAACTTTTACTTGGGCCAATTGGTTGAAGGTTTTGAAATTTTAATTTTAGAGGAAATTATAACTTGGGAAGATATATATAAGTGAGATAGTATAATGGAGATTATGGAATTCAAAATTTGAGACTATTTGAAATTTTATGACGAGATAGAGGAAGTTAGAGTACATTTATAATCATATTGGTTGTTGTTAAAATTTTAAGGGGACGTGGTACGAAAGTAATTCTTGGAAAGAACGATTTATGATAAGAGAGATTACATGAATATTGATGATATCAAAGGATTAAGGAGTTTATTACCTGCTTATGAGGTTGCCCCTTTTTAAGGTTAATATTAGGGTTGATCGAGCTTAGTCGTTGATTGGTTGTCCTATACATGATCGTAATCTAAACTGAACCCATCGAATTTTTCTGTTCTAGTTGATCAAATGACATATTGCCATAGAAATATCGTTCGCCTCCTCATTGAATATTTTGTTTGCATTCTAGTCCCAAGACGATCACGTACATCTTTTCGAAGAATCTTTTTCCATCCCCTTCGCCCTACCTACCCTAATTACTCATAAATTTCGAGGAAGAAATTCTTTTAAGTTGGGTAGGATGTAAACCCCCTAAATTTCTACTACAAATTTTTTTAATAATTTTATATTTATTTTGTACTTCGTATCTGCACGTCTCATACGAGTTCGCATTGTTGTATTGCGTAGCGTGCGAGATTTGCGTTTCGTAACTGCTTGACGAGTACGAATATGTGTCGAGGTACATATTTTAGAAAAATAATTTTATTATAAATTATTTTATATAGGAAAGTACATGTTCAAATAAATGTGATAAATATTTTTATTTTTAAAAAAAGAGTTATTTTGTTCGTCGTTTAAAAATAAGTAGTGATTTGGCAATTGTGGTTTATATGAAATATATTCCAAATATTTTGCAAAATTTGAAATTTGTTTATTAATATGTTTTGTTATTTATAAAAGCTATTTTATAATTTAATATGTAAGTATTTATCATGATTTTCGAAATTAATCATTTCTATATTTGTTTAATCATGAAAATGATATTTGAGATTTTGTTGATTTTAATATTTGATTAAATATGATAATTTAAATTAGAAAAGATTTCATTTGAATTTGAATTAAATGAGTGAAGGTTTTATCTATGCTTGATTTGGATTTGAACGATTTAAAATCGAATTGAATTTAATATGATATTATCGATAGGGGAATTTGAATCCTCCCAATCCTTATCCAACTGGAAATTCCCACCTCCTATATAAGAAAAGGTACTCATCCATAAATTTCTACCATCCGTAGATTGTGCATCGAGGTACTCATCCATAAATTTCTACCATCCACATATTGTGCATCGTGTCTGTGCCTCCCATCCACTATATTTTTTCCCATTACAAATACAATATTTTTGTCCCGTCTGACAATCCCGGACGTCCATCCATGTCGTGTCGGACACTCCCGAGACGATGACACGAATCAACTCTAAAACCTAACCCTAGTTCATCTCGTCAGCTGAGCTCCCCGTCATGACTCTGTAGCCGCCTGCAGCCCTTGCTCTTCCCGCAGCGCCGACGACCCTTCCCGACGCAACCACCACCCAGCAGCTTCCACCCGACTCCTACGCCACCACCGCGACAGCCAACACCACCACCCCCATCATCGTCACCACCTCCGCTGTCCACTGACCACCACCATCACAACTGCCTCCTCTCACCAGACCCCGTTGCTCCAGCCAAACCCCCTGTACATCCCCACTACAGAACCACAGACAACACCATAACTGTCGACACCACCCTAGGAATCACCAAAACCATTCACGACCACCAAAACCATCAGAGAGATAGAAAGGGAGAGAGACCCACACCGACTCGCCTCCGCACTCCGGCCCGACGTGCCCTAGATCCATCGTCTTATGTATACTTGAGATTTACAACTTATGCATTTTATCTTAAGTATACATACGAAGTTCCTGATCATCTTATGTAAACTTGACACTCAAATAGTTTTACAGAAAGTTCCAGAACGATTTTGGATTATTAAAATATATATTTGGAAAGCTTACTTCAATACGGTTTTTTTAAAAAATCGGAAGATTAATCGGAGTTCTAAGCTAAAAGTTATGACATTTCTAAGTTGTTTTGGTTAATAAAAACGTGGATGAATATTATGACGAATTTGAGTTGTTTTGGACAAAAAAACATATGTAGGCCAAGATACTTGGATGCTAACATAGGTATCCAAATGAAACTCATTCTAACCATCCTAACTAAGATCAACCCACTCTCTAACCATTCTAAAACTGAATTTAAATATCTATTTAAACTATTATCATACATTCATACACATGGGGTGTCCTAATTTGGGATCTATCAAGTAGGACACAAGACACATATCTAAAATCCTCAAGAGAGCTCCGAATAGCCTCAAATTTGAATCTAAATGGGGGTACATGCATGGGGGTGGATCCTATGGATTTAAAACTAACTAATATGCATAGGAAATCAATTTAGAGGGTTGGTTTTACCTATTAGGAGTGGAATCCCAATGATACTCCCAAGGACACGGCTCCGACACAAAGATCTTCCAAAAAGGACACACCTCCTTGCACTTTGCTCCAAAACTTTTCTAGCACCCTCCCTTGGTAGTATGAGAAGGTTGGATGGAAGTTTTGGTGGAGGGATGTAAGAATTTGGAGATCAAATCAAAGAGGGAAGCTCTCTAATTTGGAGAAGAACACTTTGTGAAGGAAAAGAGACAAGATGGAATGAAATAAAAGAATGAAAGGCTAACCTAGCTATAGTGGACGCCATTAAAACCCTACTTGGACCTTGGAAGAAAGCCCAATAAGGCCTCAGCTAGTCCTCTTGGTTAATTTTAAGTCAGGTCCAAGTTTGGGATCAAAATGGTTAAATTTAAGCCTTTAACTTAACCAATCTAACAAGTGGGATTAGTCTAAACTCAGTAACTTAATTAGTGAGATTTGTGGGCCATAACTAACTAATCTTGGGATCCCGTCTACAGTCTAAGCTATCCGGGTCACTAACACAAGTCGAAACGAAATGAAACTCAAACCCGACTAAACAAATCCCATAAAATTAATATTAAAATATAAAAATTTTCAAAATATTAGAATATGAAAAATGACCAAAATCATAATACATCAATTTAAATATTTTTAAAATAATCTAAAATTCACCAATTAATCAAAATCCTAAATAATTCAAAAGTCACAAAGTGACCAAAATATCCTTAGCCTAAAAAGTTGTAAATAGTCATTCTAATCACATGGTTAGGTCCCTATAGTCATGGTTAGTCTCTAGGCTCAACAGTTCTAGGGTTCACTAGCTAACACATCAAAATTATAATTCACCAATTTTAAATAGTATTAAATTAATTAAAAATCCCCATAAATCATAAATCCTATTATTAAATAATAAACTTTTACAAAAGTTCAAAATTACCCTCATTTTAGAAAAGTGGGTGTTACAAGTCTACCCTCTTTAAAAATTTCGTCCTCAAAATTAAGATGGTCGTACTTCTTCTAGAGTCTCGTCCCCAAAAATCATGGTCTTAGAAGCTCATCTAAATCATGCAATTTAAAAGAATAACATACATGGTCATGGCAGACAATATCAGTCTGAGGTCTCATCTAGCTATACTAGCCATATTAAAGTACTAGGCATTCACAAGGTATCAAAACATACAAGCAAGGGGTGTAACAAAATATCACAAAAGATATGCTAAAGTCTAGGTCGAAAACTCACCTCAAATTAGGTCTGGTGAATAAAACTCCCTTAGAAGCAAGGCCTAAATTCCCAAGACATTTCTCATGAATTATGCTCTTGTTAAAACTCTTATTCCTTCTTTCTGATCTTACTCTCCCTTATCCACTTAAACATCCCAAAAATTTAAATTTCTATACCTTGTCCTAACTTGGATCCAAAATATCTAGATCAAAGTCTATGAAATCCTCGAACTTGTTCAAATTACTGTCCTCGAATTTATTCGAAGCTAATGCTACTATGTCATGCAGGAACTTATTCTTTATTATAAAATCGACCTTCGTATTTTCTTCACGTACAACTTCAAATATTATTCTTCTTAAATTTTAAAACCTCCACAAATTTTTTAAATTTTCCCATAACCCAAAATCCTTGTGTTCACTCTGTCCTCTTACCAACATCTTATTCAATTTTGGTATCATCATCGCTTCATAGTTACATTCTCTTCTCCATTTCTAAATTTCTAAATTTAGCATCACAATCTTAAGTGAAATATCTCGAGAATCAATAACCTAAAATTATTCAAGTCCACAAAACAAACCGACCTCGAATATCCTTGTTGTTTCTAAAGTACACCTACGAAATATCACTGTTCTAACCATCAATATATCCTACTATCCTTCTGGGGAGCCGGAGGGGTCACTACCTCCTGAGCAGACTAACATCCTATATGAAATTGATTGTCAAAATAAACAGAGATTTAACTATAAAAGGTTACTAGTCTAATGTCAACTAGATTACCATACCTAAGAATAAGTCCTAATACAAGCTATCAAACCATTATACTATGAAAGAGTTATAACTAATGAAGTTCTACAAAGAATTAGAATAGTTATCTGAAGTTATCCCTACTCCTAAGTTAAGTGATGATGAAACAAAACAATTTTTTTTGAAAAAGAATGAAACGAAAGGTAGAGATGATATGTTCAAAAATCCTCCTAAGATACAATATGATAATCATATGTGTTGGCCCATTGGTCATATGGTCAACCTGTTAATAATTTATCAAACTCTGTCTGGATATACAAAGCTAGTTGGGACATCTCGGATTCTTAGACATAAGCAAGATTGGCTATCCACTCCGTTCAAGACTGAAGATCTGTTTGCCTACTCGAGTCTGTATTTTCTATGCAATGTAATTTTTATTTTATTTGAGTCTAGGAATTTGTTGTACACCGAGTCGTACTGGCAAATAGGCTATCCCTAAATAATTCAAAATGTTTTTAAAAATGACCTATCAAAAAGGTTTACAAAAAGGTTTTCAAAAAGGTTTTCAAAAATCACCAAAACCTATTTTTAAAACCCTAACCTAACCCTGACAGAACTCGGCCAGAGTTCGGCCAGAGTTCGGCCAGAGTTCGGTTGGTGGCCGTTGTGATTTTGAATCTCTGGAACTTGGTCCTCCTGCAGTTGCGGATTTGACCGAGATTTGCTCAAAGAGTTCTGCCCGAATTCTGCCCAAATTCTGACAGAAGTCTGCCTTTGGAACTCCAATAAATAGAGAAGGATTTCGATCATTTCAACTCACTCATTCACTTTCAATCTTCTCTCTATCTAAAGCTTTCAGTCTTCCAAAGAGTTTTCTAGAGCTTTCAATTTCAGATCCCAAGCCAGTTACAATCCTCTAGTCAATTTGCCAGTGCGGTACGGTCTAGAAGTTTCTGAGAGATTGTAATCAGAAGGCTTGATTGAAGAATACCTCTTCATATTTGAAGTTGGACGAGTTCTTCGTATCAAAGCTCGCATTGTAGAAGTTGCAAGGACTTCGTAAGAAAACTTGCGGTTTTTCCAATAGTGGATTCAACTGGTAGCAAGAGTTCTACCGACTGGATTAGTCCTCAACAGAGGGATACCGGTATACATCGCTGTCTTTGCGTTTGCTCTGTTAACGCTGTCTTTACATTATTTTAGTTGTGATTAATATTCTGTGATTGTGCTGCTAACTTTTTTAATTAGCATTATTCCGCTGCCAACTCTATTCACCCCCCTCTCTAGAGTATTACGCTTTACTATTTCGTTCCTACAATTGGTATCAGAGCGGGTGTTACAGGTAAAGCAAAGGTAACAGTGCAATTATTTATTTATTTTAATTAACTGTTATATAGATCACATCACAACACATGGCAGCTGTAAAATTCACAAGTGAAGGCCAGGCCACAAACAGACCCCCACTGTTTGATGGTACGAATTATACATATTGGAAAACACGGATGAGTTTTTTCTTGAAATCTCTTGATTTTGATTTATGGTCCATTGTTCTTGATGGCTATCAAAAGCCACCTCGTATAAATGTTGATGGAGTTTTAGTTGAAAAACCCCATAGCAGATATACAGAGGAAGAAAAGAAAAGGGCCAGTCTTGACGCACGTGCCATTAATGCTCTCTTTTGTGCTTTAGACAGAACTGAATTTAACAGGGTGTCTATCTGCACAACGGCTAATGAAGTATGGAAGCTAATCGAAGTCACACATGAAGGCACGACTCAAGTCAAGGAATCTAAAGTCAGCAGACTTATTCAAGAGTACGAGGCGTTCAAAATGAAGCCCAACGAAACAGTTACACAAATGTTCGAGAGGTTCTTGGATATTGTAAATCCTTTGTCCTCCCTAGGCAAAGATTACAGTAACCATGAAAAGATTCACAAACTCTTGCGAGCTCTCACCAAAAACTGTATTCCAAAGGCTACTGCAATCATTGAAGGAAACGACCTCACAACTATGTCCCTCGAAGTACTCATGGGTAAGCTACTCACTCATGAACTGGAGCTACAAGATTTTGAAGAACATGCACCAAAGGAGAAGACTATCTCCCTCAAGGCTCAGCACAGAAAAGCTGCTGAAGATGACTCAGACAGCAGTGGATCTGACGCTGAAGATCAAGCACTCCTAGCAAGGAAGTTCAAAAGATTCATGAGACATGAGAAGAGAGTCAAAGAGAACAACAGCAACAACTGGTACCAAGAAGATGCTGTCTGCTATGGCTGCAAGAAGAAAGGACATATGAAGAAGGACTGTCCCACCAACTCATCATCGAGCTAGAAGAACAACAGGTATAAAAAGGGCAACCTGAAAAGATCAACATCTCGAAAATATGCCAACACCAGCATATGGCATGAGAGTGAAGCCAACAACTCAGAAGACGAACACTCAGAGGACGCTGCAAATGTATGCTTCATGGCAACCGATCAGGTACCTACTGAACCTGTAGAAACTTATGATGACTTAACCTTTGAGCAATTAGGAGATGCCTTCTGTGACCTGATGACTGATTACATGAAACTGCGTAGTAAGTATCAGACCTCTAAGAAGGTACTCAAAGAGTACAAAGGTGAAATAGGTAGACTTACCGACCTACTAGCTGAGGTTAGAAATAATGTTAGTGAGTCTGGTGAGCTTTCTTCAATAAAGCTCTTATTACACAAGACTACCAAGTCATCTGAAGAGAAAGACAAAATTATTGACCAACTCAAGGAAGAACTTTCTATAGAGAAGAAAAGTCTTCAATGTGCACAAATCAGAATGGAATCACTTACTTCTGATTATACTAAGTTGTATGACACTTCCAAAAGATTGAAAATTAGGTTAGGAAAACAGCCTGAGCCTGCTGCTTCCTACCCTAACACGTGTCACTTACCGAGAAATTGGAACATTCCCAAGCCAAACACTGTCAGACCTAACCCTATCAAACCTTTACCCCAAAAGGTTAAGCCCAAACAAGATTATAGGTATGCTTTCTTCTACACTAGAAAACCCAAACCTACCAACCATGCACACCACTCAGCTTTCAACACTCGACATGCACAATGTCATTATTGTGGCCTCATTGGTCATATATCATCTGCATGTAGAATGAGAAAGCTTGTAGATTTAAATGTTTATGCTTGGATACCTAAAGCTAACAATTCAGGACCCTACAAGAAATGGGTACCAAAGGTTTCATCTGCAAACTGTTTTGTTAGTGGAACACCCTTCACATGCTAGAAGCAAATGGATCCTCGACAGCGGTTGCTCACGGCATATGACCGGTGACGCTACCCTATTTACAACACTGTCGAAGAAAAAGAAGGAAGGCTATGTCTCCTTCGATAATAATTTGAAAGGGTACATTATTGGTATCGGTGATGTTGGTAAGTCTCCCTATCCTGTAATTAAGGATGTCTGTCTGGTTACCGAGTTGAAACATAACCTACTCAGCATAAGTCATCTAGCTGCTCATGGTTATGGCATCAACTTTGGCAAAGACAAATGTACTATAGTTGATAGCTCAACTGGTAGTACTATCTTTGAAGGTATCAGGGAAGACAATATATATGTTTTCTATTTGTTAGAAGAAACTAACATTTCAGGTAGATGCTTAATGGCCAAGAGTAATGAGAGTCATCTGTGGCATATGAGACTCGGTCACGCTAATATGGATACAATATCAAGATTATCCACAAAGAAGCTAGTACGTGGTTTACCGGACATTACATTCAAAAAGGATTCGGTATGCAGTCAATGTGAAAGGAACAAAGCTACCAGATCCACTTTCAAGTCAGTAAACGCAGTATATACTACTAGACTCTATAATTGCTTTATATGGACTTATTTGGTCCTAGCAGAGTTGCTAGCCTCGGAGGTAAACTTTATGCTTTCGTAATTGTAGATGATTTCTCTAGATACACGTGGGTATATTTCTTGACATGCAAGAATGATGCATTATCCGAATTTGTCGTCTTTTGCAAGAAAGTTCAGAATGAAAAAGGTTACATGATCACTCGCATTAGAAGCGATCATGGTGGCGAATTCGAGAATGCTGATTTTGAGCAATTTTGTGACACACACGATTTTATACACGAGTTCTCCTGCCCTAGGACTCCACAACAAAATGGAGTTATGGAACGTAAGAACAGAACTCTAACCGAAATGGCCAGAGTGATGTTAAACCAGTTTAGTCTACCCAAATATTTCTGGACTGAAGCTGTCAACACAGCTTGCTTTGTTCTCAATAGAGTTCTAATTCGACCCAAATCGAAGAAGACTCCATTTAAGTTATGGTTTGATAGAATTCCCTCAGTTTCATACTTTAGAATTTTTGGTTGTAAATGTTTTATTCTTAACACAAAAGACAATTTGGGAAAATTTGATAAAAAGGCCGATAAAGGTATATTTTTAGGTTATGCGACCAAGAGCAAAGGATACAGAGTCTTCAACAAACGTACCATGATCATCGAAGAGTCAATCAATGTCACCTTTGATGAATTAAATCAAATGACGATTGATGACAATGACGAAGATACATCTGTACCAAGCTCAACTCCAGCTGATTCTCAACCAAGCTCTGCACTAGCTGAACCTCCTAGAGAAGATCCAGGAACCAGCTACCTTCAGAATAAAGCAAAAAGGTTGAAATTTACAGCTAATCATCCAAAGGATTTGGTAATTGGTGATATTACCAAGGGAGTAAGTACTCGTACATCCTGTGGAGATATTGTTTCTAGTGTTGCATTTATTTCACAGCTAGAACCCAAAACTATTGATGAAGCATGTAGTGATAGTTTTTGGATAGATGCTATGCAAGAGGAATTAAACCAATTTGAACGGAATCAAGTTTGGGAACTTGTTCCCAGGCCTGTTGATCATCCGGTCATTGGCACCCGTTGGGTATTCCGAAACAAACTGAATGAGAATGGTTTAGTGACTCGTAATAAGGCTCGACTCGTAGCTCAAGGATACAATCAAGAAGAAGGTATCGACTACGATGAGACTTATGCCCCAGTTGCGAGATTAGAATCCATTCGCATGTTATGTGCATTTGCATGTTTTCATGATTTCAAACTTTTTCAAATGGATGTGAAGAGTGCTTTTTTAAATGGTTTTATAAAAGAAGAAGTTTTTGTAGCACAACCTCCAGGTTTCACGGATTTCAAAAACCCAGATCATGTTTTCAAGTTGAAGAAAGCTCTATACGGTTTAAAACAAGCCCCTCGTGCTTGGTATGATCGTCTAAGCTCTTTTCTACTTGACAACGATTTTTTAAAAGGGAAGGTTGATACTACACTGTTTATTAAATCTTTTAATGGCAAGCTGGTTTTAATTCAAATCTATGTTGATGATATTATATTTGGATCTACTGATGAATCTCTGTGTCAAGAATTTTCTAAGTGTATGCAGAATGAGTTTGAGATGAGCATGATGGAAGAACTGAAATTCTTTCTCGGACTGCAAATCAAACAAACTGATAATGGGATATTCATAAATCAAGCCAAGTACACAAAAGACTTGCTAAAGAAGTTCGATCTGGACAATGTCAAACCTATTGGCACTCCAATGGCAACTTCAACAAAGCTTGATTCAGATGAACAAGGCAAGCCAGTCGACACTCGTGAGTATCGATGTATGATTGGTAGTTTACTTTACTTAACTCTAGTCGTCCAGATATAATGTTTAGTGTTTGTCTGTGTGCACGTTTTCAAGCTAACCCAAAGGAATCACATCTGTCCGCAGTTAAGCGTATCTTCCGATACCTTAAGGGCACTTCTTCTGTTGGCTTGTGGTATCCTAAAACTAAATCCTTTGACCTTATCGGTTATTCGGATGCAGATTTTGCTGGATGCAAAGTTGATAGAAAAAGTACAAGTAGCACATGTCATTTCTTAGGCAAAGCTTTAGTCTCTTGGTTTAGTAAAAAGCAAAATTCTGTAGCCCTATCAACAACAGAGGCTGAGTACATCGCCGCAGGACGTTTTTGCGCTCAGATTTTGTGGATGAAACAAACCGTAGAAGACTATGATTTATTTTATACACATATTCCCATTTTCTGTGATAACACGAGCACTATTAATTTGACTAAGAATCCAGTATGTCACTCTCGTACTAAACATATCGAGATTTGACATCATTTTCTTAGAGATCATCATCAAAATGGAGATATAAACCTTGTGTACATAGATACTGAAAATCAATTAGCTGACATCTTCACTAAACCTCTAGCGGAAGATCGTTTCAATTATTTACGTCGAGAATTAGGAATTTTGGACGTCAATAATATTAATTGATTCTGTTTTATGATTATATCTCAATACGCAAAAACTGTGTTAGAGACAAGCCAATAAAGAGTCTGTCTGTCACCACAACTACGGTTGAAGCGAAGCGGTATTTAAGAGTTCCCCGGTGAACCTCCGCCAGCTGGGACAGTACTCCTACAGCTAATCTGAGACAGTTGCTGTGTAACGACATTTAATTCATAAAATATTATTAATTATGTTATTTGAAGGCTAAAATAACTAATCTTTGAATTAAATATTTGAAATGAGACAATGAAAAAGAAGTGGCTAAAATCAACTTTGAAGAACCCTAGGCGAATTCGGCCAGAGCTCTGACCGAATTTGCCCCGAGTTCGGTTGAGGGTATCTGTGTATATATCCAGAACCCGAGAGCTTCTTCTCTTTCATTGCTTCCAAACCAATTCAAACAGCAGCAGCAGCCGACCCGAGCCATCAAACCCTAGTTCTTCACCAATCTTTTCCTTCCAATCTACTTGGTAAAATCTCTCCAAAATTTGGAATCGTGCGGAGATCGACATTCTCTACAACATATCATAATTTTGTGAGTTATAACTCCCTCTCTCTCCACCTTTCAATTTGTGCTTTTTATTTCAATGGCACCTAAATTTAATCCATTCAAGAGGAAGAAGAAGACTACTCCTAGTGAGGAAGGGTCGTCTTCGAATCCACACACGGATTCACTCTTTTTGTCGATCCAAACGAGCGACGGCGCTTTCGATGGGTTCTTCTTTCAAACCCTCGACCAAGCCCTATTATGGTACGATGATTTTTCTACCCGATCCATATGCGGCGACGCTCCGATCAAATGGACGGTATTTCCCGATCATCGTCACTTGTTTGAGGCATTAGGGTTACACTTATTTGTTAAACTGTGCTTCCCGATAGCTACTAATGCCATTCGTTTATTCTATTGCAATCTCGTAGTAAACACTTTTGTTATGAGCACACGTGTTGGTGGCATCGACATCGAGTTCGATGATGCCCTCCTAGCGGAGATTCTTGGTATTCCCAATGAAGGTGAACCGCTAGTAGACATCACGAAATTCGATTTTCCCGAAGGCACGACACTCACAAGTTTCAAAGCGGAACTCTGTGCTCCTGACAGAGTATGCTCTGGAAAGTTCAAGGCTAACAACCTGAACTTGTTCAACTACGAATTGCATCGCATCATCTACTCTAGTATCCTTCCCAAATCCACTTCCAAAGATGATGTGACCTCACTTGAGCTGTCCGTCATGTACCATTTTCTTAAGGGGATTTCTTTTTCCACCCCTAAGACTATCATTCAGATGATGGGACGATGTCGTGCAAGAGATCGAAATCTCTCTTACGCGATGATTCTCCCTCGTATCTTTCAGCGATTCGAGATCGATCTATCGACTTGTACTCAGGACTCTGAGCCCAAGTTTCTTCAGCTATCTCGTCGCAGCCGGACTGCTTCAGCTCCACCTACTGCTCCTCCTGCTACACCTCCTCCACCACCTCATCAGTATGCCATGACATTTGAGGGTATACATCAGCACTTATCTGCTTTGTACGTCTCGTTGACGGACATTGCTCGCGAACGTGAGTTCCGCGATGTCACCCGTTACCAGACGATGGCAAACTCCTTGGCCGATCTGCGTTTTGCCCAGACTGGTCACTCTGCCGCCTCCATCCCTCGAGATCCAACTTTTTCGGGTTACCGCTGTGAGGATGAGGCTGTCCATGCCTACTTCCAGCCAGGTAACGCCTATGATTGGTATCGTGCACCTCGTGACTACGTTGGTGAGTTCTATGCTGGCGCCCCTACTCATCCTTCTGGCGCTGGTACTTCTGGTGCTGGTCCTTCCGGTCATGTTGGCCGAGCTGCTGATGATGATGACGACGAGGATAGTGATGAGGAGATGTGATTTGATTTTTTTAGTGACATTCTATTGTATACTTGAAAATGCTCCAACATTCCAAGTTTTTATCAGTATTTCTTTTTATCAGTACTTTTGATATTTATCAGCACTTTGTAGTATGCTTTCAGTACTTTTATCTTTATGGACATGTTTATGGTGTTTCAGTTATGGTATTTCAGTTTATTTCAGCACTTTGTTTTAGCACTATCTCTTTATACTGCTTCTTCATTACAAACTGCCTGTGAAATAGCTTGCCTAAAATTTCTTTTATGTTTTTTAAACAATAGCATGCCTGTGATAATATTCTTTAGAGACAATACATGCCTGCAATGATATCTCTCTAATTTTTATGCGTTATCTCTTTTATATATTTTCTCACTATTTGTTCATTATGCATTAAATTGCGGGGGAGCCTTCTGCATTAAATGCGGGGGAGCCTTCTCTTGTGCAATTATTTTGCTAAGTGACAAAGGGGAAGAAAATTAAAGATCTAACATTTTTAATTGAGTTAAATAAAGGACATGAACAATTTCACGTTTTGATTCTTTTTGAACAAGCTTAATGTTATATCATTCATAGTTTGTCAATTATCATAATGGGGGAGATTGTTGGCCCATTGGTCATATTGTCAACCTGATTTTAATAATTTATCAAACACTGTCTGGATATACAAAGCTAGTTGGGACATCTTGGATTCTGGGACATAAGCAAGATTGGCTATCCACTCCATTCAAGACTGAAGATCTGTTTGCCTACTCGAGTCTGTATTTCCTATGCAATGTAATTTTTATTTTATTTGAGTCTAGGAATTTGTTGTACACCGAGTCGTACTGGCAAATAGGCTATCCCTAAATAATTCAAAATGTTTTTAAAAATGACCTATCAAAAAGGTTTACAAAAAGGTTTTCAAAAAGGTTTTCAAAAATCACCAAAACCTATTTTTAAAACCCTAACCTAACCCTGACAGAACTCGGCCAGAGTTCGGCCAGAGTTCGGTTGGTGGCCGTTGTGATTTTGAATCTCTGGAACTTGGTCCTCCTGCAGTTGCAAATTTGACCGAGATTTGCTCAAAGAGTTCTGTCCTTCTGCCCAAATTCTGACAGAAGTCTGCCTTTGGAACTCCTATAAATAGAGAAGGATTTCGATCATTTCAACTCACTCATTCACTTTCAATCTTCTCTCTATCTAAAGCTTTCAGTCTTCCAAAGAGTTTTCTAGAGCTTTCAATTTCAGATCCCAAGCCAGTTACAATCCTCTAGTCAATTTGCCAGTGCGGTACGGTCTAGAAGTTTCTGAGAGATTGTAATCAGAAGGCTTGATTGAAGAATTCCTCTTCACATTTGAAGTTGGACGAGTTCTTCGTATCAAAGCTCGCGTTGTAGAAGTTGCAAGGACTTCGTAAGAAAACTTGCGGTTTTTCCAATAGTAGATTCAACTGGTAGCAAGAGTTCTACCGACTGGATTAGTCCTCAACAGAGGGATACCAGTATACATCGCTGTCTTTGCGTTTGCTCTCTTAACTCTGTCTTTACATTATTTTAGTTGTGATTAATATTCTGTGATTGTGCTGCTAACTTTTTAATTAGCATTATTTCGCTGCCAACTCTATTCACCCCCCCTCTAGAGTATTACGCTTTACTATTTCGTTCCTACAATATGGTCTGTTCAAATCGTCGTACTCCTTCTAGGTCAAACCCCCAGCAATCAAGGTCGAGAAAATTCTATCTAAAGCATGCAAAACATGATTCCTACTGGTTGTGATATCATAATCTCGAACAAGTCACTATACTATCTACCACAGCACAATACATCCTGACAGGTACTAATGGAATCACACAACAAGATGGAAAAGAAGGACAGACCTGTTAACTCGTCACTCATAGCGTCGGTCTCCACAACCGTCAGTGCAAAAGTCCTGCCCCTCTGGGGTACATCCCTTTGATGGTGCGGGGCATGGTGCTACGCTATAAGTGGCCTAGATCCCTCTATCTAATCTATAACTTAAGCAACATCCATGCTGATATCCTATTCCATACTTGGGCACCATATATATGGTATCTATTCCGCAATCTGATAATCATACCCGTCTATTCAGAACCATGTTACCAGAATCCTCGTTACGCCAGTAAGTACAACAACGATAATCCATAGAGTCCGTAACTAAGGTACATACCTCTAGAATCATGGTATTTAAATTTTTTGCATTGCCGCTAGCTTGGGTGCGAAAACTTTAAATTCTCACACCCAAGAAATACATCCCAAATTAGACTCTATCTCATCGCCAAACCAGCTAATATGGCTGTAGAAGACTCTAGATTCTGTGACTGTGGCAACGTAGCCCATAATGTTATCTTGGTAGAAAATCAAGTCAACAATGAATACCAAGAATCAAATTCAACGATGAATAAGGAAGTAGACAAAAACTGTCGGAATCGAATTTCGAGATAGTTTATAATGAGATTCTCAAGGTTCATCACATAAATCTTCTCAAGTAGTCCTAAATGTGATTGAGTACTCTCTCAACTAAAGTCTATTCCTTATCTCTTACTGCAGGCTTACAGTAGTACAACTAATCGTCGTACTACCACAACTTCGCACTAATACGAATCTCGACCTACGTGGGCCACTACTAAAAACGTGTCACGACCCGCACCCAGTGTAGGGACACGAAAAGTGGGTATGTCCAGCCTACGCTGCAGTGTCAATGGTAGAACGCTGCTGTAGGTCACTATCTAATCAACAACTCACACAATTATATAATGTACCTGTCACAACCTCAACTCCGAATGGAGGACAAGTATAAGATACGATAATACTCAATCACAATCTAAGCATGATAAGATAACACATGAGTCTAACAACTATATAAAACTCAAAACAACAACAACTTAAATAAACTCCCAAAATAACAACATATCAACAATCTCAAGACACCACTTATTACAAAATAAGTTCGAAACGAAAAACTAAACCATGAACTAGTAATCTACTCCAAGCTATACTGGTCCTCTAGGCTAGCTGTAAATCTCCAGGTTACCTGTAATATTTTCAACAGGTCCAGTCAGGACAGGAACGAGCACAATACATCTCATGCAGTTCATATCATTATAGAAAATGTAAGCATGCTATATAGTAAGATACATAAAATGCTGAAGAATATACATGAATTAAAAGAGATGACTGCAAAAAAATATCTACTATAAGTAAAGAACTATCAGTTGCTTGTGATGTAGAGTACAAGATATACATGTGAACGGCTTGAATTTGTACATGATTATACTAAAGAGTTTGCACATGATTATACTACTTTAGAATTGTTCACATGACCATTTATACTCCCCCGTACCCCAATCAATACACAAGGATCCAGATAAGTTATGTTATTATACATGATTTTACATGGGGCCCCATAAATGGGTGCACATGAAGTATACATGAAGGGCTCTGTGAACATGAGAGTACATGAATCACAAGCGTGCACATGAATGGTGAAAGCACCGGAGTACATGATGAAAGTGAAACGCACATGACATACCGTAACTCGATGCTCCCGTGGGGGATAACATCTCATGAAAGGATCCATATAGTACCAATCAGTGTTAACAACGTGATAGCATCAAGTAAAGTAATCTAGAGCATAAATATAAATTCTAACAAGTATGAAACAGTCAGAGAATGTACTCGCCTGATACCCTGAACAGCTGATATGAAAAGATGGCCAACTGGAGTCACAGAGTCCTAGTTAGAGCAACACATGTTATAAAGAGTTCAATTTATATGGTAATTAAAATTATAATGCAATCTACATGAGTCTAAGTCAATCTATGTCAAAGTCAACTCTTGGTCAACTCTGGTCAACTATAAAGTCAAACTAGGTCAACTCTAGTCAACTGTGGTCAAACTAGCTAGGGTTGGATCAACAATGGTCAACTAGTCTAGGTTAGTCAATTCTAGGTCTAAACAAACTAAGTCTATGCAAATCAAGTATCCAAGATATCTACTAACTCATAGCCTAAGTCACTTGCTAAACCAAGCACAAAACTAAACCATAGGCTAACAAGGCACACAAACTTAGTCATATAATGTATATATATAATTCATATTCACATATTCATATACATAGATATATATAGAAAAGCTATATATATAGGCACGCACACACACACACACACACACACACACACACACACACACACATATATATATATATATATATATATATATATATATATATATATATATATATATATATATATATATATATATATATATATATTAGCATATGTGCACTTGCCTTGCACCTATTTTAATATTTCTTTATTAGCTTAGGAAGACTCTTTAGGAAGACCAAAGGGTAGTCTTCCTAATTACTAAGTTGTCCTTATTAAAATTAATGAACTATTTTTAATTAGTATAAGTATGTAAGGGTATTTTCGGAATTCAAAAGTTTTACCATATAAGTTTTTCTATATATATATATATATATATATATATATATATATATATATATATATAAGGAGAGGTAAAAGAGTAAGTGAGTGTGTGTGTGTGTTTGGCATGTATGTGAAAGGATATGTGTAAATGTTCTCCGATTTAGTGATAGGTAGGTGTATGTGAAATGGGATACATGGTGTCAAAGGGTGTATGAATGCATGTGTGTAAAAGGTTATAGGTTAACTCAGTTTACAGAAATGCATACATACATACTTACATTACATACATGCATACATATATATCATGTATACATACATACATTGTATACATGCCTACATACATATCATATATGCATACTTGTATTCATTCATGCACCTATACATACATACATACATAGATGCATACATACATATTTGAATACATTATATACTTGCATACATTATATTCATATATGCATACTCTACATTATATTACATTCATTCCTGCATACATGCATACATATAAATATGCATACAAACTCATATATTTAACTCAAAATATATGTGAATACATACACTACATTACCTTAACTCATATATAGATCATTCATTCATATCCATATACATGCATGCTTCAGTTCATGCATTATATCCATTCACATATCATTAAGTTGCATACATATACTTATTTTCATTACATACATGTCATTCATGCATATTACATACTTACATGTATCTATACATTATATACATTGTATACAACATGTAAAAATAGAATAAAAAAGGAAAAAAAAACTGAAATGGAAAGAAAAGGGAAGGAAAAATGTAAGAAAAAGAAAAAACAGTGGACATATACATGCTTGCATCATATATTCTACATTACCATACATGCTATCCTTATATATTGTATTACATTATGTATACATTATGCATTCATATCTACCATTACATGTATACCTTGCATTCATATCTAGCTTTCATTATATACTTTCATGCATACATTGTATATCATTCATGTATTTATGCATTGCTTACATACATTACATTGATTGTATTCCTACATGCTTGCATTCAACCATATATATACATTAATGTAAAAAAGATACATATCATATATATATATATATCATTTCATTCATCTGACATATCATGCATTACATACTCTACATTTATTTAATATCCATACTACATAGGCTCATAGGTTACACAAAATGTCTATGTCGTATAGTCACTCTTCTACTTAAAATCAATACTGTGCCAATTGGGCCTTCACTAAATTCTAGGATTAAAGTATGTCGTAGCCATTCGTGTTAGCTTTCCGAAACTTCAAACAGATCATATTTTCGTGTCCGAAAGCTCCCGAAATCGCAAAAATACCGAAACGCGTTTGTCTTTCGGACATTTAACGCTCAAATAGTTTCACAGAAAGTTCCAGAACGATTTTGGCTTATTAAATATATATTTGGAAAGCTAACTTCAATACAGTTCTTTTAAAAAAATCGGGAGATTAATCGGAGTTCTAAGCTAAAAGTTATGACATTTCTAAGTTGCTTTGGTTAATAAAAACGTAGATGAATATTATGACGAATTTGAGTTATTTTGGACAAAAAATACATGTAGGCCAAGATACTTGGATACCAACATAGGTATCCAAATGAAACTCATTCTAACCATCCTAACTAAGATCAACCCACTCTCTAACCATTCTAAAACTGAATTTAAATATCTATTTAAACTATTATCATACATACATACACATGGGGTGTCCTAATTTGGGATCTATCAAGTAGGACACAAGACACATATCTAAAATCCTCAAGAGAGCTCCAAATGGCCTCAAATTTGAATCTAAATGGGGTACATGCATGGGAGTGGATCCTCTGGATTCAAAACTAACTAATATGTGTAGAAAATCAATTTAGAGGGTTGGTTTTACCTATTGGGAGTAGAATCCCAATGATACTCCCAAGGACACGGCTCCGACACGAAGATCTTCCAAAAAGGACACTCCTCCTTGCACTTTGCTCCAAATCTTTTCTAGCACCCTCCCTTGGTAGTATGAGAAGGTTGGATGGAAGTTTTGGTGGAGGGATGTAAGGATTTGGAGATCAAATCAAAGAGGAAAGCTCTCTAATTTGGGGAAGAACACTTTGTGAAGGAAAAGAGGCATGATGGAATGAAATGAATGGAAGGGAGACTAACCTAGCTATAGTGGCTGCCATTAAACCCTATTTGGGCCTTGGGAGAAAGATCAATAAGGCCTCAACTAGTCCTCTTGGTTAATTTTAAGTTAGGTTCAAGTTTGGGATCAAAATGGTTAAATTTAAGCCTCTAACTTAACCAATCTAACAAGTGGGATTAGTCTAAACTCACTAACTTAATTAGTAGGATTTGTGTGCCATAACTAACTAATCTTGGGATCCCGTCTACAGTCTAAGCTACCCGGGTCACTAACACAAGTCGGAACGAAATGAAACTCAAACCCGACTAAACAAATCCCATAAAATCAATATTAAAATATAAAAATTTCTAAAATATTAAAATATGAAAAATGACCAAGATCACAATACATCAATTTAAATATTATTAAAATAATCTAAAATTTACTAATTAATCAAAATCCTAAATAATTCAAAAGTCACAAAATGACCAAAATACCCTTAGCCTAAAAAGTTGTAAATAGTCATTCTAATCACATAGTTAGGTCTCCATGGTCATGGTTAGTCTCTAGGCTCAACAGTTCTAGGGTTCACTAGCTAACACATCAAAATTATAATTCACCAATTTTAAATAGTATTAAATTAATTAAAAATCCCTATAATTCATAAATCCTATTATTAAATAATAAACTTTGACAAAAGTTCAAAATTACTCTTATTTTAGAAAGTGGGTGTTACATAAAATTCTATTGAGACTAACGGAATCGATGACCCTTGAATAGTTGGCCTCAGTAAAGACCATGTGGTATAAAGGAATTGGAATATAAATTGGATCATTGGATATTTTACTTGATGGTTTATTAGAACGATGAGAATCGTATGTTGGGTCGGGATTTGACCATAATATTGCTAGATCGATCTTACTTGATCATTAGATAAATCTAGAAGAGCCTTTGCGGGAATTAGTTCCTTGAGGATGACTTTGGATAGATAGAATTGACCCTAGCGACCGTAGGCGGCATAACCAATTGTCGGCATAATCGACAATGGCGATTAGTTGTTCAGACTGAGTTGAATCCCATAGGTTTGGGTAGAGTTACCTCGAATAGTTGGTTGCATGTTGGCATGAGAATAAGAAACTAGCATGATTCCTAGTAGCTATCCACTCTAGGGAAGTCACATGAATGATTAGGTTTAGCTGTCAGTGTAGCTAACCTTAGAGACTTAACCGAATAACCGATGACTGTTGGCGACCCATAGGATGACCTGGTGGCATTGAATGAGAGATGGTGGTGATAAGTATTGACCTAAGGAGATGTATGCTTCAGCTTGCGCCTTAGAGATGTTTGACCCTTTTTAATTAATATGTCGACTGTAAGTAGAAAGTGCAATCGTAAGATAAGACTTGAGTGGTGCGTGTCGAGCAGTGAATTGTTCCATGAAATGGAATTGACTGCTCATAACGAGAATGTTGGATCGGTATCTATAGTCGGGTAGCTGGGTTAACCTTGACAGATGCATAGAATTGTACCTTGGCTCGGGTAATCGATAGTGGGTGACGTCGGATTATATCTTTTAGAAAAGTTGAATTACCTCGGTGAGAAATATTGTTGGATTTGGAAAGGAATATGATTGCTTCTTGTGAACTATTGATATGATTGGCTCTAAGTTAGACCCTTGAACGAATGTTAGAAATATTATACTTGGATAGCGAGCTTATCTGAGTTGTCCATAATGTTGAGTGTTGTGGCTGAAAAGATAGCGATTGTGGCAAAATAGTAAGTCAATTGAAAGGATGCTAAGTCGAATTTGGGGAAAAGAGTTACAATCGTAGCTTATCGAATCGCACTAATATGGAAGTTGGCTGAAGTACATATATTTTGGAGACGTCTAAAGTATGTGTATGGATCCAACCGAAGTGATAGCTACGACAGAAAAAATACTATAGAGGGAGCTTATTGAATCGCACTAGCACAGACGTTGGCTGAAATGTATGTATTTTGGGGACGCCTAAGTTGTATTAGTCCAAACGAAGTGTAGGCTGCAACGAAGATAACAATGCTGGAAGAATATTGGTGAATCAATAAGAAGTTGCAAGTATTTTGGAAAAGAGAAAAATGGATTGAATCATCGATGGTTTAAGTGGTACAATAAGATAGTAATTTTGAGATGACCGAGTGTGCTGAAATGAATATTTAATTGAAGCTGAATGAGTAACTCGTTATGACTAAGTGAATGAAGTAGATGAGTTGTTCCCTTAAGTTTCGAGGACAAAACTTTTTATGAGTGGTATATTATGTAATGCCCCGCTCCGCACGAGGCATTTGGTTGGCTGGTTGGATGCTATCAGAATGTTGAACCGAGACTTATGTTGGAAATCAAGAGAATTGAGACTGATGCAGTCTCTTAGCCAGCCGGATGGAATGGGTGTTGGATCATGGCGCGCTGGTGGAGCTATGTCTGGTGGAAATATATGCAATCAGAACAGGTAGACCCTTTATATTAAGTGAATGGAACTGTCCTTCCTTATCCTTACTCCTTCATGTTTTCTAAAAATGAATACTAAAGTGCTAAGATAAGTTCCTAATGTCTCATACCTTGAATACTGAATAAATGTGATGCTTTAGTTGCTAATCGATAAAGATGCTTTTATTGCCTAGTATTGAAATGAACAACACATGATCATTGAACTGCTGAATGAATCACCCTTGAACTGCTAATATTCATTGATGCCTGAAAATAAATTGATAATGTCCCTTATGCTTAACGCTGCCGGAACAAGTAAAATACTTGAATGAATGAGATGCCTTGTGAAGGATAGAATAAACAATGAAGTGGCTATGCTATCGACCCAATGAACTGAATGAAACACTAGAATTATGTACCTTCTGCATAACTGTTGCTGTTGCATGTTTCCTTATAAGCAATGAAAGAAAGAACAATATTTCTATGAAATGAATGAACTATTGTTTGTTCCTCTTAGAAAGGAACGATATGAGAAACGTTAAAATGAAGCAATGAATGAGAAATGATAAAGCATGGAATCGTTGAGATTACCAAATGAAATGATGGTAATGATGAAATGAATAAGTCATTAAATATGACTCAATAGTCACTATTGCCTTTACTTTTTTTAATATATTTTACCATGCGATTATGTTCGTAATCGAGTCGGACACGCATTCGCATGGTCATGGACAACTTGTATACAAGGTTTGAGATTTAATTTCCTCGAACGATATCGGGGCGCCGGGATCGATTCGGCCTAGGAGAAAATAATGATGAGTGTTTTGGGAGCACGGATAAGACGGGATGGCATAGAGGCTCGCCACCTACTATGCTGACCGTATTATCTTGAAGTGAAATAAAAAGAGTCCATATGGTTTAACAACACCAGTGACCATGTAGTCAGAATGCACGCTAATGAATGTTTTTGTGCAGGCAGGGTAAGTATATCTGCTAACCTGTATTTGATATAGGTACGAGAAGTTGGCTATCGGTAAGAAATCACATAATTGTGATATTATATATGTTGGTTCAACTTGCCTGCTTAACATGCTAAATAAAATGATGCGGTGTTGTTGCCTTTAAATGAGAAACTCTATAACATGCTCAACATGTTAAATACGATTTGCTAATATATTGCCTTTTAGAATATTGCCATAACCTGTTGAACGATAATACCAAGTATGCTAAACGATATCTTCCAGGAATATTTCCAAAATATGCTCAACGTGTTAACTCAATGTTGCTTAGATGATGTCTTACACAGAAATGTTATATCATGCTATAACATGTTTACTTACTTCAATTTTTCTGCCGAAGAACTACAAACTGATGCTAGGCCCCAAGTAGAAAGATCATTCTATTAAATGCTTGCTAAAATTGACCAGTTAGTGTTGGTTTAGGAGAGTGGGTTGGATTCTGCTCGCCGGTACATAGATGATGTACTGACCCACGTTTTGTGGGCAGGTGCTCGTGCTTGGGATATTATGTACACGAAGATCGGCTTGATCGGTCCCGCGACATCGAAAATTTGTTGGACATATAGAAGCTCTCCTTGTACAAGATCATGTCTTCTGTTTATAAAGGGCATAATGTATGGAAAAGTGTAATCAGTTGTACTAGTGAGTTGTAAGTCAAGTCGGTATATCGAGTTGTAATCCAATGAATCAAAGTATCAAATGTAAGTCTTCTAGCATTTGTTCAGTTGGCTATCAACGTAAAGTGAGATGTGTTGTAAGTATTGTATTTCAATACGAGTCTTGTACTGATCTTCAATTATCAATCAAGAGAATACTTTTATATACTTCTCTGTGACTACAAGTTATCTTCTCATTTCCGCTATTACAAATCAAATGATGTGTTCCCATTCGATAAGAAAGAATGTCCTCGTTATCTTCAATTTGTCTGTTCTGCTGCTGCGATGTGTTCCTATTTGAAGATAATTAATTATGTACCATATTTGCCTTGTACAAGTGTAATACCAGACTTGTACGACATCACGCCCAATTGAGAAATGTACCTCTTGGGTACGTACACCACTTTCTACCAGACTTGTACCAATGAAGATAATCAATTATGTACCATCTCCCTCTATTTATAGGGAATGTGCCTCTTGGGTACGTACACTACTTTCTATGTATTGAGAAGTCCAAAGGTCAACACTTCCATTTCCCAAGGTCAGGCTTTCCATCTCCAATGTATGGAGAAAGGCAAAACATGCATGCATAATGTGAACATATAGGCCACTTCCGATAAGCATAACTTCTTCAATACACCTTTAATTGCTCTGATTCAGAGCCGTCATTAAAGATAAATATTTTCTCTATAACTTTCTTATTGAAGATCGAACCAAATAATAACTGCAAATGTTTCGGACCAGTCTCCCAAAACTTAATCATGTCACAAAAATTGTACAAAAAAATGACGAAGTACATGGTCGAACCAACCATGGGTAATCGATTTCCATTTATCAAATCTATATTAGTTCATCATGGGAATGGACTCATCCGCTTCAGTATTATCTTTAAGTTATACATCCTTTAAGTACATTCAAATACTTTATCTTTGTCAGCTGAAATTAGTATTCCAAGTACATGTCAAAATGCACGAATTGCTTATGGTATCTAAACCCATACAAAATTTCATGCATCTGTATAAAAATAGTAGATCGAATTGCCTAACATAAGATGTGATCAGATCTGTTCCTTAAATTAGGATGATTGGATATGGTGGTCATCGTTTATGTTAATATTCCTGTAACCTCGCATGACAGCTCAAACAGAGATGAAATGTTTATGTGACTTTATGATTGTTCATGGAGTCTGATATGTTCAAATCTTAAAATTTTCAAATCCTCCACCTATTATATATATATTTTTAGAAGGACACTCTTTTTCAATTAATAAACAAAGATATCAGTTAAATACACTGATTTTATAAATTCTCAAAATAACACAGATAAGTAACAAACTTGAAAGAAAACAAAAACAGACCACAAAATTAGAATCTAATTAGATTCATTGTTATATATAATTTAATTCTTGCTACAATGAAATAAAAAAAAACGGACAGTTAAAAATAACTTAATCTAAAAAACTAAACATATCTTGGTGGTTCTATCCATACAGCACACCGCTGATTGTGTTTGGTATCATGGATTGCTTGAATCTTCTTGTCAAGCATGTTAAATATTCCGTTATAAAGTAACCAACGTCTTCTTTCATATCCATCAAATCTATAGTTGAGATTGAGATTGAAATAGATACAATTGCTTTTGTAACCAAGGTTTGTTCCTCTTCGCGCAGATGCACTGTTAAGCTCTAAAAAAATCGTCCAGCCCTCCAGACTCTCTACAGGAATCCATTGTGCCGTCTCTCCATTCATTCTGATAAGCTTACGGATATCAAATGAGAATTTTCTTCTTCTCATTGATAAGACTAATATAAATATGCATAGTAACTCGCCTGTAGGAAGGCTCACAATCTTTGGGCCTAAATAACGAACATGTGGGTCGTCACCTGGTACAATGTTGTCGGAAGGAACTATGATCTCGGCCTTACCCAGCTGACAGATGGAGACAGTGGCACCGCCATAGCTAATTGCATAGAATTTGTTGTCTACATCATGGTATACGACGTCCCGGAAGGTGTCATATGGTAGGACCGTAAATTTACTCCAATATTGGCTGTGAGGGGCAGCAAAGGCCAACCTCTTGTTGTAGATGATCATGGATGTCATGGCCGGGGAGATGCACATGCTGATCCGAAGTCTTTTGCGGAGGTTTCTCCCACCTCTGACTTCACTTCCTTCCAAACACCACACCATCCTATCTCTAATATGGTCAACACGTTTCGGTTCTACTCCTGGGAGAGCCCAGAGGGCCGGTAAGTTGAACTGTGCACCGGAGAAAGGGTTGAACGTGGAGACGTCCGCGTCCGAATCAACAAGCACAAGCCACCCATTGGACGAGCAGAGAATATCATCATGGCCGTAGAAATCATGTCGCAGATCGTAGGTCTTCCCCTCATTAATAGAAAAGATCTGGTTGCTTCTAGTATAATAAAGATAGGGCGGGAAATCCCAGTCGGCTACGCTAGGGACGACGGACCGCCACGATCTGCAAACTGATCGAAAGGATACACGGTCGGCGAAAGACTTCAGTCGGAAATAGATCAGCTCCACAATTTCTCTCGGCAAGTTGCACGCTTCTTCTGTCTTCACCATCTTCTCTCAAATCTCAAATTAGTACATCTGTCTTTGAATATCTATTGGTTTGCTTTCTCCTTTCCTTTATTTATAACGAAGAATCCAAACTTCAAATATAATAAACACAAATTTTTTTAAAAAAATTTAAACACACAATTTGGTAGTAGGGAATCTTTCGAGGTATATTTGCAGAATATAATAACACAAATTTTGGGTCGTTTTATGGTAGTAGAGAAATCCGGAGGATACTGCGTCAGAGACCTATTCACATTTAGAACTAAATCTGTTAATTATTATATATTTTTAATTATAGCATAAAAATATGGAATACTATTGTTTTTCAAAATAACTTCTTGTATGGTATGTTTACCATGTAAAATTTGAATGAATATTTAATATTTTTTTCCAAATATTCTTTTCTTCTAAAATGTATGGTACTACCTGATATTGTTCCCTCTTCTCATGGCTCCGCATATTATTTGTGGGAGTGATATCATCAATTAACACTACACCAAAAAGAAAATTTCCAGCACATCTTTTTTTAATTGCTAATGTATTTTTGGCGCTACAAATTTACTAACGTTAAAAAAATCGTTATGAACTCAAAAAACCGTTACTATCGATAAAAATAAATAAATTTTAACACTAGTATACATATTAATTATTTTCTAACAGTTATAACCGTTAGTAAATTAATACAACTGAAACAAAAGAGAAATTTTATTATCATATGACTTTCACGTAATAATATAAAACTTAATTTCAACTTTAAATTAACACTACACCAAATTTTTTTTCCAACACGTCTTTTTTTTAAAGACAAATGTTAAAGGCCACCCATTTTTTTACTAAAGGCCACTAACATAAAAAATTATAAGTTTGCCATTTTCAAAACACGAAGGGCCACCAAGTTTTTCTTTCTTCTTCCTTTGTTTTCTTCCTCATTTCTCAATCCCCAAACCACTTCTCTCAATCCCCACCTCCATTGTTGTCCCCACCCCCTCCATTGTTGTCCCCACCTCCACCATTGGTATCCCCTCCTCCATTGTTGTTGTCCCCACCTCTATTGAAGTTCTCTATCTTCGGTAGTTCTCTATCACTTTTTTTATTTTGTTTTTTTAATTAGGATATTGTGTTGACACTCAATCTTTGTTAGAATTATGGACTAAAATATTGTTGAAGAAGAGATTGGGTCATTCAATCCCATTATTGGTCCCCAAGAACCAACAATTACGTGTGAACCATCCTCGGTAAGTACATGAAATGTCAATTTTTGAGATTTCATACGCCTGTACAAAGAGAGGACTGTAGTGCTTGACCTACAGTCCTGTACAAGGAATGGACTGCAGTCCATTCCTGCAGTCCTGCAGTCCTGGAAGAGGAATGTACTGTAGTCCATTGCTGCAGTCCTTTAAAAGGACTGGACTGCAGTCCTGTACAATTAGATTTTGGAGATCTTGTACAATTCTAAATTTGATTTTTTATTACTTTACAGGTCGTACATTGTACATATCTTGTTATCCAACATAATGTTGATGTAGGACACTTATTTTCAACATCCTCTTCATTTCCTTATTATGATGCGGCGCTCGGATGGTGCAGAGAAGTTGGACGCCTACATAACATTGTTGTTGTCATTGTGAAATCCGAGAGAGGAGATGTAGGATGGAAAAAGTTAGAACTCGGGTGTGAAAGAGGTGGTATTTTTAGGAGCCATAAAAGTGCAAAAGATTCTGTAAGCATGAATCTGAACGTCGTCAAACGTAGAAGAGTAGGGACGAAGAAATGCGGTTGTCCTTTCGCCTTAAAGATTGTATCACTAGGATGTATAACGGATTATACAGTCCAAGTGAAGAATGGAAGTCACAATCACCCTATTGCCGACACACTCGTGGGTCATGCTTACGCCGGAAGATTGAATAATGATCAAAAGATGCTAGTTAAAAAACTAGCCACTAGCGGAGTTGCTCCTAGACAGATTCACACAGCCTTGCGACAAGAAAATGTCGACACTGAGTCGACACTAAGGACCATCTACAATGCCTTAGCCGGAGCAAAATTTGATAAAATGATGGGTAGAATGGTGATGCAGCAACTGATAAAGTTGCTTTTCGATAGTCACTATGTCCAGTATAATAGAAGACACCCAGATTCGCAGGAAGTTCTTTCAATCTTATATATGGGCTCATCCTGATTCAATACATTTGGCAAGGTCCTTTGCTGATATATTGATCCTTGATTACACCTATAAGACAAATAAATATAAGATGCCACTTTTTTATGTCGTGGGATTCACCTCAATGGAGAAAAGTTTCACGGTCGCATTCTGTTTCATGAAGAGTGAGACAATTGTGGATTACACCTGGACGATGATGAGAGTCAAATCACTTTACAATGAACAAAAAGAGCCCTCCCTTTTTGTTACGGACATAGAGTATGCACTAATGAGTACTGTGGATGCGATATTTCCTACCGTGCAAAGAATCTTATGTAGTTGGCATATAAATCAAAATGTTCAATCATAGTGTAAGATAAAGTTCCAAATGGTGGATGGAAAGCTCGATAAGGTCCGGTTTAATGAATTCTACAAGGATTGGAAACTTGTGTGGCGAGCCACTACCTAGACAATTACGACATGGCATGGTACATGTTCAAGAAGAAGTAGGGGTCGAGTAATCCAGCATGTATATCTTACATCAACGATACTTGGCTAGCACCACATAAAGAGCAGTTTGTTTTAGCATAGACCAACAAGTTGAAGCATTATGGCACAACCACTACAAACCGGGCCAAAGGAGCGCACTCAAGTTTGATGAAACGTCTTCGCACTACCAAAATAAGTCATATTAGCGACGAAATTAGCGACGCCAACTTAAAACGTCGCTAATATTTTTGGATTTAGCGACTCCTAAAGAATGCGTCACAATATGTCGCTGATAGCGACAAACAGCGACATATTGCGACTACCTTTAGTGTAATAAAAATCAACGTCGTTGATTTGTCGAAAAACGTCGCTAGTTTTATTAGTTCAGCGACGTTTAGCGTCGCAACGATTAATAAGTCGCCGAATATTAAACGCTTACCGATGCTTTGTGACGTATTTTTGGACGTCCCTAATATCTGATAAAAAGGGTTTTCTCGGTTCAACTTTTCATTTCTTCCTGTAGCACCCATGGCAGTTTCCCAAATGAGGGTAATTTTGAAATTTTGTGTTTATAATTATTTTAATAATGATATTTAATTCATAATATGATTTTTGGTGATTTTAAATCATTTTAAAATTATTTAAATCAATGACTTGTGGTTTTAACGTTTTGCTAGTGAAACCCTAGAGACTGTTTGACCTAGAGCCTAACCATGTGATTATGATATTTTAATGTCATTTTTGGCCTAAGGATATTTTTGCATTTGACCTCTTTGAATTATTTTGATATTATTTTATTATTTATGATATTGTTTTGGGGTTATTTGAGTCGGGTTCGAATTTCAACTCAATCCGACTTGAAACGGGGACCCGGGGGTAGTTTGACTCTAGTGGGACCCACACACTAGTTAGGCATGACCCACATGATATTAATTTTAGTCCACATGATAGAAATATTTTAGTTAGAGGTTAGACTAATAATTATGGATAAGGTTAGTGTGATTAGAGACTTTAGAATGACTAATTTAGCCCCAACCAATTAGCCCTTTCCTAATACTCATAGAATAGGTTAGTGGGGGCATTTTGGACCTTACCATAATAGAAAAAATAGCTCCATATGGCCAGCCACTTTGGGAGAGGATAGGCTCAAGTTTATTTCATTATTCTCATCCACACTCTCTCTCTTGTTCTTCACCAAATTCCTAGAGAGCAATCCATAGCAATTTCTCCACCAAATCCTTCCATTTCGCCACCAAATCTTCTTCTTTCCTTCTCCATTCTAGCCAAGGAGGAAGCTACCCAAGTTTGGGAGGATTCGGAGCTCGTTCGTGTCCTTTTGGAATCTCTACGTGTCGGTGTCGCTCCGGGAAGGCTTTTCTTCGATTCGATCTACCGGGAGGTATAAATCCCTTCTCCTTTTCATTTCCTCATGCATATAGGTCTATTTTTGTCACGCCCCAGAACCAGAATACTGGAGAGCAAAGGCAGACAAAGCCAGCTACGTATATGAAATGGAATTCATTTCGCTATACGGTCACGGCTGTCTAGATACATGAGGGTTTAACTACAAGCCAGCAGTCTCTTAAGGTCATGAACAAGCCTATTGTCTCAATCACAAGCAAGTAAGTAAAAGTTACAAGATGTATGATCATTAAATATACAATAATAAGGCGTCCCAAATATTACATATTCAGCTGATCATGAAGCTAGTCGTACAAAATGTCAGGACTAGCAAGAGTTTAGTCATACATGATCAACCCTAGGATCTGTTAATCATGTTACAGCCCGTAGGCAGACAGTAAGTAAAAGTGCAATCGAGCTAAACAGGTGCTCGTCGGCTAAACGCCTCAAAAGAATATTTTTACAATAAAGTGGGAGATCAAAAATAAACCCACTCGTTGCCAGGGTTCCGTCTAGTGGCCACCATCTGGCTGGAAGGTCGGTAGATCCTCGGGAGCTGCTCCGAAATCTGGCCACACAAAACCAGCTGGGTCAGACCCCAGAAAGAGCAAGTGCCACAAAGGAGGCCACGAAATAAGAACAAAAGCCAGCACATCAGATCATAAGAAAATAATTACATAATAAAGACAATTAATAAGGAGAAACCTGGCGGGTGATATACGATGAGATAACCATGGGACTCTTCAGATAACCAGGTTATAACCCGTGAACCAAACAAGGACCGGGGTTGTAACCCTTCGTCTGAACAGAACTTAGAATTCTCACCATTTATCGGTAAAATAAATACAAGCATTCTGGTCATGCAGCAATCTGGAACAGGATCGGGGCAAGACTAGACTGGTTAGACTCCATCCAATCATTTCACGGCCAAGCAAGAATTACGGCTTGATACTTTAACTAACTAGGGTTGTCACAAGCCTAATTACTAACAGGATGCAGCGAGATTATTCCACAGCCACAAGCCCTGCAGACCATCCAGGTTACCCAGGTCGAAAGATTAGGGTTGAATTCAGGTGGGTACATCGTCCAGGAAATGCATGTACCCTTAAGTAGCTTAAAGGGTGCAACACATGACAATGTGCTGGAAATGTGCCCTACTCGACGGCAGGCTACAGATCCTAGGCGCGCCCAGGTAACGGGATTGCCTGTAGCTGGGAAATCTCTTCATGACTACTGTGTTATTCTAGTTATTAGTCTTAGTCTATTTTAGTGGGTACTATTAGTGGGTACTACTGACCGTGGTACTCAGGAGTCCCATCCTAGACATGATGCAAGACAGGACTGGTTTATTTATACAAGCACAATCGCCCACGGTGTCCAGGTTATTATACAGGTCATGTCATGTCAAGTAGCCATCGCAACAGCTTATCAAGATATAACATGTCAGGTTATCAGGCCAAGTGTACTAGTCAGGAGTGCGCCACGACGGGCCACTATCAGGTCATGTCAGGTTACTCATGTCAGGAGTGTACCACTACGGGTCACTATCGTGTCAGACTCAGTTATCCTTTCCAAACATATTACATAAATTCGTGATTATCAAGTTCAGGACAAAAAGGCGTAAGGATATAAAATGGACGTAAAATATCTAATAAAATATCAATAGACAGGGCTATAGAAGAGCCAAGCTTAAGGAAAATAAAACCAAACTGACACGCTGACTTAAGACCAAGTCAGCCAAAGGCCATACGCTCAGTGCAAAAGTCGTACGCTCAGGCCAGCCTACGCTCAAGCCAACCTACGCTCAGGTCAAGCTACACTACGCTCAGGCCAACCTATGCTCAGGTCAAGCCATGCTCAGGTCAGGCGTATGCAAGTCATACGCTTCCAAAAGGTAGCGTATGGGGTCCATACGACTCTTTGTCAAGCAAGCGAGCGTATGCGAGTCATACGCCTCCAAAAGGCAGCGTATGGGGTCCATACGACTCCTTGTCAAGCAAGCGAGCGTATGCGAGTCATACGCCTCCAAAAGGCAGCGTATGGGGTCCATACGACTCCTTGTCAAGCAAGCGAGCGTATGCGAGTCATACGCCTCCAAAAGGCAGCGTATGGGTCAGACTGCGCTGCGCTAAAGAGCACGCACAGCTCAGTAGCACAAGCTAAAAAGTTTGCGCACTGCTCACTGTCTTCTCCAAATCAGCAAGTACTCCATAGTTTGAACCCAAGCTTCAAAAGTCCATAACTTGGTCAAAACAAGTCCAAATCCAACTTTGCAAAGTTCTATCTTGGGAGAAATTCAATTCTCTCCAACATAGGAACACCATAACCCATAAAAATACAACTTAAATAGATCAAAACCATGTAAAACCAAAAATAGAGGAAACTTAGATCTAGAACAATGGAGACTCCAAATCACAAAATATCAAGTTCTAATGTTGATCACCATGGCCTAATCTAGCTAATGGACAAATAAAAAGTGGTTCTCATGTGGTGGCAAGGTGCACTTGCCTATGGGTGTTGGTGTTGAGGAAGGAAGAAGAAGATGAAGAAATAAATGAGAGAATTATGAGGAGAGAGAAAGGTAGGTGGAGATAATAAAGAGGGTGGTTGTGGTAGAAATGAGGGAGGATCATAGGCTTAAGGTGTTCCAAGCATATTAAACCAAACCAAACCAAACCAATCCTACTCCACAAAATAAAACCAAGCCTTGCCAACTAAAACCGAGCCGAGCCAAAAACTCAAAATACGAGAAAACCCCAAAACTCTGCAAGTTAAGAAAAATAAAAATTCATGCCAAAATCCAATTACGAGTATAATTACGAAATACGGGAAACGGGGGTGACAACTCTACCCACCTTAAAAGAATTTCGTCCTCGAAATTTAATCAAGGAGCTAGAGATTGCCACGACAAGCTACACTAAGCACAGGCAAGTTACACTAAGTAGTTCAATCATACAATCATACAATGCAAGCAAGGAAGGGAAAACATAAGGCATAAGAAAGACATTATACCTCACGAGTCAAACAGGTAGGGATATCGCGATCGGATGTCGTCCTCACGCTCCCACGTTGACTCACCTAGAGAGTGATGACCCCAAGCAACACGGACTAATTTAATAGTCTTGTTCTTGAGTATCTTTTCCCTCCGGTCCAAAATAGACACGGGCCTCTCCTCATACGAAAGGTTGGTACCAACAACCAATTCCGAATGGTCTAGGATGTGGCTCGGGTCTGGGATATACCGTCGTAATTGGGATACATGGAACACGTCATGTACCTCGCTTAGCGACGACAGAAGAGCAAGACGATAGGATACATCTCCTACTCGCTCCAGAATGTCAAACGGTCCTATATACCTAGGACTAAGCTTGCCCCGTACGCCGAAACAAATGACGCCACGGTTAGGCAAAATCCTCAGGAATACATGATCGCCGACCGAAAACTCGAGAGGGCGCCGATGAGAATTAGCCCAATGACACTGGCGATCTTGGGCAACTCAAAGATGATCTCGGACTCTCCTGACCACCTCAACTGTCTGGGCAATCATTTCTGGACCAAGCATCTGTCTTTCTCCAACATCATCCCAGGCTAACGGAGATCTGCACTTCCTGCCATACAGTGCCTCGAACGGTGCCATCTGGATACTGGCCTGGAAACTATTATTATACGAGAATTCCACCAGATGCAAGTGATCTTCCCATGAACCACCGAAGTCAAGTGTACAAGACCGCAACATGTCTTCAAGAGTCTGGATCGTGCGCTCCGACTGGCCATCTGTCTGCGGGTGATATGCTGAACTGAACTGGAGATGAGTTCCCAAGCTCTCTTATAAGCTACACCAAAAGTACGATGTAAATCTTGAATCTCGGTCCGAGGTGATACTGACTGGCACACCGTGCAATCTGACAATCTGCCTGAGGTACATCTCTGCTAACTGAGCCGTCGACTGACCAACTCTGAATGGAAGAAAGTGAGCCACTTTCGTGAGTCGGTCAACTATAACCCAAATAGCATCTCTACCAGCTGGGGATCTAGGTAATCCAGTCACGAAATCCATGGTCACATGCTCCCACTTCCACTCTGGAATCGGCAAGGGCTGAAGAAGTCCAGCCGGTCTCTGATGTTCAGCTTTAACTTGTTGGCAAACCAAACACCGAGAGACAAAATGAGCTATCTCCCGCTTCATGCCATTCCACCAAAAGTGCTGACGGATATCACGGTACATCTTCGTACTGCCAGGATGGATGGAATACTGGGAACTGTGCGCTTCTGACATGATTTTCTGCCTGATATATCTACTGGGTACACAAAGACGCTTACCATGTCGAAGTGTACCGTCCTCATGAATACATAACTCTGGTCTTCGTCCTGCCTCACACTCCGCTTTGAGTCGCTGAAGCTTGGAATCTGCCGATTGTGCCATCCGGATCCTCTCAACTATAGTGGACTGAACTTGCATGCTGGCCATCAATGCCACACTGGAAGGGAGAATAACTTCTATACCCATCTTCTGAAGACCTGCTAATAATTCTGGCTGTGTTGTTAGGAAATAAGCTCCGGCTCTTCTGCTCAATGCATCTGCTACGACATTGGCCTTCTCAGGATGATACTGCAGGTTAACATCATAATCCACAAGTAGCTCCAGCCATCTCCTCTGACGCATGTTAAGATCCTTCTGGGTGAAAACATACTTCAGGCTCTTGTGGTCGGTGAAAATCTCCACTCTGTCTCCATATAAGTAGTGCCTCCACAACTTAAGTGCAAACACCACTGCTGCCAGCTCCAAGTCATGGGTTGGGTAATTTCTCTCATGATCACGAAGTTGTCGTGACGCATAAGCTATTACCTTCCCATGCTGTATCAGAACACATCCTAAACCTCTTCCTGAAGCATCACAGTACACTGAGAATCCTCCGGTCCCATCTGGAAGCGTGAGAATAGGAGCTGTTATAAAGCCTCGCTTCAACTGTTCAAAAGAACTCTGACACTCTACTGTCCAAGCAAACTGCGCATCCTTGTGGGTCAACTGCGTCAATGGTGCTGATATCCGAGCAAAGTCTGAAATAAATCGTCGGTAATAGCCGGCCAATCCAAGAAAACTACGAACCTCTGCAACTGTGCTGGGTACTGGCCATGACTCAATAGCCATAATCTTCTGGGGATCCACTTCTACTCCTCCTCGAGTGATAATATGACCCAAGTACGAAATATGATCGAGCCAGAACTCGTATTTACTGAACTTGGCATACAGCTGGTGCTCCCTGAGGATCTGAAGAACTATACGGAGATGCTGCTCATGCTCTGCCTCACTCTTGCTGTAGACCAGAATGTCATCCATGAACACAATCATAAACTGATCCAAGTAAGGCATGAAGATGCGATTCATGAGGTCCATGAATACTGCCGGCGCATTGGTTGCTCCAAAAGGCATAACAAGGAACTCCCAATGCCCATATCTCGATCTAAAAGCTATCTTCGGGATGTCCTGCTCTCTGACTCTGATCTGGTGATATCCTGAGCGCAAGTCAATCTTCGAGAATACTGATGCCCCCTTGAGTTGATCAAACAAGTCATCTATCCTCGGGAGAGGGTATCTGTTCTTGATTGTTACTGAGTTCAAGGTACGGTAATCAACACATAACCTGGATGTACCATCCTTCTTTTTCACAAGAAGTATCGGGGCTCCCCAAGGCGATCCACTAGCACGAATAAATCCCTTGGTTCTGAGTTCTTCAATCATCTTGTACAATATCTCCAACTCTGACGGCGCCATCCGGTAGACTCTCTCTGACACTGGGGCTGTCCCGAGAAACAAGTCTATAGTGAACTCGATCTCCCGCTCCGGAGGCATACCTGGAAGTTCTTCTGGAAAAACATCTGGAAACTCTTCCACTATCCTGGGCAACTGAACTGCTGCTACTGCCATCCGCAATACTGGAGGAGATGACTCAACTTCGCCTCGGAAGAAAAAAAACTCTGGCTCGCCTGGAATGCTAAAAACAACCCTGCCAATGTGGCAGTCTATCATAGCATACTGGTTCCTCAACCAATCCATTCCTAAGACCACATCATAATCGGACATCGAGAACTCTATCAATCTAGCGGGGAACTCCCTACCGCTAACTACGATCCGACACGAGGAAAACACTCTATCTACTCCCATAAGTCCGTTACCAGTAAGTATATTGAGCCTTACTGATAATGACTCGGGCTCCAATCCTATCCGTGTCGCGAATCGTACAGACATAAATGAATGCGATGCACCAGAATCAAATAAAACTGAAGCTGGAAAGGAGTTGACGAGAATAGTACCTGCCACTACTTCTCCTGGTGCCAATCCTTCCTCCACGGTCATCATCATGGCCTGACCATGCCCTCGAGGTGCTGGTCCCCTCTGCTGAATTCCTCGCTGCCTATTCTGACTCAAGGCCTGGGCTTGCGCATACTGCTGGGGGCTCTGCTGCTGAAACGCCTGGGACTGAGGCGGCAAGGGCCTCGTCAATGGATACTGCTGCTGTTGGATCGGAGCTGGTCCTCTCACCGAAGAACTAGAAAGGTTGGATGATGATGAACCACCCCTGTTCGGGCAGGATCCAACCCTATGGTCCGCTGCTCCCCAAGCCAGACACAATCCCTGCGCCCTACGGCACTCTTCCACCACATGGCCTGGCTTCCCACAATGAGAACATCCCACTACGAAAGACTGCTTCTGCTTCTGCTGCTGCTGAGGGTGCGTCAGAGTGGAATGCTGAACCGACGTCACGGAGGCCGCTCGCCTCGGAGCTCCAATAGTCAAAGCCCTGGCTGCCGGGGCTGGTGCTGAAGACTGATTCATCTGGCCGTGAGATCTCTTCCGACCTCCGGCCCTATCCACAAACCTTTGGGAGGTATTCTCATGTCTCCGGGCTGCTCTCAAGACTGCATCAAAAGTCTGATGCTCAAACTGCTCAACTGCCAACAAGATCTCCAGGTGAAGTCCCAGCTGGAACCGCTGGGCTCTATCATACTCGGTTGCCACCAAGGTGGGAGCAAACCGACTGAGTCTGGAAAACTCGGCCGCATATCCGTCGACCGTCCTTCCTCCTTGCTTCAGATTGGTAAACCTCGTCTGCAGATCATACCGAGCCACGGCATCAAAATACTTGGTCTGGAATCTCTCTCTAAATACTGTCCAAGCAATGGGTGCTGCTAATCCAACGGCCTGCGCTGCCCACCAGCTGCGGGCAAGATCTAACAACTGTAGGCGCACAACGGCCACCTTCTCGTTCTCTGGGGTCCTGGCTGCTTCTAGAATCACCTCTGTGTCCTGAAGCCATACATCTGCTGCGATAGCATCTTCACTACCGTCGAAGAATGGAGGGTTCAAGCGCCTGAAGCTGTTGGTCGCACTGTTACCCTGATGACCACCCCGGGTCAAAGCATCCGTCACTGCCTGGTGCAAGGCATCTCCACGTCGGTCTTGGGAAGCTATCAAGGTCCTGACGAGTCCTACCAAAGTGCCGTCATCATGTTCTACAGGCTGAACAGGCTGAACTGGTGGCTCTCCGCCAGAAGGCACGACTCCGGAGGCTACCCCGGAATGCTGGGCTTGATCTCCGGGTTGCTGCTGGTCTACGGAAGGTGCTCCACCTTGCTGATCGGCCGGGTCAGGTACTATGCCGCTGAAGAAGACGACATAGGAAACAAATAAGGAAGGACCAGGACAGACCAACGATGCAAGCAAGTGATCAGGACAAGAATCCAGGGATTCAGAGGATATAAGCAGAGTTCAAGGGCGGATATTGATTGAGACATCTATTCGGTAAACCCTCACATATCTTGATTTACAAGACCTGCATGGGCCACCACTTAAACCATGTCACGCCCCAGAACCAGAATACTGGAGAGCGGGGGCAGACATAGCCAGCTACGTATATGAAATGGAATTTATTTCGCTATACGGTCACGGCTGTCTAGATACATGAGGGTTTAACTACAAGCCAGCAGTCTCTTAAGGTCATGAACAAGCCTATTGTCTCAATCACAAGTAAGTAAGTAAAAGTTACAAGATGTATGATCATTAAATATATAATAATAAGGCGTCCCAAATATTACATATTCAGCTGATCATGAAGCTAGTCGTACAAAATGTCAGGACTAGCAAGAGTTTAGTCATACATGATCAACCCTAGGATCTGTTAATCATGTTACAGCCCGTAGGCAGACAGTAAGTAAAAGTGCAATCGAGCTAAACAGGTGCTCGTCGGCTAAACGCCTCAAAAGAATATTTTTACAATAAAGAAGGAGATCAAAAATAAACCCACTCGTTGCCAGGGTTCCGTCTAGTGGCCACCATCTGGCTGGAAGGTCGGTAGATCCTCGGAAGCTGCTCCGAAATCTAGCCACACAAAACCAGCTGGGTCAGACCCCAGAAAGAGCAAGTGCCACAAAGGAGGCCACGAAATAAGAACAAAAGCCAGCACATCAGATCATAAGGAAATAATTACATAATAAAGACAATTAATAAGGAGAAACCTGGCGGGTGATATACGATGAGATAACCATGGGACTCTTCAGATAACCAGGTTACAACCCGTGAACCAAACAAGGACCGGGGTTGTAACCCTTCGTCTGAACAGAACTTAGAATTCTTACCATTTATCGGTAAAATAAATACAAGCATTCTGGTCATGCAGCAATCTGGAACAGGATCGGGGCAAGACTAGACTGGTTAGACTCCATCCAATCATTTCACGGCCAAGCAAGAATTACGGCTTGATACTTTAACTAACTAGGGTTGTCACAAGCCTAATTACTAACAGGATGCAGCGAGATTATTCCACAGCCACAAGCCCTGCAGACCATCCAGGTTACCCAGGTCGAAAGATTAGGGTTGAATTCAGGTGGGTACATCGTCCAGGAAATGCATGTACCCTTAAGTAGCTTAAAGGGTGCAACATATGACAGTGTGCTGGAAATGTGCCCTACTCGACGGCAGGCTACAGATCCCAGGCGCGCCCAGGTAACGGGATTGCCTGTAGCTGGGAAATCTCTTCATGACTACTGTGTTATTCTAGTTATTAGTCTTAGTCCATTTTAGTGGGTACTCCTGACCGTGGTACTCAGGAGTCCCGTCCTAGACATGATGCAAGACAGGACTGGTTTATTTATACAAGCACAATCGCCCACGGTGTCCAGGTTATTATACAGGTCATGTCATGTCAAGTAGCCGTCGTAACAGCTTATCAAGATATAACATGTCAGGTTATCAGGTCAAGTGTACTAGTCAGGAGTGCGCCACGACGGGCCACTATCAGGTCATATCAGGTTACTCATGTCAGGAGTGCACCACTACGGGTCACTATCATGTCAGGCTCAGTTATCCTTTCCAAACATATTACATAAATTCGTGATTATCAAGTTCAGGACAAAAAGGCGTAAGGATATAAAATGGGCATAAAATATCTAATAAAATATCAATAGACAGGGCTATAGAAGAGCCAAACTTAAGGAAAATAAAACCAAACTGACACGCTGACTTAAGACCAAGTCAGCCAAAGGCCATACGCTCAGTGCAAAAGTCGTACGCTCAGGCCAGCCTACGCTCAAGCCAACCTACGCTCAGGTCAAGCTACACTACGCTCAGGCCAACCTACGCTCAGGTCAAGCCATGCTCAGGTCAGGCGTATGCAAGTCATACGCTTCCAAAAGGCAGCGTATGGGGTCCATACGACTCCTTGTCAAGCAAGCGAACGTATGCGAGTCATACGCCTCCAAAAGGTAGCGTATGGGGTCCATACGACTCCTTGTCAAGCAAGCGAGCATATGCAAGTCATACGCCTCCAAAAGGCAGCGTATGGGGTCCATACGACTCCTTGTCAAGCAAGCGAGCGTATACGAGTCATACGTCTCCAAAAGGCAGCGTATGGGTCAGACTGCGCTGTGCTAAAGAGCGCGCACAGCTCAGTGGCGCAAGCTAAAAAGCTCGCGCACTGCTCACTGTCTTCTCCAAATCAGCAAGTACTCCATGGTTTGAACCCAAGCTTCAAAAGTCCATAACTTGGTCAAAACAAGTCCAAATCCAACTTTGTAAAGTTCTATCTTGGGAGAAATTCAATTCTCTCCAACATAGGAACATCAAAACCCATAAAAATACAACTTAAATAGATCAAAACCATGTAAAACCGAAAATAGAAGAAACTTAGATCTAGAATAATGGAGACTCAAAATCACAAAATGTCAAGTTCTAATGTTGATCACCATGGCCTAATCTAGCTAATAGACAAATAAAAAGTGGTTCTCATGTGGTAGCAAGGTGCACTTGCCTATGGGTGTTGGTGTTGAGGAAGGAAGAAGAAGATAAAGAAATAAATGAGAGAATTATGAGGAGAGAGAAAGGTAGGTGGAGATAATAAAGAGGGTGGTTGTGGTGGAAATGAGGGAGGATCATAGGCTTAAGGTGTTCCAAGCATATTGAACCAAACCAAACCAAACCAATCCTACTCCACAAAATAAAACCAAGCCTTGCCAACTAAAACTGAGCCGAGCCAAAAACTCAAAATACGAAAAAACCCCAAAACTTTGCAAGTTGAGAAAAATAAAAATTCATGCCAAAATCCAATTACGAGTATAATTACGAAATACGGGAAACGGGGGTGACAATTTTGAACCCATAGAAATGACCCCCATGGTTGTATCTCCATTTGTGTCCATTTCGTGTCCATTTGGAGGTCATAGGAGTGTCCTTTGTGTTGTGGTTGTGTCCATGTGTGAAAATCCCAAATTTAGACACACTATGTGTTGTTGTTATGTATGAATGAATTATTACATGTTTAATCTCATATTTTTGTATTGGAGATGTGTTCTATAGTGTCTCATATATATATATTATTGTAGAGAGTGAGTTCTTGATATATTATGTTATATATTTGTGTTCTTTTGTCATAAACTACCCAAATCCGTCATGATTTTTATCCACGTTTTTAATTTCAGCCCTAGCTTAGAAATATCATAACTTCTAGCTCAAAGCTCGGTTTAATCTCCCATTTTTTTAAAAGAAGCATATTGAAGTTAGCTTTCCAAAAACATATATTAATAGGCCTAATTATTTATGTAACTTTCTGGAGAATTATTTGAGTGTCAGCTGTACGAAAGATAAACGCGTTCTCGGTGTTTTTGCGATTCTGGGAGTTTCCGGAAACAAAAACGTGATCCGTTTGAAGTTTCGGAAAGCTAACACATAGATCTATAACATACTTTAATCCTAGATTTTAATTCATGCTGAGATGGTACAGTATTGATTATTAGTAGGAGTTACTATTCGGCATATGTATTTTGTGCACCCTTGTGTGTAATATAATGTTCTCTTTGATTTTAACCCATATTAATGTATATACATTACGTAATTAAATAGAGAATGCAAGCATGAGTAAATGGTTAAATAAATGATGTATGAGGTGTAAGTATCCTATCTAATGTAAGCATGTATAAGTATGGCTTGTAATGAATATGTAGGTTCTATAGTATGTAATGTATGGTGCATATAGTAGTGCAAGAGAATAAATGAATGATGAATGAATGCAAGCATGAATGTAATATAATAATAGATGTAATGTATGCAATATACAAGTTAATGAGATGTAATGTTCTATGTTAACACAAATCCTATATTACCTCATGTACCCCTTACACTATGTTGACACTATCACACTTGACACTTTATTCACTTACACTTTGACACTCTTTGATATGTATACACTATGTATGCCCATTTAACCCTCACTTGCCCCTTTGCCATGTTCACATACACACACATAGCCTCTTAAATAAGTATTTATGAATACAGTTAACTTAGCTATGTATGTATATTATATATATGTTAGCATATTGTGTTGTAATATATAAGTTTATATAACCATTTGAAATGTCATGATTATAGACCTAATGTTGAATACCAATATATGCATGTGTATATATGTGTAGATATAAATATATAGCTTAAAGTAATAGATTACCTAGTGTATATCCAATGTGAATTCTTGCCTATTTGAGTATTGAATAATTGCATGCTATATAGAGTTGGGTGTATATTGGCTTGTATAGCCTTGTATTGATGTGTGCTTGCTAGGATAGTCTTGGTTAGGCCTAGTAAGACTTGCTGGGTTAGGACATGACCTAGTTTGACTAGTGCAGTTGACCAGAGTTGACCAAGGGTTAACTTTGGCCTAGTTTGACCTAGATTCATGTAGAATGTATTGTAGTTCTTTATATTACCCTTCTGGACATGTTGTAACCTGTGCTGTTCTAATTAGGAGCCAGACACCTCTCCTCGGACAGTATCTTTACCTTGGACATTCAGATATCAGGCGAGTACATTCTCTGATCATTTTATATCCTACTTAGAATTATTTCCTGCAGTAGATTACTTTACTTGTACTGTTACGATGGTCACACGGATTGGTACTATATGGATCCTTTCTTGAGATATTATCCTTAGGGAGCATCGGATACTCTATGTTCTGTGCGTTTCACTTACATGGCGTATCACTATGCTTCTTGGTTCATTTGATTACTTGTGACATATACCCTCATGATCACAGAGTCTCTTGAATCTTACACTGTTGGGTAACTCCCAGAATCCCCATTTATGGGACATCTATATATCACCCTTCGGGGGCCGTGCATGGAATCATATAACATAACCTGGCTGGATCCTTGTGTATTGATTGGGGGTACGGGGGAGTAGAAGTGGACATGTGAATAATACACCAGTAGTATCTTCTTTGAATCATTCCGTAGTATCTTCACAGAATCATCCCAGGCCATTTACATGTTCATATTGTACTCTGACTCACTAGTCACTGCTAGTTCTCTATGTATAGTAGATATTTCTATTACAGTTCTCTCTCTGTTTACATACTGTTTTCCTTCAGTACCTGTATCTTACTTTACTGCATGATTATATTTTCTAACCTGCTATGATCTGTTGAGATGTACTGTATTCGCTCCAGTCCTGACTGGACCTGTTGATAAATTTTACAGATAGCCTGGAGGTGCCTGCTAGCCTAGAGGAGACACATTAGAGGATGTTTATATAGTTATTTCATTTGTCTGGAGTTGTACTTGATTTGTGGATTACTGTAATTGAGTTTTGAGATGTATTCCTGGATTTATGTATCTTAGACACTTAGACTTCTATCTCCTGTATCTCTTTTGGATTTCATGTTTTATCTATCATTATCATGCTCTGCCTTAGATGTGATTGAGACTGTATCTGTTATGTCACTCCCATTCGGGGAGTATAACTGCTTAGCATTATATTGTTAGATGTTGTGACCTAGGACAGCGTTCTACCGTCGACACTGCGGCGTAGGCTGGGCGTTGTTACGTTCTCGTACCCAAACAGTGGGTGCGGGTCGTGACACATTTTTAGTGGTGGCCCATGCAGGTCGAGTTTATGTAGTGGTATTCGAACTTGAGTACCACTACAGCCTGCAGTAGGATTAGGATATATTTTGAAGGTACTCAATCACAGTTAGGAACCCTTGAGAGATTCCTGGGACGACCCTTGAGAATCTTATTTTAACTTCGATTTGAAAACTCTCTTTTTCCTTGATTGTTTTATCTTTATTTTCTGTTGTTGAATTTGATGGATTATTGTTGAATTTGGGTTTATATTTATTGATTTTGATGAAAGATTTTGAATTTTGAATCTTGACGATTAGTTGTAGCATCCGAGTTTGTATTTATATGATTGAAGGATTTTGTTCATTTTTGAGTTTGATGTTCATTGATAAATTTGATTTGATTTTTGGGTATTCATTGTTGATTTAATTTAATTTTTGGCAAGATGAAATTATATGGGCTAGGTCATCTATGTTATGGAATCTAGTCTTCTATAGTCACATTAGCCAGCATGGTGAGGACATATAGTCTGACTCTAGATATATTTCTCGGGTGTGGAAATTTAAGGTTTTTGCAGCCAAGCTAGCGGCACCGCGAAAATATTAAATACCATGATTCTAGAGATATGTGCATAAGTCAAGGGCTCTGTGATTATCGTAGCCTTGCTTACTAGTATGATGAGGATTTATAGTACCATGATTGTGGATAGACGCATATGATTATCAGATTGTACCTCAAATATTTTCGAACATGTTTTCTCTACTTTGTTTCAGTCCTTCAAAAAAAAGGGAATTATTAATTGTTTTGTTTTGTTTTGCTTCTCATTATTTATCTTAGGAGTAACTTTAGCTATTTTATAAACCTTTGTGTAACTTCTTCTATGAATTTCTTCTTAATACAATAAATCGATAATTTTGCTAGACTTTACCTTGGATTTGACATTTTAACTCTGGATTTCAAAATGGTTCCTTCTTTTAAACAGATAAGCAAAATAGATTTTATCGTTATTCCCTTCTTGCTATTATTCTTGTATTACATAATAATAAATCGTCTTGATTACACCAATCACCTATTTTGCAATATTGGTAGGAATCTAATGTTGGGCTTGGTATAGAATCTGATTTTTATATTGGGACATGAGAATATATATATGAATATATATAGTGGATACTTTCCTGACACTTATGCATGCTACACTTGATTTCCACCTATCTAAATAAATATTAATATGTCGTTGATGTTAAATTTTCAAAACTCCAATATTTCTGGTTTTCTGCTTTTCCAGTTTAAATTCGTAAGTTAAATATAAATTTCATGTTATTAGTTATGTTTACATCACTGCACATGTATGTCATACCTAGAGTTTCATTTTTAAAATTTTTTTTTGTTGAGTTTTGTGTTTAAATTTGTCAAATCTGAGACTGTATGCATATTAACCCTTAATACTGGATTTTAAATGTTAGTTCAAATTGTTGTTTTAAATGTAATATTTAGAGCTGTGTACATTGTTGTTGTAGGAATATAATGTTAGGTTTCATATTTTTACATGATAGGTTGTGATAAATATTGAGTTGGTTTTGATCTTCAAATTTCTCCAAGATCCTGAAAACTGAATATATGTTAACATTTTTACATTGATTTCAAATGTTCAATTTCAGATTTAACATGTAATATTGAACTGTATGCGTAGATAAATGTATGGATAGTATGTTAGGGTTTCATTTCTATCATGTTAGGATGTATTGGGACCATTGAGATTGGTTGCGATGTTCAAAACCCTAAAATCTGAAACTGTGTTATGTTAATATTGCACTGGTTTAAATGTTAGCATCTTTTCAGATTTTGTATGTAAATGCTTAACTAAAACTGGGTTTAACCTTTCAATACTAAGCTATAACCCTGTACAAGGACACACACACCCTAACTTAGTATACACTGTCATGTAACCTAACCCTTTTTCCCCTCTATGTTATGATTATATATCTAGATAGATATATATGGAGCTTAGGCATACATGTTATAATATATAAATACATAACTAAGTCTCTACCTTTATATATATATATGGTTAGCCATGCAAGTTGTGATTAAATAGATTGTATATTGTAGATTGTTAACCCATATGCCATGATTAGTGTAACTTGATAGTTATTGTTTGAAATCCAAATCCTCATATACACTTTCATGTATATTCACGTACACACACGCCTACTATCTAACCATATGAACACGTCCCCATACACACAATGCTAGCTTTTCCCTCTCTAACGCTCTCTCTATATATATATTGTGATTGGATTTCAATGCAAGTGATTTTCAATTTCTTAATTTTTGAATTTGATTTTCTGTACCTTTTTTTTAAATAATTGGTAGTTGCCTTTATTTTATTTTGATAATGACCAATTTTTATATAGGATGGTAGACAGCCCTACAACCTTGATGATTGTTGTTCCCTTATCTTCCCAATTAAGACACCCTAGATTGTTTGTGTGTTGATACCATAGTACTGTTTTGACCTAGAATGACCAGTGCACCTAGGTGAGACTTCCAACTGCTACGGTATGCCATGACCTTGTATACTATTCCTTCAAATTGTATGATTTAGATAAATTTTTTTTTAGACCTTGATTGTTGAGAAATAGGGACGTCATCCCATTAGTATCAGTTGTAGATATATATAAGTTAGTCCTGGATGTGGGGATGCGTGTCTATAAACATATAGCTTATGAGATTTATGAGAGATTATAGTATCAGCCTTGATAGGATGTACTAGTCTTTTGGTGAGTATAAATGTGTTATGAGAGATAGGGGCCTATATGTCTTAGTAATGCATCGTTCCTATGGTAATAGAATGTATTAATAGATGGTTAATAGGAAGATAATAGTTTGAGCATACCTATAGCCTATGATCAGTTCCTTTTCATCCTTAGTTAAGACCACTTTAAAATAGGTCCAGTCCCTTGGATATAGGTTCCAGTCCATATTTTATTGAAGTTCCATTACCGCCGTACAGCAGAGCAGTATTGGAGGTATTCCTAGATTGACACTTTTTAGATGTCCGTTTATTATTCCAGTGTTAGGAAGTGTTACCTTAGATATTGGGTAGGTTAGAGGCTCTAGAAGGAGTACTATCGATCTTAAATTTCAAGGACGAAATTTTTCTAAGGTGGGTAGAGTTGTAGCACCCAGTTTCCCAAATGAGGGTAATTTTGAAATTTTGTGTTTATAATTATTTTAATAATAATATTTAATTCATGATATAATTTTTGGTGATTTTAAATCATTTTAAAATTATTTAAATCAATGACTTGTGGTTTTGACGTTTTGCTAGTGAAACCCTAGAGACTGTTTGACCTAGAGCCTAACCATGTGATTATGATATTTTAATGTCATTTTTGGCCTAAGAATATTTTTGCATTTGACCTCTTTGAATTATTTTGATATTATTTTATTATTTATGATATTGTTTTGGGGTTATTTGAGTCGGGTTCGAATTTCAACTCAATCCGACTTGAAACGGGGACCCGGGGGTAGTTTGACTCTAGTGGGACCCACACACTAGTTAGACATGGCCCACATGATATTAATTTTAGTCCACATGTTAGAAATATTTTAGTTAGAGGTTAGACTAATTATTATGGATAAGGTTAGTGTGATTAGAGACTTTAGAATGACTAATTTAGCCCCAACCAATTAGCCCTTTCCTAATACTCATAGAATAGGTTAGTGGGGGCATTTTGGACCTTACCATAATAGGAAAAATATCCCCATATGGCCAGCCACTTTGGGAGAGGATAGGCTCAAGTTCATTTCATTATTCTCATCCACACTTTCTCTCTTGTTCTTTCCCAAATTCCTAGAGAGCAATCCATAGCAATTTCTCCACCAAATCCTTCCATTTCGCCACCAAATCTTCTTCTTTCCTTCTCCATTCTAGCCAAGGAGGAAGCTACCCAAGTTTGGGAGGATTCGGAGCTCGTTCGTGTCCTTTTAGAATCTCTACGTGTCGGTGTCGCTCCGGGAAGGCTTTTCTTCGATTCGATCTATCGGAAGGTATAAATCCCTTCTTTTTTTTATTTTCTCATGCATATAGGTCTATTTTGAACCCATAGAAATGACCCCCATGGTTGTATCTCCATTTGTGTCCATTTCGTGTCCATTTGGAGGTCATAGGAGTGTCCTTTGTGTTGTGGTTGTGTCCATGTGTGAAAATCCCAAATTTAGACACACTATGTGTTGTTGTTATGTATGAATGAATTATTACATGTTTAATCTCATATTTTTGTATTGGAGATATGTTCTATAGTGTCTCATATATATATATATTAGTGTAGAGAGTGAGTTCTTGATATATTATGTTATATATTTGTGTTCTTTTGTCTCAAACTACCCAAATCCGTCATGATTTTTATCCACGTTTTTAATTTCAGCCCTAACTTAGAAATGTCATAACTTCTAGCTCAAAGCTCGGTTTAATCTCCCGTTTTTTTTTAAAAGAAGCATATTGAAGTTAGCTTTCCAAAAACATATATTAATAGGCCAAATTATTTATGTAACTTTCTAGAGAATTATTTGAGTGTCAGCTGTACGAAAGATAAACGCGTTCTCGGTGTCTTCGCGATTTCGGGAGTTTCCGGAAACGAAAATGCGATCCGTTTGAAGTTTCGGAAAGCTAACACATAGATCTATAACATACTTTAATCCTAGATTTTAATTCATACTAAGATGGTACAGAATTGATTATTAGTAGGAGTTACTATTCGGCATATGCATTTTGTACACCCTTGTGTGTAATATAATGTTCTATTTGATTTTAACCCATGTTAATGTATATACATTATGTAATTAAATAGAGAATGCAAGTATGAGTAAATAGTTAAATAAATGATGTATGAGGTGTAAGTATCCTATCTAATGTAAGCATGTATAAGTATGGCTTGTAATGAATATATAGGTTCCATAGTATGTAATGTATGGTGCATATAGTAGTGCAAGAGAATAAATGAATGATGAATGAATGCAAGCATGAATGTAATGTAATAATAGATGTAATGTATGCAATATACAAGTTAATGAGATGTAATGTTCTATGTTAACACAAATCCTATATTACCTCATGTACCCCTTACACTATGTTGACACTATCACACTTGACACTTTGTTCACTTACACTTTGACACTCTTTGATATGTATACACTATGTATGCCCATTTAACCTTCACTTGCCCCTTTGCCATGTTCACATACACACACATAGCCTCTTAAATAAGTATTTATGAATACAGTTAACTTAGCTATGTATGTATATTATATATATGTTAGCATATTGTGTTGTAATATATAAGTTTATATAACCATTTGAAATGCCATGATTATAGACCTAATGTTGAATACCAATATATGCATGTGTATATATGTGTAGACATATATATATAGCTTAAAGTAATAGATTACCTAGTGTATATCCAATGTGAATTCTTGCCTATTTGAGTATTGAATAATTGCATGCTATATAGAGTTGGGTGTATATTGGCTTGTATAGCCTTGTATTGATGTGTGCTTGCTAGGATAGTCTTGGTTAGGCCTAGTAAGACTTGCTGGGTTAGGACATGACCTAGTTTGACTAGTGCAGTTGACCAGAGTTGACCAAGGGTTGACTTTGGCCTAGTTTGACCTAGATTCTTGTAGAATGCATTGTAGTGCTTTATATTACCCTTCTGGACATGCTGTGACCTGTGCTGTTCTAATTAGGAGCCAGACACCTCTCCTCGGACAGTATCTTTATCTTGGACATTCAGATATCAGGCGAGTACATTCTCTGATCATTTTATATCCTGCTTAGAATTATTTCCTGTAGTAGATTACTTTACTTGTACTATCATGATGGTCACACGGATTGGTACTATATGGATCCTTTCTTGAGATGTTATCCTTAGGGAGCATCGGGTACTCTATGTTCTGTGCGTTTCACTTATATGGCGTATCACTATGCTTCTTGGTTCATTTGATTACTTGTGACATGTACCCTCATGATCACAGAGTCTTTTGAATCTTACACTGTTGGGTAACCCCCAGAATCCCCATTTATGGGACATCCATGTATCACCCTTCGGGGGCCGTGCATGGAATCATATAACATAACCTGGCTGGATTCTTGTGTATTGATTGGGGGTACGGGGGAGTAGAAGTGGACATGTGAATAATACACCAGTAGTATCTTCTTTGAATCATTCCGTAGTGTCTTCACAGAATCATCCCAGGCCATTTACATGTTCATGTTGTACTCTGACTCACTAGTCACTGCTAGTTCTCTATGTATAGTAGATATTTCTATTACAGTTCTCTTTCTGTTTACATACTGTTTTCCTTCAGCACCTGTATCTTACTTTACTGCATGATTATATTTTCTAATCTGCTATGATCTGTTGAGATATACTGTACTCGCTCCAGTCCTGACTGGACCTGTTGATAAATTTTACAGATAGCCTGGAGGTGCCTGCTAGCCTAGAGGAGACACATTAGAGGATGTTTAGATAGTTATTTCATTTGTCTGGAGTTGTACTTGATTTGTGGATTACTGTAATTGAGTTTTGAGATGTATTCCTAGGTTTATGCATCTTAGACACTTAGACTTCTATCTCCTATATCTCTTTTGGATTTCATGTTTTATCTATCATTATCATGCTCTGCCTTAGATGTGATTGAGACTGTATCTGCTATGTCACCCCCATTCGGGGAGTATAACTGCTTAGCATTATATTGTTAGATGTTGTGACCTAGGATAGCGTTCTACTGCCGACACTGCGGCGTAGGCTGGGCGTTGTTACGTTCCCGTACCCAAATAGTGGGTGCGGGTCATGACACTCCCTCTCCCCAAATTTTATTTTCCCGCCCCTCTTCCCCAACCTCGACGACAGCCACCCCCTTCCCTCCGGCGCCGCTCATCCTCCTCCTCCACCGCGAGCCCCTTCTCCTCCCTCCGGCGAGCCCGTTCTCCTCCTCCTCCTCCACTGCGAGCCCCTTCTCCTTCTCCACCGCGAGATCCTCCTCCTCCTCCACCACCGCGAGGAGACTGAAGGTAAACCCTAACCCTAATTGAGGTATTTTTTGTGTCCAAAATGGACACGGAGACACATTACGACCATGTGTTCACTGATACATTGTGTTCGTGAGGTTTTGGACACTTTGTGTCCATTTGTTGGACATATGGACACTCCCAAGCTTGCATATATATGTATTTCACCTCTGTACACTTAATCCCCTCCTCCTCCACAACCGAACTTGTCCTCCTCCTCCTCCTCCACCACCGCGAGGAGACCGAAGGTAAACCCTAACCTAATTGAGGTTTTTTTCGTATCCAAAGTGGATACGGAGACACATTACGGCCATGTGTTCACTGATACAGTGTGTTCGTGAGGTTTTGGACACTTTGTGTCTATTTGTTGGACACGTGGACACCCCCAAGCTTGCATATATATGTATTTTACCTCTGTACATTTAATCCCCTACATACACTTGTGTATTTTTGTATTAATTTGGATTTGCATATTGGGTTTGGGTTTCGATATAGTGTTTGATACATTGTTTCACCTTGCAACATTCCTACACTTATTTTAGACAACAAGTATATGAACCAATTAGTCAACATCTATTTGTTGAAGTATGGTACTCCATTCTTCGTAAGTTCTAGCTATATATGTCTCTCAAGATCCAATACTCAAAAATCCCAAGAAGAAGAAGAAGAAGAAGAAGAAGAAGAAAAGAATAAAATGACATCGCTCAACATCCTATAACAACTCTTTGTAGAATTGTGTTAAAGTGTGAGTTCTACAGTATGGTTCTCTTTGTAGAATAAAATGACATCACTCAACCCTATCGATCCTCCATACAAGTCTTCCTTCATCTATTGTCTTAAAGTGTGAGTTCTACAGTATGGTTATGTTTGGTGAATTGTGTCTTATTATAGTCCCTGTAGCCATTCGACTGGCGAGGCAGAAACTATATAGTCGTAGATAAAGTTGACTGTCATCTGACCCTCATCCCTCGGCAATGATGATACGACAACCAACCGGAGAGGCAAGGACATAGTCCCTGCATCCATTTGGATTAGTAAATATGAATATGGGGTTTGGATTCATAGTGTATATGTTCACTGTCTCAAGGACATAGTCCCTGCAGCCATTCGACTGGCGAGGCTGAAACTATGTAACCGTAAATAAAGTTGACTGTCCTCCGACCCTCATCCCTCGACAATGATGATACGACAACCTATCACTATATCTTATATAGTAGTAGATGATGTCTTAATATTACATTATGTGAGTTCATCTTGATTATGTTACATTCTTCAGATACTAGATATGATAAGAACATATACTACACCATATGTACAGAACATAGATGATTCACACTAATGTATGCTTGAATGAATCTTGGGTTGTGTTTTGAGCCATCCATTCTCACACTTGGCAAAAAATCGAATTTCTCATACTTTATCGGCTTTCGAAAATGTACTCAAATTACATGATGGTTCCTTTAGTTAGCTTGCTTATGTTACAATTATATTATTTGTGACTATCGATCTTACCAGATGGCACCCATGACCCGAGGAGCGGCACGTCGTTTGAAAAAAATAGTGAATGCTGAGGTGGCTCCTCCTACAGTTGAGGAGGAAGTGGCACCGGTTGCTAGTGTGACCGGAAGTTCTATTCATCCAGCACCGGTAGCTAGTGAGACCGAGAGTTCTCTTCATGCAGTCCTTGCAAGGGACGACATCTCTCCTCGCGCCAAAAATCTTGCTTTTTCGAGGTGGTTGCGTGAACGTATCACTGAGCGTTTGCGTGAGCAGCGTGGTTCTCATTAGCTATTAGTACTTATTTGTATTGGACTATTTGTATTGGGTTGTTTTTGTATTAGACTATTTGTATTGGACTACATATATAAATTAGAACTGTGTCAATCTCTAGATTATATTGGACTACGACACCGCGGTAACATAGTCCTTACAGCCATTCGACTGGCGAGGCAGAAACTATGTATCTGTAGATAAAGTTGACTGTCCTCCAACCCTCATCCATCGGCAATGATGATTCGACAACTAATCGAAGAGGATACTCTGAGAGATCCATCTGAGAGGGACATATACTCTGAGAGATCACTTTTACAAGAATGATGTCAGTAGTGGGATTGAGTGCTGGAGGAGATATTATCAGAGTATACGTCCTACTCAGATGGGTCTCTCACCGTTACTATTTTTTCCTGACAGTATTGTTTGCAAAAATAAAAGTATGATATTTATTTCACAAACTTTGTAAAGAATATTACAAGAATTCTGGGAAAGTACAACTATAGGAATCCGATCTGAAATGACGATCGCTTTATCCCTTGGACGATGTGAACTTTGAAGACTTGAATTTCTGAAGAACGCAGCAGCACTTGGACAAAAACTCTGATTTCTCTTGATTGTGTACCTCCCCTGCTGAATGGAAACGAAACTCTATTTATAGAGTTCTGAAATAACTGTTTTGGGCAGTTATTCTGGAGAGCGCCTGATTGAAGTGCGCCTGTTTTGAGCACGTATGACAAACTGCGCCTGTTTTCACTCCGTTATCACGAACGTGCACCAACTGCTTTAGACACGTGGCATTATTTGATTAAAATGCGCTTGGTCGTGTACAGTTAGTGGGACACGTATTGGACATGTAGAGTGGTAGTTAGACGTTGAATTAGTCAAAGTGCGCCTGTTTCAGGGACACGTGGTAAGCTCTGAATTGATGTTGTTTTGAACTGCGCCTTCTTCGTAGGCGCAATCTGCAAAGTGTGCTGAGTTTGGATAGAAGTAGGCGCAATCTGCGAAGTGTGCTTGATATAGTAAAAAGTAGGCGCAGTCTGTTGATAGCGCCTAGTTCTTTGATGTAGGCGCAATCTGTTTAAACAGCTGTCATATCTTCCTCGAGCGCCGCGCCATCATAGGAATGATAGCGCCTTCTCGATCTTCGTGTTTGTCGGGTAATGATGACTCCACGTCAGCTAAGCGCGATTTGTGAAATGCGCCTCTATGATGCAGAAATAGGCGCGTTCTGTGTTTGTTGATGAAGTAGGCGCCATTTGTTTGTAGGCGCATTCTGATTAATCTGTTGAACTTAAATTAGGCGCGGTTTGATTTTTTGGACCTACAAAACCCCCTTCAAAGTTTTCGAATTTTGAATTTTCAAAAGTTCGAAATACTTTGAATTTCCATATGACCAAGTCAAACCGCGCTTGATATTTGAAGAAGTTGCGCAGTTTAAGGCGAGAACGGATCTTCAGGCTGAATAGGCGCAATCTGTTTAGGCGCGTTTCGTTGTAGCTATAAATAGCCCACAAAATCCTTCGTAAACCCTTTATTTTCTTCAAGAGTGAAATTTTTCGAGTTTTCTTTTCTGATTTTCTTTCTTCTCCGACGAGCTTTTCAAATCAACTCCGATGGCGCCTCGACGTTCGGATAAAGGGAAAGAACCCGCTCCAATTGAATCTTCAAAGAAATCCAAGAAGACCATGCCGCATCCCATAGTTGAATCGCGCAGTTCTCTTCAAATCCGAGAGCCTGGACAAATTCGTGTTTCTCGATACGAAACTGCACATCCGGCCATTAATGGTGGGTCATAGGAACGTACACTGGCTCTTCTTAGGGCTCAGTTGTATTCGCCAACTCTTTTTAGGGTTTGGTGATTCTCTAAACTTCATATTTATGAAGTTTAAACATTCCACCAAATAGCGCCTAGAAAATTAGACTCTGTTTGTTCGATCGCGCCTAGTAACAAAGCTAGGCGCTATCGAATATAGCTTTGTCTGATAAAACAGGCGCTGTTTGTTGTTGAATGAAAGCTAGGCATAATCTGCCCTATTTGACAGAAAACTAGGCGCAGTCTGCCCAGATTCATGAATTAGGCGCAGTTTAATTTAGTTGGCTGAAAACTAGGCGCAGCAGTCAACTAGGCGCAATCTGATAACTTTGTTGTGATGTTGCTCTTTTCTGTTTTGCAGTTGATATCAGGGAAGATCCCAACTTCGAGATCTTCCAAGGAACTATGTCTGAACCTGAATTCAAAGAGGACTTGTCACACGTTAAGTTCCCTCATTATGAACTACCAGAGTCTCGAAGAGAAATCCTGACTACTCAGAATAATGAGACTCTCCTGTGTTTGATGAACGGCCAGCCCTTACAGTCATTGGATGCAGCTATCCACAAGAAACCACTCTTCTTGTTTGGAGATGCCTTTGGCAGGGAATCTCAGCCAAAACAGCGGGTGGAAGAGAGGATTTTTAAGAAAGGTAAAAAGACTATATATTTGCCAGAGATGCTTAGGAGTTTACCTCTTTCCAGATATGAATTTGCCAGTTATCCCCGCCAAATGGCGTGGGATATCACTCCCGTTCAGCAGGCTCGGGTGGGCAAAATATGTTATAAAAAGGTGAACAACAGAGATATCTTCTATAGTTCATCTGATATTTACGTAACTCATCTCAGGGGTTTGAAACCAGGTTGCATCCCTCCCGAGAATTCATCTCGTCTATCACCAGTGAGAATACCAATTTTTGCAAATGAGTTTGCTAGGAAAGGTAGGTATTATACTGATAACACCTTAAGGATGCAAGGTTTAGTCAACCCAGATTATAAACAATGGAGCTGCATTGCCAACTGGGTTTTAGAACATTATGAAGAAGAGCTTCTTAATATCAGTCTGTATGAAGCTGTTTATTCTTTAGTACATGGCTTCCCTCCAAATCCACACCTATTCCTTTCACTGATCGAAAGGTACAATTATAGGACGAGAACTTTCATGACCCCAAAAGGAGAAATCGGTTTCGCTCTTCACGAGATGAATCATATCTCCAAGCTGCCTATGGGAAATTTTCCTTATGAGGAGTATGTTCCCACTGAAGATGAATTAAACAGGCTGAAATCTGAAAATGCTGAAATGGTAGAAGTCTTTGATGAGCTGTTATGTCACTATCACATCTGTTGTTATTTTGAAAGCTCAGGCTCCTGCTATCTTACTAAATGGATATCTTATCTCTTCCTCAAACATGATGATGAAGAGAAACAAATTAGTGAGAAGAAAGCTGTTGATCCGCTTACCTTTCAGCGTTTCAAAGAGGAAGAGATAAATGAGTTGATGGCAAGGTTTCGCCAAGAAGATATAATAGTTAAAAATGATGAAGATTATCCTCCACTCAAGATAGGAGATAAAATAGAAAGTTTCATGAGGATGGGATACAGACGTATGTCTAAGAAAGCCCATCTGGCAGGCTTTCTTGCTTTTTGGCTACGAAGGTATGTAGTCCCTGGAGCAAGTGCAGTCGATCGCTTCCATAGAGGTGTTCTTTTTGCTGCAGTCCGCCTAGTGTTCGGTTATCGGATGGATATTTTATCGGCGATGACAAGCCGACTTAATCATAGTCTGCGTTGCTTTGTGGACGGCATGCTAAATAATAAGAAAGATGGCTTTCCACGTACTGAAGTCGCCCATACTTATTTATTTGGGTGGCTTCTACTCCACTGTCCAGTTTTGATGAGCCCTGGCGAAAGAGCTATTGGAGGAAACTTTTTAAGAAAGTATGAAGGGTGTAGATGGAATCACACCTCCTTGATAGATTGCCGGCGAGTATTGAACCGCGGCGATAACTGGGATTTTTATTGTGTTGACCCACCAGCTGGCTACGAATTATTGCCAGCTAATATACTAGATTCAGTGAATACTCTACCAACAGATCCAGCTATATTCAATTGGTTGAAGTCGATTCGACCTTCACACCTCGTACATCGATTTGAAGATGAATGTATTCTTGAACCATATTTGCCTAGCCGTTTTGCACGCCAATTCGGCTATGATCAATTCCATGTAGGGAATGCCACAACATGCCTACAAGGGAAAGGATATTTGATTGATGGCGCCAGGGCTTGGTGCTATTATAATGCTAAAAATACGAGGGCCGTTTTCTCAATGCCTGAGAATACAAATCATGGACCGCGAATGTTATTCACCTATTCAAGGTTTTACACTTCGGCCAATACCTTTGTGGAGACTTTTGATTTAGCACATAGCTTCGCTTCTGACAAACGAGCCAAGAAAGGAAAGTCGAGCATTCTTTATAAAGATCCAAATGACGAAGAACCTGCTGACGAACCTTTTGAAATCTCCAGAGATATGAACTTCTTTGAGGAGTTTATTGAACCCTTAAACATTTCTCTCCGAGTAACAAAATCTCCTATGAAGGATAAGAAGAAAAGAAAAAATGATAATCCTGTTGCTTCTCCAGATCCAAAGAAAAAGAAGACCACCGCAGAATCTCCAGAAGGAGTTACCACTAGGTCACAATGGAGACAACGAGCAGAAGAATCTGTAAGGAGTGAAGAGACAACTCCTACATCTTTACAGAAACAACTGGACATTTCTACTGACCAAGAAAGTCCGGATGTGCCTCTTCAAAGAAGGCCGTGTTTGAAGAAAGTAGTTAGTAGAAAATTAAGATTATTGAGTCCGTCTCGTGCTGCATCCATCCTGGCTAGTGCTGTTGCTGGGCATATGATGTCTTCCCCTACTCCCATCTCTGGATCAGAACCATTAACTACAGAAGAACCAACACATTCTGGCAAAGAGGCTATGGAAGTAAACGCATCTTCTGTGATTGGTCAGCCTTCAACTTTGGTGATTCTTCCTGAAGCGCTTCCAGAAACAGTATCTAATACTATTCCGGTCGATACGTTAGATCATCTTCAAACTCATGCCGATGATCCAATATATTCAGATGGCAAAATGATTGATGCATTACAAGCATGCGCTGAATATCTTGAGGAGACTGTTACTGATCCGGAAGCTGAAAATACAAATGAGCCATCTGACGCTCATAAATTGAATGAAGAGAATGTTGAGAGCATTGACAATGAACCATTGGAGGAAGCACATGTCAATATTAGGAAGACTCCTACCAGAGAAGACCAGCCTTCACTTAGTACTTCCGATGCGGGAAGTAATCGTGCAGAGGAAGTCTCAAAAGAAATGCCAGCTCATCTTCCTCGGGAAGTAATAGTATTAACGGATACACCACACATGCCCGATTCAGGTTAGATTTCTTGAATCCTATCAGGCGGTTATTAATGATGATACTTGTTTTTATAGTATATTGATTCCTTTTCTTTAATAGCTGAAGGTAATGTATACCTATCAGGCGGTTCAGAGGCGGGTAGTAGTCAAGCAATGGTGACATATACTATTCCTGCGATAGGCACCCCTGCTCGAACAATGGATACTGGTAAATTGCTAGTTTATTATTCTGAACTTCATAACTTTCTTAGAAAATTAACGCAATACGTTAACTTTCAGGAGAACAAATGAGGAGTGTAACTAGCTCGAAAATGGCTCTATTGGAGACTCCTGCCAGAGAAGAGAGTTCTACAGAAATGCCTATACCTGGGCCATCACAAGTCCAGATTGAATTGCCTCAATTAGGTAAAGCTTTAACTTTGTCGACTTTGTAAAATAAAACTTGCTAACGAGAATATGTCGCAGAAGAACCAGTCAAAGCTGCTACAAGCTCTACCACGGCACCTTCAATAAAGATAACCCAGATACCAAAAGAAAGATCTTCTGAAATTATTGCTTTGACGACGCCATCTGTCGCAACTGAAGTTACTCCAACCGAGATAGCAGAAACTCCCATCACTTCTGAGGCAAATAGAATCGTTATAAGATCTTATACAAACGCATTCTATCTAACACTCAAGCCAATGGTGGAGAGCGAGAACATTTCTTTCTCCAAAGTCAGGAAATCCGTAAAATATTTGATCAACGGGATTCGTGACCACAGAGATGAAACTCAGGCTGTTTATCTGGAACACATCCTCAATGAGCTTGAAGAGGTGAAGACTGCAATGATGAATCTATCATCTGAGAATATATATTCACTGATTGAAAAAGAATGTCAAGCTCTGGCCCAGGAAGCTGAACAGAAGGGAAAAGATCTTGAAGCATTTTTGGCAGCCTTTGCTCAGTTTGCTACTGATATGGAAACTCAGATTGAAGAAACATCTTCTAAGCTGGAAACCAATGAAGCTGAAATAGCAGAAGCTGACGAAGAAATTGCCAAGCTTCAAGAACGTCTGACTTTGGCGAAGCAGAAAAGGGAAGAGAAGGTTCTCTTAATCAAAGAAACTGCAAATCACCTCGTTGTGCTGAAGCGTCAAAAGGAGCTTAATACCAAGACTCATCATGAAGAGCTGAATGCTCGTTTTGCTAATCTAAAACCCTTTGACTTCGAGTCAACAAGGAATCAAATTAGACAAAGGATTCTGAACTCTCAAAATGAAACGATAGCTGCTTTGAAAAGACGTGTTGCAGAGCTCAGTACCCGGCCTGTTGAATAATTTATTTTGTAATGTCTTTTTGTCTTTGATCAACTGTAATGGACTTTATTTTGAATGGAATGATATTTCAGATAATTCTATTTACTTGTTACATACCCTATTATAGGAGATAAGCAATAGAACGAGAAAACATATTCAGCGGTACAGGACGTGATATATTTTCTTGATATAGAAAATAACTATATTCTTTATATCTTGCTCAGAGGTAATGTGGACATGGCAAAATATAAATATCGAATATTTGTTATTTCAATAGACAACTTAGTCAGAGGCAATAGGGACGTAACAAGTTGCAATAGAAAATATGTGAATTCTTTTTTAATGGCGATGATGATATGATGAACGATTGAAAATGAACCGTCAGAATGAATGATTCATCAAAAATGTCTGCTGGGGATTTTAATGAATGAACCTTTAGATTCATCGAAAGGGGTGAACAGTCACCTCGATTCACGAAGAGTCAGTAGGTTAGTATAAATAGTACAGGACTCATGAAGAATTTTATCACTGCCTTCAACAGGAAAGATGTCTTCCAACAACATGTCTAAGGAGACTGAAATCGTGCCGAAAGACGAGAGCGTCACCGGGGAACCTTCTGCTGGGACGGAGAAGGGCGAAGGGTCGTCTGCACCCAGGCCTCTCGTCAACTCAGTCTTACTGGATCAAAAGGAGGTGGGCGAAGGCTCCTCTGCACCAAAGCCTTCACAGGATATCCTCGACTTTCTGGTAGAGCCGGGGAAAACGGCGGAAGAAGAGGCAAAGAGGATAGCTTTCCTCAAATTCTTGTTGAGTTCAGGCAAAGATGTCTTCGACTCCTTTGCTGATTTTGCTTGTGAGAAGGAGGGGCTTGACCCTCGTCCTAAGTTTGATAGGGATGATAGTGATCTCCCTTAATGTAATGTAATATCTTCTTTGAAAATAAAAAGAAATTTTATTTACATTGTCTGTCAAGAAATCTTTACACATTTATACATAGTATTTCTTAAGAAATTTGCCATTGATAGGCATCATAGCTATTCTGCCATCCATCTCTGCTAACTGGTAGGCACCATTGGAAAACACTTTGTTTACAACAAAAGGACCTTCCCACTTGGCATCGAACTTGCCCTTACTCATGTGAGTCATAGTCATAGGACGTCTGACTGTAAGGACTAAATCACCTTTCTGAAATGCTCGTACTTTAACTTTGCGATTAAAGGCTTTTGAGATACGGGCCTGGTATAACTCAATGTGCTGTTGAGCCAAAAGCCTTTTTTCATCAAGTGCCTCCAACTCTTGCAATCGAAGTAGATCGTTGTTCTCCGTTGTAAGTTCATTGGCAATGGCTATCCGCAGAGACGGGATTTGAATTTCCAGTGGCAGAACTGCTTCACAACCATATACCAAGGAGAAAGGTGTACAGCCGGTAGGATTGCAAACTGTAGTGCGATAAGCCCATAAACATTCGCCAAGCTTCTCACTCCAATTCCGTTTGTTAGTAGAGACAAACTTCTTGAGGAGTTTGATAATGGTTTTATTGAAAGCTTCAGCTAAACCGTTTGCTGCAGGGTTATAGGCTGTCGAAGCAACATTGTCGATGCGATGATCGTCACAGAACCGGGTGAACTTTTGACTAATGAACTGAGGTCCATTGTCATGAATGATTCGCTGCGGTACACCAAACCTGTATATCACATGGTGTTTGATGAAGTTGATGACACTGCTGGTTTTGACTTCAGCCAGAGGTATAGCCTCAGCCCACTTAGAGAAGTAGTCTGTGATGGCCAGGATAAACCGGTGCCCTTTAGAAGAAGAAGGGTTGATTGGGCCTATGATGTCCATGCCCCAAGCTTCAAAAGGCCAAGAAGCAGCCGTAGGATGTAAAAATTCTGATGGTTGATGAATGAAATCTCTATGAATCTGACATGCTCTGCATTTCTTTGCGTATTCAATAGCATCGGATACCATAGAAGGCCAGTAATAGCCCATACGACGAATACGATCTTGCAATTTAGGACCGGGTTGATGCGCTCCACAAACACCATCATGAGCTTCACGTAGTATTTGTTTTGCTTCATTACCAGCAAGACAACGTAATAGTAGACCATCATAAGTTCGTCGGTAGAGAGTTTTTGTTGTATGATTATAATAGAAACGGAGAGATCATCTTCGAATGCTGGTGGCCTCTTTGGGATCCTCAGGCAATATTCCATAGACTGCAAAATCAATGAAAGGAGTTCTCCAATCTTCATTGATGATATTGACCTCAGCAGAATTACTAAACTCAATATTGTGATTATTTTCAATACAAAATAACTCTCTGTTGGAAATAACAACCAATTGCTGTCTTTAGACAGGAATCGCCAAGACTGCTGCAAGGTTTGCTAGAGCATCTGCTTCGGTATTGTAAGCCCGACGAACGTATTCAATATAGAAAGCTTTGAAGGAAATAGCCATAGCAATGGCTGCTTCATGATACGGAATCAAATCTTGATGACGAACTTCATATATTCCTCTAACCTGGTTAACAACCAGTTTAGAGTCACCGTATACTTCAAGATATTGGATGTCTAATTGTTTAGCCAGTTGAAGGCCGATAAGCAAAGCATTATACTCTGCAACATTGTTGGAACAAGGTTCATCCAAAGAATAAGCCCGTTGAATAGTTAGTCCTTCTGGCGAAACGAGCACAATCCCTACTCCTGCTATAATAATCCCATTTGGTCCAATTCTGGAAGCTCCGTCAAAGAATAGACGCCATGTGGGAAATTCTTCCGAGATCAGATTTGTTTCAAGCGTCTCATCAGGAATCTCGTCGTAGAGTTTAGAAGTCTCAGAAACAGGATGAGCAGCTAAGAAGTCAGCAAGGGCTTGTCCTTTAACTGACTTTTGAGGGACGTAAATCATGTCGTATTGGGCAAGTAAGATAGCCCATGTAGCCAGCCTTGAATTGAGAGTACTGGGCTTCTTCATGAGTACCCGTAGAGGGTTAATTCGGGAAATGACATGGATTGTTTGACCAATTATATAATGTCTTGTCTTTTGTACAGCGAACATTAAGGCTAAACATTCTTTCTCAACCATGCTATATCGATGTTCGGCACCGATCATAGTACGACTGAGATAGTAGATATCCTGTTCATGTCCTTCTTTGTTCTTTTGGGCAAGTAAAGCACCCAATGAGTGATCCATTGCTCTGACATACATTAAGAAAGGTATGCCGGAGATTGGTGGCACCAAGACTGGTGGGCTCATAAGATATTGTTTTATGTCATCAAATGCTTGTTGACATTCTTCGGTCCAAACGAAAGATACACCTTTCTTCATGAGTTGTGTAAACGGTCTGCATCGTCCAGATAAATTTAAAATGAATCTCCTGATGTACGCAAGTCGACCTTGAAATCCTCGTAGCTCTTTTAGGTTGCGTGGAGGACGCATCTCGTGAATGGCTTTAATCTTCTCAGGATCTACGTGTATACCTTTAGAGGTAATAACGAAGCCGAGAAATTTACCACTAGAGACACCCAAGAATGACTTGGTGGGATTCATTTTGAGTTGATGTTGGCGCATGAGATTGAAGATAGTTCTCAGGTCTTGAATGTGATCTTCCTTCAGACGACTTTTGACAGCAATATCATCAACATAGCATTCAACAGTCTTTCTCAAATGATCTCGAAAGATAGTGCTCATGGCTCGTTGATAAGTTGCACCGGCGTTCTTGAGACCAAATGGCATCACAGTATAGCAATAAACTCCTCGAGGAGTACGAAAAGAAGTATGCTTTTCATCGTCAGGATTCATCTTGATTTGATTATATCCAGAGAATCCATCCATAAAAGATAACCTCTCGAACCCACAGGTATTGTCAATCATGACATCGGTGATTGGAAGGGGAAACTCATCCTTTGGACAAGCGTCGTTCAGATCCCGAAAATCAATGCAGACTCTGATTTTCCCAGTCTTCTTCAAAACTGGAACAACATTAGCAACCCAGTCTGGATGTTGCTCTTCACGAATAAAGCCACAAGCGATGAGCTTTCGAACTTCTTCATCAATTGCATCCATCATTTCAGGTTTGAAGCGCCGTTGTTGTTGTTTAACAGGTTTCGCATTAGGCAATATATTCAGCTTGTGCGTAGCAATTTTGGGATCTAAACCTGGCATGTCTTCGTAGCTCCAAGCAAAGACATCAATATATTCGCGAATGAGAAGAATCAACTCCTGTTTATCATCTTCGGGAAGATTCTTACTAATGAACATAGGACGGGATATACCGTTTTCTCCTACATCAATTTGGATTAGCTGATCTTCAGTAGGTGGTTCTCGTTTTTCAAACCGAAGCTTCCACTGATTGTCCATCTTTTGTACCCAAGGATCAGTTTCAGGGATTTCTTCGAAGTTATCATCAATAGCATCGTTGTTGATATCTGGAAATTCAACTGAGACCATGTTGGAGGATATGGCAATATGATGTACGTGACCAATGCTAGTGTCAGAATCCCATGAAACTGTATCAGAAGAAACAGTGCGTTCATCGTCATCGGATTCAATTATCTTAGGAGCTGTAGCCATAGCAGGAAATGTAAATACATAACCAAGGCCGAGCTTATTCCTCTTGCTAGTAACATGAATAGGAGTTCGTCTCCCTCTTCCATAGTTGAGTCCACTCTTGAAATCATATCCCATTTTACGGATGATCTCTTTAGACTGAGTACTGTAACGACGGAGTTGTAAATGTCCTGTGTCATCGTATTTACAGTCTTCAGTATAAGAAAACTTTTGTTCTGGTCCTCTAATAAAGATTATTGGACTTTCGTCAGCTTTTCGAGCAGGAACTATAAAGTATGAACTATCTGTTGATTCCAATGATACATCTGTCTGATAGGATTGTACAACTTCAATTGTGAGTGGCTTTAACCTATCTAACAGATTTAAATAACACTCAGCATGATATAACACATCAGTATACTGTAAAGGAGATGCATCTTTATTGATATTTACAACAGTGTTTACAGTAGGACCTTTAGCCTTAGCAGGCTTAGTCAAATTGATAACAAGAGGGGAAGAAGAAGAACGAGGAGGAAGAGAAGGCTTGTTACGACGAAGGTCGATAACAAGTGGCTCAGAAGAGGTGAGCTCCCTTTTTCCTTGGTCAGTCATAGAAATTGTCTTCTTGGCAGGAAGTCGAATGACCAGTGGTTCAGCATGTGAAGGCTTAGAGATGCGCCCTTTGACAGGAATCACAAGAGTATCCTGTGACTTTGGTTCTTGTTCCTTTTTGCTAGGAGGAAGATAGATGGTTAGTGGTTCAAAAGAAGAGGGTTGAGAGACGCGCCCTTTAACAGGAATTACAAGAGTGTCTTGAGATTCAGTTCCCTGCTCTTCTTCAATGTCTAAAGCCAAGAAAACTTTCATGAACTCATCTTTGTACATGCGAGCATCGTTGCAGTATGCTTCGACGCCCTTGAAAGGATAGAGATCAGCAACTTCTTTTTGGACTTCTCCTTTGTCATCAACATATTTGAAACATTGATGAAGAGTTGATGGCACAATATTATGCTCATGAAGGAACGGTCTTCCCAGAAGAGCATTGTAGGAACAACCATGGTTATCAATGATGTAAAAGGTTACCTTTGTACGAAGATTGCCTATTTGGAATTTTAGGCGAATCTTGCCCAGAGGTTCACTTCTTCCTTGATTGAACCCCAGAATAGTAGTGATTGTACCAGTAAGACTGCGTACAGGAATTTTCAAAGCATCCAACATTGTTTTAGGCATAATGCTGAGTGCAGAGCCTGGATCTATCAGGATACGATCGACCTTCATGGTATCAACATACCCTGTGAAATACAAAGGGCGATCATGTCGATTATCTTCCAGGAGCATGTCATCTTGCGTGAAGGTAATATTTGGAATTAATTCCAACACGCTATGACAATGGAGACAAGAGAGAGGCTCTTTCTCCGGTTTCTTCAGAATTTCAAGGCAATTTTCTGCCTGCAACAAAGCTTCACTTAACGTCTCTCGAGTTTCCTTAGAGAGGCGCAAGAGCTCGAATATTGACAATCTGGCAGGAGTATTGGCCAGTTGAGCCAGTATGTCAAAGTTATACGGCTTCTCGAGTCCGAGAGAAGTGGACTTTTTGAGAGCTTTATCGAAACGAACCGGTTGTTTCCCTTTATCAGTAACTGCTGGTTTAGCAGGAGGAGGAGTTGGGTTAGTTGAAGATGAAGAGGGTTGAATTTCAGGAGGCGTGTCAGGAGTGGAAGATGAGGTTGGAGCTTCCTGATTCTCTGAGTATTCCCGTAAATAGGGCTTACCAGACCTGGTACCCAATAAGATCTCTTCTTCATTTAATGGTTCAAGAGAAACCATATTACAACTTTTAAACTTGCTTTTGGAATTTTTCTTTTGTTTAGATGAAGAAGAGGCGGAGGATTCAAAATCTGAAACCAGATCTGGATGAATCCACATGATTTCCCCTTTAGAAGTAGATAAAGGGACTAGTCCTTCATTTCAAAAAGGTGGAAGGTTTACAAGCTCGAGAGTGGTTCGAGGAATGGGAACTACACCATCTTCTATCTGCATTGGTGGAAATTCGCCAAACTGAACAGAGACGACATTAGCCGTTACCGTCTTTTCATCCTGTTCGAGAGTCACTGCTCCGGATTTGATCATCTCTTGTATTTTTCCTTTAAGCACATAACATGCTCGAGTAGGATGTCCGATAAATCTGTGGTAAACACAATACTTAGGATGATCAGTCTTACCAACCTCTTCCGGCCTTTTAGGGTCGGGTAATTGCAGTTTGTTGCTTTTTGTAAGACATTCAAAGATACCCATGATGTCATCTTCATCGAAAGAGTATTCTTCTTTAGGACGTGGTGCTCTTTGAGGTTGTTGTGATGGAATAGGTGCAGATTGAGCAACATTGACAGCCAGTGCTTCTTTGCTTCTCAAGTCAATGGCCAAAGTTTCTTTAGGAAAAGATATATCTTTGCCTTTTCTATTATTATTCTGGCGATTGTTGTTAGAGTTTAAGCTATGATCGCCTTGGTCAGGATTCATGTGAACCCCCAATGTCTTGAATTTTTTAGCGCTGAGTTCTGCTGCCTTAGCATTGATAATGAAAGAAGGCCAGTCTTGGAATTGAGTTGCCCCTGTCCACATACTGATAATTGGCAAGAGATTATTCTTGCAAGTATCAATTGTAACAGCAGATGGGGTTCCCATTGGCATTTTGAGAGCTTCGCGACGGAATCTCTCAATAAATTGCTCAGCAGGCTCATTATTTCTTTGTTTAATTTTAATGAGGGCTGACATAGTCATGTCATTGACGCCTTCATAAAATCGTTCAAGGAACATCTGTTTGAAATCAGCAAAAGAAGTGATACATCCGTCTGGTAGACTTCGGTACCAGTCATAAGCAGCGCCAGTTAAGCAACTGACGAATACCCGAGTAAGAAGGGCATCATTAGGCTGAAGAGGATCAGTCATCAATTCAAAATAATTAATATACTGATTGGGAGATGAAGTACCATCGAACTGTATAATGGTAGGGAATTTGTATTTTGGCGGAAACTGCATTTTCTTCCATTCGGCGGGATAGGGTTGTTTAATGCCCAACCGTTGTAAGCCTTCCCTTTGTGTATAGGCTTCAAATTGATTCCGCAATTGTTCAACAGCATCATTAGCATTCCCTGAAGATTAAGGATTGCTAGATTGATTAGTAATAGCCGGAGGAGGAACCGCATGGTAAGCATCACCCCCAGCACCAGTTTGGCTAAGAGTAACCTGAACTGGTACTGTGGTGACTGGAGGAGGTGATACCCCCATACCAGGATTCTGAGGAGTGGAAGAAATCAATGGTTCAGGAGTTATGACTGGTGGAGTATGCTGAGCCATAATAACATTATGCATTTTAGCCATCATTTCGGCCATAGTCTTCAATTGTTCTTCTAGTGCAACAATCCTTTGATTCTGATTGTTAGAACCAGAAGCATCTTGTTCTTCAGTAACGTATGCTGTCACTTCTCATGCCATGACAGATGACACAGTTTGTTCAGAGCCATCACTGTCGACAGCAAAGTCCGAATTACCCCCATCATGAGAAGTAGACCGATCACTGTAAGGAAGATTCCTTTGACCGATTGTTTCTCGGCTTCGAGATCGAGTATGCTGGTAAACACCATCATCTGATTCTCTAAGTCGGTCAAAATAGTGCTGGCTAGGTCTCCGGATCTTTCCATGCTTGCATTTTCTACCCCCAGAGTCTCTGGAAGTCATGTTGACAGAGGCAAACATTACCTCTTCTTCATCATCACTCTTTTGATCAACATAAGGGAAATTCAGACGCTCGAAGACAGAACGTTTGGTTGTTTGGCAACAACATTTGATAACCACTTCGTGAGGATGATTGCAATGATGAACTTGTGATTGTTTGGGAGAACTGGGGGTGGTATTCCGTTTCTGCCTGAGATGATCCCGAAGATCAGAGACAACGGGATGAGAAGAAGTAGCAGGGATATACTCATAGATGACATTTGGAACATGATTCCGATTTCGTAAATGTTCGATTCCATGAGTATAAAGAGAGGTACTCATCTGATTGGCGTAGTTGTCAGGATTCCTTGCCTCAAAAGGTTGATACTGAGGCAAGTTGATCTTAGCATGCTTGCGTTTTACAGAGGTAGGTTTTGATTGGGGTTTTCTATTAAGATATGCCCGTAAATCATTTAAACCGCTTCTGGGAACCTCAGTTTGTGAAACTTGTAATTTGCCTTGTCTGGATCGAGAAATCCGCAAATTGGGCAATTCCTGAATATTTGCCTTGGGAGTAGGTAGAATACCTCTCTGATTAGTACGAGAACCCTAATTAAGGAGGATATTCGTACTAATAGGTGCAGAGGCACTATCAGTTGGATCCTCCTCGATAAGAATCGAAGAAGACTTGGAAAAGGCCAGAGGACCTTTCCCATTGTTTTGAGATGAAGGGATAGCTAAAGAGCATTTTCCTCTGTTATCTTTCAAGTTTTGAGCTTGGGAAGATTGGGAGAAGACCAAGGGGCCTTTTCCTTTTGATGGAATGGAAGAAGGAACAGCCAAAGTACTGTCCTCAGCAAACTGTGCCTGAGCAGTTTGGGGTTTCTGGATTCTGGAGTGATCCGGAGTAGACTGCGCCTGGGCAGACTGTGCCTGAGTAGACTGCACCTGTTTAGTCAGGGCAGCAGATGTATTGGATTGAGCCTTGGCAGCAGCAGAAGATTTGACTTGTGCCAATTTGGCACAAACTGTGCCAGAAGAAGGTTTGGTGGCAGACTGCGCCTGTTTCCCTAAGGAGAGAACAGACTGCGCCTGATTGTGAGGCAGAGATTGTGCTGTTTTGGCATGAACTGTGCCAAAAGATGGTTTAACAACAGACTGCGCCTGTTTCTCTAAGGAGAGAACAGACTGCGCCTGATTGTGAGGCAGCGATTGTGCTATTTTGGCATGAACTGTGCCAGAAGATGGTTTAACAGCAGACTGCGCCTGTTTCCCTAAGGAGAGAATAGACTGCGCCTGATTACCAGAGATAGACTCTGGTGTCTTAGAAACAGCAGGTTGTACCGAGGAAGTGGCAGCGTTCTTCATTAGAGAAGTAGCAGAGTTCTTGGAAGCCCACACTGAGCGAGTCTTGCTCTTGACGGAAGTCGTAGTGCGGCGAGGAGTGCTTTGTGCATTAATCATTGCTTCGTAGGCCATTTGGTCAACTTTTACGACCAAAGTCTTCTGCGTCGAGCCGATAGACGCCGTATCACATTGAGTTGTCACCTTTTCATCGGAGGAAAAGGTCGTCCCCAGCAGAGTTGCCATTTAAATTTTGTTTGCAAAAATAAAAGTATGATATTTATTTCACAAACTTTGTAAAGAATATTACAAGAATTCTGGGAAAGTACAACTATAGGAATCCGATCTGAAATGACGATCGCTTTATCCCTTGGACGATGTGAACTTTGAAGACTTGAATTTCTGAAGAACGCAGCAGCACTTGGACAAAAACTCTGATTTCTCTTGATTGTGTACCTCCCCTGCTGAATGGAAATGAAACTCTATTTATAGAGTTCTGAAATAACTGTTTTGGGCAGTTATTCTGGAGAGCGCCTGATTGAAGTGCGCCTGTTTTGAGCACGTATGACAAACTGCGCCTGTTTTCACTCCGTTATCACGAACGTGCACCAACTGCTTTAGACACGTGGCATTATTTGATTGAAATACGCTTGGTCGTGTACAGTTAGTGGGACACGTGTTGGACATGTAGAGTGGTAGTTAGACGTTGAATTAGTCAAAGTGCGCCTGTTTCAGGGACACGTGGTAAGCTCTGAATTAATGTTGTTTTGAACTGCGCCTTCTTCGTAGGCGCAATCTGCAAAGTGTGCTGAGTTTGGATAGAAGTAGGCGCAATCTGCGAAGTGTGCTTGATATAGTAAAAAGTAGGCGCAGTCTGTTGATAGCGCCTAGTTCTTTGATGTAGGCGCAATCTGTTTAGACAGCTGTCATATCTTCCTCGAGCGCCGTGCCATCATAGGAATGATAGCGCCTTCTCGATCTTCGTGTTTGTCGGGTAATGATGACTCCACGTCAGCTAAGCGCGATTTGTGAAATGCGCCTCTATGATGCAGAAATAGGCGCGTTCTGTGTTTGTTGATGAAGTAGGCGCCATTTGTTTGTAGGCGCATTCTGATTAATCTGTTGAACTTAAATTAGGCGCGGTTTGATTTTTTGGACCTACAAGTATGGTGGATGTGCTCCGTCCACAGTTTCTTGCTCCGAGCCAAAACTTTGTCCCGGAGCTCAAATGGACATCTTTGGTGTAGAGCTCGAGAAAAAGGTTCCTTCAGAGCCATGGTGGAGGAGAGGAGAAGGAAAATGCTTGATCAGAACTTGAGGTGGAAAAGTTGTGACGTTGATAGCATGAGAGAGGGAGAAGGTGGAAAAGATCTTCTCCTCCGACTCTACACTTGAGGTGGATATCATATTTTGGTTTCTGTATTTTGGCTCCAGCTCCATTTGCATTAATTTACGGTACGACATGGTGATCAGGACATAGTCCCTGCAGCCATTCAACTGGCGAGGCAGAAACTATGTAGCCGTAGATAAAGTTGACTGTCCTCCGACCCTCATCCTTCGGCAATGATGATACGAAAACCTATCACTATATCTTATATAGTAGTAGATGATGTCTTAGTATTACATTATGTGAGTTCATCTTGATTCTGTTACATTCTTCAGATACTAGATACGATAAGAACATATACTACACCATATGTACAGAACATAGATGATTCACACTAATGTATGCTAGAATGAATTTTGGGTTGTGTTCTGAGCCATTCGTTCCTATATTTTGTGTGATTGTTGTAGACTTGGTTATAGGGACTGAAACCTGTGTACAGCGAGAAATGGACATTCTGTGATTGTTTGGATCCTATTCTACAGTAAAAAATGGTTATCTTTTTAAACTGCAGGAAGAAATGGATATTCTGTATTTTATTTTTTTATTTTTTTGCAGATTTAGCGACGTTTACCGACGTCCTCCGACCTTCATCCCTCGACAATGATGATACGACAACCTATCACTATATCTTATATAGTAGTAGATGATGTCTTAGTATTACATTATGTGAGTTCATCTTGATTCTGTTACATTCTTCAGATACTAGATACGATAAGAATATATACTACACCATATGTACAGAACATAGATGATTCACACTAATGTATGCTAGAATGAATTTTGGGTTGTATTCTGCGCCATTCGTTGATAGCGACTCCGAAAGTATACGTCACAATACGTCACTGATAGCGACAAACATCGACATATTGAGACTACCTTTAGTCTAATAAAAACCAACGTCGTTGATTTGTCGGAAAACGTCGCTAGTTTTATTAGTTCAGCGACGTTTAGCATCGCAAAGATTATTACGTCGTTGAATATTAAACGAATACCGACGCTTTGCGACGTATTTGCGGACGTCGCTAATTTCTGATAAAAAGGGTTTCCTCGGTTCGACTTTTTATTTCTCCCTCTCCCCAAATTTTTTGTTCCCGCCCCTCTTCCTCGACCTCGACGACAGCCCGACCCCCTTCCCTCCGGCGCCGCTCATCCTCCTCCTCCACCGCGAGCCCCTTCTTCTCCCTCCGGCGAGCCCCTATCACTATATCTTATATAGTAGGAGATGATGTCTTAATATTACATTATGTGAGTTCATCTTGATTCTGTTACATTCTTCAGATACTAGATACGATAAGAACATATACTACACCATATGTACAGAACATAGATGATTCACACTAATGTATGCTAGAATAAATTTTGGGTTGTGTTCTGAGCCATTCTTTCCCATACTTGGCAATTAAGCCATTCGACTGGCGAGGCAGAAACTATGTATCCGTAGATAAAGTTGACTGTCCTCCGACCCTCATCCCTCGGCAATGATGATACGACAACCTATCACTATATCTTATATAGTAGTAGATAATGTCTTAGTATTACATTATGTGAGTTCATCTTGATTCTGTTACATTCTTCAGATACTAGATACGATAAGAACATATACTACACCATATGTACAGAACATAGATGATTCACACTAATGTATGCTAGAATGAATTTTGGGTTGTGTTCTGAGCCATTCGTTCCCATACTTGGCAATTAAGCATGTGAAATAGAACTGATTATGTTTAGTTTGTCTTACGAATCAGATTTGGATATTGCTAGAATGATTGTTGTAGACTTGGACATTGTGTGAATTTTGGGTTGTGTTCTGAGCCATTCTGACAACCATATTTTGTGTGATTGTTGTAGACTTGGTTATAGGGACTGAAACCTGTGTACAGTAAAAAATGGACATTCTGTGATTGTTTGGATCCTATTCTACAGTGAGAAATGGTTAGCTTTTTAAAATACAGGGAGAAATGGACATTCTGTATTTTATTTTATTTTTATTTTTTTTGCAGAATTAGCGACGTTTACCGACGTCCTCCGACGTAATAGTGCGTCGGTAGACGTCGGTAGATAATTAATATTATCCAGTCTACCGACGTTTAGCGACGTCATTATTTGTCGCAGGACGTCGATAAACGTCGGTAACTAACCCAAGAAATTCCCAGGATTTACCGACGTCTAGCGACTTTGTATATGTCACTAAATCACCGACGACTCGATGGTAATTCGTCGGTACATTTACCGACTTGTAGCGACACTAAATATTACGTCGCAAAGAGCGACGACACGACGGTGGACGTCGGCATTATACCGACGTATAAATACGTCGGCGAACGTCGGCAATTGCGACATTTGGCGACGTTTATATGATCAGCGACTTACATTTCCGTGACCAGCCCGAAACGTCGGTAATTTTGTCGCGAATTATTTTTAGCGACGAAAATTGTTGTTTTAGCGACGTCTTTAGGCGTCGCTAAAACGACTTATTCTGGTAGTGTCGGTCATCGCTTGGTAACTTCGTATTTGTTTGGGAAGCGATGGATATGATGATATCGTCTGGCCTCCACGAGGTTAAAGCATTATTTGAGATGAGTCTCAATATTACAAAACATGATCATAAGAAAGAACACATGTTGGATGCCTTAACTCACGAAGTGTCCCATAAATCGCTGGAATTACTAATGGAGGAGATTGAGAGGGCTAAATTCATTGGTTTTGATCATGATGTTTGTGGTTGTGCATATCGCCATTCTCTCGGCCTACCGTGTGCACATGAAATCAACTTGTGTCACACCCCAGATCCAGAATACTGGAGATCGGGGATAGACACAGCCAGCTACGTACATTGAAGTGAATCCCACCTCGCAATACGATCACGACAGTCTAGATACATGAGGGTTTACTACAAGCCATCAGTCTCTTATGGTCATGAACAAGCCTAGTGTCTCAATCTCAAGAAAGTAAGTAAATGTTACAAGATGTTAGATCATCAGACATACAAAGTAAGGCGTCCCAAACATTACATATTCAGATGATCATGAAGCTAGTCATACCAAATGTGACGACTAGCAAGAGTTTCAGTCATACATGATCAACCCTAGGATTTGTCAATCATGTCACAGCCCGTAGGCAGACAGTTGTTGACACAAAGTCACAGTCAACCAAATATTGACTACATTGACTAAATAATGTCTGTATTAATTCAAAATGACACACGACGTCTGCATTCCGTTCAAGACAGACGACAGCTCAGTCTCCGGTTCTCAGTGTGTTTTTGAGTCTGTATTTTATATTTTTATTGAGTCTAGACTTGTGTACTCTGAGTTATGCTGAGCTCTTGACACTTAGTCTACAGCCTACCCAAAATCCTAAGCTCCACTGAATCAAATACTGCCCAAAAATCCCCTTTGAACCACTCTGTGCTCTGGAGACAGAGTTTGGGCCGAACTCTGCCTCCACACAGAGTTCGGGCCGAACTCTGTCCCCTAGAAATCAGGAACCCTAATTTTAGGGTTAGCTGGTTGCTAGTTGTCCAACGGCCAAATATTTGAATTTTTCTACCCGAATTCTGGCCGAATTCTGCCTATAAAAATACTATAAATAGGGCATGAATTTTCTCATTCTATCCTATCCAATCTTCTCTTCTCTTTTCTCTTATAGCTAAAATAAGCCATACCCTTCCCATCTACTAGCCACAAGCCTCCTAAGTCTCGAGTGCTCAGCATCTCTCAGTTAGGATTCTTGTGCAAGAGTCGAAGAAGTCGCTTGGACAATTCCAAGCAAATTGCCACTGCGATTCTCTGTTAGAAGTTGACGTGCTCTTCTGAAGTAAAGACACGGTTGTAAACTACTATTTCACAAATAGTGGATTTGAATCCTGAGCTAGAGTTCTCAGGCCTGGACTAGTCCTCCACGAGGGAAACCAGGTTAAAATTGCTGTGTTTGCGTATGCTCTTTTAATCTCCTTTTATTTTCTGCACTTTACTCTGATTATTTTTTATTGGTGAAAGAGTTATTTTTAATTGGTCATTTTTCTATATATACTCTATTCACCCCCCTCTAGAGTTGCCAAACTGTTCTTCAATTGGTATCAGAGCTCTGTTCTCTTTTTAAGGACTAACATCCTAAGAGCTGATCCATGGCAACCACACAATCCTTGATTTCCAATCATGGTGAAGGTCAGTCCACTCATAGGCCTCCCCTATTTGATGGAACTAACTATACATATTGGAAAACAAGGATGAGCTTCTATCTTAAGTCTCTAGACTTTGACCTGTGGACTGTCGTCACTGACGGTTACAAAAAGCCCGTCAGGATAGTTGTCGATGGTGACCTCATTGAGAAACCATACGACAAATATTCTGTCGAGGAGAAGAAACAGGCAAGTCTAGATGCTAGGGCTATTAATGCTTTATTCTGTGCTATAGACAGGAATAAATTCAACAGGGTCTCCACATGCACCACTGCTCATGAAGTATGGAGACTTCTAGAAGTGACGCATGAGGGAACCACACAAGTTAAGGAATCTAAAATAAGCCGTCTCACTCAAGAATACGAAGCCTTCAAGATGAAGCCAAATGAGACGATCACTCAAATGTTTACAAGATTCCTCGACATCATCAATCCTCTATCCTCGCTTGGTAAGCAGTACTCAAACCACGAGAAGATTCGTAAGTTACTCAGAGGGTTGCCAAAGATTTGGAACCCTAAGGTGACGGCCATCATAGAAGGAAACGATCTCACATCAATGTCAATGGAGACCTTGATGGGTAAGCTCATGACTCACGAGCTTGACCTCAAGGACTTCGAAGAGCCTGCTCCGAAGACCAGGGAGATCGCACTCAAAGCTCATCGACGAAGGGCTGATCACGATGAGACCGAAGACGATAACTCGGATGATGAAGACCAAGCTCTCATGGTTCGCAACTTCAGAAAATTCCTTCGCTTCAATCGTAGGAAGAAGGATTCACAAGAAGATGATGAAGAAGAGCCAACCTGTTACGGTTGCAAGAAGACTGGACATGTCCAAAAAGACTGCCCATTCTTGAAGAAGAGCAACCGCTATGAGAAGCCATACAAAAAGAACTCATCAAAGAAATATGCCAACACAGGAATTTGGCATGAAAGTGAAGCGAGTGACTCCGAGGAAGAAAAAGGCTCTCCTTAAGATACAGCAAATGTGTGCCTAATGGCAACTTCCAACAAGGTATCTAATGAAACTCTAGATGACTTCTCTTTTGATGAACTTGGCGATGCTTTTACTGATTTACTCGATGATCACAAAAAGGTCATCGGTAAATACAAATATGCCAAGGACAAAATCAAAAGTCTTGAAGATGAAATACAAAGAATTTCCTTACTTCTTGATAATGTTAGAAACACGACACCCACTAATGACCCTGATGAAGTATCCAAGCTTAAATTAAGCTTACATGATGCTGAAGCACGTATTGAGCAACAAACTCAAGAAATTACTACACTCAACACGTTGCTTGCTGAAGAAAAGAGTAGACACAAGATTTCCATGACTAAGATATATGGCTTAAATATTAAGGTTGATGAACTGCAAGCTGTTTCTAAAAGATTAGAAACCAAATTGGGTAAACAGGTTGTTCAACCTCAAACCCAATCACATGGGCACAACACCACTCATGCTAGTCAACCACGTCATTCTCATGCAGCACATAACCATGCATTTATATACACAAACTTTCACAAACCACGTGTACGTAAGAATAATTCTCACTCAGTACACAATCTTCATGCACAAAGACATAATCAACATCACTCCACACATAGGAATCATCATGCCATGCCATATGGACAAGATCATCATGCAATACCATATAGACAAGATCATCATATGCCATATAGACAAAATCATCATGCCATGCCATATAGACAATATCAGCATGTCACACATCATAGACAATACCATCATGATATGCCTCATAGACACCATCACCATGCCACTCATTCTATGCATAATCATCATCACCATGCTAACTCTTCACATCATGACCATCCTCATCCTGTTGCTTATAGATATTATTCTCATGCTCCTAGTATAAATAAGAATGCTATCTGTACTTACTGTGGATTACATGGACACATCTCTCCACAGTGCAAATTTAGAAGACTTGTAGATAAAAAGATATATATTTGGTTTCCAAAGACTAACTTTTCAGGACCCTCAAGAACTCGGGTACCAAAGGTCACATCTACTCTTGATGTAGGTGGACCTTCCCTCTTCAACTGAAAGTAAGTGGATTCTCGATAGTGGATGCTCGCGACATATGACGGGAGACGCAAATCTTTTTGCATCACTATCGATGAAGAGAGAAGGATATGTATCCTTCGGTAACAATCTCAAAGGGCACATAATAGATAATGGTATCATTGGTCATCCTCCTTCTCCTGTAATAAAGGATGTCTGCCTAGTGACCGAGTTAAAGCATAACCTGCTCAGCATTAGTCATCTTGCTGATCATGGATATGATATTAACTTTGGACAAAATAGTTGCTACATCTATGATAGGTCAACAGGAGACATTGCTTTTGAAGGGAAAAGAGAGGACAACATATATATTTTCTATCTTTCTATAAATACTAACAATGCAGGTAGATGTCTATATGCCCACAAAGACGAACGACTACTTTGGCACCAGCGTCTTGGTCATGCCAACATGGATGCTATATCCAGGCTGTCTACCAAGAAGCTAGTGAGAGGATTGCCTGATATCACATTCAAAAAGGACACGGTATGTGCCGAATGTGAACTAAACAAGGCAACTAAATCCTTATTTCATTCCATCAACTCTGTAAGTACTACTAGACCCTTGCAACTACTTCATATGGATTTATTTGGTCCTAGTAGAATAGCTAGCCTTGGTGGCAAACTTTATGCATTTGTTATTGTTGATGATTTTTCGAGATTTACTTGGGTTTTCTTTCTCGCTAATAAGAGCGATGCTATTTCGGTTTTCAAAGTTTTTGTAAAGAAAGTTCAAAACGAAAAAGGCTACATGATTACTCGAATCCGAAGTGATCATGGAGGCGAATTCGTAAATTATGATTTTGAAAATTTTTGTAATACAAATGGTTTTGATCATGAATTTTCTTGTCCTAGAACTCCTCAACAAAATGGTGTTGTGGAGCGGAAGAATAGAACTCTCGGCGATATGGCCAGAGTCATGTTGAATAAATTTTTACTTCCGAAATACTTTTGGGCAGAAGCTGTCAGTACAGCATGCCACATTTTGAATAGGGTGCTGATTCGTCCCATTACGAAGAAAACACCCTATGAGCTTTGATTTGGGAGAACCCCCAATGTTTCTTATTTTAAAGTTTTTGGTTGTAGATGTTTTATCCTTAACACCAAAGATAACTTAGGCAAATTTGATGCCAAAGCTGACGATGGTATCTTTCTTGGTTATGCCGCCAAGAGTAAGGGATATAGAGTTTTTAATAAACGCTCACTTATTGTGGAATAGTCAACAAATGTGACTTTTGATGAAGATAACAGTACAGTAAGTACTCTTGATGATGACGTTGAGCCATCAACTTCTACTCCAATGAATACTTCAACCGAAACTGATTCTCTGGAGGGTTTGCCTAAGAAATTCTCTTTCAAACCTTCTCATCCAGAAAATTTAGTAATATGAGAAGTTTCACGTAGAGTAACTACTAGATCATCACTAAGAGACTCCGTTGCTAGCACTGCCTTCATTTCACAAGTAGAGCCTAAAAACATTTCTGAAGCCTTTAATGATGAATTTTGGATTTCTGCTATGCAAGAAGAACTCAACCAATTCGAGAGAAGCCAAGTATGGGAACTCGTTCCTAACCCGGTTAATCACTCGATAATTGGTACTAAATGGGTTTTTAGAAACAAAGTAAATGAAGATGGTTCAGTCACACGTAACAAAGCTCGTCTAGTAGCTCAAGGATACAACCAAGAGGAAGGTATCGACTACGATGAGACGTACGCTCCTGTTGCTAGACTAGAATCCATTCGGATGCTTTGTGCTTTTGCTAATTTTCAAAACTTTAAATTATTTCAAATGGATGTGAAAAGTACTTTCTTGAATAGTTTTATTAAGGAGAAAGTTTATGTAAAACAACCTCCTGGCTTTGAAAATCACAAATTTCCCGACCACGTGTTCAAGCTAAAGAAAGCGCTTTATGGCCTCAAACAAGCCCCCAGAGCTTGGTATGAAAGGCTAAGTAGCTTCTTACTTGAGAAAGGTTTTTCAAAAAGGATAATTGATACTACACTGTTTATAAAATCTTTTAAAGACACTATTCTGTTGATTCAAATCTATGTTGATGATATCATTTTTGGGTCTACTGATGAAACCCTCTGTCAAGAATTTGCCAAGTGTATGCAGACAGAATTTGAGATGAGCATGATGGGAGAGCTCAACTACTTTTTTGGCCTGCAAGTGAAACAAATGGCTAATGGAACTTTCATCTGTCAATCGAAGTATACCAAGGACATGCTGAAGAAGTTCGATCTTGACAATGTCAAACCAATCAGCACTCCAATGGCTACTTCAACCAAACTCGAACCAGATGAGAGCGGCAAACCTGTTGATCAACGTAAGTATCGAGGTATGATAGGCAGCTTACTTTATTTAACTGCTAGTCGTCCCGATATCATGTTCAGTGTTTGCCTATGTGCTAGATATCAAGCTAATCCTAAGGAATCACACATGACCGCGGTTAAGCGTATCTTTCGATACCTTAAGGGTACGGTTACAGTGGGCCTATGGTATCCCAAGTCCACATCATTTGACCTTATTCGTTACTCTGATGCTGACTTCGCTGGATGCAAGGTCGACCGTAAAAGTACGAGCGGCACGTGTCATTTATTAGGAAAGGCTTTAGTCTCCTGGTTTAGCAAGAAGCAAAACTCTGTCGCACTATCCATAACAGAAGCTGAATACATAGCAGCTGAGCGTTGTTGTGCACAAATTCTGTGGATGAAGCAAACCCTTGAAGACTATAAGTTATCTTTCATGCATATTCCTATATTCTGTGATAACACTAGTGCTATTAATTTGACTAAGAACCCTGTCTGTCACTCACGCACTAAACACAATGAGATCAGACACCACTTTTTGCGTGATCATCAGCAAAACGGCACGATTAACTTAGAATTTATTGACACTGATCATCAGCTAGCAGATTTCTTTACTAAGCCATTATCCGAAGAGCGCTTCAATTTCCTTTGTCGTGAACTCGAAATTTTGGATGAAGCAGTTATAAGTTGAGACTCACCTGCGTAAATATCGAGTATATTTTGATTCTTTTACGACGAATTTGGTATGGGTACAAGCCGAAAGGGTCCTTCTGACAACAAGGCGTAAAAGCCTAAGCGACACGGTACACTAGTCCTCAGGACTACCGCTAGCTGGGATTCGGCCCCTGCAGCTAACCCATGGCAAATTTGAAATATTGAATTATAATATATTTCCTTGTTTGTTATATGGGTTGTTTCGATTTAATATTGCCTAATTTATTTTTCTAAAGTTCATTCTGACTTTTGTGTACCTCTCTATGTACTTCATTGAATTCTTCAAACTTTTTATCCTCTCTATTTTTCTTCAACACTTAACCAATTTTTCATCTTTTCAGCCTGTTTTCTGTTCTGGACCACTAATCCAGAACTCGGGCCAAACTCTGCCCCTAACAGAGTTCGGGCCGAGTTCGGTCCCTATTGGTCCAGCGTCGGGATCAGCCTCTGCCGTTGGATCAGTTTAGATCATACGGTCAGAATTTCTTCCGACCAACGAAAACCCTCTCTTATATTTCGGGTTTTCATCTCTCTCCTTCACTATTACCTCCTTCCTCACCTCTCCAAACTCTTTCCTTCAAACCCTAACCCTAGTTTTTGATCTAGATTGCTCCATTGCTCCTCAAAATCAAGGAAAAGGGGTTTATCATCATTCTCTTCCACTGTTTATCATTTGAGGTATCATTCTTGTATTCTATACTTCAAATTATTTTTTTTATGGCTCCTCGCTTGTTCAATCGTGGAAAGAGGATTCGAACTGAGAGTGTTTCCTCTTTGGATTCTCCTCCGTCAATTGAACAAATCATTGAACAACTTCAACCCCCTCATCCGTTGTTCAACCCACCTCGTCCTCAAAATCCTTATACCTATGACAACCGATTATTTGTCTCACTAGATGCATCAAACAACTGGTTTAGTGACTTTCGGAATCGTCAGGTATTCGCAGGACATCCTATTAATTTTTCTATATTCTCTCAATATGATTCTTTATTTCATGACCTCTGTTTTGATGAACTAATCACTGCCACTTCGGCTATCTATCGTCATGCTGTCCAAATGTTCTACTGCAACATGACCTTTGATGACCTCCATATTTATTCACGAGTTGCAGGTATCAATATATCATTTGACGACTTTGACTTAGCAGAATTTTTTGATCTTCCAGAGCCCACTTCTTGGGAAAAGCTTGTTGACGCTCGATCGTTCCGTTTTCCCGACGGGCTTTCCCTTGAGAGCTTCAAGGACGATTTGTGTACTCCATACACACGTCCTCGCAAGCTCATGGCTAAATATCTCAATCCATATTTTTCTGACCTTCATTGGATAATCTCTAACACCATTCTACCCAAAACAGGTTCTCCTGATGACATCACTTATCTTGAAATATCTGCTCTTTATCATCTTCACTTTGGAATTTCTTTCAATCTTCTACGTTCCATGATGGACTGGATGATTCACTGTAGGAAGAAACCTCGAGCTCTGGTTTATCCTTTGTACCTTCCTATGATCTTTCGTGTATTTCACATACCACTTGACATCTGTCCGTTTTTGCCTGCTCCTGCCTTTCTGTCCAAGGCATGACGCCTTCAGGCAGTCGTCGCCTCTCCTGAGACTTCTGAGCAGTCTGCTGATGAGGAGCCTGACGCCCCTCCACTCGGTCAGGATGCACCACTTCCACCTGCCACTCTTGAGTCTATTCAGACTATGCTCCGGGATCGTTTTACTCTTGAGGACGATCGCTGGACACAGCTGGACTATCGTACTACTCTGCAGATGAGTGCCCTCGGAAATTCTATGCATGATATACTGTATTCCCTGTCTTGTCATCTGCACATTCCCATGGAGCGGGATCCTGAGCGCGCGGGCCATCGCATTGATGATCCATGGGTCATGCGTTACATGGATCCGGATGCTGCATTTCTGGACCCCCGTCGCTCCTTCCCTGGTCCTTCAGACCCTCCAGGACCTTCTCGTGCTCCGTGATGGAGATTGGCTCGATCTGCTGCTGCTACTGCTGATGATCTTAGTTGATGCTTTTTGATTTCAGTTATTTAGTTTATTATGGTTTTATGTCCTTGGTTTTATGTACTCAAAACTCTGGTTGTGTGTTTGACACTTGGTTTTGTGGATGAAATTTTATCATAGTTTTACTTTATGCTAGTGACTCATTTTATTTAGTCATACACTATTTCTTTCCTGCTTGGTGTGGTTGCATCACTCTTCATTGTCTATACTACAGTTTATATTGCTAACTGCCAAAAGGGGGAGAACTATGTATATTTTCGTATATCTGTTTCGTATATCTGTGCTTGTTTTTGCTTTTGGGAGATATTATTTATCAGGCCACAGGTTCTATGCATTATTTACGGGGGAGAGCTATTACTTCCAGCTCGGCACCGTTCACTGATCACGGGGGAGCTCTTCTTTCTAGCTCGGCATCGATTATGGGGGAGCTGTGTTACAATCAACTGTGTCCAGGTATGAATATTGAAATATACATATATTATTTTGTCAATTATCAATATGGAGGAGATTGTTGACACAAAGTCACAGTCAACCAAATATTGACTACATTGACTAAATAATGTCTGTATTAATTCAATACGACACACGACGTCTGCATTCCGTTCAAGACAGACGACAGCTCAGTCTCCGGTTCTCAGTGTGTTTTCGAGTCTGTATTTTATATTTTCATTGAGTCTAGACTTGTGTACTCTGAGTCATGCTGAGCTCTTGACACTTAGTCTACAGCCTACCCAAAATCCCAAGCTCCACTGAATCAAACACTGCCCAAAAATCTCCTTTGAACCACTCTGTGCTCTGGAGACAGAGTTCGGGCCGAACTCTGCCTCCACACAGAGTTCGGGCCGAACTCTGTCCCCTAGAAATCATGAACCCTAATTTTAGGGTTAGCTGGTTGCTAGTTGTCCAACGGCCAAATATTTGAATTTTCCTACCCGAATTCTGGCCGAATTCTGCCTATAAAAACACTATAAATAGGGCATGAATTTTCTCATTCTATCCTATCCAATCTTCTCTTCTCTTCTCTCTTATAGCTGAAATAAGCCATACCCTTCCCATCTACTAGCCACAAGCCTCCTAAGTCTCGAGTGCTCAGCATCTCTCAGTTAGGATTCTTGTGCAAGAGTCGAAGAAGTCGCTTGGACAATTCCAAGCAAATCGCCACTGCGATTCTTTGTTAGAAGTTCACGTGCTCTTCTGAAGTAAAGGCACGGTTGTAAACTACTATTTCACAAATAGTGGATTTGAATCCTGAGCTAGAGTTCTCAGGCCTGGACTAGTCCTCCACGAGGGAAACCAGGTTAAAATTGCTGTGTTTGCGTATGCTCTTTTAATCTCCTTTTATTTTCCGCACTTTACTCTGATTATTTTTTATTGGTGAAAGAGTTATTTTTAATTGGTCATTTTTCTATATATACTCTATTCACCCCCCTCTAGAGTTGCCAAACTGTTCTTCAACAGTAAGTGAAGTTACAAACGAGCTAACACTGGCTCGGCAGCTAAATGCCTAAAAAGAATATTTTTATAAGGAAGTGGAGGAGCAAAATAAGAATCCACTCGTGGCCAGGGTTGCGCCTAGTGGTCACCATCTAGCTGGAAGACAAGAAGATCCTCAAGAGCTACTCCAAAATCTGGCCGTACAAAACCAGCTGGGTCAGACCCCCAGAAAAAGCAAGGGCCACAAGGAAGGCTTCACATAAGAACTAAAACCAGCATATTAATAAAGGATAACGAAAGACATGAGTTAGAGAAAGCCGGGTAATAAACGATAAGATGACTAACGGACTATTCCAGTAACCAAGTTACAACCCGTAAACCAAAAAAGGATCAGGGTTGTAACCCTTTGTCACGACCCGCACCCACATTTCGGATATGAGACGTGTCCAAGTCCAGCCTACGCCGCAGTGTCGGCGGTAGAACGCTGTCTAGTACATGAACAAGTCACAGAGGTAATCTAGATCTCATCCACAAAGTATGATACAAGTCACTAACACAAATGAAAATAAATAATGAATGATAATATAAATGAGTTTCCAGTTTATCAAGAACTTCCAATTACGTCCGGTGGACACAAATCCACTACCAATAGATGATAATAAAATAGAAACATGGAAAGGAAATAACTGAATCCAAACTGCTAATCATCCAAGTACCCTCGTCTGCAGTGATACCGTGGTCCAATGCTAGCTCCAACCTGCTCGCGTGCACCTGGCTCAATACTCGGCTAACCTGAAGAGATCATCAGGTCCTCAGAGGACTAGCAATATACATAATATACAAGCCTTTCTAACAGTTTAACATGCATGAAAGAAATCCAAGATATAAGCAGGAAAAACTAGACAAGCACGAGACATGAATGTAGGAACAGCTACGTATAAATGAACTGCTGAAAATAAGTAAACGAGAAAATCAATACAATACCAACCCTCGCCCCAGATGTGGACTCGTAGGTCAGTTTAAAGACAAGTCACCCTCGCCCCGTGTGTGGACTCGCAGGTGCAAAGGACAACCCTCGCCCCGTGTGTGGACTCGCAGGTTGGAAACAAACAAAATGAGAAAAATAGCAGTTCAATCTATAACGTGATCGTCCTACGATACAACTCAAACCAGTACAAGTGAAAAGCATGTCCAATAAAGCTACAAGGCTAACTGTTAGCAATGGTAAAGCACATGTCAGTAGTCAACTGAATACTGAAATAGAGAAACATGTAAATAAAACTGTAATGAAAGGCAAGGTATACTTGCCTGTGGTCCTGCACTGCTGTATGAATCGAGCACTGAGTCAGAGTCCAAGTAACCTGTTTTTAGAGTTTATAGTGTCAATATGGTAATAAAAGAAATTAGCAATCTATCTACCCTTAGACTTCTAGCCCCTTTATATTCTCCAATATCAACATGGTTCTCTTATCTATGTCCCCAACTAACTTTCTAATACTTGACATTCAACGTATCCCATGAGTTTTACTCTATTTGCATCAGATACATGGATGTATCTCATCAACTACAATATCTCCTATTGGGATATCCTGTGAGTTTACCCCTGATACCCTGGCTCTACTAGGATTCTAACTCTTGTCCGGCAGCTATAGGTTCCTAAGCATGACTGCTCATGCCTGTCCAAGTATAGCCTGGGACTTCCTGTATTAGGCTGATTTACACTTACACAGAAATCCTAATGAGCAAATTGAAACTGCTGACCCTTACTAAGGTTGTGCTAACCTCAATAGGTAAGTCCTCCCTGCATATGCATTGGGTGCCTAGGCTACTAGGTTATATCTAGGCTAAGACTAAATGAATAGGAAGAGGAATGGACTTTACCATTAGTGTAGGGTAGAACTCTAAAGGGTTAGACTGATATCTATTTTAACAAGGGACTGACATTAGAGTATAGTACTGAACCACTATACAAAGGAATGTACGACAGGGAATTTACATTGGGGTTTAGGACTGGACTGTATATTAAGTTACCACTGTACAATGAGGTAGGCTAGTCCTACATACACAATAAGAACTAAAATTAATGGACTGTAATCTAAATATGTATGGCTCAAGCCATGCATCCAAGTTGAATAAAGAACACTTAAATACAATACAGGGAAATAAGCAAGTTGGATGCAGGGCAACAGTGAAGGTTAATACACCATGTATCAAACCCCCAAACCCATATACCTATGTTGTTGCCTGAATTAGCACAAGGGTAACTAGATATAGGTCAGTGTCATGTGTCCTCTCTGATACTACTTGCATCCCTTTCTATTTGTCAATTTGTCTCATGCATATACAACCTAAATCCTCTCTACAAGTACACTCTGGTACAAGGAGTCCTAAGGGCTGCTAAGTTTTGTGGCATCAAAACCTTATAGTCTATGGTACCTATCCTAATATCAACCTACAGTCATATTGGTGCCAAGGCTTCCACAAAACTGAAATGGCATTTAAATTACGTATTTGATTGATGGTGGCTCAAAGGAGTTTCAGAAATGGGAAGGGGGTATCCTAAGTTCACTCAAACATACATGGGTTATCTAGTACCCATTTCATAAACCAATAAAGCAATCATGAATTCCTAAACAAGGAGACAACTATGACAAGTACAAAATATAGGAGGAGGGTGTGGGCAACTCACAGCCTCACAGACTGACCTTGATCACCAATCTGACATCATTTCTCAAGCTCATAGACCTATATTTGAACTTCTGCAGTCTATATGTACATCCACTTTAAAGAGAGAGCTATAGGACTAAACAGTAGCACAAGGTACTTGCAGTTCTTGCCATACTTCTGAAAATGGCAGAACATCACTTAATGGGGACTGAACTAATTATGAACTGATATCACATAGGTAAAGGATTTGAAAATTAAATGAATAGACTGGACCTATAAATATGGACTGAAAATACAGGACAATAGGAGTTTATCACTTGGCTCTGCTTATAAAGTAAAAGAATAAAGAGAAGAAGAGCAGCTGAAAAGGAACAAGCCCAACTTGTAGCATATTTATAGCATAGCACATTCATAAGTCTAGTGGATAAACTTCAAAATGCTACCATAGAACAAAGTTTTTGAAACACAAAACAAAAGTCCAGAAAACATAAACTGTCTCATTCTAATATCTAGACAATGTCAAACCCTGAATACCTGAAATAAAATACTACGAATTTGGTTAGCACAAGTGGATCCTGCTGATACATCAACTAGTCACCCCCTTCTATTACTAGTCTGCTATGGCTTATGTTCCCAGTCATCTCCCTTAATCTAGGAACCCCATTATATTACCTCTGTTACAAACCAAGCCCGATACATAGCTGATTCTATCTACATATATAGGGAGGTTTGCACCATGGAACTAATGAACTGTACTCTATATGCAGGATAAGGTGAAGAAGGGTAATTGATAATGGGCTCGGGACTGAGCTAATTCATGGAAATTGAACATTACTTGGTCTGTAGCTCTCTTCGAAGAAATATGTCCTAATTCTACAATATGGGTTGAATGTCAATACCTATGGTGAAGGACAGCAGATGGATAATACATCAAGACACAGGGTCACTTCAAAAGCAGGACATTTGTGTAGGGCATGCCACGAGTTATACTTGTAATGTGAGACATTCCCTCACACAGGGAATAAATCTCCTGCTATAATCTCTGTGGTCGAGCCCCCCCATCTACATTGGTACCACCAACCCCATAGGTTCTAGTAGGCATTAATTCGAATACTTCACCATTCACATACTATTTCCTTATAAATGACAGAATATCACATTTAGAAGAAGAGAGGTTTACCTGCTCGAGGTCGGGGAGGAACTCGATTGCTCCTCAGCCTAATCTCTGCTTCTCTCGTGCTCTAAGGAGACTAGGGTTCTTCTATCCACATATATGGGTACATATATACTAGGTTTTAGGTTTGCATTAATCTTGTGAAGATCGGGAGGAATCTCGATTTGAATTGGTTTTAAAAGAGAAGGGATAAGGATCTGTATGCTCGACCATAGCAGGAAAACCAAAAGGGAAATTTGAATTGGGTGTTTTGCATTAAGGCCCTTTAAGTAATCAGTCTTGCAAAAGGCCACACTTCCCTTTCTTATCTAACTATCTAGGGTTTATCTAATGAGAGGTTTTAAACCAATGAAATGCAAAAATCCCCCTTGCTGCCTTTATATTTACTAAGAAAAAATATTAGATGTATATATTACATATATACATTTATTATTCAAATATCTATTCATTACTTTAACAATTCAGCTAAATAAAATAATAAAAAATAAACATGAAAACTGGGCTAAGGGCTCACAAACCTACCCACCTTAAAATAATTTCGTCCTCGAAATTTCAAATAAAGCTGTGATATAAATGAATATTCAAACTTGCTGCTACCAAAATATTCCCAAGTTCTTACAAAATCTAGTATAAGACTCTCAATGGTACTAATACTATGATCTACTATGCACTTCCGTTAACTCCTCCTTGTGCTGCTGGCAGTGGTGGGGCAGTCACGTTTCTCTTCGAACAAAATCGAGATACGTGTCAGTTGGAACCACAAGTCCAACACAACCCTAACCATTTGCGGCACTGATCTTGGATGTGGCCCCTCTTCATGCAATACTGGCAGGTAGGAACGTCTTGTACTTGATATGGGGCTGCTTGTGGCTGTTGTTGATACTGTTGTGCTACGGTCTTCTCTGGAATATTGGGTCGCTTTGCCGCTCTCGGTTGGCTGCTGCTTCCTCCATGTGCATCTCCGTCTCTCTTTCGTTTACGCTTCAATTCTGTTTCTACCGCTTGTGCGATCTTCAAGATCTTCTCGTAAGTTGTGGCCTGGCTGGTGGCGATGGCGATGCAGATTTTGTATGAAAGTCCTTTCCTGAACTTCTTGTCTTTGGCTGCAGGGGTCAAGGCATCTGCGAAGCGGCTGAGGCGGAATGACTCTGCGGTGTATTCGTCGACAGAGAGGTTGCCCTGTTCCAGGCTCTCGAACTCGTTCTCCAACTCTTCACGGGCTGCTTCAGGATAGAACTTTGTCTTGAACAGCTCCTTGAACTCCTCCCAAGTCATGTCTGGCGCGGTGAACCGAGGCTCGTCTTTATTCCACGTGTGGGTGATGTCGTAAAGCTGTATGCTGGCATTCTCGACCTTCAGGTCATCAGGAACTCGAGCCCTCCGAAGGTTGCGGTCTATGTTCTCTAACCACTCATCTGTATTGAGAATCCCTTATGATCCTTTGAATTCTCTGGGCCTAAGGTCCACAAAATTCTTGGAAGTTCCAGGGCGCGGTCGTGGAGCGTCTCTAGTCTGGATAGCCTTTCTCAAGGTATCGCGAAAGACGTCAGCCTGTCACGTCTGAGAAGTCATGAGCTGCTGGAAGATCCCGAGGAGGGTAACGTTATCCAGCGGAGGTGGCGGAGGCAGAACATCTGCTGGGTACATGGCAGGCGCTGGATACATCGCTAGTGCAGGGTACATGGTAGGTACTGGATGTGGAACATATGCTGGCTGGAAGGGTGCAGGATGACGGAAGGGTGCTGGTGGAGGAAAGTCGTCTCTGCGGAATCTCGAGTATTACGTTTAAGCCGGGTCGCCCTGATGAGTAATCTGACCCCCCTGCGTTGGCGGAGTCATGTACGAGAAGAATCCTCCTGTAGCCGGTGGGGTGTTCAGGAAAGCGTTGTTCCTGTCTTGAGAATCCATTTATTCTGCAATAAAAGGAAACATTAGATGGCACGAAGATTTCAAGCATGATGCAAGTCAAAGATTCAACTAGAAATCAAGGACGGAGGTCAATACTATTTTTAAGACACGTGGATGAGATCCTAAGTTTCTAATCTTATGTGCAGGCTCACGACAGTACAGTGATGTAACCGCAGTGATTAAAGTAGACCTGCATGGGCCACCATACCCTTCACCTGAACAAAACTTAGTCTCTAACCAATTATCTATAAGGTAAACATAAACAAGCATGTCCTGAGATAGCCATGTACTGGATCTAGGCAAGATTAGATAAGATAGGACTTCATCCATCATTCACGGTGAAGCAAAGAGTACGGCTTGATACTTTAACTAATTAGGGTTATCACAAGCTTAGTTACTAACAAGATGCATCAAGATGTTCCAACAGCCACAAGTCCTGCAGTCTTAATCCAGGTTATCCGGTCACAAGTTGAGAGAGTTGGATTAGGTGACTTAGAGGTGCAACACATGACAGTGTACTGTAATTGTGCCATACTCGACGGCAGGCTACAAGTCCAATTAAAAGCGCCCAGATAACGGGACTGCCTATAGCTGAAAAATCTCTTCATGAACTAGTTGATCACTCTAGTCATTATCCTAGTAAGATTCAGTATGAATCCCTGATCATGGAAATTAGGAATTCATATCCTAGACATGATGCAAGACGAGACATGTAGCTTATACAAGCACAAACACCCACGGTGTCAAGACAAGAGTTACTTAGCAAGGCCTATCGAGATTATCATGTTAGGTTACTTTATCAAGTCAAGAGTGCGTCACAACAGACCACCATCAAGAATTATCATGTCAAGTTACTTGTCAAGAGTGCACCACGATGGGTCACTATCAAGAATTATCATGTTACTTGATTCTTGTTAAGAGTGCGCCTTAACAGGCAACTATCGTGTTCTATTCTTACATTATCATGAACGAGAGAAACTTGCATAAAATAACTAATATTATATTCTTGAAGCCAAAGAAAAGATCTACAAATTTTATGTTTTGAGTTTTTTGAGATTTTTGCTACAAAATAGCCCAAACGGGCAAAAATAGTCATTTGGAGTGACCTGCGCATGTGCGCAGGCAAAATCGCCCACGGCGCACGTTGCGCGCAAGCACGGCGCACATTGTGCGACAGAAAACTGCGAGGGCGCACGGCCACGCAGGTTGCACATTGTACGTAGGCAAAATTGCCCACGACGCACGTTGCACGCAAGCGCGGTGCGCGGGCGCACGACAGAGAAGTGTGCGGGAGCGCGGCACGCAAGTTGCATATTGCGCGCGGGCAAAATCACCCACGACGTACGTTGCGTGCAAGCGCGGTGCATTGGCGCACGGCAGCGACGTGCGCGGGCACGCGGCGTGCAAGTTGCGCATTGCGTACGGGCAAAATCGCCTACGGTGCACGTTACGCGCAAGCGTGAGGTGCCGGCGCGCGGCAGAGTAGTGCGCGGGCGCGCGGGGCGCAAGTTACGCATTACGCACGAGCAAAATCGCACACAGTGTACGTTGCACGCAAGAGCGGCACGCGGGCGTGCGACAACGATGACTCTACGCGCGACACTGTTCATCGTCCCGACAGCACCAAAACGTGTGTGGAACCCATGAACTCAAAAATAGCATAACTTTCTCATACGAAGTCGAAATCAAGCAGTTCAAAAGCCAAAATTGGGTAGAATTAAATTTCCTACTACATGGAACCATTAGATTTTGAAAATAACCAAGTTTTAGAGATCAAAACCAAGAAAAACCTAAAAAGTTATAAACTTAGATCTACAAGAATCCATCCATCAAATCCAAAAATGTCAAGTTCTAAAGAGGCTTAGAATAATGTAAGAAAGGGAATACAACAATGAAACTTGAGATCCATCATGAAGCAAGTTGCACTTGCCTAGGCTTGTTAGGTGGGAGGAGTAAATGAAGAAGATGAAGAAGTAAATGCAAAATAATGGAGGAGAGAGAAGGAGTTGACTTATATAGCAACCCCTCTCATCTCAACCCAATATAAACCAAACCAAGCCAAGCCAAGTCATATTGAACCAAGTTGAACCAATCAAGTCAAGATTTAAACCAAGGCTAATCTAAGCAAGATAAGTAAAAATACGGGCCACCTGACAATTGTCAGAAATCCGTATACGTATCCTGAAAATACGTATAACGGGAAAAGGAAGTGACAACTCTACCCACCTTAAAAGAATTATGTCCTCGGAATTTAATCAAGAGGCTAGAGGTGTCGGGACAAGCTATATTAATCATAAGCAAGCTACTACTAGCAGTCAATCAAGCAATCAATTTTGCAAGCAAGGAAGTAAAAAAAGCATAAGGAAGACATTATACCTTATGAGTCAAACAGGTGTGGATGTCACAATCGGATATCATCTTCATGCTCCCACGTTGACTCACCCAAGGAGTGATGACCCCAAGTAACACGGACTAAACTAACAGTCTTGTTCTTGAGTATCTTCTCTCTTCGGTCCAATATGGATACGGGCCTTTCCTCATACGAAAGGTTTATACCAACAACCAATTTCGAATGATCAAGGATATGGCTCAGATCCGGAAAATATCGTCATAATTGGGATACATGGAAGACATCATGCACCTCACGTAACGACGACAAAAGAGCGAGACGATAGGATACATCACCTACTCGCTCGAGAATGTCAAACGGCCCTATATACCTAGGACTAAGCTTTTCCCGTACGCCAAATCGAATGATGCCATGGGTAGGCGAGATCCTAAGGAACACATTGTGAGCCCTTGACCCGAAATCCCCAGTTATTTTTATTATTAAATATTACTGGATTATTAATTATTGCATATTGGTAATTAAAAAGTATAGATGTAATATATATATATATATGTTAGTACTTATTTGTAATTAATAAGAGAGAGAGGGGGGTTTTCTCAAAAGAAGGGACCAGCACATAAAATTCATAGTCGAGAGGGGGTGATTGCATATTTTCCCATTCAAATTTCCAAACGATCAGATGGGATAAGAGTCGAACTCAGTTCAAATTCTTCAATTCGAATTTGATTTAAACTGCAGCCGATCTTCTCAATCTCTGAGAGATTCAGCTAGATCCCCAGACTCGAGTATATAATCAAGGAAGCCGACCCTGCCTCTCCCCTTCAAACCCTAGGAACCCAAAATACTTTCCGTCACAAGAACAACCAGGAGAATCCGGAGGAAGCACCAAACCTGTTTTCAAAGCTCCAGGTACACTATTGCCTTCACTTGAAATCCTTTCTATTGTATGTCAAGTGTTCGATTCAATAGTTAGGAGGAAATTCCTGGCGTTGTGTTCTAAGCTATTAGGTATAGGAAGCAGGGGATCCAATCATAGTCATGGGGTGTGGGTGTACCAAGTTACATATGGGGTATTGGCAATTAAGTGTGTGATCTTAGGATTTCTAACAGAGTATAACTACATGTACTATTATGGCCTTGACAGGACTGGATGGCTAAGGAACCCATGACCCTCAGTCATTAACTTAGAAGGGACTGTGCAACTAGGTGTACCAAGTAACAAACCATGGGAAACAGGTACGACTACTTAAATGCCTAACTAATGAGCATTGATAGGAACATGGATGGTTTTGGCCTTGATGAACACTTGGTGTATACTTGCCTGGCATCGAGATGTAGGCTTGGCTACATGTTCTTTCTGTAGCCTATGGGAGTATGTATCAGAGGCACATGTACAACTTACCTGTCAATTTGGACAGTACCCGGCCTGTAGGAGTGTTACATCACACCATAATACCTTGTGCTGGATTGTTAACAAGTTAACTCCACTAAGACCCTTAAGCCCTGTGAACCCAAGTTAACCAAGCCTCATGCTCTCCCTAACAGGTATGGTGGTCATTTGAAATCTGAGTACCATATTCAGTGGCCTGGGGATGGTATCTGGATGCATACAGAGGATAACAATCCTGTGCCAAGAGAGACTTAAGTAGACTATTTTAGTCAATCCTGCATCCGTACAGTCTTGGGTTGAATGTTGCCTTATTATCTAAGTCTGTAACCCAGACTTAGCCCTTACATTGGTCCAGAACCTCACAATAGCCATGCTCTAGGTGGCTAACCCATATACATGTTTAGATACCCATTGTAGTCCTGACCCTTAAGCCCAGGCAATTAAATTCAGTAGATACCACTGGTTGTGTCCAGTAGAGCCCTTAAGAAGTCCAATGTTGACCCTGATATCACTTCGAGTATCATGTCAAGATGGGCAAATATAGGAAGGATTGACAGAGTGTTGGTAAACCAGTGGGTGAGTCTTGGTTAACTGTGACTACAGGTGGGTATTGTATAAATACATATGTATACCCTGTTTTTCATGTTGCTCTATAATGTATCAATATAGGAAAACAAGTTAGTGTACTGAGTACTGTCATACCATAACTGCTATGGGTAACCTATATGAAGGCATAAACAGTAGACTATTTTAGTCAATTCTTGCACCTGTACGCCCTCCAGCCCTGTATAACCTGATGACGGTCAAGAAGTTTGGGAAGTAGATAGTTAGTAGTATCCTAATCCATATTAGTTGTAGCTTGTTGGTTTGAGTGTAATAATATGCATGATATTTCAGTAAATGCCCTCAATACACTGGTTGTATCTCAGGCCTCAATTGGCCTCTAAATGTGCTACACCTGGATGTATGTTAAGTATACAAAATGTGGCAGATTACACAGTAACTCGTTCAGCCTCTCATAGTTGGCCAGTTAACACATGGATAGGCCATGACCCCTAGACACAGGACATACACGAGCCTACCACCAAGAGTGATATAAACATATGAGACAAAACCATGCTTTGTTAGAATAGCCTACGTGTTAGGTTTGTCAACACCCAGGTAAAGGGAAAATCTCCTGGTTGGGGTTGAACCTTTCAACAATTCATTTCCTATATTAATGAGTATACAGGAATGGTACATCACCTAGATAACTTCCCTGCCATTCATGCAGTGCCTACATTCATTCAGTTTCTTAAATATATCCTACATTTTCAGACAATTACTAAGACTACAGGTGTATCCCCATTTGTTCAGTCACTATAGTTCAGGTGTCAGGCCTTGGTGTGCTGACCACCTCACATTTTTGCACTTGCCATTGGTGTGGATCAAACCCCTTGTCCACTTTGGTCTCATGGTTCAGCCAGTCCATCATACCTCTGTACCAGCCTAGGTTGGTTATTAGCGTGGATATGATGGCTGCCTACACCACAAATGTATCACCCTTGTGTAACACCCAGTTTTCTAAAATAAGGGTAATTTTAAAATTTTAATCATTTATTGATTTGACATTTAAATCATGATATAATTTTTGGTAATTTTTAAATCATTTTAAAACTATTTAAAATTATGACTTGTAATTTTGATATTTTGCTAGTGAAATCCTAGAGACTGTTTGACCTAGAGCCTAACCATGTGATTAAGATGTTTTAATGTCTTTTCTGGCCTAAGAATATTTTGCATTTGACCTCTTTGAATTATTTTGATATTTATTGCGTTGGTGATTGTTGATTTTGACCTTTGATAGGTGTGATTTTGTGATGGTTTTGTGTCCGTAGCAGACACGTATCAGTTTTTTTTACAAATGTTTGATGTGCCTCAAAGAGATTTTTTATTGCTAATTTTTTTTTGAAAAGTATTTGAATGAGATTGTTTTCTGCATGTGTTTCCCGTGATTGCTTTGTTTTAATTTCGAGGACGAAATTTTTTATGGTGGATAGATTTGTCACCCCCAGTTTTCAGAAATAGGGGTATTTTTGTTATTTTATATTTTGAATATTTTTGAAATTTATTTTATTATTTATGATATTATTTTGGGGTTGAAATTTATTTTATTATTTATGATATTGTCTTGGGGTTATTTGAGTCGGGTTCGAATTTTAACTCAATCCGACTTGAAACGGGGACCCGGGGGATAGTTTGACTCTAGTGGAACCCACACTAGTTAGGCATGGCCCACATGATATTAATTTTAGTCCACATGATATTAATTTTAGTTAGTAGTTAGACTAATTATTTATGGATAGGTTTAGTTTAATTAGATACTTAAAACTAGACTAAATTGACCTCAACCTTTAACCCATTCCTAATTTAAATCAAGTAGATTAGTGGAGGGCATTTTGGAAATTCAAATAGGGGGCACCTCACCCTTTTTGGGCCGCCACCTATGGGGGGGGGGATAAGGAGTGAGTCACTCCTTCATTCATTTGTTTTCATCCACTTTCTCTCTCTTGTTCTTCCCCAAATTAATTTAGAGATGAACCTCCATTGATTTTATCTCCAAATCAACCCTTTCTTCCACCAAATCTTCTTTATTTCTCCTCTACTCCATGGTTAGAGGGTTCTAGCCAAGTTTGGGAGGATTCGGAGCTCGTTCGTGTCCTTTTAGAATCTCTACGTGTCGGTGTAGTGTCGGAAGGATTTTCCTTTGAACCTGTCTCCCGGAAGGTATAGTCTCTCCTCTAATCTATCCCTACATGCATATAGAAATATTTTGAACCCATAGGAATGACCCCCATGGTTGTACCTCCATTTGTGTCCATTTCGTGTCCATTTGGGGGTCATAGGAGTGTCCTTTGTGTTGTGGTTGTGTCCATGTGGGAAAACTCCAAATTTGGACACACTATGTGTTGTTGTTATGTATGAATAAATTATTACATATTTAATCTCATATTTTTGTATTGGAGATGTGTTCTATAGTGTCTCATATATATATATATTAGTGTAGAGAGTGAGTTCTTGATATATTATGTTATATACTTGTGTTTCTTTTGTCTCAAACTACCTAAATTCGTCATAATATTTATCCACGGTTTTAGTAGCAATAGCAACTTAGAAATGTCATAACTTTTAGCTTAAAACTTCGATTTATCTTTCGTTTTTTTTAAAAGAACCGTATCGAAGTTAGCTTTCCAAATATATATTTTAATAAGCCAAATTCGTTCTGAAACTTTCTGTAAAATTATTTGAGTGTCAGCTGTACGAAAGACGAACGTGTTTCGGTGTTTTTGCGATTCCGGAAGCTTCCGGACACGAAAATGCGATCCGTTTAAAGTTTCGAAAAGCTAACACAAAGAACTATGACATACTTTAATCCTAGAATTTAATGAATGCTTAATTTGTACAGTATTGATTTTAAGTAGAAAGTTACTATACGACATATGCATTTTGTGTATCCTTGTATGTACAAATATGTATGTATGCATGTGTATATATATATGTGTGTGTTAAGAGAATGTAATATAATATAGAGTATGCATAAATGATATAATATATGAAAGTATATATTGTATTCGAATATGTATGTATAGGTACATGAATGAATGAATGAATGAATGAATGCAATGGAATGCTTGAATGAATGGATAAAATGCAAGCATGTGTGTAATGCAAAGTATTGAAACATGTATGCAAGTATCTATATGTAAGTAAGTAACGTAATCAAGTATGAATGTATGCTATATATGAATGCCAACATGATAGGAATGTATGATGCCATATTAGCACTTAGCACCATGTTCATATGTTAAAACCCCCTTCTACATGTTGACAGTAACCCCATTCATGAATACACATAAAACCTACTTACTGTTATGAGTAAACCCCTTAATGTATAAATAAACCCTTTTGTTATGATTAACACCCACACACACATGCTAAACCTATGCTTTACATGTTATTTCTTCTATTTGACACAATGAACCCTTGCTAAATGTTATTCTTCTAACATAATACCCTCACACTTGAACACAATGTACTGCTATGTACACATTGCCATATCCACATTCATGTATCACTCACTCCTTGTCTTTATGCACCTTGCTTGTAATAAAAATATATATGAATATATATATATATATATATATATATATATATATATATATATAATGTGTGTTTGATAACTTGTGTAGTTTTGTGATTTTGTGTGAGTGTTAGTCTAGGCTTGGTTAGGCCTAATGAGACTTGTTAGTCTAGGTTTAGACCTAGTACTGCCTAGTTAACCTAATTTGACTAGTACGGTTGACCAGAGTTGACCAAAAGTTGACTTTGACTTAGAATGACCTAGAATCATGTAGAATGCATAGTAGAGCTTTATTTTACCATTTTGGACTTGTTGTGACTTGTGCTGTTCTAAATAAGAGCCAGACACCTCTTCTCGGACCGTACATTTCCTTTGGACATTCAGATAGCAGGTGAGTACATTCTCTGATCATTTCTTATCTTATTTAGGATTATATTTCCTGCTTTATACTATCTTACTTGATGCTCACACGTTGGTAACACGGATTGGTACTATATGGATCCCTTCATGAGATGTTATCCCTCTCGGGAGCATCAGATACTTTTGTCTCGTGTGTTTCACTTATATTACGTATCTCATGCTTCTATTATCATGAATCTTCGGGAATCAGCTAGTGACTCATGTACTCTCATGATCATCGTGTTGGCCCATTGATCATGTGGTCAAACTAATTTTAATAATTGATCAAACTCTGTCTGGATATATGAAGCTAGTTAAGATGTATCGGACTCTTGGACATGATCAAGAACAACTATCTACACAGTTCAAGACCGAAGCAATGTTTGTCTGTTCGAGTCTGTATTTCTTTAAGCAATGTATTTTTCATTTTATTGAGTCTAGGAATACGTTATACACCGAGTCGTACTGGCAAACAGGCTATTCTAAAATATTTTCAAAATACTTTTAAAATGTCCTTTGTTTTGAAAAAACATTCATTTAAACAAAAACTTCAAAAAGGTTTTCAAAAAGGTTTTCAAAAATCCCCAAAAACTGATTTTAAAAACCTAACCTAACCCTGACAGAACTCGGCCAGTGTTCGGCCAGAGTTCGGTTAGTGGCCGTTTTGATTTTAGAATTCTCTGGAACTTGGTCCTCCTGCAGTTGCGGATTTGACCGAGATTTCCTCACCGAATTCTGCCCGAATTCTGCCAGAATTATGTCTTTGGAATTCCTATAAATAGAGAAAGATTTCGATCATTTCAACTCACTCATTCACTTTCAATCTTCTCTCTATGAAAAGCTTTCAGTGTTCCAAAAAGTTTTCTTGAGCTTTAAATTTCAGATCCCAAGCCAATTACAATCCTCTAGTCGATTTGCCAGTGCGGTGCGGTCTAGAAGTTTCTGAGAGATTGTAATCAGAAGGCTTGATTGAAGAATACCTCTTCACAATTAAAGTTGGACGAGTTCTTCGTATCAAAGCTCGCTTTGTAGAAGTTGCAAGGACTTCGTTAGAAAACTTACGGTTTTGCCAATAGTGGATTCAACTGGTAGCAAGAGTTCTACCGACTGGATTAGTCCACAACAGAGGGAAACCAGTATACATCGCTATCTTTGCGTTTGCTTTCTCATCTCTGCCTTTACATTATTTAGTTATGATTATTATTCTGTGATCTTGATGCTAACAAATTTTAATTAGCATATTTTCGCTGCCAACTCTATTCACCCCCCCTCTAGAGTATTGTGCTTTACGATTTCGTTCCTACAATTGGTATCAGAGCGGGTGTTACAGGTAAAGCAAGGTAACATTACAATTATTTATTCATTTAATTAATTGTTATATAGATCACATCACAACACATGGCAACTGTGAAATTCACAAGTGAAGGCCAGGCCACAAACAGACCTCCATTGTTTGATGGTACGAATTATACCTATTGAAAAACACGGATGAGTTTCTTCTTGAAATCTCTTGACTTTGATTTATGGTCTATTGTTATTGATGGCTATCAAAAGCCACCTCTTATAAATGTTGATGGAGTTCTAGTTGAAAAATCCCATAACATATATACAGAGGAGGAAAAGAAAAAGGCCAGTCTTGATGCACGTGCTATTAACGCTCTATTTTGTGCTTTAGACAGAACTGAATTTAACAGGGTGTCTATCTGCACAACGGCTAATGAAATGTGGAAGCTACTTGAAGTCACACAAGTCAAAGAATTAAAGGTCAGCAGACTTACTCAAGAGTATGAGGTGTTCAAGATGAAGCCCAACGAAACAGTTACTCAGATGTTCAAAAGATTCTTGGATATTGTAAATCCTTTGTCCTCCCTAGGCAAAGAGTACAGTAACCATGAAAAGATTCACAAACTCCTGCCAGCACTAACCAAGAACTGGATTCCAAAGGCTACTGCAATCATTGAAGGGAACGACCTCACAACTATGTCCCTCGAAGTACTCATGGGTAAGCTACTCACTCATGAACTGGAGCTACAAGATTTTGAAGAGCCTGCACCAAAGGAGAAGACGATCGCTTTCAAGGCTCAGTACAGAAAAGCTGCTGAAGGTGATTCAGACAGCAGTGAATCTGATGCTGAAGATCAAGCACTCCTAGCAAAAAAATTTAAAAGATTCATGAGATATGAGAAGAGAGCTAAAGAAAACAACAGCAGTAACAACTGGTATCAAGATGATGCTGTCTGCTATAGCTGCAAGAAGAAGGGACACATGAAGAAGGATTGTCCTACAAACTCATCATCAAGCAAAAAGAGCAACAGGTATGAAAAAGGGAACCTGAAGAGATCAACATCTCGGAGATATGCCAACACCAGCATATGGCATGAAAGTGAAGCCAGCGACTCAGAAGACGAACAATCAGAAGATGCTGCAAACGTATGCTTTATGGCATCCGATCAGGTACCTACTGAACCTGTAGTTGATACATATGATGACTTCACCTTTGAGCAACTAGGAGATGCCTTCGGTGAACTGATAAGTGATTACAGGAAACTGCGTAGCAAATATCAGACCTCTAAGAAGGTACTCAAAGAGTACAAAGGAGAAATAGGAAGACTTACCGACCTACTAGCTGAGGTTAGAAATAATGTTAGTGAGTCTGGTGAGCTTTCCTCTATCAAGCTCTTATTACACGAGACTACCAAGTCACCTGAAGAGAAAGACAAAGTTATTGACCAACTCAAAGAAGAACGTTCTAAAGAGAAGAAAAGTCTTCAAAGTGCACAAATCAGAATAGAAACACTCACTTCTGATTATACTAAGTTGTATGACACTTCCAAAAGATTGGAAATTAGGTTAGAAAAATAGCATGAGACCGCTGCTTCCTTCCCTAACACGTGTCACTTACCGAAAAATCAGAACATTCCCAAGCCAAACACTGTCAGACCTAACCCTATCAAACCTTTACCCCAAAAGGTTAAGCCCAAACAGGATTATAGATATGCTTTCTTCTATACTAGAAAACCCAAACCTACCAACCATGCACACCACTCAGCTTTCAACACTCAACATGCACAATGTCATTATTGTGGCCTTATTGGTCATATTTCACCTGCATGTAGAATCAAAAAGCTTGTTGATTTAAATATTTATGCTTGGATACCAAAGGCTAACATTTCAGGACCCTACAAGAAATGGGTACCAAAAGTTTCATCTGCAAATTATTTTGTAGGTGGAACACCCTTCACATGCTAAAAGCAAATAGATCTTCGACAACGGTTGTTCACGGCATATGACCGGTGACGCTACATTATTTGCAACACTGTCGAAGAAGAAGAAGGAAGGGTATGTTTCCTTCGATAATAACTTGAAAGGGTATATTATTGGTATCGGTAATGTTAGTAAGTCTCCCTATCCTATAATTAAGGATGTCTGTCTGGTTACCGAGTTGAAACATAATCTACTCAGCATAAGTCATTTAGCTGATCATGGTTGTGGCATCAACTTTAGCAAAGACAAATGTACTATAGTTGATTGCTCAACTGGTAGTACTATCTTTGAAGGTATCAGGGAAGACAACATATATGTTTTCTATTTGCTGGAAGAGTTGCTAGCCTCTACAATTGCTTCATATGGACTTATTTGGTCCTAGCAGAGTTGCTAGCCTCGGAGGTAAACTTTATGCTTTTGTAATTGTAGATGATTACTCTAGATACACCGCGTGGGTATACTTCTTGACACGCAAGAATGATGCATTATCCGAATTTGTCGTCTTTTGCAAGAAAGTACATAATGAAAAAGGTTACATGATCACTCGTATTAGAAGCGATCATGGTGGCAAATTCGAGAATACAGAGTTTGAGCAATTTTGTGAAACACACACTTTCATACACTTGTTCTCCTGCCCTAGGACTCCACAACAAAATAGAGTTGTGGAACGTAAGAACAGAACTCTATCCAAAATGGCCAGAGTAATGTTAAACCAGTTTAGTCTACCCAAATATTTCTGGGCTGACGCTGTCAATACAGCTTGTTTTGTTCTCAATAGAGTTCTAATTCGACCCAAATCGAAGAAGACTCCATTTGAGTTATGGTTTGATAGAATTCCATCAGTTTCATATTTTAGAATATTTGGTTGTAAATGCATTATTCTTAATACAAAAGACAATTTGGGAAAGTTTGACGAAAAGGCCGATGAAGGTATATTTTTAGGTTATGCGGCCAAGAGCAAAGGATACAGAATCTTCAACAAACGAACCATGATCATCGAAGAATCAATCAATGTCACTTTTGATGAACTGAATCAAATGACTATCGATGACAATGACGAAGATCCAACTGTACCAAGCTCAACAACAGCTGATTCTCAACCAAGCTCGGCACTAGCTGATCCTCCTAGAGAAGATCCAGGAACAAGCTACCTTCAGAGTCTGCCGAAAAGATTGAAATTTACGGCTGATCATCCAAAGGATTTGGTAATTGGTGACATTACCAAAGGTGAAAGTACTCGTACATCCAGTAGAGATATTGTTTCTAGTGTTGCATTTATTTCACAACTAGAACCCAAAACTATTGATGAAGCATGTAGTGGTAATTTTTGGATAGAAGCTATGCAGGAGGAATTAAACCAATTTGAACGAAATCAAGTTTGGGAACTTGTTCCCAAGCCTATTGATCATCCGGTCATTGGCACCCGTTGGGTATTCTGAAATAAACTAAATGAGAATGGTTTAGTGACTCGTAATAAGGATCGACTCGTAGCTCAAGGATACAATCAGGAAGAAGCTATCGACTACGATGAGACTTATGCCCCAGTTGCGAGATTAGTATCCATTCGCATGTTATGTGCATTTGCTTGTTTTCATAATTTTAAATTATTTCAAATGGATGTCAAGAGTGCATTTTTAAATAGTTTTATAAAAGAAGAAGTTTTTATAGCACAACCTCCAGGTTTTACTGATTTTAAAAACCCTGATCATGTTTTCAAATTGAAGAAAGCTTTATACGGTTTGAAACAAGCCCATCGTGCTTGGTATGATCATCTAAGCTCTTTTCTACTTGACAACGGTTTTTCAAAAGGCAAGGTTGACACTACACTTTTTATTAAGTCCTTTAATGGTAAGCTTCTTTTAATACAAGTCTATGTTGATGATATCATATTCACTACCAAAATTTATCGTTTTAGCGACGGCCACATTCGTCGTTAAACCGACGGTAATTACTATTAGCGACCGATAACCGACGGATTTTGGCCAAAAAATCCGTCGGCAATCAGCTCGTCGCTAATAACGTTCCGTCGTTAAGTTGTCGTCACATGACTGAATAGCGACGGATTGTCGACGTCACAATACGAAGCATTAGCGACGCATTTCCGACGGACTTTCGTCCATTTCAACTATTAAGTACTGAAATGTGTAGGCAATAGCGACGTAAAGTTCCGTCGGTAACCCGTCGTAACAGCGTATCAGATCGTATCATGAAGTCGCTAATCCGTCGGTAGCTAACGAAGGATTAGCGACGGTGTTCTGACGGACTATCCGTCGATCAGGTTCTAGAAATGCTTGGCATTTCCAGCACCATGGCGACGGAAGAGTAGTCGCTAATACGTCGCGACCGCGTCGCTATAGCGATGGGTTGCTGACTGATTATCCGTCGCCATGATTCTGAAAATGTCATGCATTTTCAGAACCATGTCGACGGATGTTCCGTCGCTACGCTGTCGCCATATAGGGCGACGAATTAGCGGCTGATTATCAGTTGCCCTGGAGACGGATTTCCGTCGCTATTCCGTCGAAGATTATACCACCAGAACCTTGCCGACGGATAATCCGTCGATCACCCGTCGCTACCTGGAAACAGTTTAAAAACTCCAGATAGCGACGGCTTATCCGTCGAAAACCCGTCCGCAACTGGGATTATCCGTCGCTAAACGGTCACTAGTCCGTCGCTAACTGAGTTTTTTGGGAAAAAAATTGCAGCACTTTCCCTGTTCACAAATATATGCATAAACCAAACCAATATATAATGCACACCAATTATCCAACAATCACACAGACCAAATATATAATGCACACCAATTATCCAAGAATCACAAAGACCAAATATGCACATACGAATTTAATGCACACCAATTATCCAAGAATCATAGACCAAACCAAATTAATATAAAATAAATATCAATTATCCTAAAGAGTAACATAATATCCGGTGCTATAAGCCGATTATAGCACAATTATTTCAAAGCTCTCACAAATAATCCAAATTTTCTTAATACAATATTTTAAGGAGGAGGTCGATTGTCCGTTCCCGTATTCGACCGACGAATATACTCCTCCACAAGGTACGGAGGCAAGGCGTCGTAGAAAGTGCTCGGAAGTCGGCGAAGCTGCTCTGCGGACATGAGATCCAGGAGTGCCGTCACAGCCGTAGGCGGTAGCACAGGGGCTTCAGGGTTGAAAGAAAGATGGCCCATGGAAGACGGACCGGCACCTGCAGTCGACGGACCAATAGAAGACGGACGAGCACCATCAGCAGACGTACCGGCAGCAGCAGACGGACCGGCAGCAGCAGACGCAGGCAGAAAGTGCGTGGCAAATTGCTTCCGCAAGGACGACACCGTCTCGTGCAGCTGCGTAAGCTGCGACCTAACATCATCGTCTGCCCTGGCCACGGGAGGAGACGGTGTCGGTGGAAATCTCTGCGTCGCCATATGCAATGGCCCTAGGGAGCCGACTCCGTACAGGAACCCTTTCTTAAAGCCGTCGACGGTATCTACGAACAAGTCGTTCCGAGCGGCCAAAGAAGAGGGCGTCCGAAAGGGCGTCATTTCACCGACATCCTCGGTGTCAGTTAACTGAGCCCGACTAAGGGCCTCACGATACGCAGCCTATCAAATGAATGTGTTTATATTATAAGATTTACCTAAATTGTAATCTAAATCCTATGTTTCACTAAGTTAAAGTGTGAATCCTAAGTTTACCTAAGTTATAGTCCGAATAATTTTAATTCTAACGTTAATCTCATAAACATAAGTACTTACATCAGTCTCCTTGGCTCTCTCGTCGACGAAGCTCCCGTCCTTTCGTCTTTTGTGCGTATGCTGGAACACGTCGTACATGGTGACCGATTCTGGCGCCCTTCCCTCCTTCACCGCCCGTTGGGCCTGCATACAAAATTTTCGTAGAAACTAATTAACTCCTTTAATTAATAATACCTAATTCGATAGTGAAATAAATTTACGGTTGCTCACCAGATCTGCAAGTATCGCTGCGTGAGACCTTGATCCTCCCGTATGAAGGCCCGCGGCAGATCGGTTCACCTTCGCCTTCTCCGATTTCTTCTTGTACGCAGGGTTATCCATCATGCCTAAGAGGTCCTCATAATACTCCTGCCGGATCCAATTCGGCATCGTATGCCCCATTTTTAGGTCATGAATCATATCCCGTATCTTCTTCGAGCATGCGCATCTGTAGGTCCTGCGGATCCCCTCCTCGCGATGGGGGGGCCACCAGTACGTTCTCTAACACAGAAAATCAATTATCACGTAATTTACAAAATGGTTGATTAAAGAATCACATAGACTTAACCAAAAAAATATAGATATATACCCTTAACTCGCCGAGCCAGACGTACTGCACGTTTGAGGGCACCGACGTAAAGTTGAGGTAGGGACCGTAGAAGTTAGCCCTGATAATTTCTCCAAGGGCCCTGCCAACATTAAACGGAAAGAACCTACAAAGAAGAAACGACTGGATTTTTAACTTGAATAAATGAAAGAAATTTAATAAATTAACTTAAATTTACTTACGAGGTCCCCGCGGGCCATAGCTCTCGTCGGAACTCGCCTCTCGGCCTCTCTGGTGCCGTCGGAGGATCCGCGGGTCCGCGTATGTACTCCCCAGTAACCGGATGGAACCGAGTATGGGGGTACTCCGGGGCCCACTGTGCAGTAGCTGGGGCATCCCCTGGTGGATCCGCTGCTGGTGGTTCCGATAGCGGATCGGATCCGCTAGCAGATCCGGACTGATGCCTCGATGAAGTGGTCGATCGAGGGCGGGATGCGTCTGTGCCCGGGGTACTCTCCGGGTCGGGCTCGCTCGATGGGGTCACATCCCGGGAACTTTGAATACGACCACGACTACCAGCACCAGTACGACCACGACCACGACCCGCACCACCACCACCACCACCACCACCACGACCAGCACCATGACCGCGGCCAGCCATCATGACCTGTAAATAGAACACATAAACATAATTAACAATATGAAAGTGTAAATGGATATAAAAAACTAAACTAAAATATACATACCACCAGTAGGGAGACGAGTGCCGCCGCGACGAAAAAGACTAGGAGTGCCATCTACAATAAGTAAATAATCGAATGAAAAAAACATGAATTCACGTAATTACTTTTATGAGGTCAAACTTAATTCACGTAATTGAAAGTGTTTTTACTATACAACAATATTTAACCTAATCATCGTCTTCGTTCTCATCCTCGGCCTCGTTTTCATCATCATCCTCCTCATCCTCATCCTCATCCTCATCCTCATCCTTATCTTCATCGTCAATTTCATCTGTATCCTCATCCCCATCAAATTCTTCTTCTTCTTCTTCTTCTTCTTCTTCTTCTTCTCCTGCCTCAAAATTTGGGACAAGACGCCTCTTTCTCCCCTGGTTGACAGCTAAGTCTTGTGTATCAACCTCTTTCTCCCCTCTATTTTCCTCAACAATATCTTCAACATCTATTGTATCTGAGTGTTGTCCCAAGTATTGGGACTTTTCGATCTGGTCCTCTTGGTATGCTGGGTCTCCAACGTTGAATGTATTTCTAGATTTAATCTTGCATACTGCCCACCAGTCAAATCGATCTCTACGATGCCTTGGGTAGCTTGTATAGTAGACTTGAACAGCCTGATTTGCTATTGCAAATGTATCGGACCCTCTATACCTCTTGCGATGATTTATATCGACGAATCCAAATTGTTTATCGATTCTCCAACCGATATTTGGTGTCGTATCGAACCACTCACATTTGAACATCACAATATGCATATCATATGGGCCAGTATATTGTAAATCTACAATATCCCGAAGCACTCCATAATAGTCAAAGTCCGGCTCATCGTCATAGACGGTGCCTCTTATACAAACACCAAAATCCTTGGTATTGATGCTATCATTGATAAATTCGACATTTATAGCATTCTGAGTTGACTTAAACCTGAAGCCATTAACGACATAGTCTGGCCAAGTCTTTATTTGCTTCTTCGGTCCCAGTGCCAGATAACGAACACTGTCATGAGTGAGTGTTGTTTCAGGCAATAAAACCTGTAAACAAATATTTACAATTTAAATGTTTCAAATTATATATTAATAATCTCAATTATAATCACAGTTACTTACGTATTTGCGAAACCATGACAAAAATGTACAATCAACCTCTCTTTGAAGTCCCTCATCGGTAATATCGGGTCTCCTCATTTTGATTTCATCTCTAAATACACTATTAGAGAAAATAATAATATATAAGTGTAGTCACTTACTTCATCAAATTCGAGATTATAACGAGTACAAGTATACTGACTTACTTCTCCAAATCTCTCACTTCTTGTATGTCACAGTTTAACAAGACATATCGGTGAGCGGCATCATACTCGTCGTCTGTCAACCACCGTCTTTTACTAGCCCCAACAGGCTTGCCCCTTACATTGAATCTTCCTCCATCCTCAACGTCCTCGTCATTCCTTTGAGGTCTATTTCGATTTGTTTTAACATGAGTATCGAAATAAATGGAGCGGAAGTTTGAAACATCTTCGATAAGATATGCTTCGCATATCGAAGCCTCTATATGAGCTTTGTTGCCAACTTTCTTCTTTAGATGGTGTAGGTATCTAGAGAGACAAATTATCTTGAGAATTAAGAAAGAATTTTAAAATAAATAAAAATTCAGCTTAAATTATATCGATATTTATGTACCTTTCAAATGGGTACATCCATCGATACCGACACGGGCTTCGTATGCTAGATGAATCGGTAGATGTTCCATGCTGTCGAAGAAGCCAGGAGGAAATATTTTCTCCAACTTACAAATTGTTAAGATAATCTTCTCCTCAAGTTCAACCATGTGTTGCACAGTCAACTTAGTTGAACAAATATCCCTAAAAAATATTGATAGTTCGGCCAACGGAACCAATACAGCAGAAGGCAACAACTCTTTCAAAGTAATGGACAGTAATCTTTCCATAAACACGTGGCAATCATGACTCTTCATTCCCGTTAGCTTGCGTTCATTGAGGTCAATGCATCTAGACAAATTCGACACATAGCCGTCGGGAAATCTTAAAGTAGATACCCACTTGCAGATTATTAATCTATCTTCCTTGCTCAATGTGTATTGTGCTATCGGCTTACTTAATTGTCCAGCAGCTCCCCTTTGTATCAAGTTCAGATAAGGACGCTTGCATATCTCGGCAATGTCTTGTCTTGCTTTTGGATTGTCCTTCGTCTTTCTTTTAATGTCTATGACGGTATTGAAGACATTATCGAACACATTCTTTTCGATATGCATAACATCAAGATTATGCCTTATAAGATTATCTTTCTAATAAGACAAGTCCCAGAAGATACTCCGTTTGGTCCAGTTATGGGTTTGTCCGAACCCATCGACACGATTGTTCGATGGATCTTCCATTACAGTGGGAAAATCCTTTACATCTTCCCAAATATCGTATCCCGATAATCTGGCAGGCGGATAAGAAAATTCTTGTTTTTCAGCTCTGAATGCGTCCTTGTTCTTTCTCCAAGGATGACTCGCGGGCAGAAATTGACGATGACAATCAAAGAAAGAAGTTTTTTCTCCATGCTTAAGGCGGAACGCCTTATTATTTTGCATGTATATCGGACAAGACAGGGTGCCGTGAGTACTCCATCCCGACAGCATACCGTATACGGGAAAATCATTGATTGTCCACATCAGTGAAGCTCTCATCTGAAAGTTCTGTTTTCTGAAAATATCATACGTCGCGACGCCGATCTCCCACAGCTGTTTTAGCTCATCCACCAACGGCTGTAAATATATATCGATATTCTTCGTCGAATTTTTGGGACCCGGTATGATAGCTATCAAGAACATATAAGGAGTCTTCATACACATCCATGGTGGCAGATGGTAAGGGGTCAGAATGACCGGCCAACAGGAGTATTGAGATCCCGACTGCCCAAAAGGGGCGAATCCATCAGAACATAGCCCCATGCGTACATTTCTGGGCTCTGCAGCAAAATCTGGATGGCAAAAATCAAAATATTTCCACGCCTCTCCATCCGAAGGATGTGACAATTCTCCATCGTCCTTTGTACGTTCTTCGTTGTGCCACGTCATGTGTTCTGCTGTATTCTGAGACATATACATCCTCTGCAAGCGCTTCGTGATCGACAAGTAATGCATATACTTGTAAGGATGTCGTTTTCTAGTTGACTTTCCTTTTCGCCTGACTTCTTTGTAACGATCCGCATTACAGAAGCGGCAACTTTCTACATCCTCGTTCTCCTTATAGTACAATATGCATCCGTTGCGACAACAATCTATCTTGTCGTACCCCAGTCCCAGTTGTCGGACCATCATCTTCGACTTGTAGAAGTTTTTTGGAAGCTCTTTTGGTTCCTTCGGTAATACCTCCTTCATTAGTTGCGTAATCCGATCATAGCAAGTTTGTGGCAAGTTAAAATCGGACTTTATGTTCAACAACCGCATCGTCACTGACAGTACGGAATGTGGATCACAACCAGGATATAAAGAAGTTTCAGCATCCTGAAACATATCATAGAACTCCTTCGCCTCGGGATTAGGATCCTCCGGATCAAAATTAGGTCCTGCCGCGTCGTACACCATATCTCGTGCAAGGTTCTGCACGTCTCCATAATCAACGGAGCATTCATCGTCATCGACGACAAAATCCGCTGCAGCATTATCATCAAAAGCATAAGTAGCAGCATTCGCAACCTGTCTTTCGGCATATAGTTCACCTTGCGATGACCACAGGCCATAATCACGTACGAAACCCTTACGGGTCAAATGATCTCTTACACTCACCACTTCTTTGTAATGTCTATTGCGACAATTACGACATGGACACTTGATTTTGTTACCGTCCATAAACTGAGCTTTGCTCATGGCATACTTAAGAAACACTTCCACGCCTGCCTGAAAATCGTCACTCACACCTATTCTGCTCTCCTGTTGTCGTTTGTACATCCATGTACGATCAACGAAATAACGATCCATCACAGATTAGATGTAAAAATCTGTATAGTAAGGCAAACTAAACAGAATTAGTATATAATCATGTAACTGGTGGATCCGCTAGTATTCTAGCTCGAGAAGAGAAAAATATAAATACAGTTGTTACTAATAGTTCGATACCGATAGTGCGATACCGATACCGATACCAATAGTACGATACCGATACCGATACCGATAGTTTGATACCGATAGTTCGATACCGATAGTGCGATACCGATACCGATAGTGCGATACCGATACCGACACCGATAGTTCGATACCGATAGCATGGTTTAAAGTATCGTCCGATACCGATCCGATACGGCCGATACCGATACGGTTTGGCATGTTCCGATCCGATACCGATCGATACCAAATATTGACCGATACCGACTATGGGGGTCTTTGTTCCGGTCAATTCGGCAAAACCAATCGGTAAGGGTGACTACTATTTCATATAATTTCAAAACAACTAAGAAATAACGCTGAAATACTTAAAATTATGCCTAAATGTATAAAATATATGTTTTTAAATGTAAATAATTTCTTAATAATTTTTTGTTTTCCGATACCAAAGTCCGATACTCCGATATCGTATTTCGATAATCTGGCAGACGGATGAGAAAATTCTTATTTTCCAGCTCTGAGTGCGTCCTTGTTCTTTCTCCAAGGATGACTCGCGGGCAGAAATTGACGATGACAATCAAGAAAAGAAGTTTTTCCTCCATGCTTGAGGCGGAACGCCTTACTATTTTGTATGCATATCGGACAAGACAGGGTGCCGTGAGTACTCCATCCCGACAGCATACCGTATGTGGGAAAATCATTGATTGTCCACATCAGTGAAGCTCTCATCTGAAAGTTCTGTTTCCTGGAAATATCATACGTCGCGACGCCGATCTCCCACAGCTGTTTTAGCTCATCCACCAACGGCTGTAAGTATATATCGATATTCTTCGTCGGATTTTTGGGACCCGATATGATAGCTGTCAAGAACATATAAGGAGTCTTCATGCACATCCATGGTGGCAGATTGTAAGGGGTCAAAATGATCGGCCAGCAGGAGTATTGAGATCCCGACTGCCCGAAAGGGGCGAATCCATCAGAACATAGCCCCATGCGTACATTTCTGGGCTCTGCAGCAAAATCTGGATGGCAAAAATCGAAATATTTGCACGCCTCTCCATCCGAAGGATGTGACAATTCTCCATCGTCCTTTGTGCGTTCTTCGTTGTGCCACGTCATGTGTTCTGCTGTATTCTGAGACATATACATCCTCTGCAAGCGCTTCGTGATCGACAAGTAATGCATATACTTGTAAGGACGTCGTTTTCTAGTTGACTTTCCTTTTCCTCTGACTTCCTTGTAACGATCCGTATTACAGAAGCGGCAACTTTCTACATCCTCGTTCTCCTTATAGTACAACATGCATCCGTTGCGACAATAATCTATCTTATCGTACTCCAGTCCCAGTTGTCGGACCATCATCTTCGACTTATAGAAGTTTTTTGGAAGCTCTTTTGATTCCTTCGGTAATACCTCCTTCATTAGTTGTGTAATCCGATCATAGCAAGTTTGTGGCAAGTTAAAATCGGACTTTATGTTCAACAACCGCATCGTCACTGACAGTACGGAATGTGGATCACAACCAGGATATAAAGAAGTTTCAGCATCCTGAAACATATCATAGAACTCCTTCGCCTCTGGATTAGGATCCTCCGGATCAAAATTAGGCCCTGCCGCGTCGTACACCATATCTCGTGCAAGGTTCTACACGTCTCCATAATCAACGGAGCATTCGTCGTCATCGACGAAAAAATCCGCTGCAGCATTATCATCAAAAGTATAAGTAGCAGCATTCGTAACCTGTCTTTCGGTATATAGTTCACCTTGCGATGACCACAGGCCGTAATCACGTACGAAACCCTTACGGGTCAAATGATCTCTTACACTCACCACTTCTTCGTAACGTCTATTGCGACAATTACGACATGGACACTTGATTTTGTTACCGTCCATAAACTGAGCTTTGCTCATGGCATACTTTAGAAATACTTCCACGCCTGCCTGAAAATCGTCACTCACACCTATTCTGCTCTCGTGTTGTCGTTTGTACATCCATGTACGATCAACGAAATAACGATCCATCACAGATTAGATGTAAAAATCTGTATAGTAAGACAAACTAAATAGAATTAGTATATAATCATGTAACTGGTGGATCCGCTAGTATTCTAGCTCGAGAAGAGAAAAATATAAATACAGTTGTTACTAATAGTTCGATACCGATAGTGCGATACCGATGCCGATACCGATAGTGCGATACCGATACCGATACCGATAGTTCGATACCGATAGTTCGATACCGATAGTGCGATACCGATACCGATAGTACGATACCGATACCGATACCGATACCGATAGTTCGATACCGATAGCATGGTTTAAAGTATCGGCCGATACCGATCCGATACGGCCGATACCGATACGGTTTGGCATGTTCCGATCCGATACCGACCGATACCAAATATTGACCGATATCGACTATGGAGGTCTTTGTTCCGGTCAATTCGGCAAAACCAATCGGTAAGGGTGACTACTATTTCATATAATTTCAAAACTACTAAGAAATAACGCTGAAATACTTAAAATTATGCCTAAATGTATAAAATATATGTTTTTAAATGTAAATAATTTATTAATAATTATTTGTTTTCCGATACCAACGTCCGACACTCTGATATCGTATCCCGATAATCTGGCAGGCGGATGAGAAAATTCTTGTTTTGCAGCTCTGAATGCGTCCTTGTTCTTTCTCCAAGGATGACTCGCGGGCAGAAATTGACGATGACAATCAAAGAAAGAAGTTTTTCCTCCATGCTTAAGGCGGAACGCCTTACTATTTTGCATGCGTATCGGACAAGACAGGGTGCCGTGAGTACTCCATCCCGACAGCATACCGTATGCGGGAAAATCATTGATTGTCCACATCAGTGAAGCTCTCATCTGAAAGTTCTGTTTCCTAGAAATATCATACATCGCGACGCCAATCTCCCACAGCTGTTTTAGCTCATCCACCAACGGCTGTAAATATATATCGATATTCTTCGTCGGATTTTTGGGACCCGGTATGATAGCTGTCAAGAACATATAAGGAGTCTTCATACACATCCATGGTGGCAGATTGTAAGGGGTCAGAATAATCGGCCAGCAGGAGTATTGAGATCCCGACTGCCCGAAAGGGGCGAATCCTTCAGAACATAGCCCCATGCGTACATTTCTGGGCTCTACAGCAAAATCTGGACGGCAAAAATCGAAATATTTTCACGCCTCTCCATCCGAAGGATGTGACAATTCTCCATCGTCCTTTGTGCGTTCTTCGTTGTGCCACGTCATGTGTTCTGCTATATTCTGAGACATACACATCCTCTGCAAGCGCTTCGTGATCGACAAGTAATGCATATACTTGTAAGGACGTCGTTTTCTAGTTGACTTTCATTTTCCTCTGACTTTCTTGTAATGATCCGCATTACAGAAGCGGCAACTTTCTACATCCTCGTTCTCCTTATAGTACAACATGCATCCAGTGGGACAACAATCTCTCTTGCCGTACCCCAGTCCCAGTTGTCGGACCATCATCTTCGACTTGTAGAAGTTTTTGGGAAGCTCTTTTGATTCCTTCGGTAACACCTCCTTCATTAGTTGCGTAATTCGATCATAGCAAGTTTGTGGCAAGTTAAAATTGGACTTTATGTTCAACAACCGCATCGTCACTGACAGTACGGAATGTGGATCACAACCAGGATATAAAGAACTTTCATTATCCTGAAACATATCATAGAACTCCTTCGCCTCAGGATTAGGATCCTCCGGATCAAAATTAGGCCCTGCTGTATCGTACACCATATCTCGTGCAAGGTTCTGCACGTCTCCATAATCAATGGAGCATTCGTCGTCATCGACGACAAAATCTGCTGCCGCATTATCATCAAAAGCATAAGTAGCAGCATTCGCAACCTGTCTTTCGGTATATAGTTCACCTTGCGATGACCACAGGCCGTAATCACGTACGAAACCCTTACGGGTCAAATGATCTCTTACACTCACCACTTCTTCGTAACGTCTATTGTGACAATTACGACATGGACACTTGATTTTGTTACCGTCCATAAACTGAGCTTTGCTCATGGCATACTTAAGAAACACTTCCACGCCTGCCTGAAAATCGTCACTCATACCTATTCTGCTCTCGTGTTGTCGTTTGTACATCCATGTACGATCAACGAAATAACGATTTGTAGAAGCATGGAATTTCACAACCAGAAAGCCCATGCGCCAGGCATTATATGCGCCAGAACTCAGACAGCTAATCAAATAAGCCATAGACATTCGAAGAAGGACTTTTTATTTATATATATAAAAGTCTATTACATGTCTAAAAAAGGTTGTACAAAGGAAAATTTCTACAAAGGAAGGATCCTAGATCTACAGCCAACAGCCACCATGCGCCTTCCAGATAGGCGCAGCAACCACCATGCGCCTTCCGATAGGCGCAGCAGTCACCATGCGCTGTCAGCCAGGCGCAGCAGATGTCATGCGCCTCCAGCCAGGCGCATCCTACCATCCCTTCAGCAGCTCAGTTATGTGCAACTCTTCCAACCAGGCTCACCTGGCCGAGCAGAGCCCAGTTATGTGCCGCTCTTCCAGCCAGGCTCACCTGATAAGTGATTCGCCAAGCAAAGCATTTAACCCTCTGGCTGGAACCAAGGAAGAGAAGAGCACCGCAAATGCTGTGGCCAGGGGAGGCTTCGAAAGAGCCTCCAAAGACCAAGGAAGACCGTGATCGAAATTATGGCATAAGGAGCTTTCAACACAATCAAAGTGGGCGGCACCCACTTTGAAGGAAGAGAGAGCCTAGCACCACCATTCCGATCTACGGTTCTTCCGGAACAACGGAGACGAGGCCCGAACATCCCTATCTTTGGATGCAACAGGCACCTTTCGCCTGCCTCAGAAGCCCTCGACTCCGTCTTTTGGATGTAACAGTCACCTTCAAGTGCATCGAAGACAACACGACGTCTCATCTTTACCCTCGGGAGCACTTCGTCAACAGAATGCACCCACATATCCAAGTTCATGTTGGAAGTACGTGAGGGAATGAGGAGCAAACCTTCTGTCCATGCCACTATTTATAGGCCGGGCAAATCAAACCCATGCGCCAAGTGGATGACTCTCCAAATTCTGTGCAATGAATTTGCATTAAATGGATAAACCGGACGCCTCGAATTCAGCCAAACGGCTATTTATAGCACTCGAGGAGCGAGACAGCCGCGTCATTACAGGACATGTCAGATGCGCCAGCCAAACAGCGCATCATACGGACGCGCCCTCTGGCATCAGGCGCATCACACAGACGCGCCCTACAGTACCCGACGTATCACAGAGGATGCGCCCCCCCTCACATCTCCATGCCGAGTGAAACACCAACCAATGTGCCCACTCAGCTGTCCATCGAAAGTCACAAACATTAAATGCTGAACTGACACCAGAGTTGGCAGCATGCTTCCCAAAGACTGAACAGTTGACAGCTTTTTCAGAGAACGAAGCGTTGGCAACGTCAGCATCATCATGACTCTATTCCGACGGCTACTGCCACGTGGCCATCCGTATGCGCCTCTACGGCCATGCGTCCAAATTGCCATGCGCTTCTACGGCCATGCGTCCAAACCAGCATGCGCCTCAAAAGCCATGCACCTCAGACCCTTCACTGATCCCTAAAGACAGAAGAAGAGTCTCCAGTTGAAGCTTTGCATGCGTCTCAAAAGCCATGCGCCCCAGACTGATGTCTGATCCCGAAAGACAAAAGGAAGGTCACCTGCATGCGCCTCAAAAGCCATGCGCCCTAAACAGTTTGTAACCCCTAAAGGTTATGAGCCGCAGCCTCCTCCTGCGCCCAATCAAGGCGCAGCTCACCAGATTACTTCCCCCCACCAAATCCGAGATCTTCGAGCCATGGGTCGATGACATGTGTCCTTTGACTCAACTCGTCCAAGATTTCAGCAACAGAAAGATCTTCTCCTCTGCTACGTGCCGGTTCACAACAGCAGTATGAAGAGTTCTCCCCCTCAATCAGGGCACATCATCTATGCGCCTCCATCAGCAACCTCCACGTGGCGTCCCCACACCGGCACATCCCACATGCACGCATGAGCAGCCAGCCTGTAAATCTATAAATAGAAGGATCGTCTCCTTCACACACACACATAGAATCCACAACGAACATACAAGGAATCACCAGAGAGACAGACACAGACAATCAATGTCTTCCTCCTCTCAGCAAGCTCCATCACCCAGAGCAATCCACACCTTCAGAGAACCGATAACCGTTGTCAGCCGGTCAACGGAGTCAACGCATTACCACTCGCTCCATTGGCACTAAGGACCCAGCTTAAACAAAAGTGTACTCCTAGGACTACATTTAAGTCCTATATTGTAATACTGTTCTGTTTGTATTAAAGTTTTCAATCAAACAATTTTAATGGCAAACAAGCTGGCGACTCTGCTGGGGACTTCTTTCTCCTCTTCCGAGAAAGTCGTGTCACAGGCCGACGACGTGAAGGTGGGCTCCTCCCACAAGACGCTGGTCGTGCGCCTCAATCAACAGGCGTACGAGGAGTTCATTTCTGAAGGAAGTGCGAGTCCTTCGAAGCGGCTACCAAAGCCGAAGAAGATTCGCACGGCCTGGGTGCGCAAGGTCGACGCCTCGGGCACCACCACTGAAGGGGATGCAGCAATCCAGCCTTTCTTTCCTGCTGACGTTCTCAGCAACCAAGGTGCGCCCGCCGATGCAGCACATCTCTTGGGGAAGCGTGCGACCGACCACGTTCCCCAGCTATCTCCCTCTCAGGCGAGAAAGATACGTCGACGGAGCAGGGGCACAGCCAATGCCCCGCGCATCACCTCTGATGCGTCACAAAAAGCCTCTGTCTTTGACAGACTCACTCGCTGTAATGGCGAGGAGAATTTGGATGCTGAGTACTATGCGCCCCAGCGGGCTGGTACGAAGAAATCCAAGGCGGCACGGGCCATGCGCCACAAATGTACTATGCCAGCAGCCGGCTAGAGGCACGCGCTCGTCATCACGCGCACTGCCGATGGCAAGCTGTACAAGGTTGACTCAAGTACTTCTGCACCAACAACGAGTCGATCTTCAAAGTCGTCATCTCGTTTGGGCACATCTACTGCGTGTACAACCAAGTCGAGAGAGGCAAACTCAGTGGTCTTGAACTCCCGCGCCTCCTCTGGTTGTGCGTTTGAGGTCCGTTCAAGTCACTTCAAATGTTGTGGTTCCCCCACTACTGATCGTGATGCCTGCTTGGTATTAGATCAGGGGGCGCAGCACTCACCTGACCACCCTGGCGTTTGGCCTTGCCATACGTCTGAAGGGGGTGTGAAGGCACCACTCTCCTCCAACGACCTGTGCAACGTGATCACTCACAAGCGCCGGTCAGGAGAGTTGACCAACAAGCACGATGCGCCTCTTACGGGGCATACTTGTACGGTGGTCACCATCAACTGCTGTTGCAAGGCGACAGCTCCACCAAGACAGTCGGTCTTCCAACGACTGTAATCATCGACACCTCTCCGACGTCGCCTTGGGACGAAGGTGTCAGCTGAAGAGGAGCCAAAGGTTGCTTCATGCAACGTGGTCTCCAACTCCTCATCAATCCGGAAGACGACTGCCAATTCCTCGTCTTCATCCAAAAGTCAGCCGAGGAAAACCAAGGCAGCTGTCTCGACCTCTGGAGTGTTTGAAGGCACTCGGTCGAGGAAGAAGTCCTTGGAGGAAGCTGGGGGTAGCCAGACCCTTGTTGAGCCTCCTTCCGAAGACGAAGATGTCCAAAGCACAGCTGCGGCGGATCTTCATCATCAAGGCGAGATTACTCTCCCTGAAGCCCCTCAAAATGAGGATGTCCTCCAGGACACTGCCGGGGGTAGTTCTGGAAATGAAGAGGTCCTTCAAGACGGAGCTGAGGGCAAGCAGACCCTTGTAGATGCGCCTATTGGAGATGAACTCCAGAATGTGGCTGGGGGTGGCCCAACACCAGGAGAAGTGACTCCCCCACATGAGAGTGAGGCCGAAAGTGAAGCCTCAACCAATCCATCCACTCCTGGCCGTGTCAGGACAGTATACATGGCTGGAGATGATGTCGAGTCTGATGCGCCGTCACAGGACATAGTCCAGCGCATAGATTCATTGGAGGGAGGACTCAAAACCCTCTCTGCCTCTATGCAAGCACTGACCCAAGCAGTGTTTGAGATGCGGTCAGCCTTGATCAGGACACCTTCAACTGGTCCTGACCCAGGAGCTAATGGGGAGTCGAGTGTGCCCCTCCAATGGGCGCCCTCAGATACAGAAGCACCTCGGACCTCGGAGCCCTCAAACGCTCAAATCCAGATGGTACCTCCTTCCCCGACTCCTAGCTCTACGGAGGATGTGGTCGAAATGATCAAAGACCTGCGGGAGCGCTTCGAGTCCAAGAACAGGCAAAAGGAACGCCAGAAAATGGGCATTCCCCAGCCTTATCCCCTCGAGTGGAACAAGGTGGTTTATCCCCCGAAGTATAAACCACAAACACTCACCCCATACGACGGAAAGGACTCTCCGCGACGGTACCTGACGTACTTCCAGTCACAGACAGGGCATCTTCCGAAGGAGGACGTGCTCCTCACCAGTATCTTTGTCGGGGCCCTAAAAGGAGTGGCGTATGACTGGTACTGCAGCCTCCTCGACAATTCCATATCGTCCTTCGACGACCTGATGCGCCTCTTCCTCGACCGCTTCTACGACGGCGGGAAGGACATGACGATGGCGTCTCTCATAGATATACGTCAGAAGGAGAAGGAAACGGTTCGGGCGTTCATCGAACGCTTCCGACAGGCTTGCTTCAGGCTACCTCCAGGCATGCCAGAACATGCGCTCCTCTCCGCTTGCAGCATGACATATTGCCTGCAGTAAAGCTCTGGCTCAACTCTACTTTCCCTCCTGACTGGAGCTCCCTGATCATCGAAGCTGAATCTGCAGAAAAGAAGGCGGCCAATGCACGTCTTCTGGGTGTCAGCTTCCCCGCCTTTGACGATAAGGGAAAAAAGTCTGCAGCTAACAGCTCCGGACGAGAAGCAAAGGGGAAACAGGCATTGACTGTTAATGCCTCAAAAGGCGCATCTGCGCCTACTCAGAAGCCTCCACTGGCACCGAGACCCAAGGAGGTTTATTCATTCAATGATGACGACACCCTGCAACTTTTCGAGATACTGAAGCAGGGTGACAAGATCAAGCTACCGGACCCAAAGCGGCCCGATGAAGTTGGGAAAGTGGACAACCCAAGGTACTGTCACTACCATCGGTTTATCGGACACCCGACCAAGGACTGCTACGTCCTCAAGAATTACATCCAGCGCATGATCAATGCGGATGTAATCTTCGTCGACTATGAAGAGAAGACGGTGTTGGCCAATGTGGTTTCGCTTCAGTTCGGCACCTTGCCGCCAACTACCACACAAGATGGCGTCGTCCCCATCCCTAAGGCGACAATGGAGGTGGTAAACTTACCACCTACTCATGATAATATGAGTGGACTCACCTCGCTCACCATATCTCGAGGAGAGGTCCTCTGGGTTCACCCCGACCTCGTCTCCGAGGTGACTCAATCGGAGGTACGCCCTACCTCCAAATCAAAAGGCAGGAAGATCAAGTCTTGCCGCACAGTCTCTTCTTCAACAGAAGAGGCACTTCCAGTGCAAACATGTGCACAACAGAACTCCCAATCCGGCGAAGCCGCCGCCGAAGTGGTGCCTCCTAGCACCATCCCTGAGGAGGGTCCATCTAAGCCCTCAGCAGCCAATAAGCAGAAGCAGGTGGAGGCCCATTTTGACAGACCTCTACGGAAGGAGAATGCTTCGGGGCTGTCCAAGCCTCACAACTTCGACATTCTGGTACAATTAGCCAGTACACCTGCGCGCCTGTCTTTGTTCGAGCTCCTGCGTCTTTCTAAAGATTATCGAGAAGCTCTCTGCGAAGCTCTGAAGGATGCTGAATCCTTTCTCAGTCAGGTCAAGCAGCCTGAAGACCTCCCAACTACTTGTGCGCACTGTCATTGTGCGGATGAAGTTATCCCAAACATAACTTTCACCCAACAAGACATGCTGCTCAAGCATCACCGACATAACCGACCGCTGTATTATACAGGGTACATTGGCTCGGTCAAGGTGAGCCGGATTCAGATCGATCCTGGGTCTTCCCTAAGCATCATCCCGAAGGCGCTTCTATCTAAGCTGGGGATCCCGATGTACCGGCTGGCGCACTCCAATACAACCATCAGTGGCTTCAATGCTAGCAAGAGCGAGCCATTGGGCAAGATCCGACTGAAGTGTCACATTGGCAGCCTCAAAACTGAGGTGACTTGTTATGTGGTAGATGCCGAGGTCAACTACAACATCCTGGTCGGTCGACCATGGCTGCATGAGTACATGGTGGTGCCCTCCACGCTCCACCAGTGCATGAAGTATGTATCCACCAATGGCATCATCCGGACGGAGTTTGCAGACATCGATCCTTTCAAAGGGATTGAAGCCTACTTCACCGATTCCGACTTATACAAGCCCATTGACGAGGAGGAAGCCAACGACGCTGATGATGAGGCAGAGACGGCAATAGAGCCGGACATGGAGCCTGAGACGACTCCCGACGCCCCCTTGAAAATCCGACTGAAGGGGAAACCACCCCAGAAGGCGCCTCCAATGAGCATCAAGCTATCAGGGAAAGCGCCGGCTCGCGAAGCACCCCTAAAGATACGCCTCAAAGGAAAGCCACCTCAAACATCGGCTCCCCTGGTGGCAAAATTACAAGGGAAGGCACCACTCACCAGAGGCGCAGCCGAGGCACCTCTCAAGGTGCGTCTCAAGAGCAAGCCGCCGCAGTCATCCAAGGTGTCAGAGAAGGCTCATATAACCCTCTCAGACCCCAAAGCTGTGTTGGACTCTCCTAGTCCGCCCCCAGTTCTTACAGACGAGGAGCTTGGTGATTACATCTCGGCTGACGTAGAGGCACCCTCCTTTGACAATGTAATCCCACGGGATAAGATCTCTTATTTTATCAATAATAGAGTGTCTTTTAATTATTCTTGTCTTCTATACTGGAATGCCATGTATATATTAGACAACGCTCTACGGTCGTTGCAAACACAAATAACGACCGTCTACCATAATCGAGTAGTCCCGTCTCAAGGAGTCTTCATAGTCCCTCCACGGAGCCGAGACCAAGGCACCATCATCTCGGGCAAAGTCGAGCGTCATCGGGACCTCCCGTCAATCGAGCCCGAAGCTGATACCGGCAGAGTACAAGTCTATCGGTACACGGATACGGCAAAGCACATCATCCAAAAGATGGGCTACGACCTGAAAAGCAACAAAGGCTTAAACTACGGCAAGGGTCGGCATCTCCCTGTCCGGCTTTCGATGCCCAATAGAAAGCCACAGGACTATTATAATCGGACTGGACGAGGGTTAGGCTATGTCACGCCGCCATCAACCCCAGAGAGTTCAGATGCAGAAGACATAGAACATTTCCACTCGTCCGAAGCATCGACTTGGGATTTCGATACCAGTATCGGATCAGTCTTCAGGAAAGTGCTGTCAGCTAACATGACGTCAGCACAACCTCAAAATGGTGAAGGCGAAGACCAAGTGCCAGAACCCTTCGAAGAAGAACCCTGGGCCCAACGCCTAGGGGAACAATGGGAATCTCGTTTTGAGTTACGCGAACCTCCTACCGAAGACGAAGTCGAGCAGATCGACCTCGGGGATGGGTCTTCTTCCAAACCCATCTTCATCAGTAAAAGCCTAGAAGGAGAAGATCAAGAATCTTTAATCCAACTGGCTAAAGAGTATATTGACGTCTTCGCCTGGAGCTATGAAGACATGCCGGGACTCGATCCACAGATCGTAATGCATAGGTTGAACATCTTACCTGATGCCAAACCTATCAAACAACAGCAGCGACGCTTCCATCCGGACATCATGAATGCCATCGATCAGGAGGTAGACAAACTCTTGACCAGCGGCTTCATCCGTGAGGAACAACACCCGAATTGGGTAGCCAACGTCGTTCCTGTCACCAAGAAGAACGGGAAGATACGAGTCTGTATTGACTTCAGGGATCTCAACTCTGCTTGCCCGAAGGACAAATTCCTGCTTCCAATCACTGATGTGATGATCGATAGCACATGTGGCTTTGAGCGCATGTCCTTCATGGACGGGTATTCAGGCTACAATCAAATCAAGATGTTCCCCGATGATGCAAAACATACGTCATTCAGGACTCCAAAGGGTGTTTTCTGCTATACAGTAATGCCCTTCGGCTTGAAGAACGCCGGTACGACATACCAGCGAGCTATGAGCACCATCTTCCGTCAACATCTTCGCAAGACAGTCGAATGCTATGTTGACGACATCGCAGTCAAGAGCCGCCTCAAAGGAGATCACCTACAGGACCTGAAGACGGTCTTCGATCTCATGCGGGCACATCAACTCAAAATGAACCCTGCTAAATCCTTTCTGGGGGTTTCTAGCGGCAAATTCTTGGGCTTTGTCATCACAGCGAAAGGCATTCATGTTGATCCTGAGAAGACCAAAGCCATCCTCAACATGGACCCTCCGAAGAACCTTCGAGAACTTCGGGGCCTACAGGGACGTCTGCCATATATTCGGAGGTTCATAGCAAACCTCTCCGGTAGATGTCAACCCTTTACTCAGCTCATGAAGAAGGGAGTCTCTTACGTCTGGACAAAGGAGTGCCAAAAGGCTTTCGACGACATCAAGGCTTACTTAACAAGCCCACCAGTCCTGGTAGTGCCAGTCGCCGGCAAACCATTTCTTCTCTATGTCCGTGTCATGGATCATTCTCTTGGCGCTCTGCTGGATCAAAACAGTGATACAGGCTTCGAGCAAGCAATCTACAACCTCAGTCGAACACTCATCGGGGCCGAACACCGGTACAACCCCGTCGAAAAGGAGTGCTTGGCTTTGGTGTTTACCATCCAGAAGACTCGTCATTATGTCTCGGGTCAGACAATTCATGTCATTTCCCGAGTCAATCCGCTCAGAGTCCTCATGACGAAGCCAGGATCATTGAACTCCCGGCTGGCTACATGAGCGATCTTGCTAACACCGTACAACATGGTATTTGTGCCGCAAAAAGCTGTTAAGGGTCAAGCTCTGGCTGACTTTTTAGCTGCACACCCCATCCCATAATCCTCAAAACTCTATGAAGATATCCCGGATGAGGTCCAAGAATCCAACGTCACCGAAGGAAGCTCCATTTGGCGGATGTTCTTTGACGGTGCTTCGAGAACAGGCCCCAAAGGCCAAATCATCGCAGGAGTGGGGGTAGTCTTAGTCTCCCCCGATCAGCTGGTCATCCAGCGTGCGTACTATCTTTCGAAGCCGTGCTCCAACAACGTTGCCGAGTACAACGCACTTGTCATGGAACTCCAGCTCGCACAACAGCTGGGGGTCGACCATCTGGAAGCTTATGGCGAATCAAAACTCGTCGAAACCAGGTTCGGGGACAATACGAAGTTCGCCATGAAGATTTAATCCCTTATCATGAAGTCGCATTGAACATCATTTCAACCTTCACCAGGTTCTTCATCGAACATGTCCCCCGTTTACAAAACTTGGAGGCCGATGCTCTGGCAGGCCTCGCAGCCTCATTGACAGCGCCCCTTGGGACTCAACACTATGTCACGGTGACTGGCCGAGACCTGATTTGTCCCAGAAACAACCTGTGCTTGCAAGTGGCCCACGCCATGTCGACAAACACTGGGGTTAATGTCCGAGACTGGAGGTTCCCGTTCATCGACTTCGCTGTCTACAGAATCCTTCCAGAGGACCCGAAGGAAGCCGTCTCAGTCAGGAGACGCTCTCTTCGATTCTACTACGATACAGCTACCAAAATACTGTACCGACGCTCCTTCGATGGGCTCCTCCTTCGATGCCTGTCCAACGAAGAAGCAGCCGAAGCTCTTCAAGAAGCTCATGACGGAACTTGTGGAGCTCATCAACCCGGTCCTAAGTTGCAAGATCGACTGCGACGTATGGGCTACTACTGGCCAACCATGGCTGCCGACGCTGTCGAATATGCTAAAAAGTGCCACACGTGCCAACTTCATACAGACTTCATACATACACCATCGGAACCGCTACATCCTACAGTCGCCTCCTAGCCCTTCGAAGCCTGGGGTATGGACATTGTAGGGCCAATCACCCCTCCTTCATCGAGAGGACACCGTTTCATCCTGGCCATCACCGACTACTTCTCCAAATGGGCGGAAGCAGTTCCACTAGCAGAAGTAAAAAGCTCTAGGGTGGTCAGCTTTATCAAACACCATGTCATTTACCGTTTCGGAGTACCCCGACGGATCATCCATAACAATGGTCCTTAGTTTATCAGCCACATTTTTAGCAGGTTCTGTGACAAGAATCGCATTCAGAACGTGGCCTCAACCGCCTACAATCCGGCAGCAAACGGATTGGCTGAGGCATTCAACAAAACTATCGTTAGGCTGCTCAAAAAGGTCATGTCATCCAACAAACGCGACTGGGACGAAAAGCTTGGCGAATGCCTTTGGGCCTACCGCACAACGGTACGGACCCCAACAGGCAACACTCCATTCTTCCTGGTCTACGGGAGCGAAGCAGTACTGCCTCTCGAGATACAGATACCTTCGCTCTGCGTAGCAATCACAAACAAACTCACAGAAAAGGACAATCAACGTCGTCATCTGCTGGAACTGGAGGCACTTGACGAAAAGCGTCTCCTAGCTCAACAACGCATCGAGCTCTACCAAGCCCGTATATCACAGGCTTTCAACAAGAAGGTCAAAAAGAGGACTTTCCAAGTTGGCGACCTGGTTTTAGCAGTCAGAAGACCAATAGTGTTGACCCACAAGACACCAGGAAAGTTCGAGCCCAAGTGGGAAGGACCTTTCATCATAGAGACGGTATACTCGAATGGTGCTTACCGCCTCGCCAAACCCAATGGGGACTTGTTCATGATGCCCATCAACGACAAGTTCCTAAAGAAGTACTATTCTTGACATCCTCCAGACATGTACTTCCCCAAACAACCTCTTTCCACAAACTCATACGCCTCCGGAACCCAGCTGTTCCGTGGCATCTTCCAGTAGAAAGATAACCACGTCCATATTACCTCTGAGTTGTCTCTCTACACCCTACAAAGCAGAATCTTACACTTCGTAAGCCTACGCTACCCTTCATGTTTACTACGTCCACATTACCTCTGAGTAAACATCTTGTACAAACAACCCCTGCGTTATTGTACATTGATCGCAGAACTTCCACGTCCATATAACCTCTGAGTTGTTCAGCGTATCCCCCAAGATCATTCCTACCACGTCCATAATACCTCTGAGTAGGGAGATTCTATCATTTCGAACCCAATGATTGCCATGTCCACATTACCTCTGAGCAAACATAATGGTTCCTTCAAACTTATTATCTGTACCTAAAAACCAAGGTGCGCAAAAGATAATAGGTCCACACAAATCATCAAGTTCATGACAATAAAAGATGAACACATCACAAAAAAGGTTGTAGACTTCTTTATTCTTCTGAAAAATGAGTACAAGAAGCTACATCATCCCCCAGTAAGGGTTGCAAAAGAACATAAAAGAAAAAGGAAAAAGCTATGGTCCCTGAATCTCCCCAGGATGGACTGAGAGCTCCCTGACTCGAAGCTTTAAGTCGACTGCGCGGGCCTCCACCGTCGCCAGGACTCGTCGCTCTGCTTCCGGGCGCATCAATTCAACGGCCCCAGCGGAAGTATCACTTGCATGCTTCTCATCAAGCTGTTGTCGTTGCTGCGCCAAGGCAAGAGTCCGCTGAGTGAAAGTCACTTCATCCTTCTTGAATGCTGCATGTTCAGCCCGGACATGCTCGACCTCTAACTGGAGTCGGGCCCGTTGGTCTTCAAGGCGGCGCATCTGGGTGTCGATATCTGCGATATTAGCTTCCAATGCAGCTCGAGTTTCTACCATCGTCTTCATGGACTGAGACAACTGCTCTACCGCAGCCTCAGTCTCAGCCACCTCGCGCTCCCAAACGCCCACGGTGGCCTGGTATGAAGACTCGATCTCGGCAATCAGCTTCCCCTTCTCCGCATCTATCAGGACAGAGAGGTCGTTTCGCTGGATGCGTTGAAGTTTCGCGAGCCGCTCATCCAGCTCAATCACTGAAGCCTCCAGAATTTTGGCCATGTGGTCGTGGCCTTGGTGAATACGAATCAGCTCGATGTAGGGCATTGCCAAAGCTTTTGCTGTCGCAAAACTCATGTTGGCATCCATCACAGCAGATACACCCTTCTGCAGCATTTTGTATACCCCCTCGACGAGGAATTTCACATACTCGTCTGCATCCGCCAGGACCTGCGGCGTCATTGCGGGAGTTGGAGGAGCTACTACAGTTTGCGGACCGAAAGAAGATTCGCGAACCTCAATCAGCGAGGCTTGAACCTCGGCATCAATGGGCTCTTCATCAACCGGGGCTGGACTGCTAGCCCGAGGAGCCGAAGCAACAGAAGGGGCCGTCACAGGCGTCGAGATGGTCTCCCAAGTAGAAGGAGCGACACAGGGTTCTACACCCTTACCCTTCTCAAGCCCGGAGGAACCACCGATGTCAACGGCTACCTCTTCTACCCCCAACGTCCTATCAACAGTTGGTACCTCCCTTGGCATAATAGGGAGATTATTACTTGTCTCTTGACCCGTCGCAGCGGTCTTGACTGGCAGACGGGTCTCATCATCGAGTCCCTCAATAGGGACAGAATCTGTCGCTACCTCCTGAGTGGTAGCCGCCTCAACTTCCACGGTTGAAGCCGGGGTAGGACTCGGCAATGATGCAGCCGACCTCCCCTCATCATGATAAAGAGGGGATTCAACCCTCTCCTCTGTCTCAACCATATCTGCTGTCCCCGCAGCAGATTCTTGCAAGACCGGAGGAACGTCATCAGAAGGCGACGAACTCCAGTCCACTTTATCATCAGGATGCCTCGAGTCCGCAGGACCCTCAGCATCCAAGGCCTCCAAGGCAGATGGTGCTCTCCCAGAAGTTGTTGCGACCTCGAAGTCAGGAGATATTAAAACCTCTGCAGAAACATCTTCGGGACCTTCCTCCACGGGAGACATTAGCATCGGTGGAATGCGCTCATCAGAAGAGCCTACCACCTCCTTCGGTTTACTAGCGCCCGATTTTGAAATACGGGACTTCTTCTTCAATCCCTACAAGAAGAAGAGCATAAGTCGCCACAATGACGAAAATAATTGGAATTACGAAATATTCCTTACCTCAGCAGGGATTGATCCTGCTGGCATTATAAGTGGCACTTCCGTAACCTTCGGGGTCGGCGCCTTTCTCGACCTTTTCGGTACAGAAGAACCAGCTTCTGTGTCAGCACGCCTTTTCCCGACAGACGGGTCTTCCACTGGTACTGCAGCAGCAGCCCGATACCCCGCCAACTCTGGTGGACGATATGATCGGGCTGCTATCAACATATTCGCTGTCGCCTCCAGCTGGGTTCCAATAATGAAACTAGTCTTCCTATCATAACCAAGAGACATAGCAGTCATAGTACAATACAGCTTGGCGGCCGGATATAGGATCGATGGTCGAGGATTGCGAACTGGCGTGGTAAACTTAACGCTAGTGCATCCAGCGTTATAATATTGCCAGCCCCGGGCTCCATCCAGCAAACTCCCGATGAAGCCTAAACTACTACTGGGATTCTGCAACATTAACTGGGTATAGCCAAACTGACGAGCAAATCGGCTTGGCAGATAAGGCTCCAGATAACACCTATTCTGGTTGCGATAGACCAGGTGAGAAGGCCGGATACTCTGCAACCAACAAAAACTCCATTTCGGCAGAGTGACCGCATCTTCGCCAGAGTCAACTAAATCTTGGTCGGCCTCGAAATCTTTGAAGATCGGGCCAACCTTGACAATCTCCCACCCCTGAAGGTAGGACAAGACTCTCCTGCAAACGGGGACGCCAGTGTAAGACCACTTCCTCTTATAGAAGCGGCGAATAAAGGCATCTCCTTCGACATGGTCCTCCTCCGGACCGGGACTCATCACGTTCGGATGATGCAAGATCAGCCACCCCATAAGATAATGGAAAGGCAGCTCGGCCCGGGGAAAGTTATCATTATTACCTCTCTCGTGGATCACATCATCGGCAAAGGACCTCAAACCGCACAACAGGCTGCACACCATCGCGGGGAGGAGAGCCAAAGGTCGTCCATAGGCCAACTTCACCGTAAGCAAAATGAGATTCCGATGTACCCTCTCGACGGCACGGGATCCACCTGTAAATACGCAATCCCGGAGCCATATCATCAAGTAGGACGTCAACACTGCCTTGGATGACATCCGGTGCCCGCAGTGCCAGAAACAGCTGTACGTAGCCTTGCCGCCCTCATTAGAGTGTGGGGTCCTTTCGTCCAGCCGGCTTATTTCATAACTCACTTCCGCGGGCTTCAATCCCTGCGGAGTCGCAAACCGAATCCTCGAAGGATCCGTCAAATCCTGCCTGAAGACGTAGTCCCTCCAAGCAGTCACATGAGGCTGGGTCTTGCCCTTGTCCCTCCTGTGCATCAGATAATGATGGCTTGTCACCTCTTTGAAAACAGCCATCATCTCCGGATCCTTATCCTCCAGAACTTGGATCTCTTCATTTGATGGAAAATATTCCTCGTACGGTTCCGAGCCCCAAGGAAGCTTGGACACTTCGTACATCTCATGAAGGGCCAATCCCAACTCCATCACCGGAGTAAAGAAGCTGCCAGTCTGGGCATTGAAAAGCTCCAAGAGCGCAAGGAACATAGGCTTATTGAGGTCCACGCCTGCCTGCGTGGCCCGAATGGCGGCTGTCAGCCCGATCTCTTTAAGCTCAACCTCGAACCTTGAAAGCACCCAAGTGGTCAACTCGTCCCACTTCGGGATGTAGTGACACCAGCCTTCGACTCTGAAGCTACCTGTCGGATACATCACCTTTGATGTCAGCATCCGATTTGCAAAGATCGGGGCACTGAAGGGAAACGTGTCATTTGGGACCTCACTGTAGATGCTCCCAGGACGCAAGGCTCGGTAACTGAAAGAAGAACCGGCTCGTGAGTATCTCGCTGGTTCGAGGAGGCGTCAATTGAGAGGGTACCTCCCAAGGCCCCTCATTGAGAGGGAGTAAGTTCCTAACCCATCATTCTCTTCGAAGCTAGACGATAAAAAGCCGTCAGCGGCAACTGGCGGTCAACCTGCCGCATGTACAAAACCATGCCTTTGGCAGAAAAGAACCAGTCTTCTCTGATCCTCAGTATCTTCGCTTCGGAAGAGACTAGTCGGTCGCCAAACAGAAAGGCAGGTTTTAAGAAAGTTACACCTTCGGATTCAGCATACTTCAGTTTACCACTCTCCATCATACTCTGGAGGAAAAGAGGCAACTGGGTCTGGATTTGTAGCATTCTCTCACGAGGTTGGTCCTGTAAGATAGCATACTTCGCAGGATTGATCACTGCCTCGTCAAAATCAACTCCCATCTGACAAAGAGAAGCGTCCAGAAGGACCTCATTCAACAAAGGGATCATCATCGACACTGATACAACAAAGGTGGAAGTCAGGCAAAAATGTCAAATAGCTTCGGCGCATCATCAGGGCGTAAGCCCATGCGCGCCAGCATCAGAGCTTCGGCACATCATCAGGACGTAAGCCCATGCGCGTCAACTTGCTTCGGCGCATCATCAGGGCGTAAGCCCATGCGCGTCAGCATTGGAGCTTCGGCGCATCATCAGAGCGTGAGCTCATGTGCGTCAGCGAAGGCTTCGGCACATCATCAGGGTACGAAACCCATGCGCGTCAGCCATTAAACCTCGGTGCATGATAAAGGTGTAAACCTATGCACGTCGGCGGGGTAGAACCTCGGCGTATCATCAGGACAAAAGTCCATACGCGTCAGCAAATCTGAGTTAGGGCACAGTCTGGCCCAAAAGCTTATGTGAAGGAGATGAAACCCACCCGTCACCTCAGGACGAACGTCGGCCGGAGTTGCAGTGGTGATAGGTGCATCCTTATCAACGAACTCCTTCGCTTTCTCCTTTCCCTTGTCGGCACCACCGCGAGGAGTCTTGGGAGCCATTCTCTCAGAGAAGAAAAAGTTAGGGTTTTGAAGAAAAGCTCTAAAGAAAGCAAAGCCACAGATCAGATGAACTCTCTCTCTCTCCAACCCTTACCTATTTATAGGGCTTGGTCGCACGCGTGAACCGATGACGTGTAATCTCAGCCGTCGCTTCGGGTTCCGTGAGGAGATAACAACAAATACAACCAAAAGATCATCATTAATCTTTTGGGTTACCAAGGCGTCATCATCATCAACTGAAAGGAGCATGCGCCCGAACAAGCATGCGCCCAAAAATCATGCGCCCTGACCTCCATGCTTCTTATTCAAAGTATTCCAAAACTTATTCAAAAGTTTTGAAAACTTTGAAGGGGGTCTTGTAGAAGCATGGAATTTCACAACCAGAAAGCCCATGCGCCAGGCATTATATGCGCCAGAACTCAGACAGCTAATCAAATAAGCCATAGACATTCGAAGAAGGACTTTTTATTTATATAAATAAAAGTCTATTATATGTCTAGAAAAGGTTGTACAAAGGAGAATTTCTACAAAGGAAGGATCCTAGATCTACAGCCAACAGCCACCATGTGCCTTCCAGATAGGCGCAGCAACCACCATGCGCCTTCCGATAGGCACAGCAGTCACCATGCGCTGTCAGCCAGGCACAGCAGATGTTATGTGCCTCCAGCCAGGCGCATCCTACCATCCCTTCAGCAGCCCAGTTATGTGCAACTCTTCCAACCAGGCTCACCTGGCCGAGCAGAGCCCAGTTATGTGCCGCTCTTCCAGCCAGGCTCACCTGATAAGTGCTTCGCCAAGCAAAGCATTTAACCCTCTGGCTGGAACCAAGGAAGTGAAGAGCACCGCAAATGCTGTGGCCAGGGGAGGCTTCGAAAGAGCCTCCAAAGGCTAAGAAAGACCGTGATCGAAATCATGGCACAAGGAGCTTTCAACACAATCAAAGTGGGCGGCACCCACTTTGAAGGAAGAGAGAGCCTAGCACCACCATTTCGATCTACGGCTCTTCCGAAACAACGGAGACGAGGCCCGAACATCCCTATCTTTGGATGCAACAGGCACCTTCCGCCTGCCTCCGAAGCCCTCGACTCCGTCTTTTGGATGTAACAGTCACCTTCAAGTGCATCGAAGACAACACGACGTCTCATCTTTACCCTCGGGAGCACTTCGTCAACAGAATGCACCCACATATCCAAGTTCATGTTGGAAGTATGTGAGGGAATGAGGAGCAAACCTTCTCTCCATGCCACTATTTATAGGTCGGGCAAATCAAACCCATGCACCAAGTGGATGACTCTCCGAATTCTGTGTAATGAATTTACATTAAATGGATGAACTGGACGCCTCGAATTCAGCCAAACGGCTATTTATAGCACTCGAGGAGCGAGACAGCCGCGTCATTAAAGGACATGTCAGATGCGCCAGCCAAACAGCACATCACACGAACGCGCCCTCCAACATCAGGCACATCACACAAACGTGCCCTACAGTATCCGGCGCATCACAGAGGATGCGCCCCCCTCACATCTCTATGCCGAGTGGAACACCAACCAATGTGCCCACTCAGCTGTCCATCGAACGTCATAAACATTAAATGCTGAACTGACACCAGAGTTGGCAGCACGCTTCCCAAAGATTGAACAATTGATAGCTTTTTTAGAGAACGAAGCGTCGGCAACGTCAGCATCATCATGACTCTATTCCGACGGCTACTGCCACGTGGCCATCCGTATGCGCCTCTACGGCCATGCGTCCAAATCGCCATGCGCCTCTACGGCCATGCGTCCAAACCAGCATGCGCCTCAGACCCTTCACTGATCCCTAAAGACAGAAGAAGAGTCTCCAGTTGAAGCTTTGCATGCGCCTCAAAAGCCATGCGCCCCAGACTGATCTCTGATCCTGAAAGACAGAAGGAAGGTCACCTGCATGCGCCTCAAAAGCCATGTGCCCTAAACAGTTTGTAACCCCTAAAGGTTATGAGCTGCAGCCTCCTCCTGCGCCCAATCAAGGTGCAGCTCACCAGATTACTTCTCCCCACCAAATCCGAGATCTTCGAGCCATGGGTCGATGACATGTGTCCTTTGACTCAACTCGTCCAAGATTTCAGCAACAGAAAGATCTTCTCCTCTGCTACGTGCCGGTTCACAATAGCAGTATGAAAAGTTCTCTCCCTTAATCAGGGCGCATCATCTACGCGCCTCCATCAGCAACCTCCACGTGGCGTCCCCACACCGGTGCATCCTACATGCGCACATGAGCAGCCAGCCTGCAAATCTATGAATAGAAGGATCGTCTCCTTCACACACACACACAGAATCCACAACGAACATACAAGGAATCACCAGAGAGGCAAACACAGACACTCAACGTCTTCCTCCTCTCAGCAAGCTCCAGCACCTAGAGCAATCCACACCTTCAGAGAACCGATAACCATCGTCAGCCGGTCAACGGAGTCAACGCATTACCACTCGCTCCATTGGCACTAAGGACCCAGCTTAAACAAAAGTGTACTCCTAGGACTACATTTAAGTCCTATATTGTAACACTGTTCTGTTTGTATTAAAGTTTTCAATCAAACAATTTTAATGGCAAACACGATCCATCACAGATTAGATGTAAAAATCTGTATAGTAAGACAAACTAAACAGAATTAGTATATAATCATGTAACTGGTGGATCCGCTAGTATTCTAGCTCAAGAAAAGAAAAATATAAATACAGTTGTTACTAATAGTTCGATACCGATAGTGCGATACCGATACTGATACCGATAGTGCGATACCGATACCGATACCGATAGTTTGATACCGATAGTTCGATACCGATAGTGCGATACCGATACCGATAGTGCGATACCAATACCGATACCAATAGTTCGATGCCGATTGCATGGTTTAAAGTATCGGCCGATACCGATCCGATACGGCCGATACCGATACGGTTTGGCATGTTCTGATCCGATACCGACCGATACCAAATATTGACCGATACCGACTATGGGGGTCTTTGTTCCGGTCAATTCGGCAAAACCAATCGGTAAGGGTGACTACTATTTCATATAATTTCAAAACTACTAAGAAATAATGCTGAAATACTTAAAATTATGCCTAAATGTATAAAATATATGTTTTTAAATGTAAATAATTTATTAATAATTATTTGTTTTCCGATACCAAAGTCCGATACTCCGATACGATACCGTCGATACTACCGATATCGCCGATACCAATACTCATAGGAATAGTCCGAAACCGATTCCGATACCGATTATGAACCTTGACCGATAGTACGATACCGATACCGATAGTGCAATACCGATACCAAACTGAGTCAATCTATCTATTTCTAAATTGCAAGAGTCCACTTCTAGGATATGGGAGCTATATCCTAAATATCTAGTCTAAAATTAACTTGGTTAGGATACTAGAGTGTCCTTATTATCTAGCAAGCACTACCTTAGTCTAGTCACACTAGCATTAATTACCTATAATTCCTACCATGTCTACAATCACACATTATACCCCAAGCCGTCCTGCATGCTAATTATAATAGGCACAAATATATGTATATCACAGTTAGATATATAGACCATGAACCCAAACACAGACTTATGCAGATGAAGAACTCGCACTGTCCTTGACACAGTGAACATATACACCATGAACCCAAACTCTATATTCACATTTACTAATCCAAACACCACCAAACTAATGGATAACACCCAATATGGATAACACATTATTTAGCCAATATATAAACTCAGATGAATTTGATAAGCAAAGCCCTCCACCGCCCCCGACCAAAGCCCGCCGCAACAAGCCCGCCGCCCAGCCCCCGACCAAAGCCCGCCGCCCCAAGCCCGCCGCCCAGCCCCCGACCAAAGCCCGCCGCCCCAAGCTCGCCGCCCAGCCCCCGACGCCCCCGCCCCAAGCCCGCCGCCCAGGCCCTGACGCCCCCGCCCCAAGCCAGCCGCCCAGCCCCCGACGCCCCCGCCCCAAGCCCGCCGCCCGGCCCCCGCCGCCCCTGTCCTAAGCCCGCCGCCCAGCCCCCGACGCCCCCGCCCCAAGCCCGCCGCCCAGGCCCGGATGCCTCCGCCCAAAGCCAGCCGCCCAGCCCCCGACGCCCCCTCCCCAAGCCCGCCGCCCAGGCTCCGACGCCCCCGCCCCAAGCCAGCCGCCCAGCCCCCGACGCCCCCGCCCCAAGTCAGCCTCCCAGCCCCCGATGTCCCTGCCCCAAGCCCGAATGTCCCCAAGCCCGCCGTCCCCGCTGCCTCTATATCGATACCGTGACACAGAGAGAGAGAGAGAGAGAGAGAGAGAGAGAGAGAGAGAGAGGATTACCTTTGGAAGAGAGAAAGGAGAGGACGCCGTCGTCGTTCATCGAAGCCGCACGAGAGAGAGAGACAGAGAGAGAGAGGAGAGAGATTGAATTTGGGGGGAATGCCAAAAGTTCCCCCCGCCTTTTCATTTAAGTCTGGAACGTAAATGTAGCGACGGAATAGCGACTGCTAATAATCCGTCGCCAGGTAGTCGCTATTATTGATTATCCGACTGAATATCCGTCGCTACGTAGTTGAAGATATGTCCCACCAATTCTCTACACAATTTCTGCCAAATAATCGACTACGTCACGACGACCGGAGATCCGTCGCTATAACACCGACACTCTAGCGACGGATGTACGACCTTTCCTCCCCCTAAAATTAAAATAAAAATGGCAAAGGCTTGTAGTCGGTAATCAGTCGCTGAGCGGCCACGAAACCGTCGCTAATACCGACAAAATAATTTTGTCGCTAATAATCCGTCGCTAAATGAGCGTATTTTGGTAGTGTTTGGATCTACTGATGAATCTCCGTGTCAAGAATTTTCTAAGTGTATACAGAATGAGTTTGAGATGAGCATGATGGGAGAGCTGAAATTCTTTATCAGACTGTAAATCAAACAAACTGATAATAGAACGTTCATAAATCAAGCCAAGTACACAAAAGATTTGCTAAAGAAGTTTGATCTGGACAATGTCAAACCTATTGGCACTCCAATGGCAACTTCAACAAAGCTTGATATTGATGAACAAGACAAGCCGGTCGACACACGTAAGTATCGAGGTTTGATCGGTAGTTTACTTTATTTAACTGCTAGTCGTCCAGATATTATGTTTAGTGTTTGCCTGTGTGCACATTTTCAAGCTAATCCAAAGGAATCACATCTGTGCGCGGTTAAGCGTGTCTTTCGATACCTTAAGGACACTTCTTCTGTTGGCTTGTGGTATCCCAAAACTAAGTCCTTTGACCTTACTTGTTATTTGGATGCAGATTTTGCTGGATGCAAAGTTGATAGAAAAAGTACCAATGGTACATGTCATTTCTTAGGCAAAGCTTTAGTCTTATGGTTTAGTAAAAAGCAAAATTCTGTAGCCCTATCAACAACAGAGGCTGTGTCACTCCCTAATCCTGGAATACGTATTTTAATACGTAAACCCATAAATTGTATTTACCTTGAATTTATACGATATTTATTATGCAGTATTTCTTCATGTATTTCCCAAAAAAAAATATTCGACAAAATATTATTTCCTAATTTATTTTCTGCATTTGGGGCCTACAGTTTTGGCTCATTTAGGTAACCTATTCTTGGTTCACCCATGGTTCATCATGAACCCTTTGGTTCATCATGAACCCATGGGTCCAAGAATTCTATATATATAACTCATCCTTCTCTCTCCTCTCATTTACTTTTTCTCATTTACTTCCTCCACCAACCAAGGCAAGTACCAACTTGCTCAAGAGAAGGATCCATAATTTTGTTAATGATTCTTACAAAAACTATTTGCCAAAACATGTTCTTCTCCTCAATCTATACTAGTTTAGAACTTGGAAATTTCTATTTTGAAGCTTTGATTTTTGTAGATCTAAGTTTTAATCATTTTCGGATTTCCTTAGTTTTGATCTATTTTCTTTGAAGTTTTGTGGGTTTTGATGCTTCCATGTGGAAGAGAATTCCATTTCACCCAAGTTAGAACTTTGGAAATCCGGATTTGGAGTTCGGATGACCAAGTTATGTTGTTTTTGAAATTTTGGGTTCTGCCATAGTATTCTTGCTGTTTGGAGAAGACAGTGAGCAGTGTGCAGAGCTTCTTAGCTCACGCACACTGAGCTACGCGCGCTCTTTAGCGCTGCGTACGCAGACTTAGGTACGCTTCCTGTTGGAAGCGTGTCTCCCGTAGCGTGCGTGACTTTTCTCCCACGCTGCTCCCTGTAGCGTGCGTGACTTTTCACCCACGCTGCTCCCTGTAGCGTGCGTGACTTTTCACCTACGCTGCTCCCCATAGCGTGCGTGACTTTTCACCCACGCTGCTCCCTGTAGCGTGCGTGACTTTTCACGCTGCTCTTTCCCTTGAGCCGGCGTGACTCTTCACACAGCTCTTCCCTTGAGTCTGCGTGACTTTTCACGCAGCACTCTCCCTTGAGCTTGCGTGACTTTTCACGCTGCTCTTTCCCTTGAGCCTGCGTGACTTTTCACGCAGCTCTCTCCTTGAGCCTGCGTGACTTTTTACGCACGCTGTCTTGTGTAAGCTTGCGTGACTTTTCACCCACGCTGCCTTGTTGTGCGTATGCTTTTGATATTTTATTAGATATTATATGCCCGTTTTATATCCTTACACCTTTTGTCCCGAGCATGATATGAGCACTGATGTGACCTCGAAGAACAAAGTGTTCCTTCCTGATACATGTACCTGAATGTCCCAGTTCTTGTTCATGCTCGACAAATGACTCGTAACTCCACGTGGCGTATTTGTAATGATGCATTACACTAAGGAGGGTAGCACATGTTGACTTACTGATTGACATGGATCCTCTTTGGGGTACTCGTACTAAAGTACGACTTTAGGAGGGTAATCATGCAGGCCACAGCATGAGAGTCCAAGATTTCACCTAGGGTTAAACTAGGTAACTGAATATACTAGATGCATGGGGAGGGCAGAGTCCCGAGAACGTGTTACACCAACCGTCCTGAGATATTGTCTTGGCGCGCCGGCTGGTCTCCACGGATACTGTGTCATCCGTAACGAGTGGATGACTGTATCCGATTAATTCCTGCTATATATTACATGTCTTGGCAAGGTGGCCTCACGAGGGACCTGTGCTCCATGACACCTGTCTACGCGAACCCCTGGGTTGGCTAGCCTTGCTGGAAAGATACGATCTGAGGATTTTTCTAATAACATGACGCGAGGATAACCTCGTCCCACTAGAAACTCGTAGACTTGATTGGCCGTGAAAACGACTTGCTTGTATCCTATTACCTTTCGCAAATAACCGAGGGAAGCGGACTGTTGTGGTACGTGATCCAACCCATGTTCTTGTTTGATTGTTGGGTTGGTTATCGTACTATGACAGGCTGTGGACCGAAGTTATGTACGGAAGACTTATTCTGGTGGTGAAGTGCTACTTCTGTGAATGACTGAGGAACATGGTCTATCATGGTACATGATCCAACCCATGTTCTTGTTTGATTGTTGGGTTGGTTATTGTGCTGCGATAGGCTATCGACCGAAGTCACGATCAGGAGATTTTTTTTTGGTTTATACCTTTTAACTTATGTGAAAGTTATAGAGTACGACACGTCCCGACTCCATGCGGCACCTTTTGTCCTTGTTTGGTTGTAAGGGTGCCATATGGGTTCGAGGATGTTGCGCTACCCTATAATAGTAGCATAAGTATTACTATTATCAGTCATTCTATTAGTTGGGTTTTTTAATCTTAACTCTTGTGCCCCTTTGGCGGTACTTGCTATTCGGGGCTGACCCCGCTGGTTTTGTTTGGCCAGATCTCGTAGCAGAGCCAGAGGACACGATCTTCCTCCCTGACATCCATGGTGCATACTAGGAGCATGGCGGTTCGGGGACTCGAGTGGGTTTCTTCTCCACCACTCCTGCTTATACTTTTGCGGCGTTTAGCCACCGGCACCTGTTAGCCGGATTACTTGATAATTTGTGTCAGTACATAATTGTAATTAAACAGACTGCAGCTGTGTATAATTTTGTACTCCTGACTCTCTGAGATAGCTAAATTATAAAGCTAGTCTCTCATGATTATTTTGATAAAGCGTCAGGGACGCCTTACTGCTTTATCTTTAATGTTCATTTAATTGCTGATTTGACTTAATTGATTGAGACATAGAACTCTGTGGGACCATAGGAGACTTGATTGTAGCATGTACCCCCTAGTCTCTCGACAGCCACGATCGTCGTATGATGTTACGTACCTCATATGGAGTAGCTGGCCTAGTCCGTCCCTGTATTTCGGTACTGGGGCGTGACAGGCTAAGTATATCGCCGTTGTCTGTCATGAAACATAAAAGAACAGAACAATTATCGGAGGACCAGACTTTTACTTCACGTTACAGACTCGCTTGTACAAAGAAAGCCTAGGAACGAAAACCCAGGTACAGCAGTCTAAGTACAATTGTTTATTTTTGATTCTGGGGGGTGACAATAGAGGCTCGGAAAAGCGACGGCCGCTCTGCCTTACTCCTTGGACGATCGGTATGCAGCCTTGGCTCGTGGAAGATCTGCTTGGCGTGGACAAAGAAATGCTCTTCTTGCTCTCCTCGTGTTGCTCTCCTGGCTTCTCTCTCTCTGTGGTTATCGAAAAGGGGGAACTCTCTCTGTATATCTGTCTCTTTTTTTTTTATTCTTTTGTTACCGGGGGGTCTGTGCAAAGAAATGATGCTAGCTATTTATACGAGTCGGGTATGATCATTAGGGTTTGCTAATGATCATTTGTTTGGAATGTCGGCGCTCCTTCAATCTATCTGAACCCTTGATCCTGATTTCAATGAATCTAGGCCATTAATGCGGATAGCACCGAATCTTGTGAGCAATTAATGTTAACTGCTTTAAATCTTCATGATGGATTATACCAATGTCCGATTGCTCGCCACATGTCCCATTGGCTTGATGATAAATGATATGCCTTGATCTCAGTAATTATGATGATGATATCAAATATATTTGTTGAGATTCGGTTAAATCCTTGATTGATCCGATGCCACGTGTTTTAATTGTGGGTCCTGTCAGAGCCGCATAGGATAGGCAAGACTTGAACCGCAGGGAGATAATCTTCGTGAGCCGCATAGGACAACGCTTTATTGAGCCACAGGGGACTGGGCTCTCGGTGGGCCGCATATGACTGATTTTTGCTGGCCATATAGGATGACTTCTTAGTGAGCCGCATGAAGCTGTTCTCCATTTAAGCCGTATAAGACGTGCCACGTGGCAATCTAGGACTTCTGTCGGATCGGGTCAGAGATTTTCTTCTTTTCCCGAAGAGTCTATCATTATGGCAGAACCATTACGACGCTTTATGTCAGAGCCGTCACGGTCGTCGAGTCGTGTCAGGGCATTAAATGAGGCCACTACTCAAATGGCCAGCTGTAGGGAAGGATCCCAAGGGGGGATGTGGCATCGATCGGGCCGTATATTCCTGCTAAACCGCATACACTCCCGAGCCGCATGAGACTGAGAGTCTTCTTTGAATCACGTAAGGCAGCTCCTGTATGAGCCGCATGGGCTTCTTCCCAGAGCCGCATGGACCATTACTCTGATATTTTCCATGCTTCTACAGGACCCCCTTCAAATTTTTCAATTTGCAAAATTGAAACACTTTGAATAAGAAGCATGGCCCCGTTCATGCCGCATAAGTGTCTCAGCCGCATGGACTCATCTGGCCGCATAGGCTCTTTGCCACGTGTCCTGACTACGTGTACAAATCTTTATTAAATGCTCTTTGATTCGTTTTGAATTAACGTCGTCTTTTGGGGGAGGATCCCAAGGGTCGGTTTTGCCTTGACCGAAGCGTTTTTGCCTTTATCTTTTGAAGCGGCACGTAATCCGAGACGTTTGTTTATTTTATGGGTCTCTTTCACCTATAAATAAGAGACTTTTAGTCTCTTGGGGGTTTCTTTACCTTCTCTCTTTCGCTCGACCTCTTCGTTGCAGACTTCCTCTTCGTCCTCTCCTCTCAGCGATCGACAATGGCTCCCAAGAAGACTGCTGCTGCTACGGACAAGAAGGCCGCGTCATCTTCTGTGGCCGCAAAGGGCAAGAAAGCCGCGTCTTCATCGACTACGACGGCAAACGTGGCGGCTCCTCCGATGGCTAACGTGCCTGTCTTTCACTCCGACGTTCATCCGCCCATTGCTGGTAGGGCCATTAATATGAACTGCCATGGCTACGCCGCATATTTTATGCGCGAGCCTATATTCCCCAGTATTTCGTGCATACGACTCATATTTGGACCGTATGGGATCTGACCCTGGCCTGAGCCGCATGAAGGTTGTTTGCATAACTACTTCATCATCAGGGCCGCATAAGCCCATTTGGACCGCATGAGTTTTTTTTTCTCAGACCCTGCCGCTTAAGCACATTTCAAACTGAACCGCATAAGCTCATCCTCGCTGAACTGCATAAGCTCCTCCTTGCGGGGCCGCATAAGCGTTTTCGAGCCGAATAAACTTATTCAAATCGGACCATATTCGCATACACTCCCTTCGAACCGCATAAGCTCCTTCACACTGAGCCGCATGAGTTCCTTTCGAGCGAAACCGCATAAGCTTATTCGCACTGGTCCGTGTGGGCTCTTTCAAACTGAGCCGCATAAGCTCATTTGAACTGATCTGTATAAACCTTTTTAAACCGAGCCGCATGAGGCTATACTGAGCCGCATAAGCATCATATAGTTTTGTGTTTCAGCTATCTTTTTGACTTGTTTCTTTTGCCTTTTCTTCAGTGAATCTGCCAGTGAATCCTGCGGGGGAACTTATGGTAAGCTCGCGTCAGTTTGCCTCGGGCGTACATCGGGATGACTTAGTTCATCAAGTGTCCGAACAGCTACTTGTTGACGAACCTTTGGAGCGACTAAATGCTATAAGGGTTCAATCTTTTCAATTCCTTGGTGACATGATAAGCTCCGGGCAGTCTGATGGGAAGTATCTGAAACCGGTCTTCCTCTTTGGGGATGCGTTGGTCGTAGAGAACTCCCGAGTGCTGGATGTTTCTGAGAGTTGGGATTTTGACCTGGACGGGATGCCAATTCACATCCCTATTATGAAGCGCCATTTCCCTTTTGAGTGGTTCAATATGATCGCTCTGGAAAGGCAGATGCCGGACACCCTCACTCCAACCCGACCGGGGATGTTTGTGGATGACATCCGTTATAACAGAGCCACTGGGTCAGTGCGCGCGGTCAAAGATCCGGCCAGTCGGTCCGTGATGGGGTTAGTTCCGGGTACCTTCATCAACACCCCCGGTCCTAATTTTTCATTCTCCCAGGCTGATACCTTCCTGAGTCAGCTTGCTCGCAAAGGGTCCTATCCTGTTGGCAGGTTGGTACTGCCGAGCTGGTTGCACCCCATTCCCCCGTGGGCTAATCTGACCTCATGGATTCTACGGAAGTACGAAGAATTTTTGTAGGGAGTCAACCTTTATGACGCTATCCGGGGTACCAGCCACGGGTTGCCCGTTAATAAGCCACTATTCATGGCCCTTCTGGAGATGTACAATCATCGGACGGGGACCTTTTTCACCCCTGTCGGGGAATTGGGGCTTGCTCTTCACGAGATGTATGCTGTCTCCAAGCTCCCATGGGGGGATGAACCCTTCGAGGTGTACACTCCGACGAATAAGGAGCTCCAAGATTTGGATCGACGATTCCCCGGTTTCGTCGTCGTGTATCAAGATCTATTGTGCCATCATAGCACCTGTCACCGAACGACTATCCAGAAAAACGACAGCTCGGAAGGGGACTCTCCCCATACTAAAACTTGGGTCTCGTACCTCTTCAAATTCAGTGCGGCTGGCCGGGTTACTTCTCGAGACCGTCTGACTCCTAGGAAAGTAGAGGACTTGATGTCGACCGCTAGGAGGTCGAGGTCTAAAAGTGATCGGTTCGGAAGCCAGATTGATTCCTTCAGCTACTTTTGTTATGGTACCCGGTGGCTGTCAGAGAAGGCACTCTTGGCCGGATTTCTAATGGTATGGTTGCACAACTGCGTGGTCTCAGGAGGGGCAGGTTCTATTGAGAGGATCAGTCGCCACTTCATTCTTCCTGCCGTGAAGTTGGCCTTTGGGGTCAGGCTGGCTCTTCTTTCTGCCATGGTGTGCAGTATTCAGCATGGTCTTCGCGCCTTCTCGTCCAAGGTCATTGCTCGTGACGTGGTAATGGACTTTGAACGTGTAGAATTGCCTTATCATTACTTACTGGGATGGCTGTTGCTGTATTATCAGTCCTTGATGAGACCTGGAACGGGAGATGGCGTTACAGATGACGACGCATTTCTTTTCAAGTATCACCATCAGCCTTGGGAATGTAGTATCATGTCGGCGTGTCGGAGGATGCTGGCGAGAGTGGACGGGTATAATTTCTTCGTGTCCGTTCCTCATTTTACTGATCAAGAGGTGAGAAGTGTTCATGTTGATGGGGTTGGACCTCCTCATTTCTTGCCTGAAAAGATGCGTTTCTGGCTGCGTAACATTCGCCCGGCGCATTTAGTTTACCGGAATCGCAACACTGTGTATTTGGAGCCTTACTTGCCTAGTAGGTTTGCCCATCAATTTGGGTATAGTCAGCTATTCCTCGGGCGCCCCAGTTCTCACCTGGGATTTGAAGGTAGCATTCTTGACGGTATTAGGACATGGAGCTACTATGACACCTGTCATACTCGGACTAGCTTCTTGGTCCCTGCCGTACACGTGATAGGGGAAATCCTTCATATGGTGGCCCTATATCATGTTACGGCGAATCCTCCTCCCCTCGATTTTGACTCGAGGACTAGCTTCATTGTGGGCACTCGCCTGGCGGAGAAGGCTACGACGTCGAGAGCAAAGAAAAAAGGGACGAATAGAGTTCCTTCGCCCGATTCTGAGTCCTTCGACACAATTGAGGAAGACAACGAGCGGGACGACAAGGACTCCCTTTCTTCGGGTGACGAGACAATGGCGGGTCAGCCTTCCGTCATGGCAGGTGAGATGATGACGGATCAACCGTCGGCTATATTTGATGAAGCAGTGGACCAGCTACCATCTGTATCGGAGGTGGTACGGGTAGAACTACCGCCCGTCATGCCTGGTCCCTCACGTAAGCGAGGCAGGCATGAGTCTACTGGCGGAGGGGTAACTTTTTCTGTAAAGAGAGCGGCGATCGGTCCCCGTAGACTGCTTATCATGGAGAAGGGTGAGGATGCAGACGGTATTCCAGAGGTAAGTCGGAGCCTTCTCTTTGCTGTAGTTTTCTTCTTTTCCGAAGATACGACTTAATTACTTCTCTTTATAGATGTCTGGTGAACCGTCGTTTCCTGAACCATCTATTTCCCCTGGAGCTGATCCGGCCCTTGCTGCTTTGATTAGCGGCGTGTGCGCTGCGGTCCTTTCTGCGGGTGCTCTCTCAGCAGTGGCTGGAAGCTCCCAGGTTGCTGAAACCTCGGCCCGGGGTGACGAAGGTTTCCTTGGACCCGTCCCTGAAACCGCTGATCTTCAGCAATGCGACGCCGATCTCAGTACGCCCCCTTCCGAGGATGCAAGGGCGGAGGAGTCTATTGTACCTGACTCAGAGGCTGTTGGTGAAGGGGCTATGGTGGCTGCAGGCGAACCTCGGCCTTCACACTCCTCCACTGGTAAGATAAGCCAGATATTGACTAGTGAGGGAGCTTATTTGCTCTATCAACATATTCTCCGGGTCAAATTGATTCATGGTTGCCTTGGCCCTGCATGTCCTGACCCTTTACTTCCCACCGTGGATGTTCTTGGGGAAGGCTCGGCCTGCCGTGATATGGAAGAAAGGAGCGTTCCCTCTTCTTTGCCGTCCCATGTCGAGGGGCCTCCTGCCAGCTCCAGGCCGACGGGAAAGGGGTTGGCGATGGTCTTCGCCTCATCCTCCGCAGATTATACGGCTCCGGAGATTGACCTCTCGACCCTGCCGAGTATTCAAATTTTGCAGGCTGCCGAAGAGGAGTTGGCCGCTGTTCAAGCGTCCTTCAGTGCGGAGCTGGTTTCTCTTATGGCAGGAGCGGCGGATTCGGTTGCGTCTTCTTCAGTGCTGCCAGCCACACTCCCGTTGACACCGGCCTCCACGGAGACTCTGGACGAGGTGACGCAGGACGTGGTCGACAGCTTCTATCATTATTTGAAAAGGGGCGTAGACGCTGCCATGGAGCGGGGGACCCCATTTTCTCTATCTCTCCAGTGTGCCCGGGGTCAGATTGCAACCTTGAAGTCCCTTCCTGGCGGGGTGGGATTGGCTGCACTGCTGGAACCTAAGCTGACAAAAGCTGATCAGCTTATGACCCAACTACTGGCGATACGACAGGCGGGCTTGCCTGCTGCGATCGAGCGGGAGCGGGGCTTCCTTCTTGCTGCTCGGGATAGGATTAAGCTAGCCCGAGATACGGCTGGGCCAGTTGTACGGGGAGACCTTGATAAGTTCTTTGCTTTGTATGACCAGCTGGGTCGTAGGAGTCAGGCTTGCCGTATTCGGAAAGAGTCTGCTTCTCGTGGAATCGCTGACACGAAGGAGCGTATTCTTGGACTTCAGCGGGAATTAGCCTTCTTAGAGTCAGAGTTGGAGACTGCTCAGGCGGAGCAGGCGTCAATCGTTCGGGAGGCCGAGAAGGTTTTCCGATCTTCTGATAACCTGGAGCAGGCCTTTAAGAAATTTGAGGATAACTGGCAGGCTCACGCTCACCTGGAGGACGAGGCGGTGCTGACCCACGAGACGGAGCGTCGAGCCTCCTAGAGGTTCGAGCGGTCGATTGTTTTGCTGACGGACCGTCTCAGGGCGTTATGTGCCCCAGAGCAGTGATCAGCTGTCTGTTTTCTTTGCTTTCTCTCTTTTTTTTTCTTTTTTTTGTAAGGGATGTGATCCCAAATGAAGTAGTACGTTGAATTTTGAATAAATGAGCATGTTTCAACTCATCATCTCTTTCTTGTACTTGTGGCGTCTGTGAAATTGGACTTGCTGGGGGATTATTTGTGGACCTGTTATCCTAGGCGTACCTTAGTTTTAGGTACGGATAACAAGTTTGGACAGGATGTCCGGAACAGCCGTGGCGAAGTGGTCATGGATGTTCTCGGTGCTAGGAAAAAAGAATACCGTAGAGCGGCTGGGCTCCCGGGGCATGGTGGGGTGGTGGATTTATGCTAAGAAGCTTAGCAAAGGAATATTTGTGGACCTATTATCCTTGGCGTACCCTGGTTCGGGATACATATAATAGGGCGAAAGAAAAACCAACATATTTGCTCAGAGGTTATGAGGACATGGCAAGCATGAGGGTTTTACCGTGGAACCTTCCTGCTCAGAGGTAATGAGGACATGGCAGGGGAGGTTTCACGGAAGATATTCGTGGTCAACAGCGGACATTTGTGGACCTATTATGCTTGTCGTACTCTGGTTGTGGGTACAGATAATAGTCGAAAGGAGACCGACATACTTGCTCAGAGGTAATGTGGACATGGCAAGCATGAAGGTTTCTTCGACGGAGCCTTCCCACTCAGAGGTAATGATGACATAGCAGGAGTGGGCTCAATGAAGAGGGGGTACATAGAACGACTCAGAGGTAGGAGAACGTGGAAGTTCTATGTGAGGGGGCGGTTTGTTTTTGGTGGAAGTGAAAACGACTCAGAGGTAATGAGGACATGGCCGTTTTTTTCAGAAATTTGTGGATCAATTACCCTTTTTTGTGTACTGGGAGCGCGGGTAGTGGATCATGAGGGAGGATCTCTTCCAGGAAGAAAGTTCAGAGGTATAATCGTACGTGACTTACTATCTGAAAGAGTGACCGGAATGTGAGTTCAGAGGCACCATCGGGTACATAACTCGGTAATTTAAAATATTGAGAAAGTGGGAGTCCAGCGGCACCAGCGGGTACATGACTCAATAATCTGAAGGGAATGTAGGGGTGAGTTCAGGGGCACCAGCCGGTATATGACTCGATAATCTGAAATGTTGTGGGTGTGAGTTCAGTGGTACCAGCCGGCACATGACTCGATAATCTGAAATGTTGAGGGTGTGAGTTCAGTGGTACCAGCGGGTACATGACTCAAAGACCTTGTAGCGAATGTCGTTTAGACATAATATTTTTTTAGGAACTTGCCGTTGACGGACAGCATGAGCAAGTCTCCGTTTTGCTTTGCAATGCGGTAAGCACCGTTGGAGAATACCGTCTCAATGATAAATGGGCCCTCCCACTTTGGCTGGAATTTGCCGGCGGTCTTGTGAGTCATGACCATTAGCCTCCAGACTGCCAAGACGAGATTGCTTACCTGGAATTTTTTGATTTTGACCTTCTTGTTGAAGGCTCCTGAGATGAGTGCTTGGTACAGCTCGATCCTTTGCTGAGCTAGGAGGCGCTTTTCATCTAAGGCCTCTAACTCTTGCAGGCGACGTTGGTAGTTATCGTCTGTCGTTAATTGATGTGTGAGGGCGACACGTAGTGAGGGGATCTGGGTCTCCAAGGGGAGGACTGCCTCACTCCCGTATACCAGGGAGAATGGTGTATTTTCGGTGGCTGTTCGGACCGTGGTGCGATAAGCCCATAAGCACTCGCCGAACTTCTCGTTCCAGTCATGTTTGTTGGAGGAGACAAACTTCTTGAGAAGTTTGATGATTGTTTTATTGAACGCTTCTGCCAACCCATTTGCTGCCGGGTTGTACGGCGTCGAGGCGATATTCTGAATACGGTGTTTATCACAAAACCGATAGAATGCGTGACTTGTAAACTGCGGCCCATTATCATGGATGATCCTTCGGGGCAGTCCAAAGCGGTAGATGACGTGATGCTTAAGGAAGCTGATCATGTTTGAAGTCTTAACTTCTGCAAGTGGGACAGCTTCCGCCCATTTGGAGAACTAATCCGTGATCGCAAGTATGAAGCGATGTCCACGGGAGGAAGGTGGGGTGATTGGACCAATGATATCCATTCTCCATGCTTCGAATGGCCAGGACGCCACCGTCGGATGTAAAAATTCGGATGGTTGGTGGATGAAGTCCGCGTGGACTTGGCAAGCTTTGCACTTTCTAGCATAATCTATCGCGTCTGCCACCATCGTGGGCCAGTAGTATCCCATTCGGCGAAGGCAATCTTGTAGTTTTGGGCCGGGCTGATGGGTCCCAGACACCGTCATGAGCTTCTCGTACGGCTTCTTTGGCTTCTGCGTTCGACAGGCACCAGAGTAATAATCCGTCATAGGAGCGGCGATACAGCATCTTCGTCTCTGCATCGTAGAAGAATCTGAGAGAACGCCGTCTGACAGAAATGGCTTCCTTTGGGTTCTCTGGGAGGATGTCATAGACGACGAAGTCGATGATTGGCTGTCTCCAGTCTGGTGCTTCGTCGACCGTCTGGGCAAAATAACTCGCCACGAATTGAACATTGTTCTTGGGGCAGACCAGTTCATGGCCTATCACGTCAACCGAATGATGAGCTTGGTTTGGCACTGCTAAAGAAGCGACAAGGCCTGCTAGAGCATCGGCTTCGATATTTTGGAGTCTGGGAACGTGCTCGATGAAGAATCCCTCAAACGATGAGATAATATTGATCATAATTTGATGATAGGGGATCATGTCTTCATGGCGGACCTCCTATGAGTCCCGGATCTGATTGACGATTAGTTGGGAGTCGCCGTACGCTTCAAGGTATTCTACCCCCAGCTCTCTTACCAGTTGGAGACCAATGACCAGAGCGTTATACTCGGCCACATTGTTAGAGCAGGGTTCTGTGAGGGAGTAGGTACGATTGATCACCAGCCCAGTAGGAGAAATCAATACCACTCCGACCCCAACGACGATGTTTCCCTTGGGTCCGGTTCTTAAAGCGCCATCGAAGAACATCCGCCATATGTTATCGTGGGTGGCTGTATTCAAATCGGCAACCTCATCTAGGATCTCTTCATATATTCTGGATGACTCCGATCCTGGGTGGGCTGCCAAGAAGTCTGCCAGGGCTTGACCCTTGACAGCCTTCTGCGGGACGGAGATCATATGATAGGGGGACAGCAATATTGCCCATGTAGCGAGGCGAGAGCTGAGTACCCCTGGTTTAGTCATGAGGACTCTGAAAGGGTTGACTCGGGAGATCACATGTATGGTTTGCCCTGTGACGTAGTGCCGCGTCTTTTGAATGGCGAACACCAGGGCGAGGCATTCCTTCTCTACTGCTATGTATCGGTGTTCTGGCCCAATCATCATTCGACTGAGGTAATATATAGCTTGCTCATGGCCTGCATCGTTGTTTTGTGCCAACAAAGCACCAAAGGAGTGTTCCATTGCCCGTACGTAGAGCAGGAATGGTTTTCCAGGAACCGGGGCTACCAAAACTGGAGGATTTGATAAGTATTCTTTGATGCTGTTGAAAGCACGCTGGCATTCCTCGTCCCATACGAATGAGACTCCTTTCTTCATGACGTGCGTGAATGGTCGGCATCGCCCGGAGAGGTTGGAAATGAACCTTCTGATGTAAGCTAGCCTTCCTTGGAGGCCTCTAAGTTCGCGGAGATTTCTCAGGGGAGCCATCTCCATGATCGCCTTTGTTTTCTCGGGATCTACATGGATACCCTTGGCAGTGATGATGAAGCCTAAGAACTTCCCGCTGGATACATCCAGAAAGGACTTCGTGGGGTTCATCTTCAAATTGTGCGTTCGCATTAGATCGAATACCGTCTTTAGATCCTGCAGATGGTCTCCCTTGCTACGGCTTTTAACGGCTATATCGTCAATGTAGCACTCCACCGTCTTGCGTAAGTGGTCTCTAAAGATGATGCTCATGGCTCTTTGATATGTGGCGCCAGTATTCTTTAAGCCGAAAGGCATGACTGTGTAGCAGTACGTGCCGATCGGTGTTCGGAATGATGTATGCTTTTCGTCGTCAGGAGACATTTTGATTTGGTTGAACCCCGAGAAGCCATCCATGAATGACATGCGTTCGAAGCCGCAAGTATTGTCGATCATGATGTCTGTGATAGGAAGGGGGAATTCATCTTTGGGGCACGCCTCGTTCAGGTTGCGGAAGTCGATACAGATTCGAATCTTCCCATTCTTCTTGAGGACGGGTACTATGTTGGCGACCCAGTCTGGATGTTGCTCTTCGCGAATGAAGCCGCTGGCTATCAGTTTGTTGACCTCGGCTTCGATCACGTCCATGATGCCCGGACAGAAGCGTCGCTGTTGCTGCTTGACTGGCTTTGCATCCGGCCGTATGTTGAGTTTGTGGAGAGCGATGTCAGGATTTAACCCTGGTATGTCTTCATAGCTCCAGGCGAACACATCAATATACTCTCTGACAAGTTCTAACAGCGACTCCCGTTCTTCGTCAGTTAGGCTTTTACTGATGAAAATCAATTTTGAAGAAGATTCGCTGCCGAGATCCACTTGTATGACCTCATCTTCAGTAGGAGGTTCTCTCAGTTCGAACCGCTTTTCCTATTGTGCGTCCAATTGTTGGGCCCATGGCTCAAGCTCGAGGATTTCGGGGATGTCTTCGTCTTCCTCGTAAGCGTCGGCGAATGCCATGTTGACTGACATGACTTGTCTGAATACATCTCCGATGCTGGTATCTGAGTCGGAAGTTGGTGATCCGGTTGAATGTGACTACCAGTCGCATTCTTCGTCTGAACTTTCAGGGGTCGTAGTAGGCGTTACATACCCTAACCCGTATCGAGTTTTGTTATAGTAGTTTCGTGGTTTGCCCGCCGGGGCTGGCGACTTCAAAGGTAATCGTCACCCAGTGCCGTAGTTCAATCCTGGCGTCGTCTCTAGATCATACCCCTGTTTCTGCATGAGATATTTGGATTAAGGGCTATAGAGATACAGAGGCAGTCTCCCAGCATCTGACCCGAGGTCGACTTCTTCTATGGCGAGGGGATGCGGGTTGTTCATCCGGCCGAAGATGATCAGATGGTCTCCTCCCTCGAATATTCGATAAGCGTCTTCTACTGGAGTAAGCTGGATCGCGGTGTACACATTTGTCACCTGTGTGTGTAGGTTAGCTCATATACCGTGTTCCATAGCATACATTGTACATAGCGTATTGAGCTCGGTGTAGTTCATAGATAACCCTTTATTGATGAAGTAAGGTATCTTTTCTAGGGGGATTACATCATCAGCGGAGGGGACATCAGTGTGGGCAGCCGCATACTTGGCTAGCTCCGGTTCCTCTTCGGCTACCCCCTGTGTGAACGAAGATTGAGAGGACGACCTGGGAAGCTTGATTGTCAGTAGTTCGGTTGATGGAGCAGAGCGTGGAGTTGTTGGCAGACTAGCGACCTCCAGTTTGGCATTTGATGTGGGGCGAGGAGTGGCTGGTTCGCTAGAAGTGTCAGACCTTGCATCGGGGTGACGACTCTTTCTGGGAAGGCGTATCTTCATGGGCCTATCCGAGGGGTTGAGCTTCCCTGCTTGTGGTTGGCTGACTCTTGGTAGCCTGATTGTCAGTGGCTCAGTTGTGGGTCTCGGCACTTGGCCAGACCTTGGCAGCCGGATTATCATTTGCTCTTCCTGCGCTGAGAGACTGATTGCGTCCTTCCGCAGAGTGGTGGTAAGGGGTGCAGACTTGCCCGGCTTGCGAGCTTGGAGGTGGATCGTCAGGGGTCCTTCTGATCCCGTGGCTATTTCGGTATGAGTTTGTGCGTCTCCTTCATCAAGGTGCCTCTTCGACTTTTCGTATAAGCAGGAGTCCGAGTAGTAAGATTCGACCCCTTTGAAGGGATCGATATCAGCAAATTATGTCTTCATGAAGCCGTGTTTGTCGACATATTTGAAGCACTGGTGTAGCATGGAAGGCACGATCATGTAATCGTGTATCCATGGGCGCCCCAAGAGGATGTTGTAAGAAGTGTCTGCATCTATGACGTAGCAGGTGACTTCGGATTGGAGGTCGCCAATTTGACACTTCAGACGAATCTTTCCAATAGGGTAGCTCCTGCCCGAATTGAAACCTCTGATGGCGGTGCTTGTAGGTGTCAGGCGATGCATTGGGATGCGGAGATGAAGTAGCAGACCCTTCGGGATGATGCTTATGGAAGAGCCAGGGTCAATGTACATCCGATCCACCTTCACGTCGCCGATGTATCCCGTGTAGTATAGCGGGCGATCATGTAGGTTGGTTTTGATGAGCATGTCCTGCGAAGTGAAGACGATGTTGGGCATTGCTCCCGTGCAGGCACTGTCTTGGAGATCCACAGGTAAATCCTCCTCGGTGAGGTTGGATTGAGCCAGATAAGCATCGGCATTTTGGAGTGCTTCGCTCAATACAATACGAACATCCTTGGAGAGCCTTAGGAGTTCGTATAGTGACAATTTGGCCGGAGTGTTAGCCAATTGTGCTAAGATGTCAAAGTTATAGGGCCTCTCTAGCCCTTGGGCTGCGTCCTTTCGGAGGGATTTGTCGAAGCGAGTCTCCTTCGGCCTAGGCTTGTCGGTCGTCGAAGGCTGAGCCGGTCCCGGAGCATCAGTTATAGTAGGTTGATGATTTTCAGCTGGGCTGTCAACCATAGGTTGTGATTGTGCTCTGGACCGCGTGACGACGGCTGTAGCTTCCTCGTTGTCTGCTGAGATTGTGTGGCAGGTCCTGATTTTTCCACTCTTCTTTCTGTTGGTGGGAGATAGCGTGGGCCGTGTTACTTCTGACACCAAATCTGGATGGACCAACATGATCTTCCCTCGTGAGGTGGTAAGAGGTACCAGACCAGCAGCCTGATCTCGGGGAGGTGGAAGATTGGTAATTTCTATTGTCGCCAAAGGGACGGGGATCACCCCGTCTTGAGTCTCCGTCGGAGGGAAGTTGTCGAATTGTACGGACACCATATTGGCTGCTACGGTTACCTCTTCGAAGTCGATGGCCAGAGCGTTCGAATCGATGAGGCTTTGGATGTACCATTTTAGTTGGTAGCAGTCGTGTGTAGCGTGGTGTACATAACGGTGGTAATGGCAGAACTTTGGGTTCTCCAAATCAGCCGGCCGAGGCTCCCGCCTTGGTAGAGGAAGCTGAATTCTATCTCCTTGTATGAGCATGTCCAAGATAGGCTTGACGTGGCCGTCTTCGAAAGAGTAAGTGATCTGAGGCCATTGTTTGTCTGCTGGTTGTGACTCGGGCTTCTGGGACGCGTCGGCCACCATAGCCTGCTTGCCTCTGTTGCCCCGATTATTGGAGGGGCTACCCCCATTGTCGGTATTGGTGCTGGGACGCTTGCCCTTGTTCTCTCCATCCGAGATATGCAACCCCAGTTGGCGAGCCTTCCTTAATCGTTCCTCGGCGCTTGTAGCACTGATGATAAAAGCCTTCCAGTCCTTGAATTGACTTTCGCCCATCCAGAGACTAATTGTTGGGAGCAGTCTCTTTTGGCAGATTTCAATCAAGGAAGAATTCGGATTGCCGGATGGTAACTTCATTACGGTTTGACGAAATCGCTCAATGTAATTCCTCGTCAGCTCTTTCTCTCCTTGGACGACGTCCATGAGGGTAGACATTGTGACGTCCTGGCCTACCTCATAGAACCTCTCCAAGAACAAGCGTTTGAAGCCAGCGAAGGAGTGGATGCAATTGTCCGGCAGGTTACGGTACCAGTCGAAGGCGACTTCTTCCAATGCCCCGATGAATAACTGCGTGAGGATAGCGTCATCATGAGGCAGATGGTCGGTGGTGACCTCGAAGTAAGTGATGTACCGACTTGCTGAGGTCTTGCCATCATAGGGGTTGATATTGAACGGCTTATATCTTGGTGGAAATGGAACATCCTTCCATCCAGCAGGATATGGTTGCCGTATTCTGAAGTCTTGAGAGTTTTTTCGGGCGTGGAACATGGCTCAAAGCTCTTGAACTTCTCTCCTTACTTCTCAGGTCTCATCTGTCGCAGTAGGAGCCGTTACTTCGGGAGAATTATTGCCCGGGTTCGGTGCCGCTGAATTTAAATCTATATTGTTTGTGGGACCCGCGCTTGTTTGGCCAGGTGTCACCCCTTGCAGAGTAGGAAGAGCCACTTTGATCTCGTCTACAGACTTGACCAAGGCGTGCAGTATGGCCTCCAAAGTATCGATGCGTTGGCGATTACTGGAACCGCCTTGATTGTTGTCCGTCATGAATACCGTCCTTACGTGAGGAGTGACGGAAGGGACGGTGGAGGGTGTGCCCTCTGAGTCATACTCGTGCATCGAGAAATCATCGGGGTAGGTGGGAATATTCTCTTCGGGTTCGGACTCGGAAGGAACAGTACCCCCAGCTTCGGAGCTTGCTTCATCTTGAGAGTCTTGGATGTCATCGGGGACGTCGGCATCTGTTGTTCCTGACGGGAGGGTTATTTCCCCGGGCTCATCTTCCTTAAACATCGGATTGTCGTGGATGTTCGGAGGAGTGCTACCCCCAGCTCCCTCGACCCTCAGCGGTGCGGACGATGAATCTCCCATTGCAGCAGATTTTGTCTTCGAACGGGTGTATTGGTATACTCCGGTGGAGGGCAACCGTTTAGCCGACAATTTTTTAGCTGTAGTGGTTGATATTTTCGGACTGGAGATGCTTGTCTTCTTCCCTCTCCCTTCGACGGGGATTTTCTGTACAGAATTGCAGGAGACAACAGGAGGTGCCTCGTCCTCCGAGCTCGGATGCTGTAATCTTTGGAAGACGGACGACCAGTCTTCTGTCACTGCCGTGTTGTTGCAGCAGCAGTTGACGATGATCTGGGTGCAGTGACGTCCATGTGAGGACTCTTTGCACGCCGATGCCCCTTCTCTTTCCTTGTGTTTGTGGAGGATAGCCTCACGCAGGTCAGAGGAACCACTTTGTCCGTTTGCCACTGGGGACTGGACTCGAGCGGTCCTATACAACTTTCTATCAGAGGCCCGCGTGATAATCTGCGGGACGCCCCGATAGTCGGAGGTTGGGGCAGCTGTCTGGGCTTGATAAGCCCGCGCTGCCCTAGACTTCTTCTTCTTAGCACTTGTGGGTGCATAATAAGAAGAGTCCAAGTTGAATACCACAGAGTCTGGCTTATCATCCAGAGAATCATCAGGGTTCGGACCGTACGAGAGACGGTCGAAAACTGATCGAGAGGAGCATGGAGCGGATGCTATGCGGCTGGGATTGGAAACCGTGCAGGCTGTCTGCATGTGGTTGTCTTCTGCCGTCAGATGAGTTCTTATGCGGCTAGGAGTCACGACCGTGCAGGCTGACCGCATGCAGTTGGCATCTGTGGCCGTATGGGTTTTTTGCAAATGATTGACTTTGATAGCCGTATGAGTCTCATCCATGCGATCGGCAACTGTAGCCGCATAAGTTATGCGGCTGACAGATGTGGCCGCATGAGTTTTTTTCATGCGGTTGGCGGATGTAGCCGCATGGGCTTTCTCCCTGCGGCTAATACCCTTCTGCGGCTCGGATCGCGCAGAGTTCCTCTTTGCCCCTGCAAGTCCAGCATCATAATGTTTTCTTCTGCCAGACTTGGGGACAGCAGAGTTGTCTTTGGTCTGAAGTGGGGCCGCAGGAGAGTCCTTCTCGCCGTCTTGAGCCACAGAGGGTATCCCTTCGAGGGCATAAGGAGGAGCAAATGATTTTGGCCTCCACTCTTTACGAGCCTTTGCGGTGCGGGTGCGCTTCTGGACCGGGCCAGCGCTGCCTTCAGAGAGCATCTCTTCGAACGCCTATTGGTCGAAGCGGACGACCATCTTCTGTTGTGTGGAGCCAAGTTTGGCTGCATTCGATTGCGTCACCAACTCCTCAGCCGTGGAGAAGTTAGTCCCCAGCAGAGTCGCCATCGTGTCTGCCATAAAATATAAAAGAACAGAACAATTATCGGAGGACTGGACTTTTACTTCACGTTACAGACTCGCTTGTACAAAGAAAGCCTAGGGATGAAAACCTAGGTACAGCAGTCTAAGTACAATTGTTTATTTTTGATTCTGGGGGGTGACGATAGAGGCTCGGGAAAGCGACGGCCGCTCTGCCTTACTCCTTGGACGATCGGTATGCAGCCTTGGCTCGTGGAAGATCTGCTTGGCGTGGACGAAGAAATGCTCTTCTTGCTCTCCTCGTGTTGCTCTCCTGGCTTCTCTCTCTCTGTGTGGTTATCGAAAAGGGGGAAACTCTCTCTGTATATCTGTCTTTTTTTTTTTTATTCTTTTGTTGCCGGGGGGTCTGTGCAAAGAAATGATGCTGGCTATTTATAAGAGTCGGGTATGATCATTAGGGTTTGCTAATGATCATTTGTTTGGAATGTCGGCGCTCCTTCAATCTATCTGAACCCTTGATCCTGATTTCAATAAATCTAGGCCATTAATGCGGATAGCACCGAATCTTGTGAGCAATTAATGTTAACTGCTTTAAATCTTCATGATGGATTATACCAATGTCCGATTGCTCGCCACGTGTCCCATTGGCTTGATGATAAATGATATGCCTTGATCTCAGTAATTATGATGATGATGTCAAATATATTTGTTGAGATTCGGTTAAATCCTTGATTGATCCGATGCCACGTATTTTAATTGTGGGTCCTGTCAGAGCCGCATAGGATAGGCAAGACTTGAACCGCAGGGAGATAATCTTCATGAGCTGCATAGGACAATGCTTTATTGAGCCGCAGGGGACTGGGCTCTCGGTGGGCCGCATATGGCTGATTTTTGCTGGCCATATAGGGTGACTTCTTAGTGAGCCGCATGAAGCTGTTCTCCATTTAAGCCGCATGAGACATGCCACGTGGCAATCTAGGACTTCTGTCGGATCGGGTCAGAGATTTTCTTCTTGTCACGCCCCAGAACCAGAATACTGGAGAGCGGGGGCAGACACAGCCAGCTACGTATATTGAAATAGAATATATCTCAACTATACGGTCACGGCTGTCTAGATATGAGGGTTTACTACAAGCCAGCAGTCTCTTAAGGTCAAGCCTATTATCTCAATCTCAAGCAATTAACAGAGTTACAAGATGTTAGAGCATCAAATATATATACAAGGCGTCCCAAATATTACATATTGGATGATCATGAAGCTAGTCGTACAAAATGATAGGACTAGCAAGAGTTCAGTCATACATGATCAACCCTAGGATTTGTTAATCATGTTTACAGCCCGTAGGCAGACAGTAAGTAAATGTGCATCGAGCTAACAGGTGCTCGTCGGCTAAACGCCTCAAAAGAATAAATTTACATATAAGTGGGTGAAACAAAAAGGAAAACCCACTCTTGGCCCGGGTTCCGTCTAGTTGTCACCATTGGGCTGGAAGCTTGGTAGATCCTCGGGAGCTGCTCCGAAATCTGGCCACACAAAACCAGCTGGGTCAAACCCCAGAAAGAGCAAGTGCCACAAAGGAGGCCACAAATAAGAACAAAAGCCAGCATATCAGAACATAAAGAATAAAGGAAAGTAAAAGTAATAAAAGTACACAGGGCGATAAACGACTAAGGACGTGGAACCATTCTGGGAGCCAGGTTACAATCCTTAAACCAAACAAGGACCGGGATTGTAACCCTTCGCCTGAATAGCTCACTGTCTCTACTCATTTATCATTAAGATAAGTAAGACAAATATGCTCAGGAGATAGCAGGTACTGGAGCTAGACAAGACTTAGACAAGGCTGGACACCATTCATTCACAATCGGCCAAGCAAGTACTACGGCTTACTACTTTAACTAACTAGGGTTATCACAAGCCTAATTACTAACAAGATGCAAGTGAGAAACTCCCAGTCCCAAGCCCTGCAGACCATCCAGTTATCCTTCCGTGGGTTGAGAGTTATAGTTGGGTACATCGTCCGGGAGACAAATGTACCCTTAGGTGACTTAGAGGGTGCAACACATGACAGTGTGCTGGAAATGTGCTCTACTCGTCGGCAAGCTACAAGTCCATTAAAGCGCCCAGATAACGAGATTGCCTGTGACTGGGAATTCTCCATGTTCTAGTTTGATCTAATAATTAGCCTAATCCAATTTAGCGCGAGTCCCTGGCCGTGGTACCCAGGAAGTCACGTCCTAGACATGATGCAAGACAAGACAAGTGGATTGTGCAAACAAGCAAGCAGGAACACCCACGGTGTCAAGGCAAGTCAAGTCAAGTTATCAAGTCAAGTCAAGTCAAGAGTGCGCCGCCAAGGGCCACTATCAAGTTATCAAGGTAAATCATGTCAGGGTACTTGTCAGGGGTGCGCCACGACGGGCCACTATCAAGTCAGGTTGGTCGTGTCAGGAGTGCACCACTACGGGTCACTGTCATGTTATACTAGTTCCTTGTCATACCATGCTGTGTACAATAGTTATTCCAAACATATTAAGCAAAATCAAGTTCATACCTAATAAAATACTAATATAAAATAGGACTATAGAAGGACCAAGATCAAGAAATAACAAATTCATCATAGACAAGTAGGTTGTGCAAGGGGGTCAGGGGTAGGTCTGCGCAGGGTGTGTACTGCGCATGGAAGAGCCGCGCAAGAGTTGTCTTGCGCAAGGGTTACCTTGTGCAAGGGTAGACTGCGCAGGGGTTACTTTGCGCAAGGGTGGTTTGTGCAAGGATGGGTTGCGCAGAAGTGAATTGCGCAGGAGCAGTTGCGCAGAAGTGAATTGCGCAGGGGTTACTTTGCGCATGGCTGGATTGCGCATGGCTAGCTGGCGCCAGCGCAGTCCAGCGCAGCGCAAAGCGCTGGCCAAGTGACTGCGCAAACGGCCATGCGCTAAAGAGCACAGGCCAGGGGTGCGCAATCGGCCATGCGCTAAAAAGCGCAAGGCAGGGGGCTGTTCTTCCTGGCCGAGATCAAGTCCAAAAACACCAAGAACTTCAATCCTTCATATTTTTGTCAAATCAAAACCAAATCTAGATTTTCAAAGTTCTAACTTGAGTAAAATTGAATTCTCTTCCACATGGAAGCATCAAAACAAGCAAAAATCAAAGTTTAATAGATCAAAACCAAGGATTTCCGAAAATGGTTAAAACCTAGATCTAGAAGAATGAAAGCTCCAAACCACAAAATTTCAAGTTCTAATGTTGATCTACATGTCCTAATCTATCAAATGGACAAATAAAATTGGGTGCTTATTTGTTGGCAAGGTGCACTTGCCTAATGGGTTGGGGAGTTGTGTGGAAGAAGGAAGAAGAAGAAGTTTGTAAGAAATAAATGAGAGAATAAAGAGGAGAGAGAAAAGTGGGTGGTGTTATAAAGTGGGGGAGTTGTGGTGTGTTGAGGGAGGAGTGTAGGTTAAGGTGTTCCATTCATGATGAACCAAACTAAACCAACTTCACAAAATAAAACCAAGCCATGGTACAAAAATCTATTTACGAGAAACCAAAATCCGCAAGTCGAGAAAATAAAATACGTGCCAAAAATCAAATACGAGCATAAATACGAAATACAGGAAATGGGGGTGACAACTCTACCCACCTTCAAAGAATTCCGTCCTCAGTATTTAATCAAGGAGCTAGAGATTGCCACGACAAGATATACTAAGCACAAACAAGCTACACTAAGCAGTTCAATCATACAATCATACAATACAAGCAAGGAAGGGAAAGCGTAAGGCACAAGGAAGACATTATACCTTACGAGTCAAACAGGTAGGGATATCGCGATCGGATGTCGTCCTCACGCTCCCATGTTGACTCACCTAGAGAGTGATGACCCCAAGCAACACGGACTAAGTTAATAGTCTTGTTCTTGAGCGTCTTTTCTCTCCGGTCCAATATAGACACGGGCCTCTCCTCATACGAAAGGTTGGTACCAACAACCAATTCCGAATGATCTAGGATATGGTTCGGGTCTGGTATGTACCGTCTTAATTGGGATACATGGAATACATTATGTACCTCACTTAGCAACGGTGGAAGAGCGAGACGATAGGACACATCGCCTACTCGCTCTAGAATATCGAACGGCCCTATATACCTAGGACTAAGCTTTTCCTACACGCCAAAACGAATGACGCCACAGGTAGGCGAGATCCTAAGGAATACATGGTCGCCGACAGCAAATTCTAAGGGACGCCGATGAGCATCGGCCCAATGGCGCTGGCGATCCTGAGCAACTAAGAGGTGATCTCTGATTTTCCTGACCACTTCAACCGTCTGAGAAATCAGTTCTGGACCGAGCATCTGCCTCTCTCCGATATCGTCCCATGCTAACGGGGATCTGCACTTCCTGCCACAGAGCCTCGAAGGGTGCCATCTGGATACTGGCCTGGAAACTATTGTTGTACGAGAATTCTACCAGGTACAGGTGATCCTCCCACGAACCACCGAAGTCAAGGGTATACGACCGCAATATATCTTCGAGAGTTTGTATAGTACGCTCTGACTGCCCATCTGTCTGCAGATGATACGCTGAGCTGAACTTGAGACGAGTCCCCAAACTTTGATGAAGACTGCGCCAGAAGTGCGATGTGAATCTCGTATCCCTATCCGATACTATGCTGACTGGCACTCCGTGAAGTCGGACGATCTGCCTGAGATACATCTCTGCTAGCTGTGCCGTCGACTGTCCAACTCTAAATAGAAGAAAGTGTGCCACCTTGGTAAGCCTGTCCACAATGACCCAAATAGCATCTCTGCCTGCCGGAGATCTGGGTAACCCAGTCACGAAATCCATGGTTATGTGTTCCCATTTCCATTCTGGGATCGGTAAAGGTTGAAGAAGTCCAGCTGGCCTCTGATGTTCAGCCTTGACTTGTTGGCAAACCAAACATCGAGAGACATATCGGGCTATCTCCCTCTTCATACCATTCCACCAAAAGTGTTGACGAATATCTCTGTACATCTTCGTGCTGCCTGGGTGAATGGAGTACTGCGAACTGTGAGCCTCTGCCATGACTTCCTGTCTGATATCTCTACTGGGTACACAAAGACGCATGCCGTGTCGAAGTGTACCATCCTCATGAATACATAACTATGGCCTTCTCCCTGCCTCGCACTCTGCTCTGAGACGCTGAATCTTGGAATTTATTAACTGTGCTGTCCGGATCCTCTCAACTATGGTGGACTGAATCTGTAAGCTGGCCATCAAGGCCACATTGGAAGGGAGGACAACTTCTATACCCATCTTCTGAAGATCTGCCAATAGCTCTGGTTGCGCTGTCAGGAAATAAACTCCGGCTCTCCGGCTCAACGCATCTGCTACAACATTGGCCTTCCCTGGATGATACTGCAAGTCCATATCATAGTCCACAAGTAGCTCGAGCCATCTTCTCTGCCGCATATTAAGATCCTTCTGGGTGAAAACATACTTCAGGCTCTTATGATCAGTAAATATCTCTACTCTGTCTCCGTACAAGTAGTGCCTCCACAACTTAAGTGCAAACACTACTGCTGCTAGCTCCAAGTCGTGGGTTGGGTAATTCTTCTCATGATCACGGAGTTGACGTAACGCATAAGCAATTACCTTCCCATGCTGCATCAAAACACATCCCAATCCTCTGCCTGAAGCATCGCAGTAAACTGTGAATCCTCCGGTCCCATCTGGAAGTGTAAGAATGGGAGCCGTTATCAAACCTCGCTTCAACTTCTCAAATGATTCCTGACATTCTGCCGTCCAAACGAACGGCACATCCTTGCGGGTCAACTGGGTCATCGGCGCTGAAATCCTTACAAAATCAGAGACAAACCGCCGGTAGTAGCCGGCCAATCCAAGAAAGCTGCGAACTTCTGCTACTGAGCTGGGTACTGGCCATGCCTCGATAGCCACAATCTTCTGGGGATCCACTTCCACTCCTCCTCTGGTAATGATGTGACCCAAGTAAGAAATGCGATCGAGCCAGAACTCGCATTTACTGAACTTGGCGTACAACTGGTGCTCTCTGAGAATCTGGAGGACAACTCTGAGATGCTGCTCGTGCTCTGCTTCACTCTTGTTGTAGACCAGGATGTCATCAAGGAACACTATCACAAACTGATCCAAGTAAGGCATGAAAATACGGTTCATGAGGTCCATGAATACTGCCGGCGCATTGGTCGCTCCAAAGGGCATAACTAGAAACTCCCAATGCCCGTACCTAGATCTGAACGCCGTCTTCAGGATGTCCTGCTCTCTGACTCTGATCTGGTGGTATCCTGACCGCAAGTCTATCTTCGAGAAAACGAAAGCCCCTTTGAGTTGATCGAACAAGTCATCTATCCTCGGGAGAGGGTATCTGTTCTTGATTGTCACTGAGTTCAAGGTACGATAATCAACACATAGCCTAGACGTACCATCTTTTTTTTTCACAAGAAGCATCGGGGCTCCCCAAGGCGATCCACTTGCACGAATGAATCCCTTGGTCCTGAGTTCTTCAATCATCTTGTACAAAATCTCCAACTCTGAAGGCGCCATTCTGTAGACTCGCTCTGATACTGGTGCTGTCCCGGGAATCAAGTCGATGGTGAACTCGATCTCCCGCTCTGGTGGCATCCCTGGAAGTTCCTCTGGGAAGACATCTGGAAACTCTTCAACTATTCGGGGCAACTGCACTGCTGCTACTGCCATCCGCAATACTGGAGGAGATGGCTCTACTGTGCCTCTGGAAAATGAAAACTCTGGCTCTCCGGGAATACTAAAGACAACTCTGCCAACATGGCAGTCTATTCTAGCATAATGGTTCCTCAACCAATCCATGCCTAGGACTACATCATAGTCTGCCATAGGGAACTCTATGAGCCTAGCGGGGAATTCTCTACCGCTAACTACGATCCGACACGAGGAAAACACTCGATCTACTCCCACAAGACCATTACCAGTAAGTATATTGAGCCTCACTGATAATGACTCGGGCTCCAATCCTATCCGTGTCGCGAATCGTGCAGACATGAATGAATACGATACACCAGAATGAAATAATACAGATGCTGGAAAGGTGTTGACGAGAATAGTACCTGCCGCTACCTCACCTGGTGCAACTTTTTCTTCCATGATCATCATCATAGCCTGACCTCTAGCTGCGGGTCCCCTCTGCTGGAATCCCCTCTGTCGGTTCTGTGCTGGAGCCTGGATGAACTGCTGCTGGAAGGCCTGGGCCTGGGGCGCCAATGGCCTCGGGTACTGCTGTTACTGCTGTTGCTGGACTGGAACTGGGGCTGGTCCTCTCACCGAAGAACTAGAAAGATTGGATGATGATGGACCTCCCCTATTCGGGCAGGTCCCTATCTTGTGATCTGCTCCTCCGCAAGCCAGGCACAATCCCTGTGCCCTACGACACTCTGCCACTACATGGCCCCGCTTTCCGCAATGAGAACATCCCACCGTGGAAGACTGCTTCTGCTTCTGCTGCTGCGGGTACGTCGGGGTCGAATGCTGAACCGACGTCACTGAGGCCGCCCGTCTCGGAGTTCCAATGGTTATACCCCTAGCTGCCGGGGCAGGAGCTGAAGATTGGTGCATCTGGTTGTGGGACCGCTTCCTGCCTCCGGTCCTGTCCACAATTCTCCGGGAGGTGTACTCATGCCTCCTTGCTGCCTTCAACACTGCATCGAACGTCTGGTGCTCGAACTGCTCCACAGCCAATAATATCTCTAAGTGCAGCCCTTGCTGGAACCGCTGAGCCCTATCGAACTCGGTTGCCACCAAGGTGGGGGCGAACCTACTCAGCCTGGAAAACTCGGTCGCATAGCCATCGACCGTCCTGCCTCCTTGCTTCAAGTTGGTAAATCTGGTCTGCAGGTCGTACCGTGCCACCGTATCGAAGTACTTTGTCTGGAACCTCTCTCTGAACGTCGCCCAAGTGACTGGTGCCACTAACCCCATGGACTGAGCCGCCCACCAATCGCGAGCCAAGTCTAACAACTGTAGGCGTACCACCGTCACCTTCTCATTCCCAGGTGTCCTAGCTGCTTCTAGAACCACCTCGGTATCCTGAAGCCAAGCGTCTGCGGCAATCGTATCTTCACTGCCGTCAAAGAAGGGAGGGTTCAAGCGCTTAAAACTGTTGGCCGCCTGATTCCCTTGGGGACCTCCTCGGTTTAGTGCATCATGAACTTCCTGGTGCAAGGCGTCGCCTCGACGATCTTGGGATGCAAGCAGTTCTCTGATAAGCCCTACCAAAGGTCCCTCATCCTGTCTAGCTGGTTGAACGGGCGGAGCTGCCTGAACTGGAGGTTCTGAGCCTCCGGAAAGCATAACTCGGGAGGCTACTCCAGAGTGCTGAGCTTGATCTTCCTGGCGCTGGGGTGCTTGCCGAGCTCCCTCTGGCTGGTTGGCAGGTCCGGGAGTAATGTCGCTGAAGAAGACGATATAGGGAACAGTAAGGAAAGGACCAGGACAGATCAATGATACAAGCAATGTGATCAGGTCGAGATTCTCAGGGATTTGAAGATACGAGCAGAGATCAAGGACGAATATTGATTGAGACATCTATTCGGTAAACCCTCACATTTTTTGAATGCCAAGACCTGCATGGGCCACCACTTAAACCGTGTCATGTCCCAGAACCAGAATACTGGAGAGCGGGGGCAGACACAGCCAGCTACGTATATTGAAATAGAATACATCTCAACTATACGGTCACGGCTGTCTAGATATGAGGGTTTACTACAAGCCAGCAGTCTCTTAAGGTCAAGCCTATTGTCTCAATCTCAAGCAATTAACAGAGTTACAAGATGTTAGAGCATCAAATATATATATATAAGGCGTCCCAAATATTACATATTGGATGATCATGAAGCTAGTCGTACAAAATGATAGGACTAGCAAGAGTTCAGTCATACATGATCAACCCTAGGATTTGTTAATCATATTTACAGCCCGTAGGTAGAAAGTAAGTAAATGTGCATCGAGCTAACAGGTGCTCGTCGGCTAAATGCCTCAAAAGAATAAATTTACATATAAGTGGGTGAAACAAAAAGGAAAACCCACTCTTGGCCCGGGTTCCGTCTAGTTGTCACCATTGGGCTGGAAGCTTGGTAGATCCTCGGGAGCTGCTCCGAAATCTGGCCACACAAAACCAGCTGGGTCAAACCCCAGAAAGAGCAAGTGCCACAAAGGAGGCCACAAATAAGAACAAAAGCCAGCATATCAGAACATAAAGAATAAAGGAAAGTACAAGTAATAAAAGTACACAGGGCGATAAACGACTAGGGACATGGAACCATTCTGGGAGCCAGGTTACAATCCTTAAACCAAACAAGGACCGGGATTGTAACCCTTCGCCTGAATAGCTCACTGTCTCTACTCATTTATCATTAAGATAAGTAAGACAAACATGCTCAGGAGATAGCAGGTACTGGAGCTAGACAAGACTTAGACAAGGCTGGACACCATTCATTCACAATCGGCCAAGCAAGTACTACGGCTTACTACTTTAACTAATTAGGGTTATCACAAGCCTAATTACTAACAAGATACAAGTGAAAAACTTCCAGTCCCAAGCCCTGCAGACCATCCAGTTATCCTTCCGTGGGTTGAGAGTTATAGTTGGGTACATCGCCCGGGAGACAAATGTACCCTTAGGTGACTTAGAGGGTGCAACACATGACAGTGTGCTGGAAATGTGCTCTACTCGTCGGCAAGCTACAAGTCCATTAAAGCGCCCAGATAACGAGATTGCCTGTGACTGGGAATTCTCCATGTTCTAGTTGATCTAATAATTAGCCTAATCCAATTTAGCGCGAGTCCCTGGCCGTGGTACCCAGGAAGTCACGTCCTAGACATGATGCAAGACAAGACAAGTGGATTGTGCAAACAAGCAAGCAGGAACACCTACGGTGTCAAGGCAAGTCAAGTCAAGTTATCAAGTCAAGTCAAGTCAAGAGTGCGCCGCCACGGGCCACTATCCAGTTATCAAGGTAAATCATGTCAGGGTACTTGTCAGGGGTGCGCCACGATGGGCCACTATCAAGTCAGGTTGGTCGTGTCAGGAGTGCACCACTACGGGTCACTATCATGTTATACTAGTTCCTTGTCATACCATGCTGTGTACAATAGTTATTCCAAATATATTAAGCAAAATCAAGTTCATGCCAATATAACAAATTCATCATAGACAAGTAGGTTGTGCAAGGGGGTCAGGGGTAGGTCTGCGCAGGGTGTGTACTGCGCATGGAAGAGCCGCGCAAGAGTTGTCTTGTGCAAGGGTTACCTTGCGCAAGGGTAGACTGCGCAGGGGTTACTTTGCGCAAGGGTGGTTTGTGCAAGGGTGGGTTGCGCAGAAGTAAATTCCGCAGGAGCGGTTGCGCAGAAGTGAATTGCGCAGGGGTTACTTTGCTCATGGCTGGATTGCGCATGGCTAGCTGGCGCCAGCGCAGTCCAGCGCAGCGTAAAGCGCTGGCCAAGTGACTGCGCAAACGGCCATGCGCTAAAGAGCACAGGCCAGGGGTGCGCAATCGGCCATGCGCTAAAAAGCGCAAGGCAGGGGGCTGTTCTTCCTGGCCGAGATCAAGTCCAAAAACACCAAGAACTTCAATCCTTCATATTTTTGTCAAATCAAAACCAAATCTAGATTTTCAAAGTTCTAACTTGAGTAAAATTGAATTCTCTTCCACATGGAAGCATCAAAACAAGCAAAAATCAAAGTTTAATAGATCAAAACCAAGGATTTCCGAAAATGGTTAAAACCTAGATCTAGAAGAATGAAAGCTCCAAATCACAAAATTCCAAGTTCTAATGTTGATCTACATGTCCTAATCTATCAAATGGACAAATAAAATTGGGTGCTTATTTGTTGGCAAGGTGCACTTGCCTAATGGGTTGGGGAGTTGTGTGGAAGAAGGAAGAAGAAGAAGTTTGTAAGAAATAAATAAGAGAATAAAGAGGAGAGAGAAAAGTGGGTGGTGTTATAAAGTGGGGGAGTTGTGGTGTGTTGAGGGAGGAGTGTAGGTTAAGGTGTTCCATTCATGATGAACCAAACTAAACCAACTTCACAAAATAAAACCAAGCCATGGTCCAAAAATCCATTTACGAGAAACCAAAATCCCAAGTCGAGAAAATAAAATACGTGCCAAAAATCAAATACGAGCATAAATACGAAATACAGGAAATGGGGGTGACACTTCTTTTCCCGAAGAGTTTGTCATTATGGCAGAACCATTATGACACTTTATGCCAGAGCCGTCACGGTCGTCGAGTCGTGTCAGGGCATTAAATAAGGCCACTACACAAATGGCCAGCTGTAGGAAAAGATCCCAAGGGGGGGATGTGGCGTCGATCGGGCCGCATATTCCTGCTAAACCGCATACACTCCCGAGCCGCATGAGACTGAGAGTCTTCTTTGAATCGCGTAAGGCAGCTCCTGTATGAGCCGCATGGGCTTCTTCCCAGAGCCGTATGGACCATTACTCTGATATTTTCCATGCTTCTACAGCCGCAGGATGTTGTTGTGCTCAGATTTTGTGGATGAAACAAACCTTGGAAGACTATGATTTATTTTATACACGTATTCCCATTTTCTGTGATAACACGAGCACTATTAATTTGACTAAGAATCCTGTATGTCATTCTCGTACAAAATATATTGAGATTCAACATCATTTTCTTAGAGATCATCATCAAAATGGAGATATTGACCTTTTATACATAGATACTGAGAATCAATTAGCTGACATTTTCACAAAACCTCTAGCAGAAGATCGTTTCAATTATTTACGTCGAGAATTAGGAATTTTGGACGTCAATAATGTTAATTGATTTTATTTTATGATTTTATTTCAATATGCAAAAACTGTGTCAGAGACAAGCCAATAAAGAGTCTGTCTGTCACCACAACTACGGTTGAAGTGAAGCGGTACTTAAGAGTTCCCCGGTGAACCTCCGCCAGCTGGGACAGTACTCCTACAGCTAATCTGAAATAGTCGCTGTGTAACAAAATTTAATTTATAAAATAACATTAATTATATTATTTTAATGTCAAAATTACTAATCTTTGAATTAAATATTTGAAATGAGCCAATGAAAAAGAAAGTATTTCAAACCAAACCCAGGCAAATTCGGCCAGACTTCGGACCGAGTTCAGCCCGAGTTCGGTTGAAGGTATCAGGTTATATAACCAGAACCCGAGAGCCTTTATTCTTCATTGCTTCCAAACTACATCAACAGCAGCCGCACGAGAGAACCCCATAACCCTAGTTCTTCACCACCCCTTTTCTTCCAATCCAAGTGGTAAAATCAATCCAAAGTTTGGATTCGTGCGGAGTTCTTCATTCTCTACAACATACTCAAATTTCGGAAAGTATAACTCCTTATTTCCCTTCCGTTTATTTTCGTGCATATTTTCTTTTATTGCACAAATGGCTCATAAGGGATTTAACCCCTTCAAGAGGAAGAAGACAACCAACCCAAGTGAGGAAGGTTCATCTTCGAATCCACCCACGGATTCTCTCTTTTTGCCAGTCCAATCTAGTGATGGCGCGTTCGACGGGTTTTACTTTCAAACCCTAGATCAAGTCCTACTGTGGTATGAAGATTTTTCCATGAGATCCATATGCATAGGCGCCCCCATCAAGTGGACTGTATTTCCAGATCACCGCCATTTCTTTGAGGCATTAGGGTTACAGCATCTTGTTAAACTATGTTTCCCCGTAGCTACAAATGCCAGTAGACTATTTTACTGTAATATCATATTAAACACGTTTGATGTAAGCACTCGTGTTGGAGGATTAGATATCAATTTCAATGATGTTCTCTTAGCGGAGATCCTTGGTATTCCCAACGAAGGTGAACCGCTTGTTGATATCACTGAATTTGATTTCCCCGACGGCACGACACTTACTAGTTTCAAAGCGGAACTCTGTGCACCTGATAGAGTTCGCTCTGGAAAGTTCAAGGCTAACAACTTAAACTTGTTTAATTATGAATTGCACCGTATCATTTACTCCACTATCCTTCCGAAGTCTACTTCGAAGGATGATGTCACGTCTCTTAAATTATCTGTTATGTATCACATTCTTAAGGGAATTCCATTTTCTGTCCCTAAGACCATTATTCAGATGATGGGACGTTGTCGTGCAAGAGATAGAAATCTCTCTTATGCGATGATTCTCCCACGTATCTTCCAGCATTTCGACATTGATATATCTACTTGTGCTCAAGACCCTGAGCTCAAGGTTCTTAAGTTATCTCGTCGCTGTATGACTGCATCTGCTCCTGCTACTGCTCTACCTCCTCCACCTCCTCAGCAGTATGCTATGACATTTGAGGGCATACACCAGCACCTTTCAAATTTGTACGTCTCGATGACGGACATGGCTCGCGAACGTGAGTTCCGCGACGTCACCCGTTATCAGGCGATTGTAAATTCTTTAGCTGATCTTCGTTTCGCCCAGACTGGATATTCTGCCGGTTCCATTCCTAGAGATCCAGCTTTCTCTGGTTACCGCTGTGAGGATGAGGCTGTTCATGCCTACTTTCAGCCCGATAACGCATATGATTGGTACCGTTCTGACCGTGCTCCTCGAGATTATGTTGGTGAGTTTTACATTGGCGCTCCTCCTCACCCTTCTGGCGCGGGTACCTCTGCAGCTGGTCCTTCTGGACATGCTGGTCATGCTGATGATGATGATGATGATGATGAGGAGGAGGAGTTGTGATATGTTGATTTTTGAGACTTAGACATTATCTACTGTATACTTGGAAATGCTCCGGCATTCCAAGTTTTTATATCTTTCTAGACTTTATTATCAGGACTTGTACTGGATATTTTTATTGATGTCTTCTGAACATCATTTCATCTTTATGGATTTCGTAGTTTATGGTTCACATCAGTTTATTTTCTTAGCATCTTTTTCTGCTTTAAATAACTGCCGGTGATATAATTCTTTATTATAAACTGCCTGAGTACAAATACATGCCTGTGATGTCATTTAAATTTTCTTTACTATTTCTATTATTTATTATGATTATTTTTTTGTGTTTCTTCACTGTTTATTATTTATGCATTAATTGCGGAGGAGTTTTTTTCTCTTTTTGCAATTATTTTGCTAAATGATAACGGGGGAGAAAAATAAAGATCTAACATTTTTTTTGAGAAAATGCAGGACATGAACAACATGAACTATTTTTGATTTTATTTGAAGCTTAAATGTTATATCATTCATAGTTTATCAATTATCAAAATGGAGAAGATTGTTGGCCTATTGGTCACATGGTCAAACTGATTTTAATAATTGATCAAACTCTGTCTGGATATATGAAGCTAGTCAAGATGTATCGGACTCTTGGACATGATCAAGAACAGCTATCTACACAGTTCAAGACCGAAGCGATGTTTGCCTGTTCAAGTCTGTATTTCTTTAAATAATGTATTTTTTATTTTATTGAGTCTAGGAATACGTTGTACATCGATTCATACTGGCAAACAGGCTATTCTAAAATGTTTTCAAAATACTTTTAAAATGTCCTTTGTTTTGAAAAACATTCATTTAAACAAAAGCTTCAAAAAGGTTTTCAAAAATCCCCAAAAACTGATTTTAAAAACCTAACCTAACCCTGACAGAACTCGGCCAGTGTTCGGCCAGAGTTCGGCCAGAGTTTGGTTAGTGCCGTTTTGATTTTTGAATTCTCTGGAACTTGGTCCTCCTGCAGTTGCGGATTTGACCGAGATTTCCTCACCGAATTCTGCCCGAATTCTGCCAGAATTCTGTCTTTGGAATTCCTATAAATAGAGAAGGATTTCGATCATTTCAACTCACTTATTCACTTTCAATCTTCTCTCTATCAAAAGCTTTCAGTGTTCTAAAGAGTTTTCTTGAGCTTTAAATTTCAGATCCCAAGCCAATTACAATCCTGCGGTCTAGAAGTTTCTGAGAGATTGTAATCAGAAGGCTTGATTGAAGAATACCTCTTCACAATTGAAGTTGGATGAGTTCTTCGTATCAAAGCTCGCGTTGTAGAAGTTGCAAGGACTTCGTAAGAAAACTTGCGATTTTGCCAATAGTGGATTCAACTAGTAGCAAGAGTTCTACCAACTGGATTAGTCCTCAACAGAGGGAAACTAGTATACATCGCTGTCTTTGTGTTTGCTTTCTCATCTCTGTCTTTACATTATTTAGTTGTGATTATTATTCTGTGATCTTGTTGCTAACAAATTTTAATTAGCATATTTCCGCTGCCAACTCTATTCATCCCCCCTCTAGAGTATTGTACTTTACGATTTTGTTCCTACACATCGAGCCTTCACGAATCAATTCATGAATCACCCTATACGGGTCAAGTAGTTTAGTCATGAATCTTAACATAACTTGACTGGATCCTTGTGTATTGATTGGGGTACGGGAGAGTATGAATGGTCATGTGAATAATATCCAAAGTAGTATAGTCATGAATCACTCTTAGTGTAGTCATGAATCAGTCCTAAGCCATTCATATGTTCGTCTGTACTCTAAATTACTAGCACTGTCTCTCTTTTATATATCATAGATATTTACTTACTGTCTCTCTCTTACATTATGTTGTTCTTCAGTTTCCTGTATTTTATTCTATAGCATGATTATATTTTCTTTCCTGTTATGACTTGTTGAGATGTATTGTGCTCGCTTTTGTCCTGACTGGACCTGTTGATAAATTTTACAGATAGCCTGGAGGTTGCCTGCTAGCTCAGAGGAGACACAGTAGAGGTTGTATAGATAGCTAGGGTTTTGCTCATAGTTTATTTTCAGTTGTCTTGAGTTGTATTTATGGATTACTATATTTGAGCTTTGAGATATATTTTTGGGTTGTGTATCTTAGACACTTAGACTTCTATAGGCTGTATCCCTTTTGTATTTCATGTTTTATCTATCTTCCATTATGCTCTACCTTAGATGTGATTGAGACTGTATCTGCTATATCACCCCCATTCGGGGAGTATAAACTGTTTAGCTTTATATTGTTAGATGTTATGACATAGGACAGTGTTCTACCGTCGACACTGTGGCGTAGGTAGACGTACCTACTTCTCGTGCCCTTACTCTAGGGTGCGGTTCGTGACACATTTTTAGTGGTGGCCCATGCTGGTCGAGTTTGTGTAGTGGTATTCGAACTAGAGTACCACTACAGCCTGCAGTAGAATTAGAATATATTTTTGAAGGTACTCAATCACAGTTAGGATTTCTTGAGAGATTCTTAGGACGACCCTTTAGAATCTTATTTTAACTTCGATTTAAAAAACTCTTCTTTCCTTGATTTGATTTATCTTTACTTTCTGTTGTTGAACATGATTTTGATGATGATTGTGGAGTTTTGAATCTTGATGTTAGCTGTTGCATCCGAGTTTGTATTTATATGATTTGATGGATTATTGTTCAGTTTTGAATCTTGATGTTCTTTGATAAATTTGATTTTTGGGTATCCATTGTTGATTTAATTTAATTTTTGTCAAGATGAAATCATATGGGGTAGGTCATCTAAGTTATGGAATCTAGTCTTCTACAGTCACATTAGCCAGCTTGGTGAGGACATATAGTCTAATTTTGGATATATTTCTCGGGTGTGGAAATTTAAGGTTTTCGCAGCCAAGCTAGCGGCATCGCAAAAATTTTAAATATCATAATTCTAGAGGTATGTGCCTAAGTCGAGGACTCTGTGATTATCGTAGCCTTGCTTACTAGTATGACGAGGATTTAGAGTACCATAATTTTGGATAGACGCATATGATTATCAGATTGTACCTTAAATATTTTTGAACATATTTTTTCTACTTTTGTTCCAGTCCTTCAAAAAAAATATTATTTGTTTGTTTGTTTTGCTTCTCATTATTTAACTTAGGAGTAGGTTTAGTTATTTTTATAAACTCTTGTGTAACTTCTTGCTATGAGTTTCTTCTTAATACAATGAACCGATGATTTTGCTAGAACTTATCTTATAATTGATATTATAGTTCTAGGTTTCAAAATGGTTCCTTCTTTAAACAGATAAGCAAAACAGATTTTATCGTTATTACTTTCTTGCTATTATTATTGTATTAAATAATAATAATAATAATAATAATAATAAAACTGTCTTGATTATGTCAATCACCTACTTTACAATCTTGGTAGGAATCTAAATGTTGGTCTTGATGTAGAATTTGATTTTTATATTGGGACATGAGAATATATATATAGTGGACACAGACTCTTTGCCTGACACGTATGCATGCTACACTTTGATTTCTAACCTATCTAAATACATATTAATATGTTGTTGATGTTTAAATTTTCAAAACCGTAATATTTCTGATACAGTACAGTAACGGAGACTGGTTCTCTGCATTTCCAGTTAAAATTTGTAATTCAAATATAAATTTCATGTTATTAGTTATGTTTACATTACTGCACATGTATGTTATATATAGGGTTTCAATTCAAATAAATTGGTTGAGTTTTGTGTTTGAATTGTCAAATCTAAGACTGTTTGCATATTAACCCTTAATACTGGATTCCAAATGTTTAGTTCAATTTGCTGTTTTTTTTTAAAATGTAATATTTTGGAGCTATGTACATTGTTGTATGTAGGGATATGATGTTAGTTTTATACTCATACATGTTAGGTTGTGATAAACATTGGGTTGGTTAATATTATACTGGTTAAAATGTTAGCTTATTTCAGATTCTTGTATGTAAATACTGAACTAAAACTGGGTCTAACCTTTTATTACTAAATCTATAATCCTATATAGTGACACCCACACTCTAACATGGTATACACTGCCATGTAACCTAACCCTTCCTCTCTATGTTATGTTCATATATCTATATAGATATATATAGAGTTTATGCATACATGTTATAATGTATATAGATACATAACTAAATCTCTACCTCTTTATATATACATATATACATGGTTAGCCATGCATGTTATGAGCAAATGAGTTGTGTATTGTAGATTATTTAACCAATATGTCATGATTAGTGTAACTTGATAGTTATTGTTTGAAACCCAAATCCTCCATGTCCACATACACCCATACACACACGAACTACATAACTTGTACATAATGCTAGCTTTTTCCTCTCTAACGCTATATATATAAATATATTGTGATTGAATTTCCATGCAATTGGCTATCATTCTTTAACTTTTGATTTTAATTTTCTTGAATAGTATCCCTTATTAGATAAATGATAGTTAACTTTATTTTATTTTGATAAGTACCAATTTTCATATAGGATGGTAGACTGCCTTACAGTCTTGATGATTGTTATTTCTGTATCTTTTCTAGTTTATCACCCTAGATTGCTTGTGTGTTTTGATACCCTATGACCGTTTTGGTTTAGCATAACTAGTATACCTAGATGAGACTTTCACTACCACCGTATGCCATGACCCTGTATGTCATCCTTTTAAATCGTATGATTGTTTAAGTTCTGAGACCTTGATTGTGGGGGTTTGACATAGAAGGAGTATGAACATTTTAATTTCGAGGACGAAATTTTTCTAAGGTGGGTAGACTTGTAACACCCAGTTTTCTAAAATGAGAATAATTTTGAAATTTTGTAATTTTAATCATTTATTGATTTGACATTTAAATCATGATATGATTTTTGGGAATTTTTAAATTATTTTAAAACTATTTAAAATTATGACTTGTAATTTTGATGTTTTGCTAGTAAAATCCTAGAGACTGTTTAACCTAGAGCCTAACCATGTGATTAAGATGTTTTAATGTCATTTCTGACCTAAGGATATTTTGTATTTGACCTCTTTGAATTATTTTGATATTTATTGCGTTGGTGATTGTTGATTTTGACCTTTGATATGTGTGATTTTGTGATGGTTTTGTGTCCGTAGCGGACACGTATCAGTTTTTATTTACAAATGTTCAATGTGCCTCAAAGAGATTTTTTATTGCTGATTTTTTTTGAAAAGTATTTGAATGAGATTGTTTTCTGCATGTGTTTCCCGTGATTGCTTTGTTTTAATTTTGAGGACGAATTTTTTTATGGTGGATAGATTTGTCACCCCCAGTTTTCAGAAATAGGAGTATTTTTTATCATTTAACATTTTGAATATTTTTGAAATTTATTTTATTATTTATGACATTATTTTGGGGTTTAAATTTATTTTATTATTTATGATATTGTCTTGGGGTTATTTGAGTCGGGTTCGAATTTCAACTCAATCTGACTTGAAACGGGGACCCGGGGGGTAGTTTGACTCTAGTGGGATCCATACTAGTTAGGCATGGCCCACATGATATTAGTTTTAGTCCACATGATATTAATTTTAGTTAGTAGTTAGACTAATTATTTATGGATAGGTTTAGTTTAATTAGATAGTTAAAACTAGACTAAATTGACCTCAACCTTTAACCCATTCCTAATTTAAATCAAATAGATTAGTGGAGGGCATTTTGAAAATTCAAATAGGGGACACCTCACCCTTTTTGGGCAGCCACCTATAGGGGGGGATAAGGAGTGAGTCACTCCTTCATTCATTTGTTTTCATCCACTATCTCTCTCTTGTTCTTCTCCAAATTAATTTAGAGATGAACCTCCATTGATTTCATCTCCAAATCAACCCTTTCTTCCCCAAATCTTCTTCATTTCTCCTCTACTCCATGGTTAGAGGGTGCTAGCCAAGTTTGGGAGGATTCGGAGCTCGTTCGTGTCCTTTTAGAATCTCTACGTGTCAGAAGGATTTTCCTTTGAATCTCTCTCCCGGAAGGTATAATCTCTCCTCTAATCCATCCCTACATACATATAGAAATACTTTGAACCCATAGGAATGACCTCCATGGTTGTATCTCCATTTGTGTCCATTTGGAGGTCATAGGAGTGTCCTTTGTGTTGTGGTTGTGTCCATGTGGGAAAACCCCAAATTTGGACACACTATGTGTTGTTGTTATGTATAAATGAATTATTACATATTTTATCTCATATTTTTGTATTGGAGATGTGTTCTATAGTGTCTCATATATATATTAGTGTAGAGAGTGAGTTCTTGATATATTATGTTATATACTTGTGTTTCTTTCGTCTCAAACTACCTAAATTCGTCATAATATTTATCCACGTTTTTAGTAGCAATATCAACTTAGAAATGTCATAACTTTTAGCTTAAAACTCCGATTTATCTACCATTTTTTTCAAAAGAACCGTATCGAAGTTAGCTTTCCAAATATTTATTTTAATATGCCAAATTCGTTCTAAAACTTTCTGTAAAAGTATTTGAGTGTCAGCTGTACGAAAGACGAATGCGTTTCGGTGTTTTTGCGATTTCGGGAGCTTCCGGACACGAAAATGTGATCTGTTTAAAGTTTCAGAAAGCTAACACAAAGATCTATAACATACTTTAATCCTAGAATTTAATAAATGCTTAATTTGTACAGTATTGATTTTAAGTAGAAGATTACTATACGACATATGCATTTTGTGTATCCTTGTATGTACAAATATGTATGTATGCATGTGTATATATCTATATGTGTGTGTGTTAAGAGAATGTAATATAATATAGAGTATACATAAATGATATAATGTATGAAAGAATATATTGTATTCAAATATGTATGTATAGGTGCATGAATGAATGAATGCAATGCAATGCAATGCAATGTATGAATGAATGGATGAAATGCAAGCATGTGGGTAATGCAAGGTATTGAAACATGTATGCAAGTATCCATATGTAAGTAAGTAACGTAATCAAGTATGAATGTATGCTATATATGAATGCCAACATGATAGGAAAGTATGATGCCATATTAGCACTTAGCACCATGTTCATATGTTAAAATTCCCTTCTACATGTTGACAGTAACCCCAAGCATGAATACACATAAAACCTACTTACTGTTATGAGTAAACCCTTTGATGTATAAATAAACCCATTTGTTATGATTAACACCCACACACACACATGCTAAACCTATGCTTTTTTTTTATTTCTTCTATGTGACACAATGAACCCTTGCTAAATATTATCCTTCTAACATAATACCCTCACACTTGAACACAATGTACTGCTATGTACACATTGCCATATCCACATTCATGTATCACTCACTCCTTGTCTTTATGCACATTGCTTGTAATAAAAATATATATGAATATATATGTAATATGTGTTTGATAACTTGTGTAGCTTTGTGATTTTGTGTGAGTGTTAGTCTAGGCTTGGTTAGACCTAATGAGACTTGTTAGTCTAGGTTTAGACCTAGTACTGCCTAGTTAACCAAATTTGACTAGTACGGTTGACCAGAGTTGACCAAGAGTTGACTTTGACCTAGAATGACCTAGAATCATGTAGAATGCATATTAGAGCTTTATTTTACCATTTTGGACTTGTTGTGACTTGTGCTGTTCTAAATAGGAGCCAGACACCTCTCCTCGGATAGTACATTTCCTTTGGACATTCAGATAGCAGGCGAGTACATTCTCTGATCATTTTATATCTTGTTTAGGATTATATTTCCTGCTTTAGACTATCTTACTTGATGCTGACACGTTGGTAACACGGATTGGTACTATATGGATCCCTTCATGAGATGTTATCCCTCTCGGGAGCATCAGATACTTTTGTCTCGTGTGTTTCACTTACATCACGTATCTCATGCTTCTATTATCATGAATCTTCGGGAATCAGCTAGTGACTCATGTACTCTCATGATTACCGAGCCTTCACGAATCAATTCATGAATCACCCTATACGGGTCAAGTAGTTTAGTCATAAATCTTAATGTAACTTGACTGGATCCTTGTGTATTGATTGGGGTACGGGAGAGTATGAATGGTAATATGAATAATATCCAAAGTAGTATAGTCATGAATCACTCTTAGTGTAGTCATGAATCAGTCCTAAGCCATTCACATGTTCGTCTATACTCTAAATCACTAGCACTATCTCTCTTTTATATATCATAGATATTTACTTACTGTCTCTCTCTTACATTATGCTGTTCTTCAGTTTTCTGTATTTTATTCTCTAGCATGATTATATTTCCTTTCCTATTATGACTTGTTGAGATATATTGTGCTCGCTCCTGTCCTGACTGGACCTGTTGATAAATTTTACAGATAGCCTGGAGGTTGCCTGCTAGCTTAGAGGAGACACAGTAGAGGTTGTATAGATAGCTAGGGTTTTGCTCATAGTTTATTTTCAATTGTCTTGAGTTCTATTTATGGATTACTGTATTTGAGCTTTGAGATATATTTTTGGGTTGCGTATCTTAGACACTTAGACTTCTATCTGCTGTATCCCTTTTGGATTTCACGTTTTATCTATCTTCCATTATGCTCTACCTTAGATGTAATTGAGACTGTATCTGCTATGTCACCCCCATTTGGGGAGTATAAACAGTTTAGCTTTATATTGTTAGATGTTGTGACCTAGGACAGCGTTCTACCGCCGACACTGTGGCGTAGGCTGGACGTACCCACTTCTTGTGCCCTTACTCTAGGGTGCGGGTCGTGACACCTTGCCTATCCAATAGTTCAAACTTTGAAATAAGGACACTCAGCCTTAATTGCATATATACAGGTATGCATATAGGTCCTTATGTTTTAGAAGTTCAATCACTTTTAACCCCTATTAGTATTCGTTACATGCACTACAGCTGAATAATGCCCTGCCTACAGTTCAACTTATTATTGCATACATCCCTTTCCAATGGCACTGCATATTAGCTTCTTTTCACTTGCATACACTGCATTGATCCCTCGTATAGTTATGACTCATGGTTAGTGCTACACAATATGTCCTGCAGGTTGCATATATTGCATGGGTACTGCACACTAGTTCATTACACTGATGGTATCCCCGCATTCACCATGAACTCAAACCTGAGACACAGCTGACCTGGGAGTGGACATGGTACAGAACCTACCGCATTGAATTAAGACACACCTGCCCTGTATCTGTATGAGAGACCTGTTGCATACTAGCCTATGTCCTGTTCCATTAACAAATTATTTCAGTCCAGTGGAGTCACACAAATGCATTATATACTAGGTTCCCTTGATGGACATTACAACTATTCAGGACAGTAATGCCTCCCTGTTGAGCCAGGGAGCAGTGGTATGAGATTAAGGGGTTCGAGTACTAGAATTGTCTGTATAAGTGTTGGCCACATATCATAGACCATGGTGTTTGGGATGTTTCACTAGAGAGGGTACCTTTAACAGGTTGTGGGTAAACAAGCATGGGTACTTTGATAGCCATAACAGTGGGGCACTACTGTTTTATAGGATATATATATATAGAGGTAATAGTCTTGACATGGGTACTTGTAGGTATGCCTGAAGGTTATGTTAGGAGTTAGGAAGTTGCCAAGGGTGGAAACCACCCAAGTCATTTAAGGGCTATTTGGAGTTGTAAGGGTAATTAGCAATACTTTCCAATATAACTTTACTTTGTTAGTTCATATATTGATTAGACTTAATACATATAATAGGTTACTTGGACTCCAACCCTTTACTTGATCAGTACTCGCAGCTCGGGACGACAGGCAAGTGCATGTATCGATTGTTACCATTTCTGATAGTTTCCTCTACTTGTTACTCATATGTCTTGCTAGTTGTTGACACGATCATCACACGAAGATTAGTACTATGGATTTTACTCTACATTTTGACTATCTTCTATGTCACCCCATATATGATTGATTCCATGAGTACTAGCTGGACGGAGAAATATCCTAGTAGGCGTGTGAACAACCCATTCTATCCCATGAGTCTATTCTTGAATAATAGCAGCTGCACATGACACGTGTAGTTGCCGGATTTACCCCTTAGCCGTTCACACACCGAAACTGATATTTGAATGCACGTAGATAGATGATATTCCTATTATTCCACCATGTTCTGTACTACTTGCTATGCTACCATGATTTTACATGTTTCCTCATAGTAGCTATATTTAAATTGATAGAGTCTCATGTCTTTCCTTTATACTATGATGCTAGTTACCTTCTAGTTTCATTCTCATATGCTATTTATATGTTTATGATTCTGTTGAGACTCGGATAGTGGTCATATGTGTACTTGTTCCAATCCTGACTGGATAACCAACATTTTAGGTAATGAGTTAGAGGAGTTCTGTACTACTTATTATGAGCAGACTGAAGACCCTGACTTGAGCTTGCAGGCGGACTTGGTTGCGGGGCTACCCTCCGCAGGAGACTATTAGCTAGACAGCATTTATAGAGCATGTGTTGCTCACAGAAACTCTTGATTGTATTTTATTTTATTTATGGATTATGAGAGTTGAATAGTGGATTTCCTTTTAGTACATTTTGATTATATTGAGATCATTCCTTTTATCATATTTGGTCTCTACATCTTGTGAACACTTTTCAGTTATCAGCTTGTTTCTTTCACCATAGATATTGTGCTTATAATTTTCTATGAGATTTGATATACAAACTAGATCTTTTGTGAAAATCTATAAACTGCGTGGTTGTATTTGATAATTGTGGAGACGACTAGACAGCGTTCTACCGCCGATACTACGGTATAGGCTGGATGTACCAATGGCTCATGCCCAAATACTAGGTTTGGATCGTGACACGTTTTTATGGTGGCCCATGCAGGTCAGATTTCGCAAAACACAGCGAAACTTGTGGTAGTACTCAACTTAGATGTACTACGACAGGCCTGCGTGTAGGAGTAGACTTTAAGGACCATCTCCACATGTTTAATATCGTCATTGAATTCTACATTTGATCTCAATTATTCCTTTGATCTGCATCCTGTTTGAATTTTCATACCGACTAACTATTTTACTTTTGTGACAGTTAGATGGATCAAGACAGGAACCCCGCTCACCTGAACACCCCGACAAACGTTGGTGGGTCCTCCATGAATGGAACCCCACCGACTCACGGAAGCTGCTTCACCTACCTAGACGAGACTCCCCAGCCGCAGGCTACGAGATTTCGCCGTGATGATATCCCGCCACCTCCTCAGTTCACTTCGCCGATCCTACCACCAGTACCTTTCCACCAGCCTGTACCTTTCCAGCAGCCAGCACCCCTTCCACATTCGGTACCATTTCTGTCCCCACCACCTCCGCTGGACAATGTTGCCCTCCTCGGGATCTTCCAGCAGATCATGAATTCCTAAACAGGACAGGCTGACGTCTTCCGGGATACTATGAGGGAGGCTCTTCAAGCTATGGAGGCTCCCCCACAGCGTCCCGGCACCTCTAAAAAATTCATAGATCTCAGGCCCTGGGAATTCAAGGGTACGGAGGGAATTCTCTATGCCGACGACTGGATGGAGAATGTGGATCGCAATCTCTGGAGGGCCCGAATCCCCGAAGACCAGAAGGTTGATAATGCTAGAATACAGCTCTATGACAGCGCCTGCACGTGGTACAGGGATGAGCCCCGATTCACTGCGCCAGACGTGACTTGGGAGGAATTCAAAGACCTATTCAAGGCAAAGTTTTATCCGGAAGCAGCCCGCAAAGAGTTGGAGAACGAGTTCGAGAGCCTCGAACAAGGCAACCTCTCTATCGACGAGTATTCTGTCGAGTTCTCCCGTCTCAGTCGATTTGCAGATGCCTTGACCCCTGCAGCCAAGGCCAAGAAATTTATGAAGGGGCTATGACATGAGATCCGCATAGCCGTAGCCACCAGCCAAGCCACCACATATGAGAGGATCTTGAAGGTTGCGCAAGATGTAGAGAAGGAGGTGAAGCAAAAGTAGAAGAGGGACCGAGACACTTATGAAGGAGGCAACAGCCAGCCCAGATCGGCAAAACGATCCAATACCCCGGGGAAGACCGCAGCGCAGCAACCTCAGCCACAATTCCGTTACCAACAGCAGCAGTACCAGTCTCCAGCTAGAGTCACCACCATCCAGCAGAACCAGTAGAGACAGCCCCTTGGACCTTGCAACTACTGCAAGAAGCTGGGACATTCATGGGAGGTATACCGAAAATGACTTGGAGCATGCTTATTCTGTGGATCTAGCGAGCATCAGATGAGAGAATGTCCATCGACGTGTATTCATGTAGCACAGAAAGCAGCTCCTGTCCAAGGAGAACCAACGAGGCCCACGATACCCCAGCAGCGGAGGGGACCCCTGCCCACACAGCAGCAGCGTTTCGGCCAGCACCAGCAGCAGGGCAGAGCTTATGCCATGGCGGTCGATGAGACACTAGTATCTCCTGATGTGATAGCAGGTTCTGTTCTTCTTGAGTCTTTTTCAGCTATTGCCTTATTTGATTCTGGAGCCATTCACAGCTTCATATCTGCAGCTTTTACTTTTAGACATAGCAATGTATCTAAGCCCTTAGATAATACCTATAAAGTCTAGACTGGTGGAGGCATCATCTTGGTGAAGGATGTTTGCGTTGGTCGTCGTATTACTATAGGAGGCCGAGAACTGCGTGCTAGTTTACTCATAATGCCACTTCCGAGCTTTGACTTAGTGCTCGGCATGGACTGGTTGAGCAAACACTTCGCCAGTATTGACTATCACCGCAGGTGTGTCGTATTCAGTCCGCCGGGGGAGGACGTGTTCGAGTTCACTTGAGGAGGAGTAGAGCCACGAAGCGACGCTATTTATGGGACCATGGTAGCAGAGGAAGAGCTACCTCATCCCATCATCTTCGACGTATATCCAAAGGAGCTGCCAGGATTGTCGACAGACAGAGACGTTGAGTTCTCCATTGATCTTGTGCCAGGCACAGAGCCAGAGTCGCAACGAGTATACAGAATCAACAACAAGGAAGCCGTGGAGCTGAAAAAGCAGATTGACGAGCTACTAAAGAAGGGGTTTATTAGATCAAGTTCGTCGCCTTGGGGTGCACTAGTGCTGTTCGTGCCAAAGAAGGACGGGACAGTACAAATGTGTATCGACTACCGGACCATGAATAGCAAGACGATCAAGAACAAATATTCGCTACCCAGAATTGATGATCTTTTCGATCAGTTGAGTGGTGCACGGGTGTTCTCGAAGATCGATTTGAGGTCGGGGTACCACCAAGTGAAAGTGAAGAAAGAAGATATTCCGAAGACAGCCTTCCAGACCAAGTACGGCCAGTACGAATTCATGGTGATGCCGTTTGGGTTGACCAATGCCCCGACAGTCTTCATGAATTTGATGAACAAGACCTTGATAAATTCATCGTGGTCTTCATCGACGACATCCTTATCTATTCAAAGTTGTCGGAAGAGCACGAGGAGCACCTGAGGATCGTGCTGGAGACCCTTAGGAAGGAGAAACTCTATGGAAAGCTTTCAAAGTGTGAGTTTTTCCTTGACAAGGTAGAATTCCTTGGTCATGTGGTGACGGGAGACGGTATATCCGTTGATCCGAAGAAGATCGCTGCTGTTGAGTCTTGGACTACTCCGACTTCTGTGGCAAAGATTCAGAGCTTCTTAGGACTGGCGGGATATTACCGAAAGTTCGTACGGGATTTTTCTCGGATTGCGGAGCCGATGACTAGGCTCACTCGAAAGGATGTAGAGTTTGTATGGACAGAGGACTGCCAGGCGGCGTTCGATAAGCTGAAGAAAAGGCTGACGACAGCTCCTATATTGACATTGCCATCCGGTTCCAGTAGTTTCTCTATCTATAGCGATGCTTCAGGAAAGGGCTTGGGGTGTGTCTTAGAGCAGAATAAGAAGGTGATTGCTTATGCGTCCAGACAGCTGCGACCGCATGAAAAGAATTACCCCACTCACGACCTAGAGCTGGCAGCAGTTATGTTCGTCCTGAAGTTGTGGAAACACTACTTGTACGGAGAGCGTGTGGAGATATTCACTGACCACAAAAGCTTGAAATACGTTTTCACACAATAGGATCTGAATATGCGGCAACACAGATGGCTGGAATTAATGAAGGATTTCGACATCTCGTTGTAGTACCATCCGAAGAAGGCGAATGTAGTTGCAAATGCTTTGAGTCGGTATCCGGTGGCTATGCTTTTGACGAGAGACCGACACTTATTGACAGACTTGGAGAGCTTGGGCATTGAGGTAGTCATTCCTGGAGTCGAGACGCAGATGATGGACATGCAGATCCAGTCTGGATTGATGGACAGGATTCGAGAGGCACAGCAGCAGGATGAGCAGCTGAGGAGTATCATTATGCAGACACGAGGTGGTTTACTAGAGGACTTCACCATTGCAGAGGATGGCTCGTTGAGGCATGGGACGAGATTGTGTATACCTAGTGGAGAGCTGCGAGAGGAGGTGATGTAGGAGGCACACCGTTCTCAGTATTCTTTGTATCCTAGAGCCAACAAGATGTACAAGGATAAGAGAGCCCACGTCTGGTGGTACGGCATGAAGCGTGAGGTGGCACGCTTCGTTTCTAGATGCCTTGTGTGTCAGCAGGTCAAAGCCGTGAGGCAGAGACCCGGGGGTTTACTTCAGCCGTTGCCGATCCCCGAGTGGAAGTGGGAACATATCACTATGGATTTTGTTTCCGGCCTTCCACGTTTGCCTAGCGAGAAGGATACGATTTGGGTCATCGTTGATAGGTTGACCAAATCAGCCGACTTCATACCATTCAAATTGGGACTATCCACGGAGAGGTTGGCAGATTTGTATGTGAGACAGATCGTCAGATTGTACGACGTTTCAGTGAGTATCATCTCTGATCGTGACAGCAGGTTCACATCCCACTTTTGGAGGAGTCTGCAGGCTAGCTTGGACACATCGCTCAAGTTCAGAACGACCTATCATCCACATGCGGATGGACAGTCAGAGCGGACCATTCAGACGATCGAGGATATACTGCGTACATGTGTACTAGATTTTGGCAGCTCGTGGGAGGACCACCTTCACCTTGTGGAGTTTTTCTACAACAACAGTCACCAAGCTAGTATTGGGATGTCTCCCTTCGGGGCCTTATATGGGAGGAGATGTCGTACCCCACTATCTTGGAACGACGTAGACGAGAGCATTATTGGGGCCCGAGATGGTCGTGGATACTACGGAGAAGGTGAAGCTAATTAGAGAGTGACTTCGTATGGCACAGGACATGCAGAAGCACTGGGCCGACAGCCATCGTAGGCCGTTAGAGTTTGAGGTATAGAATTGTTTAATTGTAATTGTTGATTATGATAGGAATAGGTCGTAACATTGCTTGAATCTAGGTGGGCGATATGGTGTTCTTGAAGATACCTCCGACACGTGGTACGATACGTTTCGGAGGAGGCGGAAGCTCAGTCCGAGATACATCGGACCGTTTCACATTCTCGAGAAAGTTGGGGAAGTGGCATACCGTTTGGCACTACCACCCGTATTGGACGGAGAGCACAACGTATTCCACGTGTCCCAGCTGAGACGGTACGTGGCGGACCCCAGTCACGTGCTGGACCACTCGAAGATTGAGGTGGGACCGAGCCTTAGCTATCAGGAGCAGCCCGTGGAGATCTTGGACCGCCGGGAGAAGGTGCTACTCAACCAGACCATCCCCTTGGTGCGTGTCGCATGGAGACACCATTCGTCGGGCGAATCCACGTGGGAGAGAGAAGACGAAATGTGAGAGCGCTACACTTATCTTTTTGAGACATGAGGTAATTTTCTTATGTCTATCTTTAATTTCGAGGACAAAATTATTTTAAGGTGGGTAGGTTTGTGAGCCCTGGACCCGAAATCCCCAGTTATTTTTATTATTAAATATTGTTGGATTATTAATTATTGTATATTGGTAATTGGAAAGTATAGATGTAATATATATATATATATATATATATATAAATAAATAAAATATATATATATATATATATATATATATATATATATATATATATATATATATATATATATATATATATATATATGTTAGTACTTATTTGTAATTAATAAGAGAGAGAGGGGGGGTTTTCTCAAAAGGAGGGACCAGCACATAAAATTCATAGTCGAGAGGGGGTGATTGCATATTTTCCCATTCAAATTTCCAAACGATCAGATGGGATAAGAGTCGAACTCAGTTCAAATTCTTCAATTCGAATATGATTTAAACTGCAGCCAATCTTCTCAATCTCTGAGAGATTCAGCTAGATCCCCAGACTCGAGTATATAATCAAGGAAGCCGACCCTGCCTCTCCCCTTCAAACCCTAGGAACCCAAAATTACTTTCTGCCGCAAGAACAACCAGGAGAATCCGGAGGAAGCACCAAACCTGTTTTCAAAGCTCCAGGTACTCTACTGCCTTCATTTGAAATCCTTTCTATTTTATGTCAAGTGTTCGATTCAATGGTTAGGAGGAAGTTCCAGGGGTTGTGTTCTAAGCTATTAGGTATAGGAAGCAGGGGATCCAATCATAGTCATGGGGTGTGGGTGTACCAAGTTACATATGGGGTATTGGCAATTAAGGGTGTGATCTTAGGATTTCTAACAGAGTATAACTACATGTACTATTAAGGCCTTGACAGGACTAGATGGCCAAGGAACCTATGACCCTCAGTCATTAACTTAGAAGGGACTGTGCAACTAGATGTACCAAGTACCAAACCATAGGAAACAGGTACGGCTACTTAAATGCCTAACTAATGAGCATTGATAGGAACATGGATGATTTTGGCCTTGATGAACACTTGGTGTATACTTGCCTGGCATCGAGATGTAGGCTTGGATACATGTTCTTCCTGTAGCCTATGGGAGTATGTATCAGAGGCACTTGTACAACTTACCTGTCAATTTGGACAGTACCCGACCTGTAGGAGTGTTACATCACACCATAATACCTTGTGCTGGATTGTTAACAAGTTAACTCCACTAAGACCCTTAAGCCCTGTGAACCCAAGTTAACCAAGCCTCATGCTCTCCCTAACAGGTATGGTGGTCATTTGAAATCTGAGTACCATATTTAGTGGCCTGGGGATGGTATCTGGGTGCATACAGAGGATAACAATCCTGTGCCAAGGGAGACTTAAGTAGACTATTTTAGTCAATCCTGCAGCCGTACAGTCTTGGGTTGAATGTTGCCTTATTATCTAAGTCTGTAACCCAGACATAGCCCTTACATTAGTCCAGAACCTCACAATAGCCATGCTCTAGATGGCTAACCCATATACATGTTTAGATACCCATTGTAGTCCTGACCCTTAAGCCCAGGCAATTAAATTCAGTAGATACCACTGGTTGTGTCCAGTAGAGCCCTTAAGAAGTCCAATGTTGACCCTGATATCACTTCGAGTATCATGTTAAGATGGGCAAATACAGTAAGGATTGACAGAGTGTTGGTAAACTAGTGGGGAAGTCTTGGTTAACTGTGACTACAGGTGGATATTGTATAAATACATATGTATACCCTATTTTTCATGTTGCTCTATAATGTATCAATATAGGGAAACAAGTTAGTGTACTGAGTACTATCATACCATAACTGCTATGGGTAACCTATATGAAGGCATAAACAGTAGACTATTTTAGTCAATTCTTGCACCTGTACGCCCTCCAGCCCTGTATAACCTGATGACGGTCAAGAAGTTTGGGAAGCAGATAGTTAGTAGTATCCTAATCCATATTAGTTTTAGCTTATTGGTTTGAGTGCAATAATATGCATGATATTTCAGTAGATGCCCTCAATACACTGGTTGCATCTCAGGCCTCAATTGGCCTCTAAATGTGCTACACCTGGATGTATGTTAAGTATACAAAATGTGGCAGATTACACAGTAACTCATTCAGCCTCTCATAGTTGGCCAGTTAACACATGGATAGGCCATGACCCCTAGACACAGGACATACACGAGCCTACCACCAGGAGTGATATAAACTTATGAGACAAAACCATGCTTTGTTAGAATAGCCTAGGTGTTAGGTTTGTCAACACCCAGGTAAAGGGAAAATCTCCTAGTTGGGGTTGAACCTTTCAACAATTCATTCCCTATATTAATGAGTATACAGAAATGGTACATCACCTATATAACTATCCTGCCATTCATACAGTGCCTACATTCATTCAGTTTCTTAAATATATCCTGCATTTTCAGACAATTACTAAGAGTACAGGTGCATCCCCATTTGTTCAGTCACTATAGTTCAGGTGTCAGGCCTTGGTGTGCTGACCACCTCACATTTTTGTACTTGCCATTGGTGTGGATCAAACCCCTTGTCCACTTTGGTCTCATAGTTCAGCCAGCCCATCATACCTCTGTACCAGCCTAGGTTGGTTATTAGCCTGGATATGATGGCTGCCTACACCACAAATGTATCACCCTTGCCTATCCAATAGTTCAAACTTTTAACTAAGGACACTCAGCCTTAATTGCATATATACAGGTATGCATATAGGTCCTTATGTTTTAGAAGTTCAATCACTTTTAACCCCTATTAGTATTCGTTATATGCACCACAGCTGAATAATGCCATGCTTACACTTCAACTCATTATTGCATACATCCCTTTCTAATGGCCCTGCATATTAGCTTCTTTTCACTTGCATACACTGCATTGATCCCTCGTATAGTTATGACTCATGGTTAGTGCTACACAATATGTCCTGCAGGTTGCATATATTGCATGGGTACTGCACACTTGCTCATTACACTAATGGTATCCCCGTATTCACCATCAACTCAAACCTGAGACACTGCTGACCTGGGAGTGGACATGGTACAGAACCTACCGTATTGGATTAGGACACACCTGCCTTGTATCTGTATGAGAGACCTGTAGCATACTGGCCAATGTCCTGTTCCATTGACAAATCATTTCAGCCCAGTGGAGTCACACAAATGTATTATATACTAGGTTCTCTTGATGGACATTGCAACTATTCAGGACAGTAATGCCTCCCTGTTGAGCCAGGGAGCAGTGGTATGAGATTGAAGGGTTCGAGTACTAGAATTGTCTGTATAAGTGTTGGCCACATATCATAGACCATGGTATTTGGGATGTTTTACTAGAGAGGGTACATTTAAAAGGTTGTGGGTAAACAAGCATGGGTACTTTGATACCCATAACAGTGGGGCAGTACTGTTTTATAGGATATATATATAGAGGTAATAGTCTTGACATGGGTACTTGTAGGTATGCCTGAAGGTTATGTTAGGAGTTAGGAAGTTGCCAAGGGTGGAAACCACCCAAGTCATTTAAGGGCTATTTGGAGTTGTAAGGGTAATTAGCAATAATTTCCAATATAACTTTACTTTGTTAGTTTATATGTTGATTAGACTTAATACATATAACAGGTTACTTGGACTCCAACCCTTTACTTGATCAGTACTTGCAGCTCGGGACGACATGCAAGTGCATGTATCGATTGTTACCGTTTCTGATAGTTTTCTCTACTTGTTACTCATATGTCTTGCTGGTTGTTGACACGATCATCACACGAGGCATAGTACTATGGATTTTACTCTACATTTTGACTATCTCCTATGTCACCCCATATATGATTGATTCCATGAGTACTAGCTGGGCGGAGAAATATCCTAGTAGGCGTGTTAACAACCCATTCTATCCCATGAGTCTATTCTTGAATAATAGCAGCTGCACACGATACGTGTAGTTGCCGGATTTACCCCTTAGCCGTTCACACACCGAAACTGATATTTCAATGCACGTAGATAGATGATATTCCAATTATTCCACCATGTTCTGCACTACTTGCCATGCTACCATGATTTTACATGTTTCCTCATAGTAGCTATATTTAAATTGATGGAGTCTCATGTCTTTCCTTTATATTATGATGCTAGTTACCTTCTAGTTTCATTCTCATATGTTATTTACATGTTTATGATTCTGTTGAGACTAGGATAGTGGTCATATGTGTACTTGTTCCAATCCTGACTGGATAACCAACATTTTAGGTGATGAGTTAGAGGAGTTCTGTACTACTTATTATGAGCAGACTGAAGACCCTGACTTGAGCTTGCAGGAGGACTTAGATGCGGGGCTACCCTACGCAGGAGACTATTAGCTAGACAGCATTTATAGAGCATGTGTTGCTCACAGAAACTCTTGATTGTATTTCATTTTATTTATGGATTATGAGAGTTGAGTAGTGGATTTCCTTTTAGTATATTTTGATTATATTGAGATCATTCCTTTTATCATATTTAGTCTCTACATCTTGTGAACACTTTTTAGTTATCAGCTTGTTTCTTTCACCATAGATATTGTGTTTATAATTTTCTATGAGATTTGATATGCAAACTTGATCTTTTGTGGAAATCTATAAACTGCGTGGTTGTATTTGATAATTGTGGAGACGACTAGACAATGTTCTACCGTCGATACTGCGGTGTAGGCTGGACGTACCCACGGCTCATGCCCAAATACTGGGTGCGGGTCATGACACACATGGTCATCGACAGAAAATTCAAGCGGACGCCAATGAGAATCGGCCCAATGGCGCTGACGATCTTGGGCAACTTGAAGATGATCTCTGACTTGTTTGACTACCTCGATTGCCTGCGTAATCATCTCTAGACAAGCATCTGCCTCTCGCCTACATCATCCCAAGCTAAAGGTGATCTGCACTTCCTGCTATACAGTGCTTCAAAGGGTGCCATCTGGATACTGGCCTGGAAACTGTTGTTATAGGAGAACTCCACGAGATGCAGGTGATCTTTCCATGAACCACCAAAGTCGAGTGTACATGACCGTAACATATCTTCAAGAGTCTGGATCGTGCGCTCTGACTGACCAGTTGTCTGCGGATGATAAGCTGAACTGAAATTGAGTCGAGTCCCCAAGCTTTCTTGAAGACTCCGCCAAAAGTACGATGTGAATCTTGAATCTCTGTCGGACACGATACTGACTGGTACTCCATGCAACCTGACTATCTGCCTGAGGTACATCTCTGCAAGCTGATCCGTCGACTGGCCAACTCTGAAGGGGAGAAAATGAGCTACCTTCGTGATACGTTCAACTATAACCCATATAGCATCTCTACTAGCTGGGGATTTAGGTAACCCAGTTACAAAATCTATGGTAATGTGCTTCCATTTCCATTCTGGGATCGGTAAAGGTTGAAGAAGTCCAGCTGGCCTCTGATGTTCAGCTTTAACTTGTTGACAAACTAAATAACGAAAGACAAACCGGGATATCTCCCTCTTCATGCAATTCCACCAGAAATACTGGCGAATATCACGATACATCTTCGTACCGTCGGGGTGAATTGAATACTGAGAACTGTGAGCCTCTGTCATGATCTCCTGTCTGATATCACCACTAGGTACACAAAGACGCCTTCCATGTCGAAGTGTACCGTCCTCATGAATACATAACTCTGGTCTTCGTCCTGCTACACATTCTGTCCTAAGCCGCTGAAGCTTAGAATCTGCTTACTGAGCTAACTTTATTCTCTCAACTATACTGGATTGAACTTGTATGCTGGCCATCAATGCCGCATTGGTCGGAAGAACAACCTAAATACCCATCTTCTGAAGATCTGTCAATAACTCTGGCTGCGCTGTTAAGAAATAGACTCCGACCCTTCTGCTTAATGCATCTGCAACAACGTTGGCCTTCCCAGGATGATACTGTAGATTGATGTCATAATCGACAAGTAGCTCTAGCCATCTTCTCTGACGTATGTTAAGATCCTTCTGGGTAAACACATACTTAAGACTCTTGTGGTCGATAAAAATCTCTACCCGATCTCCATAAAAATAATGCCTCCACAACTTGAGTGCAAAAACTACCGCTGCTAATTCCAAGTCCTGGGTTGGGTAATTTCTCTCATGATCATGAAGCTGACGTGACGCATAAGCTACTACCTTACCATGATGCATCAAGATGCATCCCAATCCTCTGCCTGAAGCATCATAATAAACTAAAAATCCTCTAGTCCCATCTGAAAGTGTGAGAATAGGAGCCGTCATCAATCTCCGCTTCAACTTCTCAAATGAACTCTGACACTCTGCTATCCAAGCAAACTGTACATCCTTACGGGTCAACTGCGTCAGTGGTGCTGAAATTCGAGCAAATCTGACACAAATGGTCGGTAATAGCCGGCCAATCCCAGAAAACTCCGAACATCTGCGACGGTGCTAGGTGCTGGCCACGTCGCTATAGCCAATATCTTCTGGGGGTCAACTTCCACTCCACCTCTAGTGATGATGTGACCTAAGTCCGAAATACGATCAAGCCAAAATTCATACTTACTGAACTTTGCGTACAACTGGTGCTCTCTGAGAATCTGAAGAACTACACGAAGATGCTGCTCATGCTCTGCCTCGCTTTTGCTATAGACCAAGATGTCATCTATAAACACTATCACAAATTGATCTAAATAGGGCATGGAGATACGATTTATGAGGTCCATAAATACGGCTGGCGCATTGGTCGCTTCAAATGGCATAACAAGGAACTCCCAATGTCCATATCTAGATCTGAATGTGGTCTTCGGGATATCTTGCTCTCTGACTCTGATCTGATGGTACCCTGACCGCAAGTCAATCTTTGAGAATACTGCTGCCCCACTGAGCTGATCAAATAAATCATCTATCCTTGGTAGGGGATATCTGTTCTTTATTGTCACAGAATTCAAGGTACATTAATCAACACATAATCTTGATGTACCATCTTTCTTTTTCACAAAAAGTATCTGGGCTCCCCAAGGCGATCCACTAGCATGAATGAATCCATTGGTTCTAAGTTCTTCAATCATCTTGTATAAGATCTCTAATTCTGAAGGTACTATCCTATAGACTCTCTCTAACACTGGTGCCATCCCTGGAATCAAGTCGATAGTGAACTCTATCTCTCTCTTCGGTGGCATACCTGGAAGCTCTTTGGAAAACATATCAGGAAACTCTTCTACTACTCTGGGAAATTGAACTGCTTCTGCTACTGCCATTTGCAATACCGGTAGAGAAGGTTCTACTTCGCCTCTGGAAAATAAAAACTCTGGTTCGCCCGGAATACCAAAAATAATCCTGCCAATATGGCAGTCTATTCTTGCGTATTGATCCTTCAACCAATCCATTCCTAGGACCACATCATAGTCGACCATCGGGAATTCTATCAATCTAGCAGAAAATTCTCTACCGTTAACTACGATTCGACACGAGAAATAGACTCCATCTACCCCTACAAGATCGTTACTAGTAAGTATATTGAGCCTTATTGATAATGACTCGGGCTCCAGTCCTATCCGTGTTACGAATCGTACAGACATAAATGAATGCGATGCACCCGAATCAAATAATACTGATGCTGGAAAAGAGTTGACGAGAATGGTACCTGCCACCACCTCATCTGAAGCTAACTCTTCTGCGACGGTCAGAGCTATAGCCTGACCTTGTCCTTTTGGTGCTGGTCCCCTATGCTGGTGACCTCTCTGCCTGTTCTGAATCTGAACCTGGGCATACTGCTGAGCCTAAGGTGGCAATGGCCTCGGAGGCAGATACTGCTGCTGTACTGATGCTGGACCCCTAACCGATGGACTGGTTAGATTTGACGATGATGAACTGGCTCTATTCAGATAGGACCCTATCTTGTGATCCGGTGCCCTACAAGCCAAGCATAATTCCTGTGCTCTACGACATTCTGATACTACGTGACCTTGGTTACCTCAATGAGTGCAGCCTATTGTGGAAGACTGCTTCTGCTTCTGTTGTTGAGGATACGCCGGCGTCGAGTGCTGAACCGACGAAACTGTGGTCGCCCTCCTAGGAGCTCCAATAGTCAAAGCCCTAGTTGCCGGGGCTGGTACTGAAGACTGGGACATCTGCCCATGAGACCTCTTCCGTCCTTCGCTTCTATCTACAATCCTCTGTGAAGTATACTCATGCCTTTTCGCTGCTCGTAAGACCGCATCAAACGTCTGGTGCTTAAACTGTTCCACCGATATGAAATCTCTAGGTGGAGCCCTTGCTGGAATCGCTGGGCTCGATCCAATTCGGTTGCCACCAATATAGGAGCAAATCGACTGAGTCTAGAAAAATCAGCCGCATATCCATCGACCGTCCTGCCCATCTGCTTAAGATTGGTGAATCTCGTCTGCAGATCATACCGAGCTACTGCATTGAGTACTTGGTCTGAAACTTTTTGTTGAACACCGCCCATGAGACAGTCATCGGTAATCCAACTGCTAGCATCGCCCACCAGCTGCGGGCGAAGTCTAATAACTGCAGGCGCACAACATCCACCTTCTCATTCTCAGGAATCCTAGCTGCTTCCAGGATAACCTCTGTGTCTTGAAGCCATGCATCAACAACAATAGCATCCTCAGTACCGTCAAAGAAAGGAGGGTTCAGACGCTTGAAGCTGTTGGCCACGATATTCCCTTCGTAACTAGCTCTGCCCATGGCATCTTATACTGTCTGGTGCAGGGCATCGCCCCGACGATCTTGAGATGCAAGCAATTCCCTAATGAGACCCACCAGGGTTCCATTATCTGGCTCTGCGGGCTGGAATGGCTGAACTGGGGGCTCTGGATCCCCGGAATGCATGACTCGAGAGGCCGCTCCAGAGTGCTGGGCTTGGTCTCCAGGTTACTGCTGGTCCACTGGAGGTGCTCTGCCTTGCTGATCGGTAGGACAAGGAACAATGCCGCTGAAGAAATGACATGGGGAACAATAAGGAAGGACCATGATAGATCGAGGATATAAACATGTGATCAGGTCAAGATTTCGGAAGGATTAGAAGACACGAGTAGAGATCAAGGGCGAGTGCTGATTGAAACATCTATTCAGTGAAACTCTCGTATACCTTGATTTACAAGACCCGCATGGGCCACCACTTAAACCGTGTCATGCCCCAGAACCAGAATACTGGAGAGCGTAGGACAGACACAGCCAGCTACGTACATTAAAGTGAATCCCACCTCGCAATACGATCACGGCTGTCTAGTTGCATGAGGGTTTACTATAAGCCATCAGTCTCTTATGGTCATGAACAAGCCTAGTGTCTCAATCTCAAGCAAGTAAGTAAATGTTACAAGATGTTAGATCATCATACATACAAAGTAAGGCGTCCCAAACATTACATTTTCAGATGATCATGAAGCTAGTCATACAAAATGTGAAGACTAGCAAGAGTTTCAGTCATACATGATCAACCCTAGGATTTGTCAATCATGTTACAGCCCGTAGACAGACAGTAAGTAAAGTTGCAAACGAGCTAACACTGGCTCGACGGTTAAACGCCTCAAAAGAATATTTTTACAAGGGAGTGGGGAAGCAAAATAAGAACCCACTCGTTGCCAGGGTTGCACCTAGTGGTCACCATCTGGCTGGAAGACAGGGAGATCCTCGGAAGCTACTCCAAAATTTGGCCATACAAAACCAGCTGGGTTAGACCCCTAGAAAGAGCAAGTGCCATAAGGGAGGCTTCACTTAAGAACTAAAACCAGCATATTAGCACATGATACATAAAGGATAACGAAAGACATGAGTTAGAGAAAGCAGGGTGATAAACGATAAGATGACTAACGGACTATTCCGGTAACCAAGTTACAACCCATAAACCAAACAAGGACCGGGGTTGTACCTTTCACCTGAACAGAACTTAGTCTCTAACCATTTATCGATAAGGTAAAGCATAAACAAGCATGTCCTGAGATAGCCATGTACTGCATCTAGGTAAGACTAGACAAGATAGGACTCCATCCATCATTCACGGACAAGCAAAGAGTACGGCTTGATACTTTAACTAACTAGGGTTATCATAAGCTTAGTTACTAACAATATTCATTGAGATATTCCAACAGCCACAAGTCCTGCAGTCTTAATCCAGGTTATCCGATCACAAGTTGAGAGAGTTGGATTAGGTGACTTAGAGGTGCAACACATGACAGTGTGCTGGAAATGTGTCCTATTCGACGGCAGGCTACAAGTCCAATTAAAAGTGCCCAGATAACGGGACTGCCTGTAGATGGAAAATCTCTTCATGAACTACTTGATCATTCTAGTCATTATCCAAGTTAGATTCAGTATGAATCCCTGATCGTGAAAATCAGGAATTCATATCCTAGACATGATGCAAGACGAGACATGTAGCTTATACAAGCACAAACACCCACGGTGTCAGGACAAGAGTTACTTAGCAAGGCCTATCAAGATTATCATGTTATGTTACTTTATCAAGTCAAGAGTGCGTCACAACGGACCACCGTCAAGAAATATCATGTCAAGTTACTTGTCAGGAGTGCACCACGACGGGTCACTATCAAGAATTATCATGTTACTTGATTCTTGTTAAGAGTGCGCCTTAACAGGCCACTGTCGTGTTCTATCCTTACATTATCATGAACGAGAGAAACTTGCATAAAATAACTAATAACATATTCTTGAAGCCAAGGAAAAGATCTACAACTTTCATGTTTGGAGATTTTCGAGATTTTAGCTACAAAATAGCCCAATCGGGCAAAAACAGTCATTTGGAGTGACCTGCGCGCAAGTGCGCGGGCAAAATCGCCCACGGCGCACGTTGCGCACAAGCACGACACACATTGCTCGGCAAAAAATTGTACGGGCGCATGGCCGCACAAGTTGCGCATTGTGCACGGGCAAAATCGTCCACGACATACGTTGCGGACAAGCGCGGCGCGCGGGCGTGCGACAAAGAAGTGCGCGGGCGTGGGACAGAGAAGTGCGCGGGCGCACGACGCACAAGTTGTGCATTGTGCGCCGGCAAAATTGCCAACGGCGCACGTTGCGTGCAAGCGCGGAGCGCGGGCGCGTGCCACGCAAGTTGCGCATTGCACATGGGCAAAATCGCCCACGACACACATTGCGTGCAAGCGCGGCGAGCGGGCGCGTGGCAGAGAAGTGCGCGGGCGCGCGGCGCGCAAGTTACGCATTGCGCGTGGGCAAAATTACCAACGCGGCATGTTGCACGCAAGCACGACGCGCGGGCACGCGGCAGCAAAGGCTCTGCACCCGGCACTGTTCATCGTCCCGACAACACCAAAAGGTGTGGGGAACCCATGAACTAAAAAATGGCATAACTTTCTCATACGAAGTCGAAATCAAGCGGTTCAAAAGCCAAAATTGGGTAGATTTAAATTTTCTACAACATGGAACCATTAGATTTCAAAAATAACCAAGTTTTAGAGATCAAAACAAAAAAAAACATAAAAATTTACAAACTTAGATCTACAAGAATCCATCCATAAAATTCAAAAATTTCAAGTTCTAAAGAGGCTTAGAATGAAGTAAGGAAGGGAATGGAACAATGAAACTTGAGATCCATCATGAAGTAAGTTGTACTTGCCTAGGCTTGGTAGGTGGGAGGAGTAAATGAAGAAGATGAAGAAGTAAATGCAAAATAATGGAGGAGAGAGAAGGAGTTGTCTTATATAGCAACCCCTCTCATCTCAACCCAATATAAACCAAACCAAGCCAAGCCAAGTCATGTTGAACCAAGTTGAACCAATCGAGTCAAGATTTAAGCCAAGGCTAAGCTAAGCAAGATAAGTAAAAATACGGGCCACCTGACAATTGTCAGAAATCTGTATACGTATCCTGAAAATACGTATAACGGGAAACGGGAGTGACAACTTGTATGAACGTGAAGGAAGACCAATCCCGGTAGACGATGTCGATCAAGGTGGAGACAACTGTCAATTATGCCTCCGGTTGCTCTTGAAGATAACTTCTACTCTCTGTCGCAGGTGAAACTACTCCACGCTAGATGGTGTGCCTCACTTTGACCAAAAAGATGTTCTATCGAGAACCAAATACATGAACTTGCTAAACCATAATCTACTTGATTGTAAGAGCCATCCGTTGTTTCTGCTCGTAAGGGAAGACCACAGACAAGACTGACTAGCACACAAAAGAAGAAGATCCAGTCTACTCAGAGAAATCCATCCTCATTTGAGCATGATGATCGAATGTTTCATAGAGCAGAAGTTAGCTTACCTTCTACTGGGTCGCAAAGGAGTAAGTTGTCCGTTCGTCGGAGCTAGGAAACTGAAAATAGTCGATGATGTTCCCACTGACGGATTTGAGAAATACTTACCTTCTGCTATTGGCGTCTACAGTGACGCATTTTCGCTTGAGATATGGCATTATATATAGGTTATTGATGATGTTCCCGCTGACCGACTTTGTGGATTTCATGCTCTTGTCCGACATCTTAGGTATTGTCATAAAGAAGGGTGGAGACAAGTTAGAGCCGAGCTTCATTCAGAGTTACAGTCACATCTTCCATTCTACACCAAGTTACTCGGTATCAAAATGATTGGTTCTTTGTTGACGAGCCTTGTTTGCAATGAGACCATTTGTGGAAAAGCAAACTACTTATCCATCCCTTCCGCTGCATACCTGTTTGCTAATAGGTATAGTATACCACTAGTACTTCTTTTACCTAATAATAACAATACCTTCTTTCCAATGTGACATCCACCGGACAACCACGTTCGAACTACTCTTCCTGCAATTGCTCGTATCGAAGACCACTTTTTCATTCCCAGGTTTATTGGACATGCTCATATTCCTCCACCAGCGAGTTATTGGTCAAAGCATGCACCAGCTGAAGCGATCGGTTGGACGATTCTTTATTTGGGCCCAATAAATGCTTATAAGAGTTTGATGAAGATCGAGGACCCTAAAATCAGGCTCGCAGACTATTTTGATGTTGTAATTGAATGAATGTGTATTTTGTTTTTTCTTTTGGGTTATAGTATAAGGCTTTATGATACCTGAAGCTACTATGTTCGAATACTACTATGTTGGAAAGCTACTATGTTGGATACCTACTATTTTGGAAAGCTACTATGTATTTTCTTTTTTCTGGAAGATTTTGGGTTATGTTGGAAAGCTACTATTTAGCTTGCTTTAGTGCTTGAGTGTTTTAGCTTGCTTTAGTTTTGTGGATCACTACTATGTTGGAAAGCTTCAGTGTGGATTACTACTATCGTATCGATATCGGCCGATACTTTAATCCATGGCTATTAGCTTATATTTCATGATGTTCTAATCCAACATTTGAAGTCCTCAACTGAAAGACCATGTCAAATGGAGTCAAAAGACTTGCCTCGTCTTATTTACTGAAGAGTGAGGTTTTAATTAACATAATAGTACGATGTACTCTTTTTACAATGATTGTAAGTGATGTAGATAAATCAAATGATATACTGAAGCCAAAATATCCAAGTTATCTTTTAGGTTTGCATTTAGCACGCCATTTAGGAGACTGTGCTACAAATTATTATACTCTTAGCCTCTATAGTGTACTATGTTTATAGCTTCGAGTTGACAGAAGCTTCTGTTGACAGAAGCTTCAGTTGAGGACTGCAGGCCTAACCTGCAGTCCCCAATTGACAAAAACTCAGGTAGGAGGGAATTTGAAAAAAATAGATGGCTACAGTGACTGCAGGCCTAGCCTGCAGTCCTAAGTACATTGAGGATTGCAGCCTACCCTGCAGTCCTAAGTAGACAGAAACTCAGGTAGGAGATCATTTGAAAAAATAGATGGCTACAGTGACATCAGGCCAAGCCTGCAGTCCTAAGTACATTGAGGACTGCAGGCCTAGCCTGTAGTCCCCAATTGACAGAAGCTCAGGTAGGAGCTCATTTGAACAAAAATGGATGGCTACAGTGACTGCATGCCAAGCCTGTAGTCCTAAGTACATTAAGGACTGTAGGCCTACTCTGCAATCCTAAGTAGACAGAAGCTCAGGTAGGAGATCATTTGAAAAAATGGATGGCTATAGTGACTGCAGGCCAAGCCTGCAGTCCTAAGTACATTGAGGACTGCAGGCCTAGCCTGCAGTCCCAATTGACAGAAGCTCAGGTAGGATCTCATTTCTAAAATATATGCACTGACCAATGACCACAACCCTCATATTGTAACTGATACAATGACAGAAGCTCAGGTAGAATCTCGGGTAGGAGCTCATATTGTAACTGATACACAACCCTCATATTATAACTGAAAAATATATACACGGACCATAAATTAAGGGGAAGAAGAGATGCATTTATGTGTCAGTGAAGGGAGATTATGGCTCAGGTTAGGCTTGTAACTGGGCCATAAATCAAGGAAAATTTGCCTTTGAAGCATTCAATAGATAGTGTCTTTTGAGTGACACTACTGTTTAATAAGGTGGCACTAACTCACTTATGAGTACGAAGATGTTAGTGAGTGTATACATATAGAATTTTACCCTTGTATTCAGTCACCTGACATTGGGATTGAGTAGGTAATTTATGTACTTGGCCATGGGTGAACAGGTAAGAGAAGGACCTGGTATTGGGTTAATATGGTGCGCCCAGGTCTTGAGCAGTGAGAAAGCATGCAGACATTGCCCTACATCTGCAGGGTTAACCTGCAAGAGGCAAGGATCCACTGTCCTGTACAAATACGAGGCTACGCCTTGGCAACAGGTGTGAGTGAGACCAGGAATGGGAAGAGTATCCTATGGCTATGCATGATATATAGGTTGTATGTATGAATGGATGAGTGTATGTGTTCTCAGTTATAGGGAGGCTTGAGTAAGAGATGAGGTAATGCATGAGAATTTAGTTTTGTGCATATAGACAATAAGGAAAGGAAGAACTTGACAGTAGCATCAACTTGCAATATTGCTTCAGACCATGGGATTATTTATTCTGACCTTTAAATATAGGATTCAACTATGTATATACATCAGTCTCTAAATTCCTATAGGGGCCAGTTCTCTAATTTTATATAGGTTTTTGGCATTATTTCTTTATGCTTAGTCCACCTGAGTATGACCAAATGAGTTAGTGTAATAGGAAATTTCCCATGTATGGAGTAACACCTATACTACATAGCTAGCAATGGTATGGATAATATGTGGATTAGGCTATATGTACAGAGTGAGGACTATAGATATAGTAGGGGTAAGATATTACATGCTTAGCCTTGGAAGAAAAGGGCAAATCTAGACTTGAGTAGATATTTTAGTATCAATGGAAATAGGCACATGCCATATATATATGACTATATAATATATAGTATATCCATGCATATATGGAATAGAGTGATAGAGGAAGGTTAGTGTATTGCACTGACACATAAATGCATCTCCTCTTCTCCATGTTGTAACTGATACAATGACAGAAGCTCAGGTAGAAGCTCAGGTAGGAGCTCATATTATAACTGATACACAACCCTCATATTGTAACTGATACACATCTTGAAGTAAAACATGCATTAATGAAGTAAAACATGCATGTCTGCTACATAATTCCTCTCAAATGATAATTGTAGTCGATTGATAAATAGTTTGTGATCACTTGTCAAATGCCAAACAAGTTTCCATTTCTCTAGTGACTTCGACATAGCCTTATCTGCATATAACCAACTCTAAATATATACACTGACCACAACATTCCAAAACATAAATAACATTTCAAACAACATTCCAAAATATAATTCCAAAAAATAAATACAAGGTTACATAATTACAGTCATTCCAAAACAACATTCCAATACCATATGGGAAAACAATGTTAGCCCAATGATTATATCATGTTTTTGAATATGGCTAATCAATTAAGTTTAACATATCGACGTCACTAATATTCATGTAATCACTATCATGTTTCTACTTAAACTTAGCATTGTCCTAATATTAGCATTGTCCTAATGTTCAATATCAATATTGTTATGCTTGTATCATATTGTTTTGTTTTTCTAATATGCATTTGTAGACATGCAATAAGCATGATCAAGCTTTGTCAAACCAGGACACATGCAATAGAGAATTATTGATGGGCCAAAGATGGCGTTATACAAGAAGATTTCTCTGAACCGCCTAACGACCTATCCGGGGCCTCGTATCGGGGGTTCCGCTGCCCGGTCAGCGGGCAGGGGTCGAGGAGGCAGCGCCTCCCGTCAGGGGTTCGGGGGCGTAGCCCCCGAAGGTTTATTCAGATTTCCAGATCTGTTTATCTTTGGACGATCGCCGTCAAGGAAAAAGGCGTCTTCAAGTCTGCTCAAATATTTGAAGAAAGACGTCATCAAAGGGCTCTTGGTTTTCCTATTTTTATCAATGTATTTTTTATATTTATTGAGTCTAGGAATACGATGTACACTGCATCGTACTGGCAAATAGGCTACCCAGCAAAACGTTTTTAAAATACCCTTTCATTTTAAAAGCAAGCCCACTTGCAAAAGCCTAAACTACTTCATAACTGTTTGACTTTTCAAAAAGCCCAAAACTAATTTGCAAAAACCCTGACAGAACACCAACAGAACTCGGACAGAATTCGGCCAGAGTTCGGCCAGAATTCGGCCAAAGTTCGGTTAGTGAACGTTACTTTTTGAACTTGGTCTTCCTGCAATTACGGATCCCAACGAGATTTTCTCATAGAGTTCTGCCCGAATTCTACCCGAATTCTGTCAGAATTCTGCCTTTAGAAAAACTATAAATAGAGAAGGATTTCGATCATTTCAATTCACTCATTCACTTTCATATCCCTTCTCTATAAGCCTACTATTTCTTCCAAAGTATTCTGAGCTATTTATTTTCAAATCCCAAGCCATTTACAATCCTCTAGTCGATTTACCAGTACGGTACGGTCTAGAAGTTTCAGAGTGGTTGTAATCAGAGGCTTGATTGAAGTTAGACTCTTCACAATTGAAGTTGGTCGAGTACTTCGGATCAAAGCTCGTGTTGTAGAAGTTGCAAGAACTTCGGATGAAAACTTATGGTGATTTTCCATAATGGATTCAACTGGAAGCTAGAGTTCTTCCGACTGGACTAGTCCTCACAAGAGGAAAACCAGTATACATCCTTGTGTTTGCATTTGCTCTCTACTCTCTACTTTTTATTTATATATCTGTGATATATTATCTCTGATCTTGATACTAACATTTTTAAATAGTTAATTTCCGCTGCCTACTCTATTCACCCCCCTCTAGAGTATTACGCTTTACAACTCGTTCCAACAATCGGTCCTATAATTGGTATCAGAGCGGGTTATATAGGTAAAACGAGGTAATACTGCTATTATATTCTTATTTATAACTGTTGTTACATAGATCATAATATCACATATGGCAAGTATGTACTTCACAACTGAAGAGCAATCCTCAAATAAACTCCCACTATTTGATAGAACAAACTATTGGAAGACACGGATGAGCGTCTACCTGAAGTCTCAAGATTTTGACTTATGGTCAATTGTTGTCACCGGCTATAAGAAGCCTACTATCACTTCTATTCTCACATCCTCTATAATCAATAAGCCTTATTATAGTTACACGGAGGAAGAGAAGATGTTAGCTAGCCTTGATGCAAAAGCTAGGAATATCTTTTATTGTGCTGTAGACACAAATGTATTTAATCTTATTAATACTTGCACAACATCTCATAAAATTTGGGAAGTTCTTGAAGCTACTTATGAGTGCAGGTATGAAAGCAAAGCTAGCAACACCAGAGAGAAAGATAGTCTTTATAATGATGTAAATATGTGCATGATGGAATTGGGATTTAAGGTATAACACAATCCCTTATACGAAAAAGAGCTTGTATGTGACAACTACAAGAAGATAGGCCACATCCAAGAAGATTATACTACTAATAGAAAGGAGAGTCACTACGAACAATCAAATGAAGGAAGATCATCATCTCACAAGCACATTAGCACGAGCATATGGTGTAAAAGCGAAGCAACAGATTCTGAAGAAGAAGAGAGACATCATCAAGCTACAAATTTATGCTCAATGTCATTATCTAACAAGGTACAAAATAATTCTTTTTCTGGAGAGAGTGAATTTTCTTATGATGATTTATCTGATACTTTCAGTGATCTGCTAGAAGAACACAAGAAAGAATTAGATAAATATAAGCAAGCTAGAAATGATATTCTATCCTATAAGCGTGAGATTGAAAAGCTTACTTGATTATTGAATGATGCTAGAGATACTTCTACTTCTGATAATTCTACTGAGATTTCCACACTGAAGTTTAGATTGCATGAGGCACTTAATTGCATTAAGAAAAGCACTCAAGAAAATGCTAAACTTAAGGAGGAATTAGAATCAGAAAAGAAGAAGTATTCTATTGCTTCATGTAGAATTGATGCTCTTTCTACTAAGTATGATGAGATCTGTGCTAACTCTAAAAAGTTAGAGATTAGACTGAAAAAGCAGGTAGTACAACCTACGACTCAGTCTAACACAAGACACTTAGCACATCAAAAAGTCACACACGTCAGATCTTTTACAAAGGAAGCATGCAAAGCTAAAGCTTCACACAACTATGCTTTCTATTACAAGTATCCACGCACATCATATCACACTACTACACGTTCTCATACTACTGTACATAGTACTAATGTTAATTCTTTCTATCATTATTATGGTATGAATGGACACGTTTCTAATTGTTGTCAGATCAGAAAACTTATTGATATGAACTTGTGCAAATGGATTCTCAAAGCTAACAAATATGGATCCAAGTATTGGATACCAAAGTCTTCACCTAATATCGCAGGTGAAACTTCTCACATTAAATAGAACCATGGAGCATGTTGGTGATTGCAAAGCTACAAAGGTCATCTTCTATGCAATTGCACCAACATAAGCGTGGTCACTAGAACCACTTCGGTAACATGCTTTCTAAATAGTTCTTAATATCTAGCATGTTCTTTTTGATGTCTTGCTACTAGCTCTCATTTATATCTTTTTTAAGTGTTTATTATTTTTGAATCAATGTGTGACATAATCCTAGCTTGACTAGCTTTTTAACTTAATTATTTAGTTCACACTATATAGTGTTTATTTTCCATTAGTGTGACACATTTATCTATGTATGCTCTTTATTTTAGTTTTATCCTAGAAGCATGCATAGGAGCTTTTTTTGGAGTTAATATGCTTTTGACTCTTCGTATTTAATATTTTTTAATGGTCACTTCTTACCGATTTGTCTTTAACATGTCATATTTACTTTGATCAGTATTTTTGAGTATGTATGTTTAGCACAAGTCTTCTATTTACTTGAAAAGTATATATATATATTAACCTTGTGCTTGCATAATATATTCACTATTGATTCTCATATTTTATTTTGATTAAGTTCTTATGAATCAATTAAATCTTTCTCTGACAAAGTTTATTTATGCATGTTTCTGATCTTGTGATAATTTTTTTTTATATGCTTATTAAGGATACATGAATAATTTATTGTCATTCATATATTGCTGATATGTTTCTTATGTTTTTGTATAAATATCTTTATGGGATATATGAGTTAAGTTCAAGTTCTATATTATTTTAAAAAAGTAGTTTAAAACTTGTGCTTATCTCATACTTAAGCTATTGATTTTTTTTGAACAATTTATGTTCTTATCTTTATCAGCTTCTTCCTCAAAGCCTCTTTTAATGATGTTTTTTTTTCTTGGCTTTTTGGTTAACATTTTATATACATGATGCTTTTAATATCTTGATCTTGATAAACTATTCCTTGGGTATTTACTTTTAGGGATTCTGGATTTCGACGATGTTTGATGATACTGCATATATTCCTTTGAATCTAAGTTCTTAAGAGTAGAAATTATTTTGGGAACAAGCCGAAAGCGTTATTTTGTCATACAGGTGTAAATAGCCTGAAGCGACACGGTGCACTAGTCTTCGGACTACCGCTAGCTGGGAACCGGCCCCTACAGCTAACTCGAAGTGATCAATACTTTATAGACTTAAGATTTATTAAGGTATACTTGCAACTATCGTCTAGTTCTGGATCCAAGGTACTGAACCCAGTCCTCTAGGTTCCAGAATACATCAACGTATCTAGGTTCTACATTTTGATTTATAAATGTTTTATATTTTATTGTTACCCAATGATTTTATAGCACATATGGAAAAATGTAATTCATACATCTTATACCGTATGCTATATTGTTCTAAGATTTTTAAGTCCACAGAATATAATTTATTTCATATTGCACTAATTCTTTTTAAATTTTCGGTTATTAAAGAAGAGATTTATTTTTGGTACAAGCCTACAAAAGGTCTGTCTGTCACCACGACTACGGTCGAAGCGAAGCGGTACTTAAGTGTTCCCCGATGAACCTCCGTTAGCTGGGACAGTACCTCTACAGCTAACCCAAGATTGATCAACGTTTTATAAACTAAAGATTTATTGAGATCTAATTGCAATTATTATCTGATGGATTTTGAATTTTAGATTTGATGAATAATATTCTCTCTTTTTTATTTTCACAAAAGGTAGCATATGTTGATCTATCTTGTCGATTGTGAGATTCTATAGCATAGATCAATTTATGTCATCTTTTAACTTATACGATTATTCATCATGCTAATTTGAAATATCTTTTGATTGTTTTATTTTAAATGTTCATTTAATGGATATTTCTTCTTTTGTCTAAAGATGATTGTTTTTCGTATTCGTATATCATTGAATATTATTGTATTGTGATTTCATCTTTAGCTTGTGTAATATTCGTAATATTAATGATTTTGAATATTATTGTATTGTGATTCAGTGAACACCGTGCTAAGGCTTTAAAATGGAAGAAATGAACTTTGATAAGAAGACCTAATATTTTTGAATTAGTTTCCTACTTTCGAAAATATGTCTCTGAATTTTATTTTAAAATTTTGTCTATATTATTATTTTTTTGGATATAGCCATGTAAAGGTGGAGCAGTTAATTGTTTCAAATCAATTATCCCCTTGACATGCCATATATCTAGAATACATTTTTCTTTGGACATTTATCTAGTTATGTTTTCAAAATGGATTTATTTATGATTTATGGATTCTTTTATTGAAATTATTTTCGTGATTCGAATCGATAGCTTTCAGTCTAAGGACTAAATGGACTCATTCGAACATTTATTAAGACAATTTTTCGTAATAAATTCTAAATTTTTGAAAAGTCTTTTTGATTTCTTTTTGATTTATTGAATCTGTCCGGTACTCAAATATTATTATTAAAGACAGTTTTCAAAATCTTTTAATGTCTTGAAATATTTCTTTTGGAGATATATTTTATTTGTTCATCTTTAAGCATTTATTCGTTGGATATTTCTTTTTCTTGCCTAAAGATGATATTTGTTTTGAGTTTGGAATTTTATATGCATTTGATCAAAGGAAAGAAAAGATCCATATCTTGGATACTCCTTAGATTTTTTTATTATTTCTTTTATCTATTTTTGCATATAAATTATTCTTTGAACTATATACGCATATTTTAAGGGAGAGCAAATTAATTGTTTCAATTCGTTTATGTCCTTAATATGTAGTATACCTAGTTCAACATGGACATATATTCTCTTATTTAAATATCTTGTTGAGTTGGTCATGATATTTGATTTGTATTGAGTTTATGAGAGAATATATGATTTTAATATTTACTTTTAATTCTCTCATTTTTGAGTTTCTAAAAATTATCCTACCAAAATTAATTATATTTTTTGATAATCCTTTTGAGTTTAAACTGATTTGGCATTTCTTATTGAGATTTTATCTCAAAGTTCATGATTATCTATATTTAGACTGATCATACTTTGTGGGGGAGCATTCAAGTCGACTGGATTTCTCCTTCTCAAGTACTTTGTCTTCATTACCTTCATGTTTATCTAATGGATATTCATATATCATACTAAGGTAATAGAATTCAAATGCATGAACTTTGGTAAAGATTTTGCATAGATTCTTGTATACTTATTTTGATCTCTTTTCAATGATTATACTCTTTATGGAATTGATTCACTAATTTGTATGGGCAAATTATGAATCATAATATTTTTTTATCATTTTTAAAAGTCTTATTATATTTTTTATTCTTTTATATATACTAGATCTGCGAATTTCTATTCCTCATGATTTATTTATGACCAATGATGGATTCCTACTATATTGATAGATTTTTTTGGTCAAATGACATTCAACACATATTTCATTTTTGGATTTTTAGTTCGTAAACTATGTATTGCTTGATTTCAGTGCTCTATTTTTTTTAAGTTCAACCAACTATGTTGCGTTTTGATTGATTTTTTTTTACTATATTGTCGTTTGATAAGTTTTTTCTACTTTAGTTATGCAATTTTCTAAACTTGTTACCCTATTCTCCTAATCCTTGATCATGATTATTTTTTCTTTCCTCCTTTATTTATGCTTGAGTTTATTTTAGCTCTAATTAAGGGGGAGCTTATTTTTTATCATGTCAAAGGGGGAGAAATAAGTTTAAGTCAGCACACAATATTCTAGTATTATGTGTTTATTAGTGATACATGCATCTATTGTATATATATTAAACTTAAAGGATTTGCCAAAATCAAAAAGGGGGACATTGTTAGCCCAATGATTATATCATGTTTTTTAATATGGCTAATCAATTAAGTTTAACATATCGACGTCACTAATATTCATGTAATCACTATCATGTTTCTACTTAAACTTAGCATTGTCCTAATATTAGCATTGTCCTAATGTTCTATATCAATATTGTTATGCTTGTATCATATTGTTTTGTTTATCTAATATGCATTTGTAGACATGCAATAAGCATGATCAAGCTTTGTCAAACCAGGACACATGCAATAGAGAATTATTGATGGGCCAAAGACGGCGTTATACAAGAAGATTTCTCTGAACCGCCTAACGACCTATCCGGGGCCTCGCATCGGAGGTTCCGCTGCCCCAGCGGACAGGGGTCGAGGGGGCAGCGCCTCCCGTCAGGGGTTCGGGGGCGTAGCCCCCGAAAGGTATTCAGATTTCCAGATGTGTTTATCTTTGGACGATCGCCGTCAAGGAAAAAGGCGTCTTCGAGTCTGCTCAAATATTTGAAGAAAGGCATCATCAAAGGGCTCTTAGTTTTCCTATTTTTATCAATATATTTTTCATATTTATTGAGTCTAGGAATACGATGTACACTGTATCGTACTGGCAAATAGGCTACCCAAGAAACGTTTTCAAAATACCCTTTCATTTTGAAAATAAGCCCACTTACAAAAGTCCAAACTACTTCCTAACTGTTTGACTTTACAAAAAGCCCAAAACCAATTTGCAAAAACCCTGACAGAACTCCAACAGAACTCGGACAGAATTCGGCCAGAGTTCGGCCAGAATTCGGCCAGAGTTCGGTTAGTGAACGTTACTTTTTGAACTTGGTCTTCCTGCAGTTACGGATCCCAACGAAATTTTTTCATAGAGTTCTGCCCAAATTCTGTCAGAATTCTGCATTTGGAAAAGTATAAATAGAGAAGGATTTCGATTATTTCAATTCACTTATTCACTTTCATATCCCTTCTCTATAAGCCTACTATTTCTTCTAAAGTATTCTGAGCTATTCATTTTTAAATCCCAAGCCAGTTACAATCCTCTAGTCGATTTGCCAGTGCGGTACGGTCTAGAAGTTTCAGAGTGGTTGTAATCAGAGGCTTGATTGAAGTTAGACTCTTCACAATTGAAGTTGGTCGAGTACTTCGGATCAAAGCTCGCATTGTAGAAGTTGCAAGAACTTCGGATGAAAACTTGTGGTGATTTTCCAAAGTGGATTCAACTGGAAGCTAGAGTTCTTCCAACTGGACTAGTCCGCACAAGAGGGAAACGAGTATACATCCTTGTGTTTGCGTTTGCTCTCTACTCTCTACTTTTATTTACATATCTGTGATATATTATCTGTGATCTTGTTACTAACATTTTTAAATAGTTAATTGCTGTCTACTTTATTCACCCCCCTCTAGAGTATTGCGCTTTACAACTCGTTCATACAATCGATCCTACAAACAAGACAAGTCATTCCAAACAACAATACAAAACACAATATTCAACAAACAACAAAACTAAATATTCTAGACAACAATCCAAAAGAATCCCAGTCACTGGTCATTTCTTCTTTTCGTGCGTCGCTCCATTGTTGCGGATAAGGGATAATCAGCCAGGGTATCTAAGTTTTGCATTTGTTTGGCGATTCGGCATAGTTTGCACCCTTGTAAATAACGAGACTTCTTGACAAGTCATGCAATTTCCTACCCTGCACAATGGTAAACATATATTAGTTAGGATAGTCACACAACATATGCTTATGAATGGATCACTTGCCATTTTCTGCACAGCGGTGTACAATGCTTCCTTGGTCGGGACTAGAGTTTTTAGGGATGGCCTGGGCTTGTCTGGATTGGTTAGGAAAGTCATGCCGACGTACGCATGATGCTGTATGTAGTCGTCGCTACAATCGTACATCTCGCCCACCGACCGACGATCAGAATTGCGTAATAAATGACTTTGTCACTCCACAAAAGAAGCTGGTAGTACATTAAACTTTGGTTGATAGTAGGTTTGGGCCGTATCCCCCTTTGAAGCCGTCACCACCCTGAGAGTATCTCGTGGGACCGTCTGTATGTAACCAAACTGGCAAAGCACTCGGTTCGGCATGTATGGTTCCTCAATGTCATGACAGGTAAGCATCCCGTGGAACAGAGCAACTTGTTGTATGGGTCGACTCTATCTCACATCACGGTACGGATCCCATACTATCTGTAGATGACAATTACAACATTAATTCAGTGACCGACGGTAAGTAAGATAAGTAAATATTTTACCTCTTCTTTATCAATACAAGACAGCGCATTCTGCAAGGCATGTAATGCGTCTGGTTTTTTGGCATCGGATGAGTTAGATATGTTTCGCTTCCATCTGCACATCCTGGGGAGATGCTCATCATAGTCTCCGATGACTGTTGCACGTTTGAGCGTCGAAAATTGCTCATAAATCCATGCCTTGATGAAAAATATTAGAAAAAGTTAACAATGGTAGCGAATACACAAGTATAAACTAATAAAGACTTATATGAAGTAAGGTCTGGCATCCGACAATAGTCTTCGAATTGACATGAGATGCCGCCCCAAGCTCGCGGTATAGGAATACAAGAAGCTTCCCCAAGAAACCTCTTCCAAGTTATTTAGATTTCTGAAGTCCAAAAGATACCTCAAATTTATCGAAGTTCTAGACTTATCTGTGATGCCGACACATCCAAAAATAAACATCAAGTATGCATGGGCAAGCCTATTCGCATCATCAGCAACCCCGACCACGCTAGCCAATGAATCAAAAAATTTGAGAGGGAGAGATTGCCCCTTCTTAAAACCTTCCAGAGAAGTAAATGTTGACGGCTCTAGTCTGAGGGACTCGCCGACCAGTGAGACCATCTCATCGTACCAATTGAAGATCAACTGCTCTTCGTTGTCGCTCTCCCACGGACGGCCATCCACAGGAACACCCAATATTTGATAAACGTCGTCAAGCGTAATCGTCATCTCCCCCCACCGAAGTTGGAAACTATTCATCTTCGGGTGCCAACGCTCAACAAATGCAGAGACTAGGGCATTGTCGATCGTCTGATAGCTATATTTTGCCAAATAATGCAAGCTAGTAGGGGCAATAAGGGCCTTGACGTCGTTTGCGAGGTCGTCATACGCCCAAGAGCGACATTTCGTGCCGTGATTCATAGGTCTTGGGATACACATATGGGCCTATTCCAACATTTAAAGAACAAAGTGACAACATAATTTGCAACTTGATAATGACTACAATACTAGCACTATAGGGCAGGGTATTGTACTTACAAGTTCATTCCAGATTTTGTACGCAATATGGTGCTGTATTGACGTTAAGATTGTGCACCCAATTGGACGTGGATCGCCCTCATTCTCGGGAGATGAGGGTTGAGATGAGGGTAGGGATGATGGTCCAGCTCCTTCATCCTCTTGATCTCCTCTAGAATCATCTACTGGTGGTACGTACTCCTCATCAGAGCTAGATGAAGAACTAACTAAAACCTTTTTTTAGAGGCCACCTTCTTCACTTTGTCTCGACTCTTTGACCTCGTAGCCGGTTCAGTGGCTATAACTAGAGGTTTTTCGGCATAACGCACTAATTGCTTTGTTTTTCGTTCCGACGCTGTCGGATGCTTTCTCTTGGCACCTTCCTGCACTAATTGGCATGTTTTTCTTTCCGATGCTGTCGGACGATTTCTCTTGGCACCTTCCTTCCCACAGCTACGATGGCAAGAAGAAGTAATACAAAATTATAGCAAAAATAATACAAAAATAATAAACTCCCTGCAGTCCTAAGTCGATTGAGGACTACAGGCCTACACTACAGTCCCCAATTGACAGAACCTTCTTCCTATTTTATCTTAAATAAATGGCTGTGACTACAGGCCAACCCTGCAGTCCTAAGTACATTGAGGACTGCAGGGTAGACTGTAGGTGTACACTACGGTCCTGATTAACAAGACGCACGAAATTTTAAAATTTGGTACACAAGCTAAGGGAGCGAAAAATAGAAGAAAACCTAGTCATACCTAGCTTGAGCATGTTTTTTGCGACCATGAAGATACCAAAAATTTTTTCGAGTATCTTCGAGGAGGCTGTCGGCTCGATGGATAGTAGAGAGCAGAGAGAGGGAGTTGAGGTGGAGGGGGCTGTCTGAAAAATAGTTATCCAGTCAGGATTGGAGCAAGATCATCGTAACACTACATTACACAATATATTATACAAGCATGAAGGAACGATAAAAAGAATTTAACTGAAGATAAGTATTGGCATGACATTGTATGATAAGAAAGTACCTTTGATATATGATAACAATATGAATGTAGACTTGACATACCACTAAGATATGATGACAACAAGAAGGTAGACTTGACGAAAGAAGAACAGTGGACAATAGAGTAACCATAATTAAGTCACGTGTACTGTGTTTTAGAATACCAACTTTCAGCATGTAGACGGCTTAGGATATCCGTTAGTCATACGTGTGGTGCATGACTGATATTATGTAATCAATGTATATGGGGTCTGTATTCAATTCGTTGACCACAAGCTTACTTGTTGTATTCTCCACCCGATTCACTCACAATACATGTCCACTACGATAAACATTAGCAATATGATAAACTGTAAACAATAGGAAACAATGAGTAAGGCATGAACATGTATGTATATACAACCGATTCTAACTCTCGTGCATAATAGTAATCATGAACAACGACAATCATGAACCATAAGGGAGTAATAGTGAAAACACGACATGAAGATACATGAAGTATAAAATAAAGGAAACATAGATCATAGTGATACTTGCCTGCTCCGATAGATGATAAAGTCACAAGTCAAGACGTCGTAGTCCTATCTACCCCGTCACATAAAAACCACAAGTTAAAACAACGATTCCCACTCTAAAAATCCTAAAAATTGGCTAATGGGTTAAATTAATTAATACTATTTTAATTCTGGAGTAAATCTTCTAAAATCCTATTTTAACCTATTTAATTCTGAAATAACAATCTAAACGCAAATATTTGGCAAAAAAATTTTACGGTTCCAAATTCGGGACCCATGGCACGCAAACCAAGACATACTGTTGACTAACTAGTCAAACATTATGAATTCAAAAGTTTGAGTGTGCAACAAGATAGATTTCAGTACCATGAGTGCATTAGAATTGACCGTGCCACAAAATCACAATTTGGTCAAAAATTATCGCCATTATGGCTAACCATGACCAAATCGATGAACCGTTGACCAAATCTGACTTCTATGAACAAAATAAAATACTAGATGAAACTCTAAATTTCTGAAAAAAATTTTGTTGTAGAGCTCGGTGTCAGCTTTCCAAAACTTTAAACGGATCACAAAACGGAGTTCGGGATCACTCGAAATCTCGAAAACCGTACGACGTATTGATTTTTGGACAACCGACACTCAAATAATTATTCAGAAATTCAAGATCAAAATACCAAAAAATAAATTATATATTCAGAAACCTAACCTCAATACGCTTCCAATAAAAAATAGCGCACAAAAAGGACGTCTAGATCAACGGCAAACCCTCCGCGAAGTCGAAGAACTCTACCGAACTCTCCCACAAAAGCTGCTGAAAATAATATAGGGTTTTCGGAAAAACTAAAATATACTTAATATATATAGGGAAATAAAGGTGCGGTGGCTGTGGCTTGAGGCGGCTGAGGATGACACGTGTCACCATCTAGTCACCCCCGCCAAGATCCTATGGCCCAAAATTGAGCCGACTTCGGTTGGACGGCTCCGAGCTTGGCTCGGATTAACACTACGGCTCGGAGACCGAGCTCCACCCACCCAGCGCTGACGGGTGGGCCTGCCACAAATGCTACAAATGCTACAAACTATACTTAATATATATTAGGATTTTTAATATTCAGAAAAATAAAATAAAAATCTCCAAACTAGAAGATAAATTCTAGGAACCCAAATGCTACAAACTATCCCCCTTAAATGATTTTTGTCCTAAAAAATCAAAACATCCCAAATAGCATAGTATAATACCTAACTCTAACAAGCAATAATTTCTTAAGCTAAGTCACGAAGAGATAATGGCTAGGAACATAAGGGAACTGATCGATAATAAGCATACTACAAACTAACTAAGCGTGCATAACAACTAAAACTAAAGAAGGCTTTCAAGGAAACATATTTAAGTTACCTATGTCTTGGGGTTGAGTCACAGCCACAAATGTTTGTCCTTGATGTTGTGCTCCTCCAGACTGTTGTTGCGAAACTGGCTTATGAGCTGGTGCTGCGGGGCATTCTCGCACTTGGTGGTCTGGTGATCCACAAAGGAGACAAAATCCTAACCTCTTCCTACAATGGTCCCAATTGTGTCCTTCTCTTCCACAATAATTACACTTAGGCTTGGGTGGGATAGGCTTTTGTTGTGGCAGGAATGATACCACCCTAGTTGGAGGTTGATGCTGGATTTGAAGGGTCTTCTGAGAAATATTAGGATGTTTTGATGTTTCTTGATGACTACCACCTCTACCTCTCTTTTGGGAAGCTAGTTTCTGCCTTAGGATAGATTCTTGACGCCTAGCTGCATTCAAAATATCTGTATAGGATGTTGGGTCTACTGACTCTGTCAAACTCTGCAACTTGTAATTCAAACCAGAATAGAATTTCTCTGCCTTCTCTTCTTCTGTAGATACAAGAGTAGGAGAAAAATGATTCAAGCGACTAAATTCTGCATCATATTCGTCCACTGTTGTAAGCCCCTAGATTTCAAAAAAATAAAATAAATAGTTTTTATAATTTTCATTAACATTTAATTTAAATACGTATTTTGTAGCATATTTCGTATTTTCTTGGTTTTCGTAATGCCTTGAAATTTTTCCTAACTTATAGATTTTTCCTTGGCCGGCATACCGTCCAGACAGATTTTCTACATTTTAGATATTTTCGATTTTAGATATTTTGATGAATAGTGTTTTGGATATTTTGATGAATAGTGTTTAGATATTTTCATGAATAGTGCAGAAGTACCCTATTACCCAATGGACATTTGGTTTTGTTTGAATGGCCATGATTGACTTAGATTTTGACATGGATCACGATCCGACGGCTAAGATTAATTCCCCCTTCTATATAAACCCTTTCACTTTCTCTCTCCTCTCTCTTTTCATTCTCTTCACTCTCTCTTCATTTCTTCTTCCTTTCTCTTCCCTTGGAGCTTTGCTAGGAGCTTGGCCTTGAGGTCTGGAGTGTGGTTTCGTACCCCTCTTGGTGGTGGACTAGAAGATTAGGCTTGGAGCTTAACCTAGGCAAGTGTATCTTGCTCAAAAGTGGCATGACCATACTTTATTTTTGTTTTCCATGGAAACTAGAGTTTTATTTGCCTATAATTTGCTTCTTTAAATTGTTAACATGTTTAGTATATAGCACTTTTGGTTTTGATTGACAGTATTGCGTAGATCTGAGTTTCTAGATATAATTTTCGAGTATTTTGAGGTTTTGATCTATCAAATGTTTTGATTTATGAAAACTAATACTTCCATGTTGTTGGAAATTCAATTCTATTCAATTTTGACTTTTGAAAGTCCGAATTTTGATTTAAAATGAAGTTTTTATGGCCGAAACAAGTTTTAGCGAAAATCTGGATTTTGTTGCTGTTTGGAAAAACGGTATACCGCCGGTATGCCGCAGTATACCGCCGGTATGCCATTTTTTGCACCAGAAACTTACTGTCTTTAGTCCGGTATACCGCCGGTATGTCGCAGTATACCGCCGGTATGCCGTTTTATGCTGTTTTAGGCTGTTTTTGTCCGTTTTTGCCCGTTTTTGTCCGTTTTTGATATTTTCTCGATTGTAATAGACTCTTAACATGATTAGATGACCTTGGATAGTTAAAGAATGATTGTACACTCTATATACATGGTACATGCTTATGTTCACGTGTTGTTCTATGTCCAAATTATAGATAGTGACCTGTTATGGTGCACTCCAGATTACTATATATGCCTAGCTCGATATAGTGGCTCGTAGTAGCGCACTCATGACTTGATTTTCTTATTGATTTCTAGACCCTAGAAAGTTAGTTTGAGTATTGTGTCACCCCACATTGGTCTCCTATGCTAAAGTCATCATTTTGGCTAGGTGCCCAGTCCCAAGTCGTATTGCACCAATTAGTGTCATAGTATTTTAACTTAGTATAAAAACTAAGTTATTGTATTTACTTCTACAGTGACGAGTTACTGGACATCCATAGCACTGTTATCGCAGCTTTTTTTTGCTTTGCTAGCGGCAAGTACTTTCTACGAACTTTACATATTGTTACATAAATGAACTGCAAACCCCACCATGTTAAATGCTGATCCTTGGAGTGACAAGTTAGATCTCTACATATTGTACTTTTAGTTACTACCATGCTTAGAACAGTCTTTATGTATCTCTCATATGATAGAATACGGGTTATAGGGAAACTGATAGTTGAGTACGTGATCATGCCCCCATTATCGTACCGAGTAAAGTTCATTCTATATGAATCTGCGCCGTAGGCCATTATCCCGCATTTCTGTACGGATGTACACCTATGCTTGTGTACTTGTACGTATGTACATTTTATTTACATTGTGCCTCAGTATATTGTACATCTATTGACCGATCACGTACCTGCTACAGTTTTAAATATTACATATACATCTGTCTCTATGACATATGTATCCTTGCCATGATAGACTATGTGATGCCATGCTTTCCAGTTATTCCTCTCAGGTTTATTTTCATGTTTCATATGCTAGTTTGTTAGATTCAGTACTTGCTCCCGTCCTGACAGGATAATGTTGTAGGTGTCCTTACTAAGGAGGAGTTACTCTGCGACACCTATTATGGAGTTACTGTCGAGGACCCGGCTTTGCCTTACGAGGATGTTCCTGCGGGAAACCTCACCTAGTTGTCTTTTGTATTATTAGACTTTTGACAGTAGTCATGTATTAGACTATACATTTTGCAACTGGACATGTATCCAATTTTATATTTCAGTTCACTTGTACTTGGACATTTTACTATATATACGACGACTTTTGTGTTTGGAGCATTTATGATTCTTCTTCACTTATAGAACTGCTAGCATATTTAGTCTTATCCTGTTGTCTTTAGAACAGCTTACTACGTTTTATCTCAACGTAGGCTGGGCATGACTCGGCCTGGCCCAACAATTTGGGTAGCGGATCGTGACATGTTTTTAGTGGTGGCCCACGCAGGTCTCGACTAAATTGTTTGGTTACGTTAGTGTACCAAGCATGCCTGCAATTAGAAACTTAAGATAATTAGACAAACATTAGGAATGACGCTTAGAACACCTAGAGGAATGCTAGGTTTACAACATAGGAAATATATCGCATGTTTGCTACTATAATTAGATTTCCTTGCATGTGATTGCTTACTTTAAATAAGTCCTTATAAGTACTTTTTATTTGTAATTTAGATGGTGCTTACTCGTTCATCCCAGCATGTTACACCCGAGAACGGGGCCCTCCATACCCAGTCAGCTGACCAGTTGACTGATACACCTTCACCTACCACACTCCCCCACTCCACAAATCCACCAACCCAGATACCTCCACCACCTTCCACATCGCAGACCCGGCAGGACCCGATACTTCCACCACCCCCTATCACTATACCCACCCAGGCTTCCGTCACACTCGACGGGACCCAGCTGCTCACACTGATCCAGGGGTTCCTAACAACCCATCAAGAGCAGACTACCCTACTCTGCCAGAGCATGGAGCGTTCTGAGGGACATCCCATGGTCCCACCACCTGTAGAGCCACGGCAGAGAGCGGGGACGATCAAGGACTTCATGGGTCTGAATCCCAAGGAGTTCTCAGGGACTGAGGGCATAGTAGTAGCTGATGACTGGCTAGATTCAGTAGAGAGAAAGCTTCTGGGAGTTAGGATGCCGGATGACCTTCAGGGAGAGACAGCAGGATTTCTGCTGATAGACTTAGCCGGAGTCTGGTTCAGGAATGAGCCGTTGTTTGCGAGAGGGAGAGCCACCTGGGACCAGTTCAAGACCCAGTTCAAGAAGAAATTCTTTTTGACCACTGCTAGAGTAGCCATGGGACTACGATTCCAGAACATCCAGTAGGGGAACCGTTCTGTCGATGACTATGCGGCAGAGTTTAGTCGCCTGAGCCGTTTTGCTCCTAGTCTGGTTGCTGATCCAGAGGAGATGACCCGTAGGTTTTGCCATGGTCTAGTTCCAGACATTGGCATTCTTATAGTAGCAAACGGTACGACTGACTACTACCAGAGCCTAGAGTTAGCCCGGAGCATCGAGGAGCGTCTTCTGTCTAGCAAGAGGCCGACTTCTGTACATCATGAGGGACCGTCCAAGCGTCAGGCTTTCCAGCAGAGAGCACCGACGCCGCCACAGCAGACTTATCGTCCCCCTACACCACATCATCAGACCCTGCCAGTTAGAGCCCCGGGACCCCGACAGCAGCAGCAGAAGGGAGCTATATATTCTTTCTGCGGAAGACCAGGTCATGACTTCGCCGTCTGCAGGAAGAGGTTGGGGCAGTGCTTACTTTGTGGGTCTGCCACCCAGAAGACGGCATTCAACACGAAGTACGGGCAGTACGAGTTTCTGGTGATGCCATTTGGTCTCACAAATGCGCCAGCTGTCTTTATGAACTTGATGAATAAGACATTTCACCAATATCTAGATAAGTTCGTCGTGGTGTTTATCGACGACATCCTGATATACTCGAAGACGCCAGAGGAGCATGCAGAGCACTTACGGATAGTTTTGGGTATTTTGAGGTAGGAGAGATTGTTTGTCAAATTACAGAAGTGCGAGTTCTTTTTAGACCGAGTGGAGTTTCTCGGCCATGTAGTCACTGGAGATGGAATTTCGGTAGATCCCAAGAAGATTGCTGCAGTTGAGACGTGGAAGGCTCCGACGTCAGTTTCAGAGATCAAGAGTTTTCTGGATTTAGCAGGCTATTATAGAAAGTTCGTCCAGGACTTTGCTAGGATAGCTGAACCCATGACGAAGCTGACGCGGAAGGAAGCAGAGTACATTTGGTCTGAGGACTGCGAGACAGCATTTGAGGAGCTGAAGAGGAGGCTGACGACCGCTCTAGTTCTGACTTTACCTTCAGGTTCTGGAGGTTTCACCATATACAGTGATGCTTCTGGGAAGGGGCTAGGATGTGTCCTACAGCAGCATGGGAAAGTGATTGCTTATGCATCTAGGCAATTGCGGACTCATAAGAGGAATTATCCTACCCATGACCTAGAGTTAGCTGCGGTGATCTTTGCACTCAAGTTATGGAAACATTACTTATACGGAGAGCGTGTGGAAATCTTTACTGACCACAAAAGCTTGAAGTATGTGTTCACGCAGAAAGAGCTGAACATGAGGCAAAGACGATGGTTGGAGTTGATGAAAGACTTCGACATCGATTTACAGTATCACCCCGGGAAGGCAAATGTGGTGGCGGATGCGCTGAGCAGGCATCCGATGGCATGGTACTTGATGATTGATCGGCATTTGCGGGAGGATCTGGAGAAGCTCGATATCGAGCTAGTTCGGCCAGGATCAGTGATACAGATGATGGCGCTTGATATTCCACTACAACAAATATGGCCTACAATAGCAATTTTTCTATAGCGTTCAAGTGTCCCCGCTATAGAATGTTATCAACAATAACGTTCTTTCTGCAGTGTTATAAAAATATCCATTTATAGCGTTTCTTGAATGCTGTAGAATGTATAACATTTATATGTTTGTATGTCAAAGCAGATCTCATGTTCGAATCCTAGGAGAAGCAGCTTAGATTTTTATTTTACATGATAAAAAAATAGACTGGCATGAAAGCTTATAAATTTATAAAATTCGTCTTCTTTATATAATAAATATATCATTTGAAAAGTATTGTTCAAAAAATCATTCCCCACTTCTTCTTTACTTTCAGCCCGCTTCTGCCCCCAAAATTTTTATCTTACCGCCCACAACCAAAAATTAGGCGCTGAAGCAGAGGGGTGAGAAGGTTTTCCTTCCCCCTTTGCTCATTTTTTTTCTTGGTCTCACTTTTTACTTTCCCTTTCTCTCCTTAGCTGTCTGAATCCTTCCCAACTTTTTTACTCCAAACCCCTCCCCGACCCCTACGACCCGCCATTCTTCCCAATCCGGAAACCTCCAAACCCTAACCCTAACAAAACCCTAACCCCACCTCCGAAAGCGAAGATGATGACGAAGGTGGCCTCGTTCAATCGGACCTCCCGTTCGACTTCTGGTACTCCTATTCGGAGTCCGATCCCTCGGTGGCGCCGATCGGGTTCAGGGAGCCCCCCCCGATTCTCGCCGTTCGACCCCGACCGGCTGGACTGGGAGTGGAACGGGGTCTCGGCCGTGGCCAAGGGGACGAAGAGGATGGATGAGGAGAAGGAGGACGTGATGGGGAGTCCGCTGACGGCGGAGGAGGTGGAGGCGCTGGTCAAGAAGTACCGGCACGACGACTGCTCGCGCCAAATTAATCTAGGTCTTCCTCCATTTTTCTTTCTTAAATTAGAATTTTTTTTGTTGAAAAAATGGTGCTTTTAATTTACACCAATCCATTATGACTCGTTATGGTCTTTGAGATTGGTTCGAAGAAAGCAGTTTTCCTAAATTGGTATAAAGTTCAGTAAGTTGGGCAAAACTGAACTGTTATGACCATTGAAATTCCAGTTCTTGGTGGACATCTCTAAAATTATTATTGACATATACCTATGTTGTACGGACACGGATTCAACAAGACAACGTTTTAGACATGTCGACACAAATTTGTCACCTATTTTTATGTCCTACTATAGAAAAAAAACTCTTTGCTTTAAAAGACATGAGATAACTCGATCGACATTGGGATGTTCCTTTCAGCATATGTCTTCAAGTTCTATGCTAGTCACGAAGGAAATATCCAATTCTAACTTAGGATAGCCTAGTGTTGTCCTTGTCCTTCAGAGTCTGAAATGAGCCCCCACATAATATCTTTCTCAATAATGTATACCAATATGGCTAGTATAGTTGTACAATCATTTGTTCTTATTAATACAATTTGCTTGCCATATGCATGTGCTACAATTTGGAATTTGAAACTCTTATGGAAGCCGAAAGAGACATAAGATCCTAATCAAGTTGATATCCATACTACACCTCAAGCTTCTTGTCTGGCTTTCAAGTTCGAGTAAAATCTACGAGCTCCATGAGCAAAAGCGAGACCCAAATGAGGAAGGAGACCTGTTGTCGAACTTTACCATCATCACTAAGAAAGTGATTACACATTACATATGGCCAGGACTATACCATGAATATATTATCAATCACCTTCAACCTTCAATGCGGAGACTACTCCACACGACTTTTCACATTATGATAACCCAGCACTTACCTTATATTTTACTATCTGATATTTATAGATATCAATAATTTACCAACTTGATGGCTCCCTAATCAATTTTTTCCTACTTGCATTCTTTAACAAGCGTATATATTGTTCTACCCTTTCGTGTCTTTGGCAATCGCTTCCACTCCTCTGAAATATTGGTCCCAACTCCCAAGTATATAGGAAATACCCTACAAGTTAAGGGCACTTTGTATGCCTGATACCAGCTGATGTTAACCAGTGCTCGTCTCGTGCCTGGGTCCCCCTATATATCAGCACCAGCACCAAATTGGGTGTCAGTAATTGATTGGTGTGGCTGGCACAACTATAATAAGTAGGTCATTTATGAATATCTTAACAATTCTCGCTATGGTCTGTAGTAAAATATATGCTTTTGACTAGCATTTTCAGTCCATAACAACTCATGTTTTTGCACATAACAAGTCAAACTAACATCATGTAGCGATTATGAGGTGCCTAATATGTACTTTAAGGACATGCTTAGCGAATTGATTATCTCTATATGATGCTTGTAGTAATGTAATTAAACACCTAGACTAGTTCGCTATCCAAATATTAATTTTCCTCTCAATTACTACAAACAGGGACATAATTCTACCTATAAGCTATCCCTAGAAGGAAGTCCTTGATTGAATACTATCAGAAAGTAACACTAAATGTGAATGTCTGAATGGCCGGTGAGGAAGATCCCCACAAAATAAAGATTCAGATAGATTAATATTATTCAATATCCTGTCAATTTTTTTATTTATGTATGGCATGCATTATCAGAAATGTAAATACAAGTTTAGTTGCATTTAAAAGACGCTAAAGGAAGAAAAAAATGAAACAATTCTACTATATTCATCTATCCATATTATTGGATTTCGAAGATATCATTTGTTTCTTGCTCTTCTCTCTCTCTCTCCCTCAATCAACATTACTAACAACATATATGTATTTTAGTTGCTTGTGTATTAGGGCTTTGATATCATGTTTGTGAAGCATTATATCCAGGTATTCAACGAGAAAATAAGTTGTAGGCCAACAATGCATATCAAGACTGATACTAGTCATTGAATTAAGGTGTAGAATGTTGATTCTTATTAATTCAGTTCAATTGTCTACTTCTCTATATATGTTCCCTATGTTTCCTGCTTGGAGTTGTATATTCTTTTAAATTGTCATGTTAGCTGGGAATCAGTCTAGAAAAGTAAAAAAAAAAATTTCATATCCTTAACTTACATCACTTTTAATCATGTCCTACTTAATGAAGAGGGGGCTTTATGTATATACATTTTCATAATAATGAAAAAATATTTGTGAAGATTGATGCTTTTTAAGGCAGGATGCCAGGAACGGCACCCTAACAAGTCCAAGTTAGTTTCATGGGCCAAGCAAGCACCTACGAAACATAATATTTTAGTTCTCGATGGTATGTTTACAGTAATTGTACATAGTTCGTAATTGTACCCTTCTTGCATGTTTTATTCCATTATTCTGTTCACTGAAAGCAAGAGATAGCATTTAATTCCTTATCCATGTTCCTAAACTTGTTGAAGTTTTAAAGTAAGTTCCTTCTAACGGCGTCCTTTCTACGGTTTGGTGGTGCCCTCCTCTTCCGGATTAAAGAATGTCACCGAGAATGTGATCGAGGAATGGAATGGTATGGTACTCCATTCCTTACATTATTTTGTGCCTTTCCTTCTTATTATTATGATAAAAATCTCTTCTGATTGTAGTTTGTTTCGTTTGCAAAATGTTGCAGTATATGCATCTCTGGAACTTATCAGAGAACAACACCATGTCAATCGCAGCCCATGAAGGCCTAATTACATTCCTCTAGTGGGTACCCGGACTCCTCATCATTCCTTCAGTTCTTAACTTTTATGTTAACTTCAATCTATGAACTTAATTTTGGTTTAGATTCAGGACAAAGGTGCAGAAGGTAGAGGTAGAGTTGCTCGTATCTAGAGGAGGCTTCTTGTCGTGGAAGTGGAGAAACGGATAATGCAATTTCAAACTTGCATGGATCAAGGAATGGTAAATCTAAACTTGTCTCTCATAGTTGCTTTACCTTTAACAGTTCATGTATGCATTCAAGATCCAACTGAACTTAATATGAAAATGCATTTTCTTTTGTTTTACAGACTTGAAAACAGCACAGAGATGTTCTCAAGAATTTCTTGTTATATCACTATAGTGTTCTATATATAGTATAGCACTAGGGTAAGGGGCATCTATTGGTAAACACGAGTTGGCAGGGCGTATCGCACAGCCATGGGTTTTCTAGAAACAACATGAATGTAGGACCCTTACCCTTGTTTCGCATAAACTCTATAGGGTTTATGCTGTCAGATGATCCCTTAAAAATGAGTACAGTTATCACCCAAAAAATTGATTTCTAAATAGCTTACACTACATATTGGCTGTTATGAAGCACATAATGATCTCTATTTAGAATCATAGTCGATATGTGAACTTTTGAAGGAATTACAGTTCCTTATTTTATTTACTTTATTTGAATCGAAGACGACACTTATTTTGCTAGTGTGTGAGTTTGATTTTAGTAATAGTGAAGTTATAAAGTTCTTTTTTTTTACACCAAGTGAATGCTTGATATGCTTTTGCGAGTCGAGATGCTACAAATTGTCATACATGTAGGAGGAAGATGCTCAACGCATGTTCGGGTTCGTGTCAATCGCAGCCCATGAAATCCAGTTACCTCTACCTTCTACACCATCAGTTGGACAACATTAATCATAAGGTAACTTTTTTTTTACTCCAGTTATACCCACTAGAGGAAAAGTTAAAAAAATTCTTCAATACAAACTGCATAAAATAACCACCTCTGTGTGTGAAAGTAGAGAGAAACCCCATCACACCCTAAGTTGGATTATTTTGTATTTAAATTATCATTAGCAATTTAAATTTTGGATAAAATGTGATGAGCTGAGATAGCTTCTTTTTTTCAAAAAGAAAAAAATACATATACAATGTGCCTATCTGGCTCTATTTACGGTTACAGTCGAGCTAATAGAATGAAGCCGAATTGAGTACTCATCTAGCTTCGTCACTCGAGTTTTTTTTCGAGCCTATCATGCAAGATGATTGTTCATTTACAGTCCTTCTAAGGAGCTTTTATCGAGCCTGTCTCAAACCTGGTTGAGCAGTCAATAGCAATTATTACAATTTCGAGACGAGCCATGATCATAATTTTGTGAACCAAATAGATAGTACACTAATTAGATACTGTGTCCCCAAACTCGAGCATTTTCCTGATATAGAGCCTATAGCAAATACAGATTGTAATACTCACCAAAACTTTGGAACTAAACTTTGGTTTCTTTGAGAGTACCATGACATTGAAGTTAATTGAATCAGGTTTAGTCTGGATCATAGCCTTTATAACTCTTGCAGCATCCTGTACAGATGAAACAAGTTAGAGAAGGTATTACAAGTGAAACTGAAGAATATCATCTAAATAGTATGGGTGAGAAATAAAAATCATAAACTGAACATGTGAACTGTTAATGAAACTGGAGAGTAACAAAAAGCATGAAAGACCTATTCCTAATAAGGACCTGTGTGATACTTTTCGTGTTATCCATAATAACTAAATATTGTGAATAATTCTTGATACGTTTCCAGTCATCTTGTGCTAATATCTGAATTAGCATCTGACTCATTAGTATGAATTTCAGGGAAACTAACAAATATGTGAGAATTATACAATCATGGAGAAAATATAGGAACCAGTAAAAGTTATGTTCATGGTTATTTATGTCATAATGTGTTTTCATGGTGTCAAATATTTCTATCTTATTTTTTTATATGATAATGTGTTTTTTTCTCAATTTTGTGTAGGTTGGCGTATATGTTTTTGATGGTTGTGGATAGCTGCAAGAAGGAAAAAGGCGATTGAGCTATTTTTGGGCCTACAGATATTTGTAAATGGAATGGTTTAGTTTGGACTACAGATACTTTGTAAATGGAATGGTTTATTTTGGCGTACAACTACTTTTCTACATCTTGAATGTTTTAATGACTACTACTTTTTGTATATCTTGAATGTTCTAATAAAATATTTTATTTTTTGGTAAATCTTTACTATATCTTGATTGATCGAAATGCAAGTTGCGATTGAAATTGTTTGCGATTATTGTTATTTATATGTGATACAAAACAGGTTATGAAATATGAAATTCTGTAGCAGATATGAAATAATATGAAATTATGTAGCAGGTTTATAGCACTCAAAACGTCTAAATTGCTGCTACCACGATAGCATATGATGAACGCTATAATAAATCAAACCATTCATCAAACGTTATAAATCATCCACAGCATTCACAAACGCTATAAAAAATCTACAGCATTCATAAACGCTATAAGTAATCCACAGCACTCACGAACGCTATAAACCATCTACAACGTTCTAGAATGCTATAAAGCATTTACAGCATTCATAAACGCTATAAACCATCAACAGCATACACGAACGCTATAAACCTTCTACAGCATTCATGAACGCTATAATGTTATAGCGTTCACATGTCTGGACATACTATAGCGTGGACGATCATAGCAGACAGAATATGCTATAGAAGGCTTTCTATAGCGTTCTGCGTATGCTATTATAGGCCATATTTGTTGTAGTGTTCAGTCAGGTTTGATGGAGCAGATCCGGGAGGCACAGTCTACAGATGAGAGCCTTCGTAGACTTCGACCCCAGGCTTTAGCTGGATTGCTGGATGACTTCACTATAGCAGAGGATGGATCCTTGAGGCATGGCAGCCGATTGTGCATGCCAAAGGGAGATCTAGTAGAGGCAGTCTTGCAGGAGGCGCACCGATCGAGATATTCTATTCACCCTGGTGCTAACAAGATGTACCGTGACTTGCGGGAACATCTTTGGTGGCACGGGATGAAAAGGGACGTATCGCGTTTTATCTCGAGATGTCTAGTTTGCCAGCAGGTCAAGGCGGAGCGCCAGAGGCCAGCTGGTTTGTTGCAGCCGTTACCTATTCCCGAGTGGAAGTGGGAACATATTACGATGGACTTCGTTTCGGGGCTTCCTCGTTCCCAAGGAGGGAAGGATGCCATCTGGGTCATCGTAGACAGGCTGACGAAGTGTGCGCACTTCATACCCTTCAAGGTGGGGCTTTCTACCGAGAAGTTGGCAGAGCTATACATGCAGCAGATAGTTCGCCTATACGAAGTGCCGGTGAGCATCGTGTCAGACAGAGACAGCAGATTCACATCCCACTACTGGAGGAGCTTGTAGGAGGAGTTGGGCAGTAGGCTCAAGTTCAGTACGGCGTACCACCCACAGACAGATGGACAGTCCGAGAGGACGATACAGACACTGAAGGATATGCTGAGGACTTGCGTGCTGGACTTCGGAGGATCATGGAAGAGCCATCTACACTTGGTAGAGTTTTCGTACAACAACAGCTACCAGGCCAGTATTGGTATGTCTCCTTTCGAGGCGCTATATGGACGACGATGCCGCACACCGCTCTTTTGGGATGATGTCGGAGACAGAGTTATGCTTGGGCCGGAGATGATCACGGATGCAGCAGAGAAAGTCGGGATGATCAGAGACAGGCTCAGAGTAGCTCAGGACAGGCAGAAATACTGGGCTGATGCTAGTCGCAGGCCGATGGAGTTCGCAGACGGTGATATGGTGCTAGTGAAGATATCACCTACTAGAGGGACGATCCGGTTCGGACGAGGAGGGAAGCTGAGCCCCAGATACATCGGGCCATTCGAGGTACTTGGCAGGATCGGAGAGGTAGCTTACAGGGTTGCACTTCCACCCAACCTAGTAGGAGTTCACGACGTCTTTTACGTATCTCAGCTGAGGAGATATGTTCCAGACCCCAGTCATGTGCTAGATCACTCAGAGTTGGAGGTCGGACCGAGCCTTACAGTTTCTGAGCAGCCAGTAGAGATATTAGACAGGAAAGAGAAGAGGCTGAGGAACAAGGTTATACCCTTAGTACGAGTAGCTTGGAGCCGTCACTCCCCAGGTGAATCTACTTGGGAGAGGGAGTCGGACATGAGGGAGAGATATCCTTACTTGTTCGACCCAACCGCTGCGAGGGAACCACCCGTTCCCGCTTGATAACCTAGAGGTTAGTCTTAATAATAGCCTTAGTCTTTTGTTTGCATTGCTTGTTATGTTAGAATGTTTGTAGAGTCTTCTATCCTTGTAAATTTTGAGGATAAAATTTTTTTCAAGGAGGGAAGATTTGTAAGCCCGTAGATTTCAAAAAAAAATAAATAAATAGTTTTTATAATTTTCAATAACATTTAATTTAAATACGTATTTTGTAGCATATTTCGTATTTTCTTGGTTTTCGTAATGCCTTAAAAATTTTCCTAACTTATAGATTTTTCCTTGGCCGACATACCGTCCAGACAGATTTTCTACATTTTAGATATTTTCGATTTTAGATATTTTGATGAATAGTGTTTTGGATATTTTGATGAATAGTGTTTAGATATTTTCATAAATAGTGTAGAAGTACCCTATTACCCAATGGACATTTGGTTTTGTTTGAATGGCCATGATTGACTTAGATTTTGACATGGATCACGATCCGACGGCTAAGATTAATTCCCCCTTCTATATAAATCCTTTCAATTTCTCTCTCCTCTCTCTTTTCATTCTCTTCACTCTCTCTTCATTTCTTCTTCCTTTCTCTTCCCTTGGAGCTTTGCTAGGAGCTTGGCCTTGAGGTCTAGAGTGTGGTTTCGTACCCCTCTTGGTGGTGGACTAGAAGATTAGGCTTGGAGCTTAACCTAGGCAAGTGTATCTTGCTCAAAAGTGGCATGACCATACTTTATTTTTGTTTTCCATGGAAACTAGAGTTTTATTGGCCTATAATTTGCTTCTTTAAATTGTTAACATGTTTAGTATATAGCACTTTTGGTTTTGATTGACAGTATTGCGTAGATCTGAGTTTCTAGATATGATTTTCGAGTATTTTGAGGTTTTGATCTATCAAATGTTTTGATTTGTGAAAACTAATACTTCCATGTTGTTGGAAATTTAATTCTATTCAATTTTGACTTTTGAAAGTCCGAATTTTGATTTAAAATGAAGTTTTTATGGCCGAAACAAATTTTAGCAAAAATCTGGATTTTGTTGCTGTTTGGAAAAACGGTATACCGTCGGTATGCCGCAGTATACTGCCGGTATGCCGTTTTTGGCACCAAAAACTTACTGTCTTTAGTCCAGTATACCGCCGGTATGCCGCAGTATACCGCCGGTATGCCGTTTTATGCTGTTTTAGGCTATTTTTGTCCATTTTTGCCCGTTTTTGTCCGTTTTTGATAGTTTCTCGATTGTAATAGACTCTTAACATGATTAGATGACCTTGGATAGTTAAAGAATGATTGTACACTCTATATACATGGTACATGCTTATGTTTACGTATTGTTCTATGTCCAAATTATAGATAGTGGCCTGTTATGGTGCACTCCAGATTACTATATATGCCTAGCTCGATATAGTGGCTCGTAGTAGCGCACTCATGACTTGATTTTCTTATTGATTTCTAGACCCTAGAAAGTTAGTTTGAGTATTGTGTCACCCCACATTGGTCTCCTATGCTAAAGTCATCATTTTGGCTAGGTGCCCAGTCCCAAGTCGTATTGCACCAATTAGTGTCATAGTATTTTAACTTAGTATAAAAACTAAGTTATTGTATTTACTTCTACAGTGACGAGTTACTGGACATCCATAGCACTGTTATCGCAGCTTGTTTTATTTTGCTTTGCTAGAGGCAAGTACTTTCTACGAACTTTACATATTGTTACATAAATGAACTGCAAACCCCACCATGTTAAATGCTGATCCTTGGAGTGACAAGTTAGATCTCTACATATTGTACTTTCAGTTACTACCATGCTTAGAATAGTCTTTATGTATCTCTCACATGATAGAATATGGGTTATGGGGAAACTGATAGTTGAGTACGTGATCATGCCCCCATTATCGTACCGAGCAAAGTTCATTCTATATGAATCTGCGCCGTAGGCCATTATCTCGCATTTCTGTACGGATGTACACCTATGCTTGTGCACTTGTACGTATGTACATTTTATTTACATTGTGCCTCAGTATATTGTACATCTATTGACCGATCACGTATCTGCTACAGTTTTAAACATTACATATACATCTGTCTCTATGACATATGTATCCTTGCCATGATAGACTATGTGATGCCATGCTTTCCAGTTATTCCTCTCATGTTTATTTTCATGTTTCATATGCTAGTTTGTTAGATTCAGTACTTGCTCCCGTCCTGACAGGATAACGTTGTAGGTGTCCTTACTGAGGAGGAGTTACTCTGCGACACCTATTATGGAGTTACTGCCGAGGACCCAGCTTTGCCTTACGAGGATGTTCCTGCGGGAAACCTCGCCTAGTTGTCTTTTGTATTATTAGACTTTTGACAGTAGTCATGTATTAGACTATACATTTTGCAACTGGACATGTATCCAGTTTTACATTTCAGTTCACTTGTACTTGGACATTTTACTATATATACGACGACTTTTGTGTTTGGAGCATTTATGATTCTTCTTCACTTATAGAACTGCTGGCATATTTAGTCTTACCCTGTTGTCTTTAGAACAGCTTACTACGTTTTATCTTAACGTAGGCTGGGCATGACTCGGCCTGGCCCAACAATTTGGGTAGCGGGTCGTGACAACTGTCATGCTCCCCTGCTCTAGTAGTATGAACTGATCCTGCAGCTCCTTCCGAACAGTGGTGGGGAAGAACATGGTATTGAAGAGGTCTGTAAACTCTTCCCATAACACATTCTTGCCCAACCGTCTTTCTTATGCCGTCCACCAATGATGTGCATTGTCCTTGGGGTGCAACTTCACTGCTTTTATCCATTTCTCCGGTGGCTGCTCCGATGCCTCTAGTAGTGTCTCTATCTCCACTGGCCAGTTGGTGACTTCTATAGGTTTTTCCGAGCAAGTAAATGGAGGTGGGTTCATCTTGCGAAACCCATCGATAGTACCCACACGATTTTGTCGTATTTCTACGCTCCTCTCCAGAATATTTGCATGTCTCTGCTGAGTCTCCATCATGCCTTGGAGTATCGTAAGGATATGAGCTCCATCCACAGTTACTCCTTGGGTTGGGGCTGTTGGTGGTGGTGGTGGAAGATCCTTATCACTAACTCTATCTGGCTGAGGGTTAGAGGGCTCTTCAAATTCTGTACTCTCTGTTGTCGATCCTTCGGGCTCGGAGGTAGCATAAGGGTTAGCTACACTTTTCCCCTTACGGATCCCACTGCGCCTTGTCTCAACCATTGCGAACTAAAAGGAAAGAAAGATATGGTTAGAATGGTAGATACAAAAATATCGAAAAAATTATGGACGGAATCAAGCAAGATGCAATTTAAGAGACAATAAGATCCTAAGATAAAATAGACTCATAGGGTTGAAATACTATTTTGTGGATGGTATAACCTCCTCACTTCAATTCTATTCGAAGGCTCGTAGTAGTACAGCTAACTTAAGTACTACCATGAGTTTGCAGTCTTTTGCAAAATTGGACCTGTATTGGCCACCATAAAAACTTGTCACGACCCGCTTCCGCTTTTCGTGATACGAGTACGTGGCCAAGTCCAGCCTACGCCGCAGCATCGGCGGTAGTACGCTGTCTATGATAACAATGGTCCACAACAATCATAACACGCAGATATATCATCCACAACTAAGCCAGCAATAATCACCAAAATATCCAATAGTCTCAATATTATAAATATGAAATAATCTACTACAACTCAGAAAGTCTCGGAAACAAACCCGGATAGCAGAAAATAAAATAGACAACTAAACTCCATAACTAAAATTACTAACTAATGCGAATCCATAAGGAATAAAATATGCTAATTCGCATCAGTGCTGGAATCGGGTACGCCAGTGATGTCAGGGTCGCCAACATACTCACCGTAGACCTCGGGAAAAATCTCTTCGTCTAAAGCTGAAAAATAGTTATCCAGTCAGGATTGGAGCAAGATCATCGTAACACTACATTACACAATATATTATACAAGCATGAAGGAACGATAAAAAGAATTTAACTGAAGATAAGTATTGGCATGACATTGTATGATAAGAAAGTACCTTTGATATATGATAACAATATGAATGTAGACTTGACATACCACTAAGATATGATGACAACAAGAAGGTAGACTTGACGAAAGAAGAACAGTAGACAATAGAGTAACCATAATTAAGTCACGTGTACTGTGTTTTAGAATACCAACTTTCAGCATGTAGACGGCTTAGGATATCCGTTAGTCATACGTGTGGTGCATGACTGATATTATGTAATCAATGTATATGGGGTCTGTATTCAATTCGTTGACCACAAGCTTACTTGTTGTATTCCCCACCCGATTCACTCACAATACATGTCCACTACGATAAATATTAGCAATATGATAAACTGTAAACAATATAAAACAATGAGTATGGCATGAACATGTATGTATATCCAACCGATTCTAACTCTCGTGCATAATAGTAATCATGAACAACGACAATCATGAACCATAAGGGAGTAATAGTGAAAAGACGACACGAAGATACATGAAGTATAAAATAAAGGAAACGTAGATCATAGTGATACTTGCCTGCTCCGATAGATGATAAAGTCACAAGTCAAGACGTCGTAGTCCTATCTACCCCGTCACATAAAAACCACAAGTTAAAACAACAATTCCCACTCTAAAAATCCTAGAAAGTGGCTAATGGGTTAAATTAATTAATACTCTTTTAATTTAGGAGTAAATAATCTAAATCCTATTTTAACCTATTTAATTCTGAAATAACAATCTAAACAAAAAATATTTGGCCAAGGAATTTTACGGTTCCAAATTCGGGACCCGTGGCACGCAAATCGAGACATACTGTTGACTAACTAGTTAAACATTATGAATTCAAAAGTTTGAGTATACAACATGGTATATTTCTGTGCCATGAGTGCACTGGAATCGACCGTGCCACAAAATCACGATTTGGTCAAAAGTTATCACCCTTATGGCTAACCATGACCAAATCGATGAATTGTTGACCAAATCTGACTTCTATGAATAAAATAAAATACTAGATGAAACTTTGAATTTCTAGGAAAATTATATATTGTAGAGATCGGTGTCAGCTTTCCAAAACTTCAAACGGATTATGAAATGGAGCTCGGGATCACTCGAAATCTCGAAAACTGTACGACGTGTTGATTTTTGGACAACCGACACTCAAATAATTATTCAGAAATTCGAGATCAAAATACCAGAAAATAAATTATATATTCAGAAACCTAACCTCAATACGCTTCCAATAAAAAAATGATGCAAAAAAAGGACGTCTAGATCAACGGCAAACCCTCAGCGAAGTCGACGAACTCTACCGAACTCTCCCACAAAAAGCTGCTGAAAATAATATAGGGTTTTCGGAAAAACTACAATATACTTAATATATGCAGGGAAATAAAGGGGCGGTGGCTGTGGCTTGAGGCGGCTGAGGAGGACACATGACACCATCTAGTCACCCCGCCAAGATCCTACGGTCCAAAATTGAGCCGGCTTCGGTTGGGCGGCTCCGAGCTTGGCTCGGATTAACATTACGGCTCGGAGACCGAGCTCAACCCACCCAGCGCTGACGGGTGGGCCTGCCACGCACACCCGAGCGGCTGACGGCTGGGCCCCCCGCTCAGCTGATAGGGTAATTGATTGAAATTAGGGTTTTTAATATTTAGAAAATTAAATAAAACCAGAAAAAATCCTAAAAATTCCAAACAAATCACAAAAAATTCCTAAAAATTCCTAGAAAAATCTAGAAAATTTTTAAGGTTTCTAGAGCCCAAATAAATTCTTTGGCCTCATAACTACACTCGGGTGCTCTCACAGTAAATCATAAAATCATAGGAAAATAATAAAATTATCTAAAAATCTTCATAAAATTCTAAAAATTCTAAAATGGTGAAATAATATTCTAGGGACTATCTAGGGGCCCCAAAGACCATATACGACCTAATTTCCTTACACCTAACATATAGGGTTACGCAAAAGTCTTACGATCCCAAATCGATATCCTAGTTAATAACTAATTCTAACTAAAAATAAAATAAAATAAAAATCTCCAAACTAGAAGATAAATTCTAGGAACCAAAATGCTACACTGTCGGAGGGAGGGCAACGAACAGTATAGGGGGCTGTCGGGTGGAGAAGGGGGGGCGAACGAGGAAAGAGGGGGTTGTCGGGAGGAGGGGGAACAGGGAAGGGGATTTTATGGAGGAGGGGGGAACGAACGGGGAAGGGGGGTTTTGGTTTTTGTTTTTTTTTTTCTTTTTTTTGTTTTCTTTTTTTTCCTTTGGTAGGCCTTAGTAAAATGGTTCATTTTAGGTTGCCCTTAGTAAAAATAAGAGTGTAGGATGGTTGCCCTTAGTAGGTTGGTGGCCCTTATTAAAAAGGGGGTGGCATTTAACATTTACAGGTCATGACAGAAATTTCCTCCTCCATAATGTCGACACTAAAACAATCCTTGTTCCTCCGGAACAGATGATCCGACGGAAGAAATTGTCGATGATTGTCACGCCCCAGAACCAGAATACTGGAGAGCGGAGGCGTACATAGCCAGCTACGTATATTGAAGTGCAACCCACCTCGCTATACGGTCACAGCTGTCTAGATACATGAGGGTTTAACTACAAGCCAACAGTCTCCTATGGTCGTGAACAAGCCTATTGTCTCAATCACAAGCAAGTAATAGTAGTTACAAGATGTCAGAGCACCAAATATATAATAGCAAGGCATCCCATACATTACATATTGGATGATCATGAAGCTAGTCGTACAAAATGTCAGGACTAGCAAGAGTTCAGTCATACATGATCAACCCTAGGATCTGTCAATCATGTTACAGCCCGTAGGCAGACAGTAAGTAAGGTACAATCGAGCTAACACGTGCTCGCCGGCTAAACGCCTCAAAAGAATAATTTTACAATAAAGTGGGAGGACAAAAAGAAACCCACTCGTTGCCAGGATTACGCCTGGTGGTCACCATCTGGCTGGATAGTGGGTAGATCCTCTGGTGCTGCTCCGATATCTGGCCACACAAAACCAGCTGGGTCAGACCCCAGAAAGAGCAAGTGCCACAAAGGAGGCTTTACTTAGGAACTAAAACCAGCATATCACAAATAAGTAGTAAAGGTAATTAAAAGATAGTGATAATAGCTGAGATAACAATAATATATTGAACACGGAGAAACCATTCAAGTAGCCAGACTGCAACCCTTAAACCAAACAAGGACCGGGGTTGCAATCCTTCGCCTGAATAGAAACCCGCCTCAATTACTATTGATAAGGTAACAAGACAATAAACGAAGAGAGGACACAGAACTGCTCTGGGAGCCAGGTTACAACCCTTAAACCAAACAAGGACCGGGGTTGTAACCCTTCGCCTGAACAGAACTGGACCCCTGATCTTTATTGTTAAGGCCAGTATAAATAATCATGGTATTGAAGTAAAGATAAAACATGACGAGCATGACAGGGGGTTGCAATAAGACAATAAACGAAGAGAGGACACAGAACTGCTCCGGGAGCCAGGTTACAACCCTTAAACCAAACAAGGACCGGGGTTGTAACCCTTCGCCTGAACAGAACTGGACCCCTGATCTTTATTGTTAAGGCGAGCACAATAAGCAGGACGATATATGATAAGATAACCATAGAACTATTCAGATAGCCAAGTTACAACCCTTAAACCAAACAAGGACCGGGGTTGTAACCCTTCATCTGAACAGAACTTGGTATCCCATCATTTATCGATACAAGAAATCATGTCATGATACAATCTTGTACAGGATCAGGATAAGACTAAGCTGGAATAAACTTCATCCAATCAATCACGGCCAATCAAGAGTACGGCTTGATACTTTTAACTAACTAGGGTTATCACAGGCCTAGTTACTAGCAAGATGCAATGAATTATCCTAACAGCCACAAGCCCTGCAGACCATCCGGTTATCCGGGTCGAATGTCCGTTATGAAGAATGCAACACGTGACTGTGTGCTAGAAATGTGCCCTACTCGTCGGTAGGCTACAAGTCCACTTAATGCGCCCAGATAACGGGATTGCCTGTAGCTGAGAATCTCTTCATGACTACTGAATCATTCTAGTTAATTAGCCTTAGTTAATTTCAGTAGGTACCCCTGACCGTGGTACTCAGGGATCCCCATCCTAGACATGATGCAAGACAGTACTGGTTTATTTGTACAAACGCAATCGCCCACGGTGTCCAGGTCATTCCTACTTGTCATGTCAGTTTACTTGTCAAGAGTGCGCCACCACGGGCCACTATCGTGTTCTATTCTTACATTATCATGAATGAGAAAGATTGCATAAAATAACTAATAACATATTCTTGAAGCCAAGGAAAAGATCTACAACTTTCATGTTTTGAGTTTTTCAAGATTCTAGCTACAAAACAACTTAAACAGGCAAAAACAGTAAATTCCTGCACAATCGGCGCATGGGATTCCTGCACGAATCGGCGCATGGGATTCCTGCACAAATCGGCGCATGGATTTCCTGCACAAATCGACGCATAAGATTCCTGCACGAATCGGCGCATGAGATTCCTGCACGAATCGGCGCATGAGATTCCTGCACGAATCGGCGCATGGGATTCCTGCACAAATCGGCGCATGAGATTCCTGTACGAATCGGCGCATGGGATTCCTGCGCAAATCGGCGCATGAGATTCCTGAACGAATCGGCGCATGGGATTCCTGCACGAATCGGCGCATGAGATTCCTGCACGAATCGGCGCATGGGATTCCTGCACAAATCGGCGCATGAGATTCCTGCACGAATTGGTGCATGGGATTCCTGCACAAATCGACGCATGAGATTCCTGTACGAATCGGCGCATGGGATTCCTGCACAAATCGGCGCATAAGATTCCTGCACGAATCGGCGCATGAGAAACTCACGTTGCGTCTTCAATACATGCGCGTAAGAAACCTACGCGCATGACACGCTCGGAGTTAAGGAATGCGTTGTCGGAACTTCACGGCGCATGGCCTCCCGGCGCATGGCCTCCCGGGCGCATGAGGTTCCCGGCGCATGGGATTCATCGTCCCCAAACAGCAAGTTCAGCCATGAAAGTTCCGAAAACTTGTAATGGCCATAACTTACTCATCCGGAGTCGAAATCAAGCGAAACAAAAGCCAAAACTGAATGAAATTGAATTCTCTACAACATAGAACCATTAGTTTTCGAAAATAAACAAGTTTTAGAGATCAAAACCAAGAAAACTAAACAAGAAGGAACTTAAAACTTAGATCTACAAAAATATAACCATCAAAACTGAAAACTTCCAGTTCTAAAGAGGCTTAGAATCTAGTAAGGAAGAGAATGGAACAATAAAACATGAGATCCATCATGAAGCAAGTTTGCACTTGCCTAAGCTCTCCCTCTCTCTTCCTCCTGGTGGTTGAAGAAGTAAATGTAGAGAAGAAGAAGAATAATAAAGAGAGAGAATGAAGGAATGGGTTAATAAAGGAGGGTGGTGGTAGGTAGGAGGGTTTTCTTTTGGTTCATGATGAACCCACAAGCAAACCAAACCAAGCTAAGCCGAACCAAGCTATGCCATATCCAATGATATGCCAAAATAACCATACAGGAAAATATGCAATACGAGTCAAGAATACGTACACGTATACCAAGATACGTAATACGAACTATAGGCATTACAACTCTACCCACCTTAAAGAATTTCGTTCTCCAAAATTTAATCAAGAGGCTAGAATTGTAAGGACAAGCTATACTAATCGTAAGCTATAACAAGCAGTCTATCATGCAGCCATTTATTCAAGCAAGGAATTGAAAGCATAAGGCATAAGGAAGACATTATACCTTACGAGTCAAAAAGGTCGAGATATCGCGATCGGATATCATTCTCACGCTTCCACGTCGACTCACCCAAAGAGTGATGACCCCAAGCAACTCGGACTAACTTGATAGTCTTGTTCTTGAGGGTCTTCTCTCTTCGGTCCAATATAGACACGGGCCTCTCCTCATATGAAAGGTTGGTACCAACAACCAATTCTGAATAATCCAGGATGTGGCTCGGGTCCGGGATATACCGTCGCAGTTGGGATACATGGAATACGTCATGTACCTCACGTAGCGATGGTGGAAGAGCGAGACGATAGGATACATCTCCTACTCGCTCCAGAATGTCGAATGGCCCTATATACCTAGGACTAAGCTTTCCTCGTACGTCGAAACGAATGACGCCACGGTTAGGCGAAATCCTCAGGAATACATGGTCGCCGACAGAAAATTCAAGGGGTCGCCGATGGGAATCGGCCCAATGACGCTGGCGATCTTGGGCAACTCGAAGATGATCTCTGACTTTTCTGACCACTTCAACGGTCTGAGCAATCATTTCTGGATCGAGCATCTGCCTCTCTCCGATATCATCCCATGCTAGCGGAGATCGGCACTTCCTGCCATACAATGCCTCGAACGGGGCCATCTGGATACTGGCTTGGAAACTATTATTGTACGAGAACTCTACCAGGTGCAGGTGATCTTCCCACGATCCATCGAAGTCGAGCGTACAAGATCTCAACATGTCTTCAAGAGTTTGGATCGTGCGTTCTGACTGGCCATCAGTCTGCGGATGATAAGCGGAGCTGAACTGGAGGCGAGTTCCCAAACTCTCTTGCAGGCTACGCCAAAAGTGTGACATAAATCTTGAATCTCTGTCTAAAGTGATACTGACTGGTACACCGTGCAATCTGACAATCTGCCGGAGATACATCTCCGCTAGTTGAGCCGTCGACTGACCAACTCTGAACGGGAGAAAGTGAGCCACCTTCGTGAGCCTGTCTATAATAACCCAAATAGCGTCTCTGCCAGCCGGGGATCTGGGCAATCCCGTCACAAAGTCCATGGTTATATGTTCCTATTTCCACTCAGGAATCGGCAATGGTTGAAGTAGTCCAGCTGGTCTCTGATGTTCAGCCTTAACTTGCTGGCAGACTAAACAACGAGAGACAAACCGGGCTATCTCCCTCTTCATGCCATTCCACCAAAAGTGCTGACGAATATCACGGTACATCTTCGTGCCACTGGGATGAATGGAATACTGCGAACTGTGAGCCTCCGTCATGATCTCCTGTCTGATATCTCCACTGGGTACACAAAGACGCTTACCATGTCGAAGTGTACCGTCTTCATGAATGCATAACTCTGGTCTTTGTCCCGCCTCACACTCTGCTCTGAGTCGCTGAAGCTTGGAATCTGCTGACTGCGCCATCCGGATCCTCTCGACTATAGTGGACTGAACTTGCATGCTGGCCATCAATGCTACACTGGAAGGGAGGACAACTTCTATACCCATCTTCTGAAGATCGACTAATAGTTCTGGTTGTGCTGTCAGCAAATAAACTCCTGCCCTCCTGCTCAATACATCTGCAACAACGTTGGCCTTCCCTGGGTGATATTGCAGGTTGACATCATAATCCACAAGCAGCTCTAGCCATCTCCTCTGACGCATGTTGAGATCCTTCTGGGTGAAAACATACTTCAGGCTCTTGTGGTCGGTGAAAATTTCTACCCTATCTCCGTATAGGTAGTGCCTCCACAACTTAAGTGCAAACACTACTGCTGCCAGCTCCAAGTCATGGGTTGCGTAATTTCTCTCATGATCACGAAGTTGCCGTGACGCATAAGCTATTACCTTCCCATGCTACATCAGAACACATCCTAAACCTCTGCCCGAAGCATCATAATACACTGAGAATCCTCCAGTTCCATCTGGAAGCGTGAGAATAGGAGCCGTCATCAAGCCTCGCTTCAACTTCTCAAAAGAATCCTGGCACTCCGCTGTCCAAGCAAACTGTACATCCTTACGGGTCAACTGGGTCAATGGCGCTGAAATTCGAGCAAAGTCTGAAACAAATTGTCGATAGCAGCCGGCCAATCCAAGAAAACTGCGAACTTTTGCAACTGTACTGGGCACTGGCCACGACTCAATAGCCACGATCTTCTGGGGATCTACTTCTACTCCTCCTCGGGTGATGATATGGTCCAAGTACGAAATGCGATCGAGCCAGAACTCGTATTTACTAAACTTGGCATACAACTGGTGCTCTCTGAGAATCTGAAGAACAACTTTGAGGTGCTGCTCATGCTCCGCTTCACTCTTGCTGTAGACCAGGATGTCGTCTAGGAACACAATCACGAACTGAACCAAATAAGGCATAAAGATACGATTCATGAGGTCCATGAATACAGCCGGCGCATTGGTTGCTCCAAATGGCATCACAAGGAACTCCCAATGCCCATATCTAGATCTGAAAGCTGTCTTCGGGATGTCCTGCTCTCTGACTCTGATCTGGTGGTATTCTGACCGCAAGTCGATCTTCGAAAATACTGACGCCCCTCTGAGTTGATCAAACAAGTCATCTATCCTCGGGAGAGGGTATCTGTTCTTGATTGTCACCGAGTTCAAGGTACGATAATCTACACACAATCTGGACGTACCATCCTTCTTTTTCACAAGAAGCATCGGGGCTCCCCAAGGTGATCCACTAGTACGAATGAATCCCTTGGTTCTGAGTTCTTCAATCATCTTGTACAATATCTCAAGCTCTGACGGCGCCATCCTGTAGACTCTCTCTGACACTGGAGCTGTCCCGGGAATCAAGTCGATGGTAAACTCGATCTCTCGCTCTGACGGCATTCCTGGAAGCTCTTCTGGGAAAATGTCTGGAAACTCTTCGACTATCCGAGGTAACTGCACTACTGCTACTGCCATCCGCAACACTGAAGGAGAAGGTTCAACTTCACCTCGGGAGAAAGAAAACTCTGGCTTGCCTGGAATGCTAAAAATAACCCTGCCAATGTGGCAGTCTATCCTAGCATACTGGTCCCTCACCCAATCCATCCCTAAGACCACATCATAATCGGCCATCGAGAACTCTATCAATCTAGCGGGGAATTTTCTACCGCTAACTACGATCCGACACGAGGAAAATACTCTATCTACTCCCACAAGTCCGTTACCAGTAAGTATATTGAGCCTTACTGATAATGACTCGGGCTCCAGTCCTACCCGTGTCGTAAATCGTGCAGACATAAATGAATGCGAGGCACCAGAATCAAATAATACTGAAGCTGGAAAGGTGTTGACGAGAATAGTACCTGCCACTACCTCACCTGGTGCTATTCCTTCTTCTCCCATGGTTAAAGCCAGCACTTGACCATGTCCTCTGGGTGCGGGTCCCCTCTGCTAAAAATTCCTTTGCCTGTTCTGGATCAGGGCTTGGGCTTGGGCATACTGCTGCGGTCTCTGCTGCTGGAATGCCTGGGCCTGCGTCGGCAATGGCCTCGGAAACGGGTACTGCAGCTGCTGCTGCTGCTGGACTGGTGCTGGTCCTCTAACTAAAGGACTAGAGAAGGCTGATGAACTCCCCTTGTTCGGGCAATTCCCAACCCTGTGGTCCGGGGCACCACAAACCAAGCACAAACCCTGTGCTCTGCGATATTCTGATACCACATGTCCTGGCTTCCCGCAGTGTGAACATCATACTGCGGAAGACTGCTTCTGCTTCTGCTGCTGAGGGTGCGTCGGGATTGAATACTGAACTGACGTCGCTGAGGCCGCCCACCTCGGAGCTCCAATAGTCAAAGCCCTGGCTGCCGGGGCTGGTGCTGATGACAGATTCATCTGGCCGTGAGATCGCTTCCGACCTCCGGTCCTATCCACGATCCTCTGGGATGTATACTCATGCCTCCGGGCTGCTCTCAATACTGCATCAAAAGTCTGATGCTCAAACTACTCCACTGCCAATAAGATCTCTAAATGGAGCCCCTGCTGGAACCGCTGGGCTCTATCGAACTCGGTTGCCACCAAGGTGGGAGCAAACCGACTAAGCCTGGAGAACTCGGCCGCATATCCATCGACCGTCCTGCCCATCTGCTTCAGATTGGTGAACCTCGTCTGTAGATCATACCGAGCTACAGCATCAAAATACTTGGTCTGGAATCTCTCCCTGAATACTGCCCATGAAATAGGGGCCACTAATCTATCGGCCTGCGCTGCCCACCAGCTGCGGGCAAGATCTAGTAACTGCAGGCGCACTACGGCCACCTTCTCATTCTCTGGAGTCCTGGCTGCTTCTAGAATCACCTCTGTGTCCTGAAGCCATGCATCTACAGCGATAGCATCTTCACTGCCGTTGAAGAAGGGAGGGTTCAAGCGCTTGAAGCTGTTGGCCGTGCTATTACCCTGATGACCTCCTCTGGTCAAAGCATCTGCCACCGCCTGGTGCAAGGCATCTCTGCGACGATCCTGGGAAGCTAATAAGGACCTGATGAGTCCCACCAAAATGCCATCCTCAGGCTCTGCAGGCTGGACGGGCTGAATTGGTGGTTCTCCTTCGGTGGGCACGACTCTGGAGGCTACTTCTGAATGCTGGGCTTGATCTCCAGGTTGCTGCTGGTCCGCGGGAGGTGCCCCGCCTTGCTGATCGGCAGGTCCAGGAACAATGCCGCTGAAGAAGACGACATAGGGAACAATAAGGAAGGACAAAGACAGATCAACGATACAATCATGTGATCAGGTCAAGATTTTCAGGGATCAAGAGGATACGAGTAGAGATCAAGGGCGAGTACTGATTGAGACATCTATTCGATAAACCCTCACATATCTTGATTTACAAGACCTGCATGGGCCACCACTTAAACCATGTCACGCCCCAGAACCAGAATACTGGAGAGCGGGGACGTACATAGCCAGCAACGTATATTGAAGTGCAACCCACCTCGCTATACGGTCACGGCTGTCTAGATACATGAGGGTTTAACTACAAGCCAACAGTCTCCTATGGTCGTGAACAAGCCTATTGTCTTAATCACAAGCAAGTAATAGTAGTTACAAGATGTCAGAGCACCAAATATATAATAGCAAGGCGTCCCATACATTACATATTGGATGATCATGAAGCTAGTCGTACAAAATATCAGGACTAGCAAGAGTTCAGTCATACATGATCAACCCTAGGATCTGTCAATCATGTTACAGCCCGTAGGCAGACAGTAAGTAAGGTACAATCGAGCTAACACGTGCTCGCCGGCTAAACGCCTCAAAAGAATAATTTTACAATAAAGTGGAAGGACAAAAAGAAACCCACTCGTTGCCAGGGTTACGCCTGGTGGTCACCATCTGGCTGGATAGTGGGTAGATCCTCTGGTGCTGCTCCGATATCTGGCCACACAAAACCAGCTGGGTCAGACCACAGAAAGAGCAAGTGCCACAAAGGAGGCTTCACTTAGGAACTAAAACCAGCATATCATAAATAAGTAGTAAAGGTAATTAAAAGATAGTGATAATAGCTGAGATAACAATAATATATTGAACACGGAGAAACCATTCAAGTAGCCAGACTGCAACCCTTAAACCAAACAAGGACCGGGGTTGCAATCCTTCGCCTGAATAGAAACCCGCCTCAATTACTATTGATAAGGTAACAAGACAATAAACGAAGAGAGGACACAGAACTGCTCCGGGAGCCAGGTTACAACCCTTAAACCAAACAAGGACCGGGGTTGTAACCCTTCGCCTGAACAGAACTGGACCCCTGATCTTTATTGTTAAGGCCAGTATAAATAATCATGGTATTGAAGTAAAGGTAAAACATGACGAGCATAACAGGGGGTTGCAATAAGACAATAAACAAAGAGAGGACACAGAACTGCTCCGGGAGCCAGGTTACAACCCTTAAACCAAACAAGGACCGGGGTTGTAACCCTTCGCCTGAACAGAACTGGACCCCTGATCTTTATTGTTAAGGCGAGCACAATAAGCAGGACGATATATGATAAGATAACCATAGAACTATTCAGATAGCCAAGTTACAATCCTTAAACCAAACAAGGACCGGGGTTGTAACCCTTCATCTGAACAGAACTTGGTATCCCATCATTTATCGATACAAAAAATCATATCATGATACAATCTTGTACAGGATCAGGATAAGACTAAGCTGGAATAAACTTCATCCAATCAATCACGGCCAATCAAGAGTACGGCTTGATACTTTTAACTAACTAGGGTTATCACAGGCCTAGTTACTAACAAGATGCAATAAGATTATCCTAACAGCCACAAGTCCTGCAGACCATCCGGTTATCCGGGTCGAATGTCCGTTATGAAGAATGCAACACGTGACTGTGTGCTAGAAATGTGCCCTACTCGTCGGTAGGCTACAAGTCCACTTAATGTGCCCAGATAACGGGATTGCCTATAGCTGAGAATCTCTTCATGACTACTGAATCATTCTAGTTAATTAGCCTTAGTTAATTTCAGTAGGTACCCCTGACCGTGGTACTCAGGGATCCCCATCCTAGACATGATGCAAGACAGTACTGGTTTATTTGTACAAACGTAATCGCCCACGGTGTCCAGGTCATTCCTACTTGTCATGTCAGTTTACTTGTCAAGAGTGCGCCACCGTGGGCCACTATCGTGTTCTATTCTTACATTATCATGAATGAGAAAGATTGCATAAAATAACTAATAACATATTCTTGAAGCCAAGGAAAAGATCTACAACTTTCATATTTTGAGTTTTTCAAGATTCTAGCTACAAAACAACTTAAACAGGCAAAAACAGTAAATTCCTGCACAATCGGCGCATGGGATTCCTGCACGAATCGGCGCATGGGATTCCTGCACAAATCGGCGCATGGGTTTCCTGCACAAATCGGCGCATGAGATTTCTGCACGAATCGGCGCATGAGATTCCTGCACGAATCGGCGCATGAGATTCCTGTATGAATCGGCGCATAGGATTCCTGCACAAATCGGTGCATGAGATTCCTGCATGAATCGGCGCATGGGATTCCTGCGCAAATCGGCGCATGAGATTCCTGCACGAATCGGCGCATGGGATTCCTGTACGAATCGGCGCATGAGATTCCTGCACGAATCGGCGCATGGGATTCCTGCACAAATCGGCGCATGAGATTCCTGCACGAATCGGCGCATGGGATTCCTGCGCAAATCGGAGCATGAGATTTCTGCACGAATCGACACATGAGATTCCTGCGCAAATCGGCGCATGAGATTCCTGCACGAATCGGCGCATGAGAAACTCACGTTGCGTCTTCAATACATGCGCGTAAGAAACCTACGCGCATGACACGCTCGGAGTTAAGGAATGCGTTGCCAGAACTTCACGGCGCATGGCCTCCCGGCGCATGGCCTCCCGGGCGCATGAGGTTCCCGGCGCATGGGATTCATCGTCCCCAAATAGCAAGTTCAGCCATGAAAGTTCCGAAAACTTGTAATGGCCATAACTTACTCATCCGGAGTCGAAATCAAGCGAAACAAAAGCCAAAACTGAATGAAATTGAATTCTCTACAACATAGAACCATTAGTTTTCGAAAATAAACAAGTTTTAGAGATCAAAACCAAGAAAACTAAACAAGAAGGAACTTAAAACTTAGATCTACAAAAATATAACCATCAAAACTGAAAACTTCCAGTTATAAAGAGGCTTAGAATCTAGTAAGGAAGAGAATAGAACAATAAAACATGAGATCCATCATGAAGCAAGTTTGCACTTGCCTAAGCTCTCCCTCTCTCTCCCTCCTGGTGGTTGAAGAAGTAAATGTGGAGAAGAAGAAGAATAATAAAGAGAGAGAATGAAGGAATGGGTTAATAAAGGAGGGTGGTGGTAGGTAGGAGGGTTTTCTTTTGGTTCATGATGAACCCACAAGCAAACCAAACCAAGCTAAGCCGAACCAAGCTATGCCATATCCAATGATATGCCAAAATAACCATGCAGGAAAATATGCAATACGAGTCAAGAATACGTACACGTATACCAAGATACGTAATACGAACTATAGGCATTACAATGATAATCAAAGAGGCATAATTTTGTTTCCATATTTCGAACAGAAATCCTTAGTACAGTCAATACAATATTGACATGAGAGACGACCATGAGTGCTCTATCCGGATAACATATCAGAAGCCGAAAAGTCCTTGATGGTGCCCTCATCTGAAAATTCTGCTTTCTAGAAACATCATACGTGTTAGCGCCTACTAGCCATAGCTGATTCAACTCATCTATCAATGGCTATAAGTACACATCAATGTTTCTCTTCAGATTGTTTGGACCCGGGATGATGACGGTTAAAAATATACACAATATTTATGCACATCCAAGGCGATAGATTGTAAGGAGTGACGATCATAGGCCACACAAATAATGGAAGCTCAAAAGTCTGAATGGGGTAACATGCTTCTCTATCAGATGGATGATCTAACACTCCTTTGATATATTTTTTCCTGTGCCAACTCATGTTTTCGTCAGTGTTCTTTACCATAAACAACCTCTACAATCGCGCCATCAAAGGCAAGTAGTGCCTCGAATCGGTCGGCTTTCTTGCACCGACATGCCTTTTTGTACTAGTTGTCTTGTAGCGATCAGTACCACAAAATTTGCACACGTCTTTATCCATGTTGTCTTTGTAGTACAACATACACGTGTTATGACATGCATCGATTTTCTCGTATCCCATCCAGAGCGACCTCACCATTCTCTTATATTGGTAGAAGTCTGTAGGTAACTTGGCACCTAACGAAAAGATCTCTATAATCAAATCCAACAATCAGTTGTAGCATTCTTGGGATATATTAAAATTGAACTTGATGCTCAGCAGTCTTGTAACCACCTCCAAAAGTGAATGATCCTTACAACCAGGATATAATGGACTCATTGCATTCTTCAGTAACTCCTTGAACTTTACAACATCAACATTGGGTACCTCCTCAGCTACAACATGATTTTTTGGGTCAAAACTAGGTCCCACAGCATCGAAAACCATGTTCACCCATCCTTCGTCATAATCAGTGTGGTCGTGGACATGCATATACTGTTTCACATAAGCCTCCGGCTTCGATGCTAAAGGCATATATTCTCCGTATGAGGTCCACTGATAGTAATTCGACGTAAAATCCTTAGAGTATAATGATATATCACATCCACTTCTGGATAATATTTCAAGTTACGATATCTCATACATGGATACTATATTTTGGTGTCGTCGACCATGTACTGAGAGAATGCCTTGGCGAACTACAAGAACTGCTCCACCTCCTGTATAAATTTATCCTGTATACTACACACGTCATCACGATGACGATTATACATTTATGAACGATGTCGTAGCTAGTATTCCATCTTCAGTTGAAGATAATTCTGCATAGATGGGTATACATTATTCGAGTATATTGTCGAAATGGATGAAAAGATGGATACATATGTTCGTAAGTCACAATTTTTATTGTAGCGTGAGTATCCGAGTTGTGATAGAGTATGCATATCGTGATTCATGAGTATCTATTTTATAATTTGTGACTATCCGAAAACTAGTAGACATGTGGAAACTCCGATTTCAAATTCTATTAAATAGGTGTTGTCACGTGTTCATTGTGAGCCATTCTTATTTTTTTTTTACTTCTGTAACCTTTTCAGACTTCTAGAGTTCTACTAGATTTCTAAAAAATATTAGAAAATGCTAAGTATTATAATTTTTCTTTTCTAAGATTTTTCGTTCTTTATTTTTATACAATTTTTTACTCCTTTCATTCTTTATCTTTTCTATAATTTTTTTGGAAATTGGTAGAACACTAAAAGCCTAAAAAAGGCTTACAGATGTAAATTTACTTTTCAGAGAAGTATTGACATGGACACTTGACTTTGGGCTGACTTGGACACTTGACTTCATGCTGACATGGACACTTAACATAGGATATAATGATCTCTCTCTCGTTATGTGTTCCTTGTGAGCCCACAAGGAACGCTTGACCTTGAAGTGTCCATATACATAGGTGTTGATAACACTCTAGGTCTTTATGTATCATGTAGATATCACATATCATGGTACACAATATCATACTCTCTTGTACCTTGACACTATGATACAGTTTCAAATACCCATGACACTAACTATACTTGACACTTGGTATCTTGGTATCAACATACACTCTATGGAACTCACTCTTGACACTTAACAAATATTTATACCCTATCATCCCAAGGACACTCTACCACTCGACACTCATCGATACTACTAACACACACTAGCTTACCATCAAATTGTATACTTAATTACTTATACATATGAATATATCAAATTGAAACTCTTTAATCAACACACATCTAATTTGACACATATAAACTAACTCTCAATAATACCGATACTTAATTATATACTACCAAGCTAATTATATGATACTCAACGCCATATTATACTAAATTTGTAATAAAAATCTTAACAAACTACTATATAGCATAGTGACAATCAAATAGAAAATATAATTTGACAATCAAATAGAGAATTATATCAAATAGAGAATATATATATATTTAAATTCATAATAAATGTCCTATCTGTGTCAATTTGTCCGGGTCCATGTGTCAGGGATAAGGTTGTGTCCTATATGTGTGTGTGTTCATGTATCATAGTTGTGTCATGTGTATATATGTCCCGGTTATGTCCGGGTCAGGGTTAGTGTTTATCGAGTAAGGAGGAAGGGAGGAGTAGCGCTTGACGGAGGGGTTGACAGAGAAGCAGCCGCACCATAGGGGGAGCAAACGTACGGTAGGAAGAGGAGCAGCATTTGTCGGTCACGGGGCGGGCGTGTTTCCAGGGGGCTCGGAGGGGTTGTTGAGGCGGGTGGGTCATCGGGGACTCGAAGGTGGCAAAAAGGTCTAGGGAGTAGCCACACCGTAGGGGGAGGAGTCACATCTGGGGGTCGTCAGGGCGAGTGGGTTGCCGGAGGTGCCCTACCAAAAATGTCAAACTAACGACAAAATTAGCGACGCCAGTTAAAAACGTCGCTATTTTTTGTGTATTTAGCGACGTATGTAAATGTCGCCGCTGAACGTCACTATCAGCAACGTTTAGTGACTATTAGCGACTATAATTATAGTTTGGAAAGAATAAGTTGCTATGTAGTCGCAAAATGTCGCTGATATATTTTATTCTGCGACATTTTGGCGACATTTAATCATGTTCGTCGCTATCCTATTACTGAATAGCAACATCTAGCGACGTCTCACTTAGACGTCGCTAAAAACTTTCATTTAGGGTTCGGAGAACCCGATCGATTTTATTTTATTTATCAAATTTCAATCTCCCGTCGAGCGCTCTCGTTTCTCTCCCCCTCCCCCTCTCGTCTCCGGTGACCGCCCCCCTCGACGATCTCCTCCCCTACCCGCCCCCGATCCATCGGCGACCCACTCGGCCCCCGACCCTCCGCATCCCTCGGCAACCCCCTCTGGTCTTCGGCGACCTCCTCCCCCCTCGGTGACCCCCTCTCCCGTCGGCTCCCCCTCGATGACCCCCTCTACGACCCTCGGTGACCCCCTCCGGCCCTCCGCTCCCCCTCGACGACACGCTAGCCTCCGTCTCCAGCTCCCCTCCGTCTCCAGCTCCCCACCGGCGACCCCCTCCACCGTCGACGATCCGCACCTCCCCGACCAGGTAAACTCTAACCCACCCCCGCCACCGGAGCACCCTCCCGCTAGCCGGCACACCCCACCCCCGCCACCGGAGCACAACCTCCCTCGATCGGCCGGCACACCCCCTACTGACGTACCCCCCTCTCTTTCTCTCTCTCTACCACCCCCACCCCCGCCACCGGATCACCCCCCCACGACCGGCCGACGCACCCCCCTATCGGTATATCGGCACATCCCACCCTCGCCACCGGAGCACCACCCCCTCGCGACCGGCGTACCCCCCGCCCCCTCCCCCTAAGGTTTATCCGGTTGGCCCGGTTCTCTTGCTCGATTCTCTCACCGGTGGAGCTGGCTCGGCCGGGAGAGACTGTACCCTATGGCTCGACAACCAACCAGAGAGTATACTCTGACAGATCAATCTGAATAGAATATATAATCTGAGAGATCACCTTTACAAGAATGATATCAGTAGTAGAATTGAGTGTTGGAGGACATATTATCAGAGTATACATTCTACTCAGATGGGTCTCTTACCGTTACTATTTTTTTTTGACAGCATGGGGGATGTTCTTCGTCAACAGATTCTTGCTCTGAGCCAAAACTTTATCCCGGAGCTCAAGTGAACATCCTTCGTGTAGAGCTAGAGTGAGAGGTTCCTGACAGCATGATGGTCTCCTTTGTTAAAGTATTCGTGCTCGTCCCACAACCAATTAATTTTTTTTCATTTATAATCTCCTGAATATGAAGCTCTGTTTCACATTTGGCTCTACCTTCTGGTATATAAGAACCAAATGTGAAGCAAAGTTTCATACTCAAGATATTAGAAATGAAGAAATTTTCGATTGGTTGTGGGACTAGCAAGAATCCTTTGACAAAGGAGACCACCATGCTATCAGGAACCTCTCTCTCGAGCTCTACTCAAGGATTTCCACTCGAGCTCCGGGGCAAAGGATTGACTAGAGCAGATTTATGGACAGAGATGATGAAGAAGATGGCTGCCAAAGCTTATGTAAGTTTTCTAATTCTTTATACAAGTGTTGTAGCCATCAAAATTCCAAATTGGCTATCTAGATTAGAGTAATAAATCTGACTAGTTATGCTAGGTTGTTCAACCACAGTCATAAACAGTACGAGGATAAGATTGGTGCACTAGCAGCACCAGATGTGTCTGTCCACGACGAGCTGCTACGACGGATCCAGGAGCAGCACCGGATGTCCATGGGCGAGAGGTTGAGATTGGTGCAGAATTCGTTAGCTGATAGCATTACGGAAGGAGTACGAGATATTTCTATCCTTGAGGCGCGGCGGTGCCCCTCCTCCTCTAGATCCGCAGTAGTCCAAGTTAGGACTGTTTGTTTGTTTGTGTTTGTTTGATTGTTTGTATAGACTTGGATGTTTGTGTGTAGACTTGGATATTTGTTGGTTGTGGCATGTAGACTTTGGTTATTTGGTTGTAGACTTGGTTATTTGGTGTGTAGACTTGGTTATTTGTTGTGCTATAGAATTGGATATTTGTTTACCAGTGTTGAGTGTTCCACCGAAGAGGTCGGCGAACCTAGGCATTTAAAGAAATTATGTATTTATTGTTATTTAAACTGCGGGGGGAAAATGAGATTCTGTGAAAAAATTTAGATTCTGTGTTTTATTTTTTTATGTTTTCAGCAAAATTTAGCGACGTTTACCGACGCAATAGAACGTCGGTAAATGTCGCTACATTTGCAAAACTTGGCGACGCAGAGTCGGTAAACGTCGCCTGTTTAAGCGACATTTACCGACATTACAAACGTCGCTACATTATCGACGTTACGACGGTAAATGACGCTATATTACCGACGTTTATACGCGTCGGTAAACGTCGGTAAGTCCGACGATTAGCGACGTCTTATCAATCAACGACTAGGATTTCTGCGACAAGAATAAAACGTCGCTAAATACGTCAGAATTTGTATTTAGCGACGTTTTATACCACTTTAGCGACGTTTTGTGCCATCGCTAATTTGACATATTCTGGTAGTGGGGTCGTCGGTGGCCCGAAGGGGGTGAAGAGGTCGGGGTGCAAAAAATAAAAATTTTGGGGAGAAAATAAAAAGTAAAAAGCAACCAGTGGAACCCTATATGAAGTAATTTAGCAATGTCTAGTGTTGACATCGCTAAACAACACTAATTTTTAATATACTGCAAAATATAAAATTTTGGAGTCGCTAAATGTCGTTGTTATTAAAATACGTTCACCGACGACTCCGCGACGTCAGCTTTTATAATATTAAAGGTAGTTGCAAATCATCGCTGAAAGTTGTTGACAGATCTCTTTTAAAGACGTCGCTAGTTTCCAAAATATTAGCGACATCTTATTTCATAGTCGTAAAATTAGTCTTTGATTTGACTTATTTTGGTAGTGATACCACTGTTGGAAAAAATAAGATATTTTTCATCTTTCTGATGAGATGAGAAGAAAGTAAAAAATGGAAGTGAAGAGAAAGTTGAGAGATTGCACACACAATATTTACTGAGGTTCGGCCATATTTGAGCCTACATACTCCCTCCCTTCTTCGCCGATTTCACTATAATAAAATAAAAGATTACAAAGGTGCCTCTCTCAAGCAATTACAACTCATTGTCACGCACACACAACTCACTTGAGGTTAGACCTGTCAAGTGGGCCGGGCTGGGCCGGCACAAAAATTGGGTGGGTCGGGCTGGCCCGGGCCACTTGGGCCCATGAACTGTAGCGGGCCGGGCCGTGCCAAGGATTGAAAATCTCGGCCCAGCCCGGCACGTGACCCACGACACATTGGGCTTCGGGTGGGGCCGGGCCGGGTCTTGTTTGGCACGTGAAATTTGGGCATTCATTTTCATTCTTCTAAAAAATTTTGTATATTAATTACAATTATTTTTTAAACACAAAAGCTTGAAACATCCAACATGTTTTCATTTGTGTTTTTCAACAATCACATATATTTACGAAGATTAACATTTTCTAAATATTAATAACAATCATTATTTTTTGATATAGAAACTACTTGATTCTAATTTACTGGGGTGGGCCGGGCCTATATTATGGGCCGATATATGTAGCCCGGCACGACCCAATATACGGGGCTAGACCTGCACATGGGCCAATTTTTTGGGCCAGGCTCGTGTCGGACTGTGCCGGCCCAATTGACAGGTCTACTTGAGGTAGATTACAACAATGTTGGTGAGAGAATTACAAAGAACCTTATTGTTCTTGTTGTGTGTTGTGTTGTTGTTCTTCACCATCTCGCCCTATTTATACGAATTGTGCCTCTTCGGTACGTACACCACTTTCTATGTATTGAGAACTCCAAAGTCACCACTTCCATTTTCCAAGGTCAGGCCTTCCATCTCCAATGTATGGAGCAAGGCAAAACATGCATGCATAATGCATGCATAATTTGAACATATAGGCCACTTCCGATAAGCATAACTTCTTCAATACACCTTTAATTGCTCTGATTCAAAGCCGTCATTAAAAATAAATATTTTCTCTATAACTTTCTTATTGAAGATCGAACCAAATAATAACTACAATTAATGTTTCAAACCAATCTCCCAAAACTTAATCCTGTCACAAAAATTGTACAAAAAAATGGCGAAGTACATGGTCGAACCAACCATGGGTAATCGATTTCCATTGATCAAATCTATATTAGTTCATCATGGGAATGGACTCGTCCGCATCGGTATTATCTTTAAGTTATACATCCTTTAAGTACATTCAAATACTTTATCTTTGTCAGCTGAAATTAGTATTCCAAGTACATGTCAAAATGCACGAATTGCTTATGGTATCTAAACCCATACAAAATTTCATGCATCTATATAAAAATAGTAGATCGAATTGCGTAACATAAGATGTGATCAGATCTGTTCCTTAAATTAGGATGACTAGATATGGTGGTCATCGTTTATGTTAATATTAACCTCGCATGACAGCTCAAACAGAGATGAAATGTTTATGTGACTTTATGATTGTTCATGGAGTCTGTATGTTCAAATCCTCCACCTATAATTTATTTTTAGAACGGCACTCTTTTTCAATTAAGAAACAAAGATATCAGTTAAATACACAATTAAGAAACAAAGATATCAGTTAAATACACACACTGATAGGTAGTATAATAGAAATCAAAGTTATAGGTTTATAAATTCTCAAAATAACACAGATAAGTAACAAACTTTTTTTTTTTTGAAATCACACGCACACACACAATTGGGGGGCTCGAACCTTGCCGGCCCCTCCGGTTGTCCGCTCTAATACCACTAGGCTAGAGAGCTCGGACCGATAAGTAACAAACTTGAAAGAAAACAAAAACAGACCACAAAATTAGAATCTAATTAGATTCATTGTTATATATAATTTAATTCTTGGTACAATGAAAAAAAAAAAAAAAAACTAACACTAAATCTAAAAAACTAAACATGTCTTGGTGGTTCCATCCATACAGCACACCGCTGATTGTGTTTGGTATCATGGATTGCTTCAATCTTCTTGTCAAGCATGTTAAATATTCCGTTATAAAGTAACCAACGTTTTCTTGCATATCTATAGTTGAGATTGAAATATATACAATTGCTTTTGTAACCAAGGTTTGTTCCTCTTCGCGCAGATGCACCGTTAAGCTCTAAAAAAATCGTCCAGCCCTCCAGACTCTCTACAGGAATCCATTGTGCCGTCTCTCCATTCATTCTGATAAGCTTACGGATATCAAATGAGAATTTTCTTCTTCTCAATGATAAGACTACTATAAATATGCATAGTAACTCGCCTGTAGGAAGGCTCACAATCTTTGGTCCTAAATAAGGAACACCTAAATAAGGTACAATGTTGTCGGAAGAGCTCACAATCTTACATATTTGACATTCATTAACAATTAATTTCTCTCTTATCGGCCTTACCCAGCTGACAGATGGAGACAGTGGCACCGCCATAGCTAATTGCATAGAATTTGTTGTCTACGTCATGGTATACGACGTCCCGGAAGGTGTCAAATGGCGGGACCGTAATTTTACTCCAATATTGGCTGTGAGGGGCAGCAAAGGCCAACCTCTTGTTGTAGATGATCATGGATGTCATGGCCAGGGAGATGCACATGCTGATCCGAAGTCTTTTGCGGAGGTTTCTCCCACCTCTGACTTCACTTCCTTCCAAACACCACACCATCCTATCTCTAATATGGTCAACACGTTTCGGTTCTACTCCTGGGAGAGCCCAGAGGGCCGGTAAGTTGAACTGTGCACCGGAGAAAGGGTTGAACGTGGAGACGTCCGCGTCCGAATCAACAAGCACAAGCCACCCATTGGAAGAGCAGAGAATATCATCATGGCCGTAGAAATCATGTCGCAGATCGTAGGTCTTCCTCTCCTTAATAGAAAAGATCTGGTTGCTTCTAGTATAATAAAGATAGGGCGGGAAATCCCAGTCGGCTACGCTAGGGACGACGGACCGCCACCATCTGCAAACTGATCGAAAGGATACACGGTCGGCGAAAGACTTCAGTTGGAAATAGATCGGCTCCACAATTTCTCTCGGCAAGTTGCACGCTTCTTCTGTCTTCACCATCTTCTCTCAAATCTCAAATTAGTACGTCTTTGAATATCTATTGGCTTGGTTTCTCCTTTCCTTTATTTATAACGAAGAATCCAAACTTCAAATATAATAAACACAAATTTTTTTAAAAAAAATATAAACACACAATTTGGTAGTAGGGAATCTTTCGAGGTATATTTGCAAAATATAATAACACAATTTTTTGGGTCGTTTTATGGTAGTAGAGAAATCCGGAGGATACTGCGTCAGAGACCTATTCACATTTAGAACTAAATCTGTTAATTATTATATATTTTTAATTATACCATAAAAATATGGTATATTATTGTTTTTCAAAATAACTTCTTGTATCATCGTATAATGGTATGTTTACCATGTAAAATTTGAATGAATATTAAATATATTTTCCAAAAATTCTTTTCTTCTAAAATGTATGGTACTACTACGTGATATTGTTCCCTCTTCTCATGGCTCCAGCGATATCATCAATTAACACTACACCAAAAAGAAATTTTCCAACACGTCTTTTTTTTTAAGCCAAATGTTAAAGGCCACCCTTTTTTTTACTAAGGACCACCAACCTAAAATTTTTAAAAAAAATTACAAGTTTGTCATTTTCAAAACACTAAGGGCCACGAAGTTTTCCTTTCTTCTTCCTTTGTCTTCTTCCTCTTTTCTCAATCCCCAAACCACTTCTCTCAATCCTCACCTTCCATTGTTGTCCCCACCCCCTACATTGTTGTCCCCATCTCCACCATTGGTGTCCCCTCCTCCATTATTGTTGTCCCCACCTCTATTGAAGTTCTCTATCTTCGGTAGTTCTCTATCTTTTTTTTTTTATTTTTTTAATTAGGTTATTGTGTTGTCACTCAATCTTTGTTTAGTATTATGGACCAAAATATTGTTGAAGAAGAGATTGGGTCATTCAATCCCATTATTGGTCCCCAAGAACCAACAATTACGTGTGAACCATCCTCTGTAAGTACATAAAATGTCAATTTTCGAGATTTCATACGCATGTCCAAAGAGAGGACTGCAGTGCTTGACCTACAGTCCTGTACAAGGAATGGACCGCAGTCCAGTCCTGCAGTCCTGTAGTCCTGGAAGAGGAATGGACTGCAGTCCATTGCTGTAGTTCTTTGAAAGGACTGGACTGCAGTCTAGTACTGCAGTCCTGTACAATTAGATTTTGGAGATCTTGTACAATTCTAAATTTGATTTTTTTTTTTTACTTTGCAGGTCGTACATTGTACAGATCTTGTTGTCCAACATAATGTTGACGTGGGACACTTATTTTCAGCATCCTCTTCATTTCTTTCTTGTGATGCGGCGCTCGGATGGGGCAGAGAAGTTGGACGCCTACATAACATTGTTGTTGCCATTGTGAAATCCGAGAGAGAAGATGCAGGATGGAAAAAGTTAGAACTCGGGTGTGAAAGAGATGGTATTTTTAGGAGCCATAAAAGCGCAAAAGATTCCGAAAGCATGAATCTGAACGTCGTCAAACGTAGAAGAGTAGGGACAAAGAAATACGGTTGTCCTTTCGCCTTAAAGATTGTATCACTAGGATGTATGACGGATTATACAGTCCAAGTGAAGGATGGAAGTCACAATCACCCTATTGCTGACACACTCATGGGTCATGCTTACGCCGAAAGATTGAATAGTGATCAAAAGATGCTAGTTAAAAGACTAGCCACTAGCGGATTTACTCCTAGACAGATTCACACAGCCTTGCGACAAGAAAACGTCAACATGAAGTCGACACTAAGGACCATCTACAATGCCTTAGCCGGAGTAAAATCTGATAAAATGATAGGTAGAATGGCGATGCAGCAACTGATAAAGTTGCTTTTCGATAGTCACTATGTCTAGTATAGTAGAAGACACCCAGATTCACAGGAAGTTCTTTCAATCTTATGGGCTCATCATGATTCAATACATTTGGCTAGGTCCTTTGCCGATGTACTGATCCTTGATTGCACCTATAAGACAAATAAATATAAGATGCCACTTTTTCATGTCGTCGGATTCACCTCAACGGGGAAAAATTTCACGGTCGCATTCTGTTTCATGAAGAGTGAGAAAATTGCAGATTACACCTGGGTGATGATGAGAGTCAAATCACTTTACAATGAACAAAAAGAGCCCTCCCTTTTTTGTTACGGACAGAGAGTATGCACTAATGAGTGCTGTGGATGCGATATTTCCTAACGCGCAAAGAATCTTATGTAGTTGGCATATAAATCGAAATGTACAATCATAGTGTAAGCTAAAGTTCCAAAAGGTGGATAAAAAGCTCGATAAGGTCCGGTTTACTGAATTCTACAAGGATTGGAAACTTGTGTGGCGAGCCACTACTATAGACAATTACGACAGGGCATGGTACATGTTCAAGGAGAAGTGGGGGCCGAGTAATACGACATGTATATCTTACATCAACGATACTTGGCTAGCACCACATAAAGAGCAGTTTGTTTTAGCATCGACCTCAAGCCGAAGAGGGGCAGTGATGCCTTAGGGGCTAGTTCTAGTGCAGGGCCAGCCAAGCGCCCTCACATTCAGCAGAGGCCAGTTCAGCAGCCGTTTTAGGGCCAGGGACGTGTACTTCACCAGCAGGCACCCCATGCAGCAATAACACACTATATGTGACTTTTACAAGAGACAAGGTCATGGATGGGGCGACTGCAGGAAGAGGCAGGGCCTGTGTTTACTTTGTGGTTCAACAGAGCATTATTTGAGGGAGTGTCCAAAGAACTTGGCACGATTGGCTCAGGAAGTAGCAGGAGCTAGGACTCCGATAGGACAGCAGACGGGACCACCGTTGCAGACTCAGCAGCAGAGGTTTGTCCAGCATCAGCAGCAGGCCAGAGGAGGCCAGCAGGGGCGAGCTTTAGCCATGGCAGTCAAGGATGCACAGGCAAAGGAAGAGCTGATTGCAGTTTCCAATCTTTTTGATTCTATTTTCGCATTTGCCTCCTTATAACTGTCTTGAAATTCGATTCTATTCGTACCTGGTAGTTGTTAAATTTTGTTCGGATATTTCTTTGTGATTTATTTTTCTGAGATAAGTCGTATGGGCTAGGTCGCCTCGATTATGGGATCTAGAGTCTTCTATAGTCATGTTAGCTGGCATAGTGAGGACATATCGTCAGATTTTGAACGTATTTCTTGGGTGTGAAAATTTAAGATTTTTGCGGCCAAGCATGCGGCAATGTAAAAATTTTAAATACCATGATTCTAGAGGTATGTACCTTAGTCGAGGACTCTGTGAATATCGTAGCCTTGCTCACTAGCATGACAAAGATTTTGAGTATCATGATTTTGAACAGACGCATATGATTATTGAACTGTGTGTTTGAGACGGTGATTGTTGGGGTATTTGACCTAGAAGGAGTATGACCATTTTTAATTTCGAAGACGAAATTTTTCTAAGGAGGGTAGACTTGTCGCACTTAGTTTCTAAAATGAGGGTAATTTTAAAATTTTGTAATTATAATCATTTAGTAATGATATTTAAACCATATTATGATTTTTGGTATTTTTAGTTAATTTAAAACTATTTAAAACCACGACTTGTGATTTAGATGATTGACTAGTGCAACCCTAGAGTTTGCCTAAGCCTAGAGACTAACCATGACCATGGGTGTCACGCCCCAGTTCCAAATAATCGGATTGGAAACTCGTGGCATGCCAGTTGTACAATCTAGCATAGCTAAACCCAATTTAATGGACTATGATTCGATTGTAGTACGCTGAAGTAACAACTAAATAACAATACAGGCAGGTAAATACTAATCTCATCCACAGGAAAAATCACAGAATAAAGCTGGAAGGAATAAAAATAACTCTGAATCAAACTACAAGTCATGACTAGTGGAAAATAATCCACCAATAAATGTATGAATGAACTACTAAAAGAGTACAACTGAACCAGAAAAGAAATAGATAGCCACTAGCAGAAATCACCTAAGAACTCAAGAAACTCACGAGGCTCAACATTGAAGTCCTCGTCAGCAAAAGTCTCCAATCTCCGTAGTCCGTCGGTACCTGTGCTCGTCCCAATCTGGAAAAGGTGTCAGGTCCTCAGAGGGACGTAACAAGTACACAAGAAATCGACATGCATGATAGTACAGGGTAGTATATAAATAACTAGAACAAAATATAACATAACATCTCCCCAACCAAACAAGAACATGATATATCATGCAACATACGACAGGTAAACTAACCATCTATGTGTAAAATGCACTCGAGACATCTCTAGTGGCACATGAGAGGGGGAGAAGAAGAAGAAACGGCCACCAAGCGTTCTACGGTTTGAGAAACGAGGGGCTACGAGCATCCAGCGTCCATTGGAAACAGAAATTCTCATACACCACTAGTAGACTCTCCCCACCCAATGTATATTCCGTACCGTATACGCGGTACAAATAATATGCAAGACGTCATAGTATATATAAGTAGACCTGTACCAACCACTAGACCAGACGCGAACTCACGTGCCAATGATCAGTCGACACACAAATCCATGCTCTCAACTCACTCATATAGTGATCGTGTATGATACGGTGTCCGGCTAGAAGGTACCACATACCTTCACAATATACGGGATAAGTCCACTACTACTAGACGCGTGCACACAACTGAGAAGTAACTAGGTAACATAAACTAACTGCAAAAATATACAATCAAACAAGGTGTACTTGCCTGTGTCCAGCAACTGAGTATCTGGGTCCAAAGTAGAGTCCGAGTCCCGAGAAGCAAATAATCCTAAACAAAATTTATCTCTAATTAATTACTAATTAACCAAATTAAACCATATATTGAATTGCTAATTAATCAATAATTATTATCAAACCATCATTACTAGCTAATCAATACCAATAATTATGAATAATAATAATATACAATAATAAGTATGAAATACTTATTACTATAATTTTATATTCAGAAATTATTAATAAAATTAATATATATCTAATAATTAATTAATTACTTATAAATAATTAATTAATCATTTAAATAACACAAGCGTTCACAATTTCCTAATAATACCAACAAAATTTGTAAGAATCCAGGAAAATCATTTTTATTCTAATAAGCTAAATAATGACAGAAATAATAGATATATATATTATTTGCAAAGAAACCATAAATAGGATTTTCTTTATTTAATATAAAAATCTATCTAATAACTAGATTAGTGCTAATAATTATAAATACTAGTTAATAAATAGTAAAAAGATCTAAATTGGGTTATAAAATACTTTTCCATGATAAACCTACTGTAAATAATATTTTTAATATTATTTACCTAATTATAAGTAATTAAAAACATTTAACTACTACATATATAAAATTACTATTTTAGCTATTAAAATTAGAATTAAATATTAAAAATTCACTAATAAATTGTGAAAATTCATATTTCACAGAAAATAACATTTTTCCAACAGTGACTATACTTTTATGAACATTACCATAATAATTTATATTTAATATAAATTAAAACTAGTAATGAACTAATTACATAATCAATAATATTTAACACTGATTTAATATAAAATAAATAACAAACATAATTATTTTATTCTGAAAATTTTACAGTAAATAGACATAATTATTATTTACAAGTTTTGTAATAAAGCTCATTAATTAATTCTTAGTGAATTAATTAATAAAAATCCTGAAACAGTGTAAATAAATAGTCATTTAGATTCAGTAATTCACAGTTTAAAATATAATTAAAATATCTAAACTATTTATTAAATCCTGAAAATTTAACAGTAAATAGATTACATAATTACCTACAAATTATGTATAGATCATAACAAGTAATTCCCGATGAACTAAATTCTAAAAATCAAAAACAGAATATATAATACTGTGGAAATTGCACAAAAACTGCAGTAATACATTCCCTTTAAATGTTTAATAAATACTAATAAATTGTGTAAAAATCTGTCATAATTAATATAGGATCTACACTAATGACTCTAATCATTAGGCTAATAATTTAGATACTTTTTACTATCAATTAATCATTAATTAATTGATTAACACAGCCATAATCACACAAATTAATTCATCAATGCAAATAACCTAACTGTTTCAACCTAATCACACGTGTAAGAGGACACGTGGGGGGTCGGGACAGTACCTCGTCGAGGCATGGGCTCGACGGCGAACCCTCCGGTCGCGGTGGCGCCGGTGGTAGCGGTCGGTGGTGGCCGCCCGGTTCGCTGCAGTCGCGGCAGTCCCGATCTCGCGGCCTCGAGCTCCTCCGGGGGGTCGTCGGGATCCTTTGGCCGACGGGGGGGGGGAGGGGTGACTAGGGGATGGCCGGCTATGCTCCAATGGTGGTGGCGACGGCTAAAATGAGTAAATCTGAGATTAGGGTTCGGTTTAGCCTACACAAGGAATAACTATATGTATATATACTAAGTTGAGGGTGATCCTTTATACAAGGAACCCTAACGGGTTTGGGGTTCGGTTTGGCCTATCGGGTTTGGGCCTAAGTTAGGGTTAAACTTAAGGAATGGTTTGGTTGCTAGGAATTTTAACACCACATCTATATAAGTATAGATATATATATATAATCTAAAATAAAACCAATTGAATGATAACACTATATATATATATATAATTATTGATATAAATATAATCTAATAATAAATCTATATGAAACTTGGTTAGAGTTTATAAATAATTTAATAATTAATGTAACAGCATTTATTTAACAAACAACAATATTTAGTAATCTTGCATCTATCTATCTATATATATATATATATATATATATATATATATATACAATATAAATTAAACCCTAATTAGAAATAATTAATTAATTAAAAAAAATTAACAAGCTATTCTTCAAATAAAAATAATAATTTTAAAAATTCCCTGAAAATTCAGGGGGGTTACAATCTACCCAACTTATAAGAATTTCGTCCTCGAAATTTAAAATAATTCTAATACCGAAGAAATAATAAGAAAATCAATGAAAAGTAAATATGTAAATTGTAACTTACTCAACAAGACAATTTACAACGATACTTGGGGGTTTATAGAGGGGTCAAAACTGGCATCATATCCTACAAGAATATGTTCTAGATCCGACATAGGTCATAGGATTTCCAAGTGATCAGGGAATAGATCGATATTGCATGGTCAAATCTAATAGGATAAGGAGAGGACACAAATAGTCTATTCTAAGGGAAAGATTTGTCAAACAAGTAGAGTTATTAAAATAGAGCACATAAAGGTGTGTTTATGGGGGGCATAAATGTCATGTGTATGGTGCGGTTTGTCTAGATCATAATGGTGCAATTATTGGAAGAAAAATCCTAATATTGTGCTTCAATTACCCAAGTCATGGTAAGGGATCAAATGATATGAACCAAGGAAAGGATAATAGGAAAACTTTTATTTGCTAAATGTCCGACTAAAATCAGTCTAAGATGGCTACTAGGGTGCTAAGGGTATTACTAAAATAAGATATCATACAAGGTATACTTAACTGACTTAGTAAAGATGGTTCTACTATAAATCATAGCTAATAAAGGGTTATAAAGAGAAATTCTATACTAAGACGCAGAATAAAGAAGAGTTCAAGGGGGATGGGGTCGATTACAAATTTGAAGGTCCAATGCGAATAAATGTTTCAAGAAAAAAAATTGTCAAACGGTCGCAAATGAGATCCTAGGACAGGTTTACTATATCTTCATCTGCATAAAATAATCATAGGGAAAGCGAATCAACATGCACTAGGTTGGCCAGACCATCATGCACCGATTCTGATTAGACAACATTTTAGTGGGTGCACCCAATAATATATGTGTCAAGAACAAGCTTGAGAAAAGAAGAAGCTTGTAAAAACTAGGCTATAACAGCAATATTAGTCAAGACGATAAAAATAAACGTACAGAAGAAAAGAAAGTACAAGATAGTTCAAGTCCAAAACACAAATAATGATTTGACCTTTCTAGTTGCCCTATGAATCTCTAACCTTAGTTGAGCTAGGGATAGGAACCCACAAAGTTATGTCTAGGTAATCTAAATACTTATACCAACATATAGTCAGTGTTATCCAACTATAATTTCTTAATGGTCCTGAGAAAAGTATGATGCTAGACTACAAGGTATACTACCCAACTTATAAGAATTGAAACTAGTACCTCTAACTGTCTCTTTAGGGAAGCAAGTTTATCCTACCAAATTATAGCAACAACATAGAATTTTCTAGAGAAGCAATAATAATCCTAACATGAGAAGAAAAAAAAAATCCTTTGGTCTATTCAAAAGGATAAGACGTAATGATCTGCTTTCCATTATTGCTTAAGAAAACAAATTTTGGATCGATAGTACTAGAATTATGCAGCACGATAAATAGTAAATCAGGAAAGAAAATAAACTAATTAGATAATAAAAAAAAATCCTTATAGCATTTAGCTCGGCAACCGGGGCATGAGCTAAAGGTGAAGGAAAATTTTTATTACAAAAAATATCAACCAATATTGTCTACAGGTAAAGTAACAAACAACTAAATAGATATTCCTAATATTAATACTAATAATATAATACTAAAATATAGGAGAAGATATACTGGTTGACGGATTTGGGGTATGGTCAAGAAAAATTTATAGACATCTATAGCTCTAAACAATTAGGGAATCATGATACTAGTTTAGGGCCGAGAACAAGGATGATAAAATTTTAAGAAGAAGACATAGTCACATGGGTCGATGACTTAACTATAACTGCATATAATCACTATCATGGCTATAAAAATATGGCAACTAAGGTGTGACACTTCTATCTCATTAGAGTAACATCCTCTATGTTTATTTCCTCATCAAGATAAAAAAAAAAATCAAATTCCTGTAAATAAAATTTTTTCATAAATTCCTTCAGTATAAAATCTTTAAATCAAAACAATCATCCACAAATTTCCTTAATCTCTTTAAGATCGTCGCATATAATCATAATTATAACTTTAAAATACCCAACCAATCCTTTTATCATCACACCAACTCCCTTTTATTTTTCCCCTTTTTTTTCCTCAACTTTAATTCAGTTTACCTAATATAAAAGATTGTAACTCTCTTATGAAAATACTTAAATCAATCACCGAGATAAATATTATCATAATACTAAATTCTTCTTTTTTTTTTCCAAAAGAAACTTCAATAAAAATTTATCAATCTAAAAAAAAAGATTTAAATCTCAAATTTTTTTTTTCAATCAAAATTTGTTCCATCAAACAAAATTAAATCACAAAAAAAATACCTCAAATTTCTAAATCGATCCTCGAAATAAACTTTATTATAGTACAAACATCCTTTTCTTTTCTCCTCAAAATTTTTAGATTAAAATTATCCAACTCCAAATTTTAAATCACTTTATGAAATGCATCAAATTTCTAAATTCTTCTTAAATAAACCCTTTTTTTTCATCAAGGTCAAAATATTCAATCCTTAAAGAAATATAAATCTCATAGGCAACTCTTAACTATTTCTATTTACAATCATCTATCCTCAAATTTAAAAAAAAATTTATTCTTCTATTTTGGAAACCAACATAAATCATCAACCAATTTAAATCTCATGTAGCAATGTGAATATTTAAATTTTTAATCATCAAGTTGATTTTATATCCTCTCTAACCAATCATAGAATTTTTTTTTTAAAAAAACTCAAATCAAAACTTTAAATCATCCTCTCAAATCGATCATCGAGAGTCTTTCCCATATGAGTATAAGTAATCTTTCTCACTATCATTCGAAATTGATATATCATTACTACTCAACTTTGAATTAACTAATCATTCATGCAAAAATTATATCTTTCAAAAATATGGTGTTCATCAACCTGCAATATTTAGTACTTTCCAAGAATTCAATTATAGACTCAACCGCATAATTAGCTGCCAAGGTAACCCATCTAGCCATATAGTTAACTCAAGAGTGTATATAATATAGCATCTTCCAAACCTCTATCAATCATGACAAGCAAGGGGTACGGTAGATTAGATCGAGAAGGATATAATTGCAAGGAAGTCAAAGAGTCAGAAGATATAAATCAAAGAAGAGATCAAGTATTTCGAGGAGTTTGAAATGAGTCAAAATCAAACGAGATCAAAGGATAAAAATAATCAATTGTGGATGAGACACGATAGTCCTAATCCTATACGCAGGCTTGCTTGGTACGGTAAAGTAACCAAACAATATTTTCTCGACCTGCATGGGCCACCACTAAAAACATGTCACGCCCCAGTTCCAAATAATCAGATTGGGAACTCGTGGCATGCCAGCTGTACAATCTAGCATAGCTAAACCCAATTTAATGGACTATAATTCGATTGTAGTACGCTGAAGTAAGAACTAAATAACAATACAGGCAGGTAAATACTAATCTCATCCACAGGAAAAATCACAGAATAAAGCTGGAAGGAATAAAAATAACTCTGAATCAAACTACAAGTCATGACTAGTGGAAAATAATCCACCAATAAATGTATGAATGAACTACTAAAAGAGTACAACTGAACCAGAAAAGAAATAGATAGCCACTAGCAGAAATCACCTAAGAACTCAAGAAACTCACGAGGCTCAACATTGAAGTCCTCGTCAGCAAAAGTCTCCAATCTCCGTAGTCCGTCGGTACCTGTGCTCGTCCCAATCTGGAAAAGGTGCCAGGTCCTCAGAGGGACGTAACAAGTACACAAGAAATCGACATGCATGATAGTACAGGGTAGTATATAAATAACTAGAACAAAATGTAACATAACATCTCCCCAACCAAACAAGAACATGATATATCATGCAACATACGACAGGTAAACTAACCATCTATGTGTAAAATGCACTCGAGACATCTCTAGTGGCACATGAGAGGGGGAGAAGAAGAAGAAACGGCCACCAAGCGTTCTACGGTTTGAGAAACGAGGGGCTACGAGCATCCAGCGTCCATTGGAAACAGAAATTCTCATACACCACTAGTAGACTCTCCCCACCTAATGTATATCCGTACCGTATACGCGGTACAAATAATATGCAAGACGTCATAGTATATATAAGTAGACCTGTACCAACCACTAGACCAGACGCGAACTCACGTGCCAATGATCAGTCGACACACAAATCCATGCTCTCAACTCACTCATATAGTGATCGTATATGATACGGTGTCCGGCTAGAAGGTACCACATACCTTCACAATATACGGGATAAGTCCACTACTACTAGACGCGTGCACACAACTGAGAAGTAACTAGGTAACATAAACTAACTGCAAAAATATACAATCAAGCAAGGTGTACTTGCCTGTGTCCAGTAACTGAGTATCTGGGTCCAAAGTAGAGTCCGAGTCCCGAGAAGCAAATAATCCTAAACAAAATTTATCTCTAATTAATTACTAATTAACCAAATTAAACCATATATTGAATTGCTAATTAATCAATAATTAATATCAAACTATCATTACTAGCTAATCAATACCAATAATTATGAATAATAATAATATACAATAATAAGTTTGAAATACTTATTACTAAAATTTTATATTCAGAAATTATTAATAAAATTAATATATATCTAATAATTAATTAATTACTTATAAATAATTAATTAATCATTTAAATAACACAAGCATTCACAATTTCCTAATAATACCAACAAAATTTGTAAGAATCCAGGAAAATCATTTTTATTCTAATAAGCTAAATAATGACAGAAATAATAGATATATATATTATTTGCAAAGAAACCATAAATAGGATTTTCTTTATTTAATATAAAAATCTATCTAATAACTAGATTAGTGCTAATAATTATAAATACTAGTTAATAAATAGTAAAAAGATCTAAATTGGGTTATAAAATACTTTTCCATGATAAACCTACTGTAAATAATATTTTTAATATTATTTACCTAATTATAAGTAATTAAAAACATTTAACTACTACATATATAAAATTACTATTTTAGCTATTAAAATTAGAATTAAATATTAAAAATTCACTAATAAATTGTGAAAATTCATATTTCATAGAAAATAACATTTTTCCAACAGTGACTATACTTTTATGAACATTACCATAATAATTTATATTTAATATAAATTAAAACTAGTAATGAACTAATTACATAATCAATAATATTTAACACTGATTTAATATAAAATAAATAACAAACATAATTATTTTATTCTGAAAATTTTACAGTAAATAGACATAATTATTATTTACAAGTTTTGAATAAAGCTCATTAATTAATTCTTAGTGAATTAATTAGTAAAAATCCGAAACAGTGTAAATAAATAGTCATTTAGATTCAGTAATTCACAGTTTAAAATATAATTAAAATATCTAAACTATTTATTAAATCCTGAAAATTTAACAGTAAATAAATTACATAATTACCTACAAATTATGTATAGATCATAACAAGTAATTCCCGATGAACTAAATTCTAAAAATCAAAAACAGAATATATAATACTGTGGAAATTGCACAAAAACTGCAGTAATACATTCCCTTTAAATGTTTAATAAATACTAATAAATTGTGTAAAAATCTGTCATAATTAATATAGGATCTACACTAATGACTCTAATCATTAGGCTAATAATTTAGATACTTTTTACTATCAATTAATCATTAATTAATTGATTAACACAGCCATAATCACATAAATTAATTCATCAATGCAAATAACCTAATTATTTCAACCTAATCACACGTGTAAGAGGACACGTGGGGGTTCGGGACAGTACCTCGCCGAGGCTGGGCTCGACGGCGAACCCTCCGGTCGCGGTGGCGCCGGTGGTAGCGGTCGGTGGTGGCCGCCCGGTTCGCTGCAGTCGCGGCAGTCCCGATCTCGCGGCCTCGAGCTCCTCCGGGGGGTCGTCGGGATCCTTTGGCCGACGGAGGGGGGGGGGGGGAGGGGTGACTAGGGGATGGCCGGCTATGCTCCAATGGTGGTGGCGACGGCTAAAATGAGTAAATCTGAGATTAGGGTTCGGTTTAGCCTACACAAGGAATAACTATATGTATATATACTAAGTTGAGGGTGATCCTTTATACAAGGAACCCTAACGGGTTTGGGGTTCGGTTTGGCCTATCGGGTTTGGGCCTAAGTTAGGGTTAAACTTAAGGAATGGTTTGGTTGCTAGGAATTTTAACACCACATCTATATAAGTATAGATATATATATAATCTAAAAATAAAACCAATTGAATGATAACACTATATATATATATAATTATTGATATAAATATAATCTAATAATAAATCTATATGAAACTTGGTTAGAGTTTATAAATAATTTAATAATTAATGTAACAACATTTATTTAACAAACAACAATATTTAGTAATCTTGCATATATATATATATATATATATATATATATATATATATATATATATATATATATATATATAATATAAATTAAACCCTAATTAGAAATAATTAATTAATTAATTAATTAAAAAAAAATTAACAAGCTAATCTTCAAATAAAAATAATAATTTTAAAAATTCCCTGAAAATTCAGGGGGGTTACAATGGGAGCCTAGTCATTTGATTAGGATGACTAATTGCAGCTTTTAGCCTGGGAGTATTTTGGTCATTTTGACAATTTTGTGAAATTGTGAATTATATTAATTCAATATGTGCTAGTTAATTATTTAAGACTTAACCTAGAGTTTAGCCTAATCTAGGTTAGCCTTGAGTTTAGAATCTTGATTTGGATAGCCTAGTAATGACAAGATTAATAAAATCTAAATATTTCTAATAGGATATTTTTCTTTGGGATATTTGTGAAAAAGAAAGCCTTAGGACTATTGGACCAATAGGAGGACTTGGAATTTGTTCGACAAATCTTAGCCACACATCTAAAACCCTAACCCTAACTATTCCTACAGTCATCAAGCTCATTCCCTCCCCATTCAATCACATCATCAAAGTTCTTGCCTCTTTTTAAATACCTACTAAGAACCCTACTTGTGTTCTTCCCCAAACATTCACCAAATCCTCATTTCTCCACCAAATTAGACCAAACGAATTGCGTTGGACTCTTCTACAGTAGAGGAGACCAATAGTAGGTAGCTAGCAAGAATTCTAGGGCTTGGGATCGTTGCAAGTGGGAGAGGAACTCTTATTTCAAGCCTATTTATTGAGGTTTCACCCTCAATAGGTAAAACCTATCAAACCCTAATAATTTCCTAATTTCTTCCCATAGATGCATTCATTTAGGGTTTTCCTAGGTGTAGCCCATGTTTGATAGGAATTCGTGTCCATTTCGTGTCCGTATCGGACACGTATCGGTGTACTTAAACGGTTGTTTGATGAAATGCTTGAATGGAATAAATTTTACTAATTTCAAAAACTATTTACATAGTAGTATAGCCCTATAGGTAGGGATTAATAATCACCAACTCTGAATACGAGGACACTTGTGTCCGTGTCCAAAATGAGGCCGGACTCGCAGTACGACACTGTCACAGTGTGCCCTGCTGCTCGACACTGATTGCGGACACAACACACAATGGCTTAACATGAAATTTCATGGACCGATGGAGGAGATAACTGAAACCATGCGCAAGAAATTTTGTGAGCCCTTGATCAGTGTGCATGAATAAATCACATGTGCACTAAATCGAGCCTTGCGCACACAGTCAAAAAATTAACACTGATACGCGTGTCGTGTCGCGTCCAGACACATTATGGACGCGTGGCGACATGTTAGATGGCTAGCCCTATACTTGGCGAACCCCTAGACACGACCACGAGGTGTCTCGTATCGTGTGTCGTGTCCTAGATCGACTCGTACATGTGCACGAAACTACACTGCAATAATACGTGTCTGTATGTGTTCTCTCTGTGAGGACACGTTCGTGTCCAGTTTTTGGATACGAAGTTAACCCTCATGACACGTACTATGTGTACTCATGACTGGACATGATAATTAGTAGGATTCATGGGTTTTTCAAAACAAATTTAGGGTCGAACCCTATTTATTGATACTCTAAAAACTGTGATTGAGAATTGGTTTAAATTGTTAACCTGAAATCGTATGGGGACTAGTTGTTTCTGAATGTATATTGTGTGTATAGGTATATGTGAGAGGAGTTGGGGTTTGCAAACAGTATGTGAGGTTTGGGATTTAACATGTAAACTGGGATTTGATTTTTTTGAACTGAAAACTGAAACCTGTGTTTAAGTTATTTCGAATTTGTTTCCAGGTTGTTTGGGTTTTGAAATGGGTTTTGATTTTACAAAGGTTAACTGGGTTGTGGACTGTTGAAGGGTTAAACCTGAGATTCAACTGAAACCTGTGATCCTAGACTGAATTTATATGGGTTTGAATGCCTATATGTGTGTTTGTGAATGCATATGAAAAACTGAGTTTTAGTTTGAAGATTCATTATGAGTTTGAATTTGTTGAATGAAAACCTGAGAAGTTGAGTGTTAGTTTTTTTTAGAAAACTGAGATACAGTTGATCTCAGTCCAACAGTTATTCCCTTCCCTCACTCGAGCAAACACTCCTTAGCACATTGCTCTAGATATCATTGCCTGCACTAGGAATTGGTGAATGTTTGAACATAAATATGTGATACCTGGGTTTTACTTGGTTTGTTGCTGTATACTATATGTACACAGTCTATACACACCCCCTCTCACTCACTCACTCTCTTTCACTCACCTACTATGCTCCCATTATACACACACTCACATTGGTATCCTCTTTTCCCTTCTCCTTATATGTATATATCTGTAGCTATAATCTTTAGATATTTAAATATATAGTTTATAGATGAATGTAGCTCTATGGTATATGTGTATGTATGTAATATGATATGTAAATATGCCTTTATGGTATGTATTAATACATGGATACATGTATGTAGAAATGCATGTATATCAGGATACATGGTATATACGAATACAAGTATGTAGGTAGAAATGAATGTATGTAAAATAAGCATGTAAGTAATGTATTTACATATAGATATAAATTGATTGTTGAATGTAAAGTCCTTGATTTTATATATGATATTGATATATGATTTTGGCATTGGATTAGTGTTGACCTAGTTAGACTAGAGTTTACCTAGATTAGACTAGTTGAGCATGGTTGACCAAATCCTAACTAGTTTGACTAGAGTAGACCAAGTGTGACCTAGTTTGACCTAGACAGTTGACCCAAAGTTGACCAAGAGTTGACTTTGACCTAGTTGACTTAGAATCATGTAGTTTGCATTGTAGATTTCTATTATTTCAATTTGAGTACTTAAATAACCTATTTTACTCTAAATAGGACTCTGTGATACCAGTTCGGACATCTATTCATATCAGTCATACAGGATGACAAGCGAGTACATTCTCTGATTATTATATACCTGTTAGGATTTATATTCTTGCTCTAGATTACTTTACATGATACTGTCATGTTATTATCACGGATTGGTACTATATGGATCTTGTCATGCGATGTTATCTCCCTCGGGGTACAAAAGATACAGTTGTCATGTGCTTTTCACGAACATCTTGTATTTTATGTACACCGCTTTCATGTATACTCTTGTGTAATCTTGTACTCTCATGATCATGTGAGCAAACATGATAAAAACCTCTTGTACAAAGTAATGTAACTTGGCTGGATCCTTGTACAATCTTGTGAAATCTTATACAATCTTGTGAAATCTTGTATATGTCCTAAACCGTTTGTATAACCATCTCATGCTCTAAATCACAGGTTACTTATATTTCTTACTTATTATTTATATAGATATTTTCAGTTATCAAATCTTTCTCAATTTTATATATATTTCTTTACAGTCCATATATCTTACTTTTTTGCATGCTTTATATTTTCTCAACATGATATGAAATGCGTGAGATGTATTGTGCTTGCTCCTGTCCTGACTGGACCTGTTGAAAATATTATAGATGATGATGGTGACTGCCCTACCTTCTATGGTGCACATGAGGTTGACCTTCAGGAGCCTGAGGAGCATCTAGCTCAGTAGAGGGTGCCTAGTCTAGTTTAGTATTTATAGTTTTCAGTTTGTATCGGATTGTTTCGATTGAACATCTTGACCTTCAGGACTTGTATTTATTTGTGTTGAACATCTTTTTTGTGTGGTGTGAAAACTCTATTTATCTTCAGTTCTTTTTTTTTTATCTGATTCTATATCGTGCTCTATCTTCCCTAGACTCGTGATTGAGATATAGAGTTGAGATGTTATATTATACCTCCGTACGGAGATGATTGGTTTATATATCTTGTTGATAGATGTTGGATGATATAGATGACCTATACAGCGTTCTACCGCCAATAATGTGGCGTAGGCTGGACGTACCCACGTTCTTGTACCCCTAAATAGGGTGCAGGTCTTGACATCAATTATGCCTCCGGTTGCTCTTGAAGATGACTTCTACTCTCTGGCGCAGGTGAAACTACTCCACGCTAGATGGTGCGCCTCACTTGGACCAAAAAATGTTCTATCGAAAACCAAATACATGAACTTGCTAACCCATCATCTACTCGATTGCAAGAGCCATCCGTTATTTTCGTTCGTAAGGGAAGACCACAGACAAGACTGACTAGCGCACAAAAGAAGAAGATCCAGTCTACTCAGAGAAATCCATCCTCATTCGAGCATGTTGATCGAATATTTCAGAGAGTAGAAGTTAGCTTACCTTCTACGGGGTCACAGAGGAGTAAGTTGTCCGTTTGCCGGAGGAAACAGAAAGCAGTCGATGATATTCCTACTGACGGAGTTGAGAAACACTTACCTTCTGCTCTTGGTGTCTACAGTGACGCATTTGCGCTTGAGATATGACACTATATATGGGTTATTGATGATGTTCCCTGATGATGTTCCCGCTGACGGACATTGTGGATTTTATGCCCTTGCCCGACATCTTGGGTATTGTCATAAAGAAGGGTGGAGACAAGTTAGAGCCGAGCTTCATTCAGAGCTGCAGTCACATCTTCCATTCTATACCAAGTTACTCGGTATCGAAATGGTTGGTTCTTTGTTGACAAGCCTTGTTTGCAATAAGACCGTTTGTGGAAAAGTAAACTACTTATCCGTCCCTTCTGCTGCATACCTGTTTGCTAATAGGTATAGTATACCACTAGTACTTCTGTCACCTAATAATAACAATACCTTCTTTCCAATGTGCCATCCGTCAGAAAATCACGTTCGAACTACTCTTCCTGCAATTGGCCGTATCGGAGATCATATTTTCATTCCCAAATTTATTAGATATGCTCCTATTCCTCCATCAACGATTTGTTGGTCAAAGCATGTACTAGCTGAAGCGATCGGTTGGACAATTCCTTATTTGGGCATAATAAATGCTTATAAGAGTTTGATGAAGATCGAGGACCCCGAAATCAGGCCGGCAGACTATTTTGATGTTGTAATTGAATGAATGTGTATTTTGTTTTTTCTTTTGGGTTATAGTAAGGCTTTACGGTACCTGAAGATACTATGTTGGAAAGCTACTGTGTTGGAAAACTACTTTGTTGGAAAGCTACTATGTTGGATAGCTACTATTTTGGAAAGCTACTATGTATTTTCTTTTTTCTGGAAAATTTTGGGTTATGTTGGAAAGATACTATTTAGCTTGCTTTAGTGCTTGAGTGTTTTAGCTTGCTTTAGTTTTGTGGATCACTACTATGTTAGAAAGCTTCAGTTGTGGATCACTACTATCGTATCGGTATCGGCCGATACTTTAATCCATGGCTATTAGCTTATATTTCATGATGTTCTAATCCAACATTTGAAGTCCTCAACTGAAAGACCATGTCAAATAGAGTCAAACGCCTTGTCTCGTCTTATTTGCTGAAGAGTGAAGTTTTAATTAACATAATAGTATGATGTACTCTTTTTACAATGATTGTAAGTGATGCAGATAAATCAAAGGATACACTGAAGCCAAAATATCCAAGTTATCTTTTAGGTTTGCACTTAGCACACCATTTAGGAGACTGTATTACAAAGTCATATACTCTTAGCCTCCATAGTAAACTATGTTTATAGCTTCGAGTTGACAGAAGCTTCAGTTGACAGAAGCTTCAGCTGAGGACTGCAGGCCTAGCCTGCAGTCCCCAATTGACAGAAACTCAGGTAGGAGGGAATTTGAAAAAAAATGGATGGCTACAGTGACTGCAGGCCTAGCCTGCAGTCCTAAGTACATTGAGGACTGCAGTCCTACCCTGTGCAACTGAGATACATGAAACACATCATGCACCTTTCGTAACGAAGGTGGAAAGGACAAACGATAAGCAACATCGCCTACCCTATCAAGGATAGTAAATGGGCCCACGTATCGTGGACTCAACTTTCCACGAACGCCAAATCTAATGTGTTAGCCCCCTGAATTTCTGGGATTTTTTCGAATTTTCTAAATAGTTTATTCTCGATAAATTATTTAGATTTGATTAATTTTGATTTAATGCTCTTTACCGTGACTTGGAATTCTAGAGCATCAGGGATGCCAGTCTCTGGAAACTTCCTTCTTGGAGTTTGTAGTAGACGAGATTATCTTCATTTTGATATATCTTGTCCCACTTGAACTCGTTCTCTTGTGCTCTTTTTGCTTCGCACAAGTTCGGGTAAATATTAGACCATTTAATTATTAATTGAATTCCAACTCTTTTTCTTGATCATCATATGCGCGTTACCATGACTTTTAATTTAGGAGCACCAGACTAGATATTTTCTCGAAACCAACTTGTCATGTTTGATCTACTCGAGACGCTCTTCATCCATGACCTTCGTGTCCCACTCAGACACTCCATTTTGTGCTCAATTTCCTTCGCACAACTTTCGGGTCAATTTAGACCAATTTATCGTCTGTCGTAATTCGTGATTTAATTTCCAACTTAATTTTCGGGCCCGACATCGGTCCAATCCAGTCGACCCAATATATGGCCCTGACCTGTTTTGAGCCTACTGTGCACGTGCCACTTGCGTTCCATCGAATTGATTTCCCTTGTGCTCCCATTTCGTCCATGATTTTAATAGTTTAAATTATTATTTTAATTAAATCTTGGTCTCGAACCTGTCCGATCTTAGTCCAGTACCGACCCAATTGGGTGTATGCCCTATCATGACTGCCTATACACCCCACTGATAAATTTCTCTTTTTCTTCTACTCAAAATATCTCTAATATATATAAATATCTCATTTCCTTTATCTTATATATATATACATATATATAAATATATATATATATATATATATATATTAATTCTTTCTCCTCTTTTAAACAACTCTCACACTCTCTCTCTCCTTCCCATCATCTACTCTACCCCACCTTAACCCCTTCACAGCCGACAGTACACCCCCCTCTCTCACTCCAAATATCTCTCTCTCTCTCTCTCTCTCTCTCTTTATATATTATAAATTACTCACACACACACAAACGAAACTCTTTCCTCTCTCTCTTTATTAATTCCCCACACTCTCTCCCTCTCTCCTGAGTACACGCACACCCCACCCCTACTCTCAGCCGACCTCTCCTTCCTCCTCTCATTCTTTTTCTTCTTCTTCTCATCATCTTCTTCTCCTCTATCCTTCTTCTTTATTTAACATCACCACCATCACAAACACCATTTTTACCACCTTTACACACCATCACCCACTACACCAAACCGCCACCACCTCCTCAACCGCTGGCCACGAACACCCCCGCCAGCGACCGTCGCACCGCCGCCGCCGCGTCGTGCCGCGCGCAGCAGCAGCAAGCGAACGCAGCAGCTGCGGCAGCAGCACGCAACAGCGTACGCACAGTAGCAGGCCGCGCGCGCCGCCGTACGTCGCGTGGCCGGCCACCCCCTGGCCGGCCGACCCCCAGGCGCCACCTGTGGCGGCAAATGTCCTCCGGGACGCGCCGTCTAGACGATTTCAGCGTTTTACTCGGAGTTCCGTCGACGCACGCGCGAAGAAATTCCAGAATTTGCGTTTCATTGCAGCGACTTCGTGCACATTTTCTGGGAGATCCGACCGTTGGATCGGCGAACTCCTTGCTCCGTCTCAATCTCGGTATATCCCACTTCACCTCTGTCAAGTTGAACCGTTAATTTCGTCGTTTGATTCATCAAAACAGGCAACCAAGTTGACGTTTTAATTGAACTATTTTTGGACAGTTTTGTGATGCCAACTTCGCGGGTTCGTATCTTCGTCATCGCAGCCCCGTTTTACGCGCTACCAGTTCCTATGCGAAGCTAGTATAACCCTATTCCTTTCCCCTTTAGATTTCATTTTAGTTTGAGCTTGTTAGTTCGGTCGAATTCGACGCCAAAGTTGGCCGTTCGAATTCTTAGTGTTGCACTTGTAAAATTCCATTTTTGAACCCGGGACTCCGGATTCAATTTTTGACACCAACAGTAGACTCGTGGCATCGTTCTGGCATGTTTTTATATAAATTTTGCTTGAATTGGAGAACGTGGGCCCTGGCACGCATTTCGGTGCAAAGCGGGTCCCACTTTCTGGGTCAACGGGTCATTTTGAGTTCGGCTCATTGGAATCCAATTCCAGATATATTATTGAGTTTGTATCGTCATTCTGGACTCGTTGACATATAATTTGCTGAGTTTTGAGGACATTAGCTCTGACACGCTTTTCCGTACAAATCAGAATTTCAATGTCCTAGTCAACGGACCAATTTGAGATCGGGTCAACGGAATCCAATTCTGGATATACCATTGGGTTCGTATCGTTATTCTGGATTCGTAGACATATAATTTGTTAGGTTTTGTGCACTTTTATTTTGGCACGTTTTTCGGTGCAAAGTATGTCCAACGGCGGACATCATTTTGGCCCAAAATTACCGTTTTGCCCTGTATCCAAATTGGACTTTTGGACAGGCTATCCTAGCTGATTTGACCATTCTGGACACGTTGGTGATATTTATTTTATCATTCGACAACATCTGTAGGTTTTTACCCTATTATTATAATCCTTCTCCTTTTGTGGTATTTTGAGTTCCATCGATTCCGGTGATTTCACAATCACTGAAATTAAATGGGTTGACCCTGTAGATGTTTATAGAGACTAGCCTTGACCTTGTTTGACCATGATTGACTACTTTGACTGAACGTCGAAGTAGAGTCAACATTTGACCTAGGTTAGACTAGTTTGACCTTGGTTGACCAGAGTTGACCAGTTGACCAAAAGTCAACTGTAAGTCAACCATTGACCCAGTTTAACCTAGTTGACTTGGTTTGACTTCTTGTGACCTAGTTTGACCTAGTGTGACTCAGTGTGACCTAGTTTGACTTCGTTGACTGAGTCTGACCTAGATTGCGTAGCTTATACTATAGAATCAAGCCTAACACTGTTGAACCCTAATTAGTTATATATATCTTATCTTTAGGTCTGTGGCATCACTCTGAGCATCGACCTCATTTGACAGCTCAGGACCGCAGGCGAGTACATTCACTGATAGTTTTCATTGTCTTGATATTTGCTATATCCGATTCAGTCGTAGTGTCTTACTTGATTCTCAGACACGATAGTTCACGGACTAGTATTGTCGGATTCCTGTCATGAGATGTCATTCCTGGATTTCTTAGGATACTGGTACTTGCTTGGTCTTGATTCTTGTACTTGTATTGATGCCGATTTCTGAAGAGGACTTGCTCCCCTCTTAGGGAATCCCGCGTCATGACGTGCTATGTCCGGATCCGTATACTATTTGGGGAATAAGGAATATTATAGATAGTGTGATCAATGCCCACCTTGAGTTACTACTTATATCATAGCTATACCCTCACCTCACGATGGGTATAGCCTGACCTGTGCTACTATTTGCTCCATAGCTTACCATCCCGGCCGGGCCGAGTCCACGTACTTGTAGCCGGTCGGCTGGAAGCCTGATCTTGACCCATACCGATCACATTATGCTATAATATTCGAGGCACATTTTATATTTACTTTATCTTATCATATATCCTGTTCTGTTCTACATACAGTACTTCTTACCATGCTATGATTTCAGTTACTCACATGTTTTACATGCCTCTATGATGTACCTTGATTGGAGCCTGAGTTCTGCTCGGGAGAAGGGTTACAACCCCGGTCCTTGTTTGGTTTAAGGGTTGTAACTCAGCTTCCGAACGGTTCCCAAGTCTTCATATATCTTTATCTTGTATTTCATTATACTGTCTCTTATAGAATTTATCAATTCATATGGAACTGCTGTTAGCGCTTGTACTTGCTCATTTTCCTGACAGGATACCGTTGATAATATTTTAGGAGTTGTTATACCATTAGTGGACTTCATGATGTTGCTAGCTGAGGTGGATCTCACTATTCTTCTACGTGAGTTGCCTGGTAGTTATCCTTAGTTCGTCTTGTTTTTCCTTCTTTATTTTTCTGTCTTATGATTCCTTCTAGTAGTTTCTAGTTGTTCTTGTGCTTTAGTTATCTTTTTTGTCTTATCATCCCTAGCTGTTGTGATGTGACTAGAGTATATTTATAGTTATAGGCCTTCTAGATGTAGTGTATATTTATTGGGTACTAGACAGCGTTCTACCGCCGATACTGCGGCGTAGGCTGGGCGTCGTCTACGTATTCGTACCCGTATATCCGGGTGCGGGTCGTGACACGTTTTTAGTGGTGGCCTATGTAGGTCAGTCTTTACAATTAATGCGAAGTCGTGGTAGTACTTGAGCTTTTTTGTACTACTGCGAGCCTGCCCTAGGATTAAGGTTGAGTCATGGAATATTTTAGAAATTTGGTACTCAGTCACATATTAGAAACTCTTGGTAGATCCCACGGATGACCCCTGGGAATCTTATTTCAAACTTTTCGAAACTCTTCCCATTCATTCCTGTCCATCCTGATTTCTGAAATATTTGTCCGTATCAAACTTTATTCTTTCTTGGAATGAGTTGTGGACCCCAGAGGGAAGGTATAAGTTGAATTTATATATATTTTAGGTTGAGACGAGAATATGATTTGCCAGTCTCATATCAGGTTGGGATTGTTTTAGATTATATTCCAATGATTTCCTTTATCTTGACCTAGATAGTATCTTTGGACATCTCCTGAAGAATTTTCTTCTAAACTATACCTCGGGATCTGTTTCTGCTAGTTTTCATCTACTTATCCTTGATTCGTTGTTGAAAATTTTGAATCTTGATGTTTCGTTGTTGACTTTGATTTTGATTTTGTTTGAAGATAAGTTTTTAAGGATTGAGTTAAGATATCCTGATAAACATATTTGATGGAGACGATGAGAACGATAAATGTCTACTTTATTATGGAGTTTAGAATTTATCGCAGTCATATTAGCCAGCCTGATAAGGACATGGAGCATGATTTTGGATATATTATCCTAATTATGGAATTTAGGTTTTTTTGCAGCCATACCGGTTGGCGTGGTAAGGAATCTAGATGACATGATTATAGGGCGTATACCTTAGTTATGGACTCTATCGTTTATTGCAGCTATGCTTACTGGCGTGGCGTAAATTCTGGCAGCATGGTTTTGGATAAACGTGTATGGTTATCAGGTCGTATCTTAAATTGATTCACTTCTTTTGACCAAATGATGAGGACAATTCATACCCTTATTTCTCGACTTATCATTCATTTTTTTCTCATTGTATGATAATTTCCTCATCTTGCCGTCATTTTCTTTGCCTTGTTTAGCTATGTCTTGATTACACCAATCACCTATTTTATATCTACATCTGTCATCTACACTTAAAACTCTGAAAATTTTGAAATTTTTATATCTCAATTGTTTCTTAAATTTCGATACTGTTAAGATTTTGATTCCCTTCTGTTTGTGACCAATCAATTTTGGTCGTCTTATTTATCGTGCCAAAGAGTTTTGGTTGCTGACTAGACTCTAGATGACTTCAATTCCCTTGTGACTTGGATTTTCATCCTTGGATGTTCGTGCCCAACCTTCGTTGAACTTATTCTCCATCGTGCCCAAATTCTGAATTACTCGAAAGTTGATCAACTTAGATCATGTTGAGACAAATTTCTTTATCGTGGTTGGATTTCAGTGCTATTAACCCTCATGCATTGACTTCCAATTTTGATCATGTTTAGATTTTGGACACTCGTAAACTCTTTCGACCTTGATTTCATTTCCTGATTACATCCCAATTTCCTTGTGATTAGTCGTGCCTAGATGATTTGGGCATGACTAAGACAACTTGGGATTCCTTGACCATGATTTTAACGATCATAACTATATATTTTATCTTGCCTCAAACTCGTGCCTAAAACTTTGATTTTCAATCACGACTAACTAGTGTGACTACGAAATTATTCGTGTTAAAATTGAACATGTTTGACTTTCTACCGTACCTAATTGACTTGGGTTCCTATCTAAATTGAGCTTTTAGGACCTTGATTTCGAATTCATGATTTTATCGTCTTTCATAACTGAACTTGGATCTTGATCGTGCTTATGTGACCTATAATCTGATTCTATCAAATCTATCTCTCAATCGTGTTATTCTCAAATTTTTCTCTCCATTTGCTTCTTTTAGCCTTGTTTTAGATCATGACTATCCAACTTCATTTTCATGATCTTGATAATCTTAACCCCCAAATTGTGCCAAGTAAACTTAGACTATTTTCGATTTTAATCGCGTTCGAACTTGGATCGTATTTCATGATTCTATTAATCATCCTCCTTAATCTTTGATCGGGCCAATAAGATATTGGCTTCGATTTTGTTGTGTCTGAAATTTCATCTCAACCATGCCAAACCTTGTTTTGGTCATGGTTAGCTTTTCATCTTGATCGGGCATGTGCGACTTTCAGGTTGAATTCCATCAACCTAAGTCCTACAGATCACCCCGTACTTGAACTTCATGTATATCTTCGATTCTTCTAATCGTCTCTAAAATCGTGCCCCAATGACTTGACTTATTTTAAAATCATGCACATATGATTTTGTTCGTATCATGATTCTATCGTGCCAATTCGTGCCTGAATAATTTTGCATCGATTATCTTGATCGTGCAAAATTCGTCATTCTTGGATCGTGCCTAAAATATTGCTTAAATCTTCTATCATGTTTTAACCCCACTACCAACCTTTAATTTCGAGGACGAAATTTTTATAAGGTGGGTAGGATGTAAGCCCCGTGAATTTCCAGGATTTATTTGAATTTTCTAAATAATTTATTCTCGATAAATTATTTAGATTTGATTAATTTTGATTTAATGCTCTTTACCGTGACTTGGAATTCTAGAGCATCAGGGATGCCAGTCTCTGAAAACTTTCTTCTTGGAGTTTGTAGTAGACGAGATTATCTTCATTTTGATATATCTTGTCCCACTTCAACTCGTTCCCTTGTGCTCTTTTTGCTTCGCACAAGTTCGGGTAAATATTAGACCATTTAATTATTAATTGAATTCCCACTCTTTTTCTTGATCATCATATGCGCGTTACCATGACTTTTAATTTAGGAGCACCAGACTAGATATTTTCTCGAAACCAACTTGTCATGTTTGATCTACTCGAGACGCTCTTCACCCATGACCTTCGTGTCCCACTCAGACACCCCATTTGTGCTCAATTTCCTTCGCACAACTTTCGGGTCAATTTAGACCAATTTATCGTCTGCCGTAATTCGTGATTTAATTTCCAACTTAATTTTCGGGCCCGACATCGGTCCAATCCAGTCGACCCAATATATGGCCCTGACCTATTTTGAGCCTACTGTGCACGTGCCACTTGCGTGCCATCGAATTGATTTCCCTTGTGCCCCCATTTCGTCCACGATTTTAATAGTTTAAATTATTATTTTAATTAAATCTTGGTCTCGAACCTGTCCGATCTTAGCCCAGTACCGACCCAATTGGGTGTTTGCCCTATCATGACTGCCTATACACCCCACTGATAAATTTATCTTTTTCCTCTACTCAAAATATCTCTAATATATATAAATATCTCATTTCCTTTATCTTATATATATATACATATATATATATATATATATATATATTAATTCTCTCTCCTCTTTTAAATAACTCTCACACTCTCTCTTCTTTCCATCATCTACTCTACCCCACCTCAACCCCTTCACAGTCGATAGTACACCCCCCTCTCTCGCTCCAAATATCTCTCTCTCTCTCTCTCTTTATATATTATAAATTACTCACACACACACAAACAAAACTCTTTCCTCTCTCTCTTTATTAATTCCCCACACTCCCTCCCTCTCTCCTGAGTACACGCACACCCCACCCCTACTCTCAGCCGACCTCTCCTTCCTCCTCTCATTCTTTTTCTTCTTCTTCTCATCATCTTCTTCTCCTCCCTCCTTCTTCTTTATTTAACATCACCACCATCACAAACACCATTTCCACCACCTTCACACACCATCACCCACTACACCAAACCGCCACCACCTCCTCAACCGCTGGCCGCGAACACCCCCGCCGGCGACCGTCGCGCTGCCGCCGCCGCGTCGTGCCTCGCGCTGCAGCAGCAAGCGAACGCAGCATCTGCGGCAGCAGCACGCAACAGCGTGCGTACAGCAGCAGGTCGCACGCGCGCGCCGCCGTGCGCCGTCGTGCGCCGCGTGGCCGGCCACCCCTTGGCCGGGCGACCCCCAGGCGCCATCCTGTGGCGGCCAACGTCCTCCGGGACGCGCCGTCTAGGCGATTTCAGCGTTTTACTCGGAGTTCCGTCGACGCGCGCGCGGAGAAATTCCAGAATTTGTGTTTCATCGCAGCGACTTCGCGCACGTTTTCTGGGAGATCCGACCATTGGATCGGCGAACTCCTTGCTCCGTCTCAATCTCGGTATATCCTACTTCACTTCTGTCAAGTTTGAACCATTAATTTCGTCGTTTGATACATCAAAACTGGCCACCAAGTTGACGTTTAAATTAAACTATTTTTGGACAGTTTTGTGACGCCAACTTCACGGGTTCGTATCTTCGTCGTTGCAGCCCCGTTTTACGCGCTACTAGTTCCTGTGCGAAGCTGGTACAACCCTCTTCCTGCCCCCTTTAGATTTCATTTTAGTTTGAGCTTGTTAGGTCGGTCGAATTCGACGCCAAAGTTGGCCGTTCGAATTCTTAGTGTTGCACTTGTAAAATTCTATTTTTGAACCCGGGACTCCGGATTCAATTTCTGACACCACTAGTAGACTCGTGGCGTCTTTCTGGCATATTTTCATATAAAGTTTGCTTGATTTGGAGAACGTGGGCCCTGGCACACATTTCGGTGCAAAGCGGGTCCCACTCTCTGGGTCAACGGGTCATTTTGAGTTTGGCTCAACGGAATCCAATTTCGGATATACCATTGAGTTCGTATCGTCATTCTGGACTCGTTGACATATAATTTGCTGAGTTTTGAGAACATTAGCTCCGACACGCTTTTCCGTACAAATCAGAATTTCAGTGTCCTGGTCAACGGACCAATTTGAGATCGGGTCAACGGAATCCAATTCAGGATATACCGTTGGGTTCGTATCGTCATTCTGGATTTGTGGACATATAATTTGTTAGGTTTTGTGCACTTTTATTTTGGTACGTTTTTCGGTGCAAAGTGTGTCCAACGACGGATATCATTTTGGCCCGAAATTATCGTTTTGCCCTTGTATCCAAATTGGACTTTTGGACAGGCTATCCTAGCTGATTTGACCATTCTGGATACGATGGTGATATTTATTTTATCATTCGACAACATCTGTAGGTTTTTACCCTATTATTATAATCCTTCTCCTTTTGTGGTATTTTGAGTTCCATCGATTCCGGTGATTTCACAATCACTAAAATTGAATGGGTTGACCCTGTAGATGTTTATAGAGACTAGCCTTGACCCTGTTTGACCATGGTTGACTGCTTTGACTGAACGTCGAAGTAGAGTCAACATTTGACCTAGGTTAGACTAGTTTGACCTTGGTTGACCAGAGTTGACCAGTTGACCAAAAGTCAACTGTTAGTCAAACATTTGACCTAGTTAACCTAGAGTTGACCAGTTGACCAAAAGTCAACAGTAAGTCAACCATTGACCCAGTTTAACCTAGTTGACTTGGTTTGATTTCTTGTGACCTAGTTTGACCTAGTGTGACTCAGTGTAACCTAGTTTGACTTCGTTGACTGAGTCTGACCTAGATTGCGTAGCTTATACTATAGAATCAAGCCTAACACTGTTGAACCCTAATTAGTTATATATATCTTATCTTTAGGTCTGTGGCATCACTCTGAGCATCGACCCCATTTGACAGCTCAGGACCGCAGGCGAGTACATTCACTGATAGTTTTCATTGTCTTGATATTTGCTATATCCGATTCAGTCGTAGTGTCTTACTTGATTCTCAGACACGATAGTTCACGAACTAGTATTGTCGGATTCCTGTCATGAGATGTCATTCCTGGATTTCTTGGGATACTGGTACTTGCTTGGTCTTGATTCTTGTACTTGTATTGACGCCGATTCCTGAAGAGGACTTGCTTCCCTCTTAGGGAATCCTGCGTCATGACGTGCTATGTCCGAATCTGTATACTATTCGGGGAATGGGGAATATTATACATAGTGTGATCAATGCCCACCTTGAGTTACTACTTGTATCATAGCTATACCCTCACCTCACGATGGGTATAGCCTGACCTGTGCTACTACTTGCTCCATATCTTACCATCCCGGCCGGGCCGAGTCCACGTACTTGTAGCCGGTCGGCTGGAAGCCTGATCTTGACCCATACCGATCACATTATGCTATAATATTCGAGGCACATTTTATATTTACTTTATCTTATCATATATCATGTTCTGTTCTACATACAGTACTTCTCACCATGCTATGATTTCAGTTACTCACATGTTTTACATGCCTCTATGATGTACCTTGATTGGAGACTGAGTTCTGCTCGGGAGAAGGGTTACAACCCCGGTCCTTATTTGGTTTAAGGGTTGTAACTCAGCTTCCGAACGGTTCCCAAGTCTTCATATATCTTTGTCTTGTATTTCATTATACTGTCTCTTATAGAATTTGTCAATTCACATGGAACTGCTGTTAGTGCTTGTACTTGCTCATTTTCCTGACAGGATATCGTTGATAATATTTTAGGAGTTTTTATACCATTAGTGGACTTCATGATGTTGCTAGCTGAGGTGGATCTCACTATTCTTCTATGTGAGTTGCCTGGTAGTTATCCTTAGTTCGTCTTATTTTTCCTTCTTTATTTTCCTGTCTTATGATTCCTTCTAGTAGTTTCTAGTTGTTCTTGTGCTTTAGTTATCTTTCTTGTCTTATCATCCCTAGCTGTTGTGATGTGACTAGAGTATATTTATAGTTATAGGCCTTCTAGATGTAGTATATATTTATTGGGTACTAGACAGCGTTCTACCGTCGATACTGCGGCGTAGGCTGGGCGTTGTCTACGTATTCGTACCCGTATATCCGGGTGCGGGTCGTGACATAATGACCCCACGAGTAGGTGAGATCTGCAAGAACACGTGGTCCCCAACAGAAAATTCTAGCGGCCTACGATATTGGTCCGCCCAATGTCGATGTCGATCTAGCGTAACTCGAAGTCGCTCTCTAATTCCCTTAACCACTTCAACTGTCTGAACAATTATTTCTGGGCCTAACATCTTCCTCTCCCCGATATCATCCCATGCTAGTGGCGACTTACACTTCTTACCATATAGTGCTTCGAAGGACGCCATCTGGATACTGGCTTGGTAACTGTTGTTGTACGAAAATTTGACTAGATGCAGGTGACTCTCCGAAGACCCTCCAAAATCTAGGGTGCAAGCTCGCAACATATCTTCTAAAGTCTGAATTGTTCTTTCTGATTGCCCGTCCGTCTGGGGATGGTAAGCCGTACTAAATCTTAACTTGGTACCTAGGCTATGATGTAAAGTTTTCCAGAAATATGATGTAAAACGGGTATCTCTATCTGATACAATACTAACAGGGACCCCATGCTGCCTGACTATCTGTTACATATACAACTCTGCCAACTTTTCTGTAGATTTCCCTACTCTAAAAGGAAGAAAATGTGCCACCTTTGTAAGCCGATCCAATATCACCCAAATAGCATCCTTACCACTTGGTGATCTCGGTAAACCGGTCACAAAGTCCATTGTGATATGCTCCCATTTCCATTTCGGAATAGGAAGCGGTTGTAATAATCCAGCTGGCCTCTGTTGTTCTGTCTTCACTTACTGACATATTAAGCAACGGGAAACGAATCTAGCTATCTCCCTCTTTATTCCGTTCCACCAGAAGTGCTGCTTGATATCCTTGTACATTTTGTTTCCTCCAGGGTGTATCGAATACTGAGAACTGTGGGCTTCTGTCATAACCTCTTGTCTGATATCTCCACTAGGCACATATAGACGTGATCCAAACCTAAGTGTACCATCTTTGTGAATTCTCATCTCCTTCCTGAGTCCTGACTCACATTCTGTCCTAAGCTTCTGAATCCTTGGGTCCCATGCCTGTGCTGTCTTAATCTTGTCTACCAAGTCAGATTGGACTTGTAGACTTGCCAGAATTCCTATATCACTAGGAAGTATAACCTCGATGCCCATCTCTTGAAGATCTTCTAAGATATGTTTTTGTGATGTCAACATAAATGTACCGCCTCTCCTGCTGAGAGCGTCCGCTACCACATTAGCCTTGCCTGGATGATACTGAAGCTCTACGTCGTAATCCTTGATCAACTCTAACCATCTTCTCTGTCTCATGTTCAGTTCCTTTTGAGTAAAGATGTACTTCAGACTCTTGTGGTCTGTGTACATGTCCACTCGATCACCGTATAAGTAATGCCTCCATAGCTTCAAAGCAAATACTACTGCTGCCAATTCCAAGTCATGGGTCGAATAATTCTTCTCGTGGTCTCGAAGTTGCCTAGACGCATATGCTATCACCTTCCCATGTTGCATGAGGACACACCCAAGTCCCTTTCCAGACGCATCACAATATACAGTGAAACCTCCGGGTCCAACCGGTAATGTAAGAATAGGTGTCGTGATCAACTTATGCTTCAAATTCTCAAATGATGCCTGGCACTCTGTCGACCAGACAAATGGCACATCCTTCCATGTCAAGAGAGTCATGGGTGCTGAGAGTCTTGCAAAGTCTGATACGAACCTTCTATAATATCCTGCCAATCCGAAGAAGCTTCGTACATCTGCTATGGACTTAGGTATTGGCCAGCTCTCTACTGCTTCCACTTTCTTAGGATCCACTGCTACTCCAGTCCCTGATATGATATGCCCCAAGAATGAAATTCGATCCGTCCAAAACTCACGCTTGCTGAGCTTGGCGTACAACTGGTTCTTTCTCAGAACCTGTAACACCTTCCTGAGGTGATCTTCATGCTCTTCTTCACTAGCTGAGTATACGAGAATGACATCGAGGAACATAACGACAAATTAATCTAACTACGGCATAAAGATGTGGTTCATCAAATCTATTAATATTGCTGGAGCATTGGTCAAACCAAACAACATTACTAAGAATTTGTAATGCCCGTACTTAGACCTGAATGCCGTCTTGGGAATATCCTCCTTCCGAACTCTCACTTGATGATATCCTGATCGAAGATCTATCTTGAAGAAAACCCTTGCTCTGCTCAACTGATCAAACAAGTCGTCGATCCTTGGTAGTGGGTACTTGTTCCTTACTGTTGCCGCATTGAGCTTTCTGTAGTCAATGCACAATCTTCATGACCCATCCTTCTTCCCTACAAGTACCACTGGTGCTGCCCATGGTGATTCGCTAACTCGAATAAACTTCTTCTCCTTCAGTTCCTCTATGTGATGATACACCTTGGCCTGCTTTGAATCTGCCATACTGTAAACTCGATCTGATATCAGTTTAGTTCCAGGTACCGATTCTATACTGAACTCAATATCCCTAACCAGGGGTAGACCAGGAAGTTCTTCGGAAAATACATCAAGAAACTCTTCAACTACCTTCGGGACTTGAACTTTTTCCATTACCATCGCTACTCCTTCTTCTTGTTGAGATGCCTCTGATATGACTATGGTGAACGGCTCCATGCCTGGAATATTAAAAGATACACTTCCTCTACAATAATCTATTGTCGCATGACTGTCCTTCAGCCAGTCCATGCCTAAGATAACGTCGAAATTTCTCATAGAAAATTCTATCAACCTGGCGGGTAAGGGACGCCCGTACACTACAACTCTAAACGCTAAAATAACTCTACTAACTCCTACGAGCCCATTACCAGTGAGTATATTCAACCTTCCAGGCAATGTCTCGAATTCCATTCCTAGTCGTGTCGCAAATTGTGCAGATATAAATGAGTGTGATGCTCCTGAATCAAACAATGCTACTGCGGGATATGAGGCGACGAGAATGTTACCTACCACAACATCTCCCGATGCTAATGCCTCTTCCGAAGACAAATTGAATGCCTACCCTCGTCCTCCTTGTTGGTTCCCATGCTATGGCCTAGCCTGGTGTTGCTGCTGGCCGTTGCCTTGGTGATGCTGGAGTAGTCTTTGTTGCTGCTGCATCTGTCACGCCCCGCTCCCGTAGGAGCGATTATTCTCGCTAAGGTGTGATGCCGCACGAGCCTAGATTGCGCTCGTGCAAGGCAGGTTCCATAACGGTCGATTTCAGCGACTGCGACGGGGTCGTCGCACAGAAGTCCCATGTAGAGACATTGAATCATAGCAACAGAAGTTTAGAACAAACACAAGTTATACAAAGAAGCTCTTTATTAATATTGAAATAAAGGTTACAATGGGCGCAAGGCCAAGATTACAAGTCTCTCAAACTCACTCAAGCTCACATTACAAGTCACTCAGCTCTCTCCAATCTCTCAATTATAATTTTTGAGCCAGCGGATGCTTTGGAAGGCGACGTCCATACATTATGTCCTGTATAAGTCTTGACTCCATGGGGCCGCAGGCTTCGAATCGCCAAGGAACTCCGTGCTTCGACGCATCCAAGCGAGCTCCGCGCCACGAGCTTCTACCTATGCCAGCATATGTAAACTATGTGGATGTCAGTACTCAACTGTACTGGTGGAATGAGCTCCTCGTCCACCCATACAAAACCAACACGTTAATTTACTTTGTGCAATATAGTCCCTTCTTATCAATTGTCTTTCTAGTCTTGCCTTATGATCATTTTTATGACCGACGCCTTGCCTATTTTGTGTCTTTAGACCATCCCGTGCTTGCAATATTCAACGTTAACCTATCAAGTCGTGTTTTCCTTACGGCCATATTCAGAGACGCAACTACGCGATGAGGCTCCATTTTCGTGTGACCGTGCTTTAAACCCTTACTGAGGTCGTGCCTCGCAAGTCAAATCATGAGACTCAATCATATCCTTGCCTCGCGGCTATTGCTACTTTGATCACCAACTGACCCAAATCAAGACTTGTGGGCTAAGTGCCACTCGACCGACTTTGCCTTGCGGCATACCTGACTTAAACTCAAGACAACTCAAACCATAACTTATGCAACTTATATGCCAACAACTTAAGACTGACGTCACATCTCGTGCCGTAGCACGTCGCCTATGTTGATGCCAAATCTTAGGACCAAACATTGTGTTCCAAACATACACACATTCAACTAAACTCAATCCAAAGGCACACACGCAGATTGCCGTCCGTGCCGACCCATCTATATAAATTGGTCACTAACATCACAAGCTATCCTGGACTATAGCCTTGCCATTCGGCGACCCTTTTAGCGCAAGTAGCTAGCCCCGTTGAAAGTTCCCGAATGACCCGAACGGTTCGTCCAGCTACGGCTATACCTGTTTCCGTCCGGAACGACGCGGTCCCATGGCGCCCAGGGTTGCTGCTCGTGGAAACTCCTCCTTGTCGACAAGTTGTCCAATGACCATGTAAGACTCGACACAAACTGACGTCTCACACAGTCATTCCACTTCCAATGTTACCATCTCTTTCAAAACCAATATCAAACATTCTATCATTTGAGACCCCTCGACGACCCACGGTCGTGAGCATTCTTTCCATGTTACCATATATTTCATTCAACTCAATACCTATCCGATAGTCCTTTCTCCAAAATTATTAAATCAACCTTGGTTCATGCCCTAAATGCTAAGTCCGTGCATCGTGCCTCAAACCAACTCATGTTCTACGCAACGCTATCGCCCAAGTCATACCTCATATGATGGGCCTTGGGATCGTAGGACTATTTGAATTGACAACCACAGAATGAGCGAGACTGTACTTAGAATGACTTAGGTCGGCCGACATAACTTTGCCTAACATACTCAAGCCTACAACTTAACCCGAGGGACAAGCAAAGGCTATGCCAAGCCATGCATTACGGAAGCGTCCATGCTTTATCGAGTATTTACGCGGGCGACGCCTATGACTTAGGCAAGTTCATAGTTTTGTGTCGAAGACCAACTTTCCTTCTCCTAAGCCACGGAACAAAGGACCGAGTGTCGTTTCAAAGCACGTCGTGCACCAACTCTAAGCCGACCGTTGGACCTTTCCATATTCTATCTCAATTCGACCCGTCGGGATTATTTCCTTTAGCTATGTGAATTCGTCTCTTATATTATTAAGCATACTTGTGCAAGTTGAAAACATGCAATTTATTATGTGAAGGCAATGATGAGGCGAGTTCACCGAAACTATACCACCTGAGCGAGCGGTCGTCTCGACCGAACGATGTCTTCATGCAGCCGTTGCATGGCTAAGTCCAAATGTCGTCGGCGTTTCGATTTCTCCGATTGACTGAGCGGGACGGGGCACTACATCATGCACCACTCAGAAAAAAGTTTCGTCCTCGAAACTAACTGAGTACTTACTCATCGACTCATCACTCGACTGTTCAACGACTCTCGCACACATTTCTCCTATACAATTTCCTAAATCCAAGCCACGCTCGTGCTACTCTCAATCTTTCCTTCAATACGATTTCAAAATCCTCGACACTTTTCTATTCTTCAAGTCTCACTTGAAATCAACGTATCACTTGGTTGGATCGTGCACATATTCCAGGTGTCTCCAAAATACATGCATTTCAGCCAAGCCTCGTGATAGTGAATCCAACTCCATCTATCGATCCATCCACTCAATCCAAAAAATTAATCCTACCGACGCTAACTCTCGCAACATGGACATCTCACATAGCCGCTAGGCAATCTCTTTAGGCTAAAGTCAATTGTCAGTATTGGAATTATAGTTTTCAAACAACGATATCAATGCTGACCCCATCCTAAGGTCAAACCAAGTTGATAGTACACGATATTTGTCACGACCCGCACCCTAGAGTAAGGGCACGAGAAGTGGGTACGTCCAGCCTACGCCGCAGTATCGGCGGTAGAACGCTGTCCTAGGTCAATCATCTAACAATATAAAGTACCTGTACAGTTTATACTCTCCGAATGGAGGTGACATAACAATATACATCTCAATCACATCTAGGGTAGAAGAACGAAAGACAGAAGATAGATAGTAACTCAAAGAGAACCATAGCATAAATGAAATAAGACTAAGTGTCTAAGATACATAACATCCAGAATGTCAACTCATAATACAAGACTAAGAGTCTATACATAACTCAACATCTCAAAAGACAACTCAGATGTGAGACAAAAAGATATAGAAAGACTGCCTAGTCTAAACTGGTCTAGACTACTGGAACAACCTCCTCAGCTGCAGGTGGATCCTGCTGAGGGTCCACAACATAAGTATCATCTAGTCCTGCTCCATAATAGGTAGACACCAGGGCCTCATCCTCATCCTCTGTAATATTTTCAACAGGTCCAATCAGGACGGGAACGAGCACAATACATCTCACGCAGTGCATAGAATGATAGGAGATATAAAGCATGCAATAGAGTAAAATACAGGAACTGCTGAAGGAAGATACATGTAGCAAAAGAGAGAACTGTAATGAAATATCTACTATAATAGAGAACTAGCAGTGTCTAGTGAGTCAGAGTAAAATATAGACATGTGAAATGGCATAGGAGATTCATGGCTACAGCTAAGAGTGATTCATGACTACACTACTTTGGATATTATTCACATGACTATTTCCACTCCCCCATCCCCAATCAATACACAAGGATCCATTCAGGTTATGTTAAGATTCATGATAAGCCCATAAATGGGAGATTCATGAGAGGCTCTGTGAATCATGAGAGTACATGAGTCACAAGCGATTCGTGAATCTATGAAAGCATAGAGATACATGATGATAGTGAAAAGCACAAACATGCTGTATCTGATGCTCCCGAAGGGGATAACATCTCATGAAAAGATCCATATAGTACCAATCCGTGATAACAATCGTGTCAGCATCAAGTAAAGTAATCTAGAGTAAGAACATAAATCCTGGCAAATATGAAACGGTCAGAGAATGTACTCGCCTGATAACTGAATGTCTGAAGAAGATATACTGTCTGAGGAGAGGTGTATGGCTCCTAATCAGAGCAATACAAGTCACAATGTATCCACAATGGTAAAAATAGAGTGTACAATGCATATTACATGATTCTAGGTCAATCTGGTCAAAAGTCAACTCTGGGTCAACTCTAATAGTCAAACTAGGTCACAGGAAGTCATACTAAGTCAAATAGAGTCAAACAAGGTCAAACAAGTCAAATACTAGTCAACATGATCAATTTGGGTCAAGTCTAGGTCAAACTTAGACCAACTAAGGTATTGGTCAAACAAAGACCAGTCAGTAATGTAATTAGGTCAGACTAGTTAAACTAGTCATTTTTAGGTTAACTAGGTCAACCTTGACCTAAGGTTGACTTTGGTCAACCCTTAGTCAACAAGGGTCAACAAGTTGGGTTTTAGTCCATTAGGGTTAGCCCCAAACCATAGGCTAATAATCTTGGCCATAGGCTAGTGTTTAGGTTTCTATATAAACCTATACTAGAAGTCATACTATATATATATATCTATATATATAGACATACACTATCTATCTACTACCCAATACCAATATGTAATACTCTATATAATACAACCCACACTCACATATATATACACATAATACCATGTATAATCTAATACAATATATATATATATATATATATATATATATATATATATATATATATATATATATATATATATATCAATATATATATATATATATATACATATTTATATATATAACTTATATATTACTATATATATATAGAGAGAGACAAAGGGAAAGAGAGAGACAGAATGAGAGACTGAGAATGAGAGAGAGACAGTGAGAGAGGGAGAGAAGAGTCACTGCACAGCAAGGGGGGGGGTTCCAGGATTACTGGAACCAAAATCTAGCCCCAACACACACACACAGCCTACATATATACATACATATGTATATACATACAACTACCTAAATACACAACCATTTAACCCCAAATCTCACCCACACACACACATACATATATACTACATATATATATACTGAAAATACACATGTACAAGCATTAATCATACTAAAATTAGATTTGAAATTCGTTTTGGAAATCTGGAAACAATTCCAAAAACTGGAAAACTGGACTGTGTATTCGAACACTAGGTAATTCGAAATTCGTGCACTAAACTGAGCTATGGCTCGCAACTATGGGTTGGTAATTGAGTCCCACAGTATCCTCTAGGGTCTAGGGTCCCTGATATTGCACCACGATACGACACAACGTGTCCAAACACAAAAGAACCCAAACGGGTAAATTACAGTGTCACAGCGTCGTGCACGCGTGCACTTAGCTCTAGGACACGACACACGTGTCTAGGAGTCTCGTGCTCGCGCGTGTGGGTTCGCCTAGGGTCAGGCTAGGTGTCAGTGTGTCTGCACGATGTCCACGTGTCCTCAGGACACGATACGAAGCCCGTATCAGTCGTGAAAATTCGACTGATACGCGTGTTTTGCGCTGCGTCGTGCAGAGATGCACACGCCTCGTGGATACGACACGGGCCACGTGGGGCCTCGTGCTCATGTTCACGTGTAGCCCACGTGTTGGGCTACACAATTGTGTCACCACGAGGTGTCATTGTGTCGTGTCCGTGCGACACGAGACACTCGAAGTTGGTGTCTGTGCGTGTGTGCGCTGACAGCCCGTGTCCAGGCGACACCAAATTTTGGGGGCATGTGCGCAGACATTGCCCCCTCGTGTCCACCAATTTTCCCGTGTCCTAGTGTCGTGTGTAGGGAGAACCAAGGGGGTGGTAGCAGGGCACATTTACAGTGTACTGTGCACTGTGTCCAGTGTGTGAAACTGAGAGCTTCGTGTCCAGATTTTGGACACGACACAAGCTCAAAATGTGCACAGTGACACAGGGTTAGGTTTAGGGTTAGCTAGGCTAGGTTTTTGGTTAAAAGGATTAACAAAACAGTGTGTATATTAATGTGACAGTGAGCTAAAAAAAAAATAGTAAAATACAATAAAATAAATTAGGATACTTGTCCGATACGACACCAAACAACTCCTAGATTTCACCAAACTTTACCCACAGCTAGTATACACCTATATGCATGCATTTATGAAGAAAAATTACAACATTAATATGGTTTAGAGACATTTACCTATATGTGCAAAATCCTTGAAAACTCAATAAATGAGGGGGTGTCCAAGTCCACTTATGGGTGTGTCCAAGTCCTTGTGTCCAACTTGCTAGCCTTCCTTAGCACCCTCTAGGTTGTAGGAACCCAATGCAAGAGGTTTGAAGTGATTTGGATCACTATGTTGAGAGTTGTGAATTTTCCAAGAAAAGGCTATTTTCAATGATTTAAAACATGTAAATTTTAATACAAGGAAATGAACTAATATATAGGAATGATCAACCAAGGGGGGGGGGTGTCTTGGCCGGCCAAGCATGGCCAAGGCATGGGGGTATGGGGGGGGGGTTGTCTTGCTTCTAGGCTAAGAGAAGGACTTTGTAAAGGGTTTTAAGATATTTTGCATAAATTAAGCAAAATATCAATAAGTAAATATCTAGATATTTATATAGCTTTGACTACCATGAAATATCTAATCCTCTTAGTCATACTAGGTTAGTAGCTAACCTATGGATTAGGGTAATTAGGTTAGGGATTAGCAAGTCACTAATCTAAAAGTCCATGAATAGTAAAATCTCACTAATCCCACTAAATTCCAAATAAATTCCTAAAAATTACCAAAATACCTCTATGGCTAAAAATCACTAAAATGATATTCTAAGCCTATGGTCAAGCTCTCATGGTCATGGCAACTTCTAGGTTAGAGAAACTAGGGTTTACACTAAGGTTTACTAACAAAGTCACAAAGTCATAAGTCATGACTTAGCATGATTTTAGAAATGGTTTAACTTAATTAAAATCACCAGAAAATCATACCATGACTAAAATACCATTAATAAATAATAGAAAATAATAAATTTTCAAAAATCCCTAATTTCAGAAAACAGGGTGTTACAAGTCTACCCACCTTAAAATAATTTCGTCCTCGAAATTTAGATGGTCGTACTCCTTCTAGGTCAACCTCCAACAATCAAGGACGAAGCCACTACCTGGGCAACATACAAGGTCAACAAGCAAAATAGGGGTAGTAGACCTATACTGGGTCATGTCCAAGAATTGGCTGGCAGTTTCAGGTCATAAGGTATCCTGAATTCAAATCGAAACCAAAAGTAACTCCATGGGATAAATCAGGATGGAGTCTCGGGTCAGAAAAATCGTACTAAGCAAATGAAGCATACAATGGTATGCCTGAGTGGGACACTAAGGTCATGGGTGTAGTATGTCATGTCTAGGTCTGGTATGTGAAGTCAGTTTTGAGAAAACAACTAGTCTTGTGCTCCAAATTTAAAAGTCACGGTAATGTACCTATGTTGATCATAATTCAGAGTGGGAAGGCCTATGGCCTAATTGAACCAAAAAATCGTGATGAAATAGTAGTATAAAGGACATGTTAGGTGGGACAGTCCTGGTCATAGGTATAGACTAGGAAGATAAGGAAACAATAAATCACAGGGCTAAAAGGGTTACCATTCTATGGTCTGAGATACTCTATCAAAAGGCATAACATATATACACTAATTTATTTAAGAGAAAAATTCTTGACAAAAGAGTTTAGTCAAGAATTTATTAACAACTAAACTACTCCTACTCCTACTCCTACTCCTAAGTAAAAGATGAATAAACAACAACAATCGACAAATCAAGAACTACCAGGTCAAACTGATCACTAATAAGGAACAGGTAGGAGCAGATGGAATTGGATTTTAAAATAGATATAATGAAGCAAGGTGAGAATGGAATTTAGAATAACAGAGCCTGCAAGCACATTGCCAACTGCCTGAGCATCCTCAACTGTCATGGCGTAAGCACGCCCCTGCTGACCTCTGCCAGCCTGCTGCTGAAACTGCATAAATCTCTGCTGCTGTGGCTGTAATGGTCCTCTCTGCTGCTGTGCTACCGGAGCCTTGGCTCCTGCTCCTGGTACTGCTCCCTGTGCTACTCTGCCTATGAACTGGGAACACTTCCTCAGCTGGTGGTCTGCTGCCCCACATAGTAGGCACGAGCCCAACCTCTTCCTGCACTCTCCCCATCTATGTCCTGATTTCTTACAGTAGGGACAACTGGTAGTCTGCTGTCTCGGGGCCTGCTGCTGCTGTCTCGGCTGCTGATACTGCTGTGGCTGCCTCTGCTGCTGCTGATAATGAGGCCTCTTGGCCTGACCTCCACTGCTGCCTGCTCCCTGTGTATCACGGCCCCTCTTGAGCTTCAGCTCAAGATCATCCTCAGCCGCCATCGCTCCTGCTAGAATATCCTCAAAGGTGGCACTCCTCTCACTCTTGGTCAAGGACTTGACTTCCTTGACCAAGCCTTTCCTGAACCTTCTCGCCTTCGCTGCCTCGCTAAGGCCCTCCACGAATCTGCTCAACCGGCAAAACTCACCGGCGTACTCCTCTACGGTCTGGTTCCCCTAAACCAGGTTCTCGAACTGTGTCTCCAAGGCACCGACTGCCTGATCCGAGAAAAACTTCCCTTTGAAGAGCCCTTTGAAAGCTCTCCATGTCTGCCCTGGAGTGCCTACTCTCGGGTCCGTCTGATACCAGGTACGGGCAAGATCCCACATCTGGCTAGCTGCTGCCTCCACCTGGAGTCCGGCTGGTATCTCCGCCAATCGGAAGATCTTCTCGATGTGCTCTATCCAGTCATCCGCAAAAAGAATCCCCTCAGTACCCAAAAAGTCCCTGGGGTTCATCTTCTTGAACTCCTGGATGCCAGGAATCCTCTGCTGTCGCGGCGGTCCTGCTCTTCCCTGCGGCTGGGCTGCCAACCTCTCTATCGTCGCTGTAGCCAGCTGATGGACATCATCAATGCCTCTGGTAAATGCCGTCGTCTGACGCTGCTGCAGGGTCTGCTGCGACTCTAGGAACTGCTGGAAATATGTAAACATCTGTGCAGCATCCACAAATCCAGATGGCATCTGCTGCTGGTACTGCTGGTGCTGCTGGTGCTGCTGGTGCTGCTGAAACTGAGGCTGACGAAACTGCGGGGGAGGCATGTCTGGGGTAGCTGGGATGGTCCCCCGAATAAGTAGAGGTGCACCTCCAAACGTGGCAGAAGCTCCCACATGAGCTGGAGTAAGGGGAGCTGCAGTCCCCGGGTCCTGGTGAACTGGACGAGAGGTGGCAGACCTCTCAGTGGTGTCACCTGGACCGAGATGCTGCGATCATGTCTCCACCATCCTGAAGACAGATCAACAAGGAAGTCAATAACGGTACAAGGATTATAGTATTAAAGGACAATATGAAATAGATTATACAGATTTGAACAAAAGTCAGTAGATTCAAATCTATGGAAATTTTTCCTAATTGTGATTGAGCATCCACTCTCTCTAAGCCTATTTCTTAAATCCTATCACTGGCTGTAGTGATACTCTAGTTCGAATACCACTACATAAATAGGACCTGCATAGGCCACCACTAAAAATGTGTCACGACCCGCACCCTAGAGTAAGGGCACGAGAAGTGGGTACGTCCAGCCTACGCCGCAGTATCGGCGGTAGAACGCTGTCCTAGGTCAATCATCTAACAATATAAAGTACCTGTACAGTTTATACTCTCCGAATGGCGGTGACATAACAATATACATCTCAATCACATCTAGGGTAGAAGAACGAAAGATATAAGATAGATAGTAACTCAAAGAGAACCATAGCATAGATGAAATAAGACTAAGTGTCTAAGATACATAACATCCAGAATGTCAACTCATAATACAAGACTAAGAGTCTATACATAACTCAACATCTCAAAATACAACTCAGATGTGAGACAAAAAGATATAGAAAGACTGCCTAGTCTAAACTGGTCTAGACTACTGGAACAACCTCCTCAGCTGCAGGTGGATCCTGCTGAGGGTCCACAACATAAGTATCATCTAGTCCTGCTCCATAATAGGTAGACACCAGGGCCTCATCCTCATCCTCTGTAATATTTTCAACAGGTCCAATCAGAACGGGAACGAGCATAATACATCTCACGCAGTGCATAGAATGATAGGAGATATAAAGCATACAATAGAGTAAAATACAGGAACTGCTGAAGGAAGATACATGTAGCAAAAGAGAGAACTGTAATAAAATATCTACTATAATAGAGAACTAGCAGTGTCTAGTGAGTCAGAGTAAAATATAGACATGTGAAATGGCATAGGAGATTCATGGCTACAGCTAAGAGTGATTCATGACTACACTACTTTGGATATTATTCACATGACTATTTCCACTCCCCCATCCCCAATCAATACACAAGGATCCATTCAGGTTATGTTAAGATTCGTGATAAGCCCATAAATGGGAGATTCATGAGAGGCTCTGTGAATCATGAGAGTACATGAGTCACAAGCGATTCGTGAATCTATGAAAGCATAGAGATACATGATGATAGTGAAAAGCACAAACATGCTGTATCTGATGCTCCCGAAGGGGATAACATCTCATGAAAAGATCCATATAGTACCAATCCATGATAACAATCGTGTCAGCATCAAGTAAAGTAATCTAGAGTAAGAACATAAATCCTGGCAAATATGAAACGGTCAGAGAATGTACTCGCCTGATAACTGAATGTCTGAAGAAGATATACTGTCTGAGGAGAGGTGTATGGCTCCTAATCAGAGCAATACAAGTCATAATGTATCCACAATGGTAAAAATAGAGTGTACAATGCATACTACATGATTCTAGGTCAATCTGGTCAAAAGTCAACTCTGGGTCAACTCTAATAGTCAAACTAGGTCACAGGAAGTCATACTAAGTCAAATAGAGTCAAACAAGGTCAAACAAGTCAAATACTAGTCAACATGATCAATCTGGGTCAAGTCTAGGTCAAACTTAGACCAACTAAGGTATTGGTCAAACAAAGATCAGTCAGTAATGTAATTAGGTCAGACTAGTTAAACTAGTCATTTTTAGGTTAACTAGGTCAACCTTGACCTAAGGTCGACTTTGGTCAACCCTTAGTCAACAAGGGTCAACAAGTTGGGTTTTAGTCCATTAGGGTTAGCCCCAAACCATAGGCTAATAATCTTGGCCATAGGCTAGTGTTTAGGTTTCTATATAAACCTATACTAGAAGTCATACTATATATATATATATATCTATATATATAGACATACACTATCTATCTACTACCCAATACCAATATGTAATACTCTATATAATACAACCCACACTCACATATATATATACATAATACCATGTATAATCTAATACAATATATATATATATATATATCAATATATATATATATACATATTTATATATATAACTTATATATATTACTATATATATATATAGAGAGACAAAGGGAAAGAGAGAGACAGAATGAGAGACTGAGAATGAGAGAGAGACAGTGAGAGAGGGACAGAAGAGTCACTGCACAGCAAGGGGGGGTTCCAGGATTACTGGAACCAAAATCCAGCCCCAACACACACACACAGCCTACATATATACATACATATGTATATACATACAACTACCTAAATATACAACCATTTAACCCCAAATCTCACCCACACACACACATACATATATACTACATATATATATACTGAAAATATACATGTACAAGCATTAATCATACTAAAATTAGATTTGAAATTCGTTTTGGAAATCTGGAAACAATTCCAAAAACTGGAAAACTGGACTGTGTATTCGAACACTAGGTAATTCGAAATTCGTGCACTAAACTGAGCTATGGCTCGCAACTATGGGTTGGTAATTGAGTCCCACAGTATCCTCTAGGGTCTAGGGTCCCTGATATTGCACCACGACACGACACAACGTGTCCAAACACAAAAGAACCCAAACGGGTAAATCACAGTGTCACAGCGTCGTGCACGCGTGCACTTAGCTCTAGGACACGACACACGTGTCTAGGAGTCTCGTGCTCGCGCGTGTGGGTTCGCCTAGGGTCAGGCTAGGTGTCAGTGTGTCTGCACGATGTCCACGTGTCCTCAGGACACGATACGAAGCCCGTATCAGTCGTGAAAATTCGACTGATACGCGTGTTTTGCGCTGCATCGTGCAGAGATGCACACGCCTTGTGGACACGACACGGGCCACGTGGGGCCTCGTGCTCATGTCCACGTGTAGCCCACGTGTTGGGCTACACAATCGTGTCACCACGAGGTGTCATTGTGTCGTGTCCGTGCGACATGAGACACTCGAAGTTGGTGTCTGTGCGTGTGTGCGCTGACAGCCCGTGTCCAGTGCGAGTGAGATTTCTCACTCGACACGACACGAGGCGACACCAAATTTTGGGGGCATGTGCGCAGACATTGCCCCTCGTGTCCACCAATTTTCCCGTGTCCTAGTGTCGTGTGTAGGGAGAACCAAGGGGGTGGTAGCAGGGCACATTTACAGTGTACTGTGCACTGTGTCCAGTGTGTGAAACTGAGAGCTTCGTGTCCAGATTTTGGACACGACACAAGCTCAAAACGTGCACAGTGACACAGGGTTAGGTTTAGGGTTAGCTAGGCTAGGTTTTTGGTTAAAAGGATTAACAAAACAGTGTGTATATTAATGTGACAGTGAGCTAAAAAAAACAGTAAAATACAATGAAATAAATTAGGATACTTGTCCGATACGACACCAAACAATTCCTAGATTTCACCAAACTTTACCCACAGCTAGTATACACCTATATGCATGCATTTATGAAGAAAAATTACAACATTAATATGGTTTAGAGACATTTACCTATATGTGCAAAATCCTTGAAAACTCAATAAATGAGGGGGGTGTCCAAGTCCACTTATGGGTGTGTCCAAGTCCTTGTGTCCAACTTGCTAGCCTCCCTTAGCACCCTCTAGGTTGTAGGAACCCAATGCAAGAGGTTTGAAGTGATTTGGATCACTATGTTGAGAGTTGTGAATTTTCCAAGAAAAGGCTATTTTCAATGATTTAAAACATGTAAATTTTAATACAAGGAAATGAACTAATATATAGGAAAGATCAACCAAGGGGGGGGGGTGTCTTGGCCGGCCAAGCATGGCCAAGGCATGGGGGTATGGGGGGGGGGGGGTTGTCTTGCTTCTAGGCTAAGAGAAGGACTTTGTAAAGGGTTTTAAGATATTTTGCATAAATTAAGCAAAATATCAATAAGTAAATATCTAGATATTTATATAGCTTTGACTACCATGAAATATCTAATCCTCTTAGTCATTCTAGGTTAGTAGCTAACCTATGGATTAGGGTAATTAGGTTAGGGATTAGCAAGTCACTAATCTAAAAGTCCATGAATAGTAAAATCTCACTAATCCCACTAAATTCCAAATAAATTCCTAAAAATTACCAAAATACCTCTATGGCTAAAAATCACTAAAATGATATTCTAAGCCTATGGTCAAGCTCTCATGGTCATGGCAACTTCTAGGTTAGAGAAACTAGGGTTTACACTAAGGTTTACTAACAAAGTCACAAAGTCATAAGTCATGACTTAGCATGACTTTAGAAATGGTTTAACTTAATTAAAATCACCAGAAAATCATACCATGACTAAAATACCATTAATAAATAATAGAAAATAATAAATTTTCAAAAATCCCCAATTTCAGAAAACAGGGTGTTACAAGTCTACCCACCTTAAAATAATTTCGTCCTCGAAATTTAGATGGTCGTACTCCTTCTAGGTCAACCTCCAACAATCAAGGACGAAGCCACTACCTGGGCAACATACAAGGTCAACAAGCAAAATAGGGGTAGTAGACCTATACTGGGTCATGTCCAAGAATTGGCTGGCAGTTTCAGGTCATAAGTTGTCCTGAATTCAAATCAAAACCAAAAGTAACTCCATGGGATAAATCAGGATGGAGTCTTGGGTCAAGAAAATCGTACTAAGCAAATGAAGCATACAATGGTATGCCTGAGTGGGACACTAAGGTCATGGGTGTAGTATGTCATGTCTAGGTCTGGTATGTGAAGTCAGTTTTGAGAAAACAACTAGTCTTGTGCTCCAAATTTAAAAGTCACAGTAATGTACCTATGATGATCATAATTCAGAGTGGGAAGGCCTATGGCCTAATTGAACCAAAAAATCGTGATGAAATAGTAGTATAAAGGACATGTTAGGTGGGACAGTCCTGGTCATAGGTATAGACTAGGAAGATAAGGAAACAATAAATCACAGGGCTAAAAGGGTTACCATTCTATGGTCTGAGATACTCTATCAAAAGGCATAACATATATACACTAATTTATTTAAGAGAAAAATTCTTGACAAAAGAGTTTAGTCAAGAATTTATTAACAACTAAACTACTCCTACTCCTACTCCTACTCCTAAGTAAAAGATGAATAAACAACAACAATCGACAAATCAAGAACTACCAGGTCAAACTGATCACTAATAAGGAACAGGTAGGAGCAGATGGAATTGGATTTTAAAATAGATATAATGAAGCAAGGTGGGAATGGAATTTAGAATAACAGAACCTGCAAGCACATTGCCAACTGCCTGAGCATCCTCAACTGTCATGGCGTAAGCACGCCCCTGCTGACCTCTACCAGCCTGCTGCTGAAACTGCATAAATCTCTGCTGCTGTGGCTGTAATGGTCCTCTCTGCTGCTGTGCTACCGGAGCCTTGGCTCCTGCTCCTGGTACTGCTCCCTGTGCTACTCTGCCTATGAACTGGGAACACTCCCTCAGCTGGTGGTCTGCTGCCCCACATAGTAGGCACGAGCCCAACCTCTTCCTGCACTCTCCCCATCCATGTCCCGATTTCTTACAGTAGGGACAACTGGTAGTCTGCTGTCTCGGGGCCTGCTGCTGCTGCCTCGGCTGTTGATACTGCTGTGGCTGCCTCTGCTGCTGCTGATAATGAGGCCTCTTGGCCTGACCTCCACTGCTGCCTGCTCCCTGTGTATCACGGCCCCTCTTGAGCTTCAGCTCAAGATCATCCTCAGCCGCCATCGCTCCTGCTAGAATATCCTCAAAGGTGGCACTCCTCTCACTCTTGGTCAAGGACTTGACTTCCTTGACCAAGCCTTTCCTGAACCTCCTCGCCTTCGCTGCCTCGCTAAGGCCCTCCACAAATCTGCTCAACCGGCAAAACTCACCGGCGTACTCCTCTACGATCTGGTTCCCCTGAACCAGGTTCTCGAACTGTGTCTCCAAGGCACCGACTGCCTGATCCGGGAAAAACTTCCCTTTGAAGAGCCCTTTGAAAGCTCTCCATGTCTGCCCTGGAGTGCCTACTCTCGGGTCCGTCTGATACCAGGTACGGGCAAGATCCCGCATCTGGCTAGCTGCTGCCTCCACCTGGAGTCCGGCTGGTATCTCCGCCAATCGGAAGATCTCCTCGATGTGCTCTATCCAGTCATCCGCAAAAATAATTCCCTCAGTACCCAAGAAGTCCCTGGGGTTCATCTTTTTGAACTCCTGGATGCCAGGAATCCTCTGCTGTCGCGGCGGTCCTGCTCCTCCCTGCGGCTGGGCTGCCAACCTCTCTATCGTCGCTGTAGCCAGCTGATGGACATCATCAATGCCTATGGTAAATGCCGTCGTCTGACGCTGCTGCAGGGTCTGCTGCGACTCTAGGAACTGCTGGAAATATGTAAACATCTGTGCAGCATCCACAAATCCAGATGGCATCTGCTGCTGGTACTGCTGGTGCTGCTGGTGCTGCTGGTGCTGCTGAAACCGAGGCTGACAAAACTGCGGGGGAGGCATGTCTGGGGTAGCTGGGATGGTCCCCCGAATAAGTAGAGGTGCACCTCCAAACGTGGCAGAAGCTCCCACATGAGCTGGAGTAAGGGGAGCTGCAGTCCCCGGGTCCTGGTGAACTGGACGAGAGGTGGCAGACCTCTCAGTGGTGTCACCTGGACCGAGATGCTGCGATCGTGTCTCCACCATCCTGAAGATAGATCAACAAGGAAGTCAATAACGGTACAAGGATGATAGTATCAAAGGACAATATGAAATAGATTATACAGATTTGAACAAAAGTCAGTAGATTCAAATCCATGGAAATTTTTCCTAATTGTGATTGAGCATCCACTCTCTCTAAGCCTATTTCTTAAATCCTATCACAGGCTGTAGTGATACTATAGTTCTAATACCACTACATAAACAGGACCTGCATGGGCCACCACTAAAAATGTGTCACGACCCGCACCCTAGAGTAAGGGCACGAGAAGTGGGTACGTCCAGCCTACGCCGCAGTATCGGCGGTAGAACGCTGTCCTAGGTCAATCATCTAACAATATAAAGTACCTGTACAGTTTATACTCTCCGAATGGAGGTGACATAACAATATACATCTCAATCACATCTAGGGTAGAAGAACGAAAGACAGAAGATAGATAGTAACTCAAAGAGAACCATAGCATAGATGAAATAAGACTAAGTGTCTAAGATACATAACATCCAGAATGTCAACTCATAATACAAGACTAAGAGTCTATACATAACTCAACATCTCAAAATACAACTAAGATGTGAGACAAAAAGATATAGAAAGACTGCCTAGTCTAAATTGGTCTAGACTACTGGAACAACCTCCTCAACTGCAGGTGGATCCTGCTGAGGGTCCACAACATAAGTATCATCTAGTCCTGCTCCATAATAGGTAGACACCAGGGCCTCATCCTCATCCTCTGTAATATTTTCAACAGGTCCAATCAGGACGGGAACAAGCACAATACATCTCACGCAGTGCATAGAATGATAGGAGATATAAAGCATGCAATAGAGTAAAATACAGGAACTGCTGAAGGAAGATACATGTAGCAAAAGAGAGAACTGTAATGAAATATCTACTATAATAGAGAACTAGCAGTGTCTAGTGAGTCAGAGTAAAATATAGACATGTGAAATGGCATAGGAGATTCATGGCTACAGCTAAGAGTGATTCATGACTACACTACTTTGGATATTATTCACATGACTATTTCCACTCCCCCATCCCCAATCAATACACAAGGATCCATTCAGATTATGTTAAGATTCGTGATAAGCCCATAAATGGGAGATTCATGAGAGGCTCTGTGAATCATGAGAGTACATGAGTCACAAGCGATTCGTGAATCTATGAAAGCATAGAGATACATGATGATAGTGAAAAGCACAAATATGCTGTATCTGATGCTCCCGAAGGGGATAACATCTCATGAAAAGATCCATATAGTACCAATCCGTAATAACAATCGTGTCAGCATCAAGTAAAGTAATCTAGAGTAAGAACATAAATCCTGGCAAATATGAAACGGTCAGAGAATGTACTCGCCTGATAACTGAATGTCTGAAGAAGATATACTGTCTGAGGAGAGGTGTATGGCTCCTAATCAGAGCAATATAAGTCACAATGTATCCACAATGGTAAAAATAGAGTGTACAATGCATACTACATGATTCTAGGTCAATCTGGTCAAAAGTCAACTCTAGGTCAACTCTAATAGTCAAACTAGGTCACAGGAAGTCATACTAAGTCAAATAGAGTCAAACAAGGTCAAACAAGTCAAATACTAGTCAACATGATCAATCTGGGTCAAGTCTAGGTCAAACTTAGACCAACTAAGGTATTGGTCAAACAAAGACCAGTCAGTAATGTAATTAGGTCAGACTAGTTAAACTAGTCATTTTTAGGTTAACTAGGTCAACCTTGACCTAAGGTTGACTTTGGTCAACCCTTAGTCAACAAGGGTCAACAAGTTGGGTTTTAGTCCATTAGTGTTAGCCCCAAACCATAGGCTAATAATCTTGGCCATAGGCTAGTGTTTAGGTTTCTATATAAACCTATACTAGAAGTCATACTATATATATATATCTATATATATAGACATACACTATCTATCTACTACCCAATACCAATATGTAATACTCTATATAATACAACCCACACTCACATATATATATACATAATACCATGTATAATCTAATACAATATATATATATATATATATATATCAATATATATATATATACATATTTATATATATAACTTATATATATTACTATATATATATAGAGAGAGACAAAGGGAAAGAGAGAGACAGAATGAGAGACTGAGAATGAGAGAGAGACAGTGAGAGAGGGAGAGAAGAGTCACTGCACAGCAAGGGGGGGGGGGGGTTCCAGGATTACTGGAACCAAAATCCAGCCCCAACACACACACACAGCCTACATATATACATACATATGTATATACATACAACTACCTAAATACACAACCATTTAACCCCAAATCTCACCCACACACACACATACATATATACTACATATATATACTGAAAATTCACATGTACAAGCATTAATCATACTAAAATTAGATTTGAAATTTGTTTTGGAAATCTGGAAACAATTCCAAAAACTGGAAAACTGGACTGTGTATTCGAACACTAGGTAATTCGAAATTCGTGCACTAAACTGAGCTATGGCTCGCAACTATGGGTTGGTAATTGAGTCCCACAGTATCCTCTAGGGTCTAGGGTCCCTGATATTGCACCATGACACGACACAACGTGTCCAAACACAAAAGAACCCAAACGGGTAAATCACAGTGTCACAGCGTCGTGCACGCGTGCACTTAGCTCTAGGACACGACACACGTGTCTAGGAGTCTCGTGCTCGCGCGTGTGGGTTCGCCTAGGGTCAGGCTAGGTGTCAGTGTGTCTGCACGATGTCCACGTGTCCTCAGGACACGATACGAAGCCCGTATCAGTCGTAAAAATTCGACTGATACGCGTATTTTGCGCTGCGTCGTACAGAGATGCACACGCCTCGTGGACACGACACGGGCCACGTGGGGCCTCGTGCTCATGTCCACGTGTAGCCCACGTGTTGGGCTACACAATCGTGTCACCACGAGGTGTCATTGTGTCGTGTCCGTGCGACACGAGACACTTGAAGTTGGTGTCTGTGCGTGTGTGCGCTGACAGCCCGTGTCCAGTACGAGTGAGATTTCTCACTCGACACGACACGAGGCGACACCAAATTTTGGGGGCATGTGCGCAGACATTGCCCCCTCGTGTCCACCAATTTTCCCGTGTCCTAGTGTCGTGTGTAGGGAGAACCAAGGGGGTGGTAGCAGGGCACATTTACAGTGTACTGTGTACTGTGTCCAGTGTGTGAAACTGAGAGCTTCGTGTCCAGATTTTGGACACGACACAAGCTCAAAACGTGCACAGTGACACAGGGTTAGGTTTAGGGTTAGCTAGGCTAGGTTTTTGGTTAAAAGGATTAACAAAACAGTGTGTATATTAATGTGACAGTGAGCTAAAAAAAAACAGTAAAATACAATGAAATAAATTAGGATACTTGTCCGATACGACACCAAACAATTCCTAGATTTCACCAAACTTTACCCACAGCTAGTATACACCTATATGCATGCATTTATGAAGAAAAATTATAACATTAATATGGTTTAGAGACATTTACCTATATGTGCAAAATCCTTGAAAACTCAATAAATGAGAGGGGTGTCCAAGTCCACTTATGGGTGTGTCCAAGTCCTTGTGTCCAACTTGCTAGCCTCCCTTAGCACCCTCTAGGTTGTAGGAACCCAATGCAAGAGGTTTGAAGTGATTTGGATCACTATGTTGAGAGTTGTGAATTTTCCAAGAAAAGGCTATTTTCAATGATTTAAAACATGTAAATTTTAATACAAGGAAATGAACTAATATATAGGAATGATCAACCAAGGGGGGGGTGTCTTGGCCGGCCAAGCATGGCCAAGGCATGGGGGTAGGGGGGGGGGGTTTCTTGCTTCTAGGCTAAGAGAAGGACTTTGTAAAGGGTTTTAAGATATTTTGCATAAATTAAGCAAAATATCAATAAGTAAATATCTAGATATTTATATAGCTTTGACTTCCATGAAATATCTAATCCTCTTAGTCATTCTAGGTTAGTAGCTAACCTATGGATTAGGGTAATTAGGTTAGGGATTAGCAAGTCACTAATCTAAAAGTCCATGAATAGTAAAATCTCACTAATCCCACTAAATTCCAAATAAATTCCTAAAAATTACCAAAATACCCCTATGGCTAAAAATTACTAAAATGATATTCTAAGCCTATGGTCAAGCTCTCATGGTCATGGCAACTTCTAGGTTAGAGAAACTAGGGTTTACACTAAGGTTTACTAACAAAGTCACAAAGTCATAAGTCATGACTTAGCATGACTTTAGAAATGGTTTAACTTAATTAAAATCACCAGAAAATCATACCATGACTAAAATACCATTAATAAATAATAGAAAATAATAAATTTTCAAAAATCCCCAATTTCAGAAAACAGGGTGTTACAGTATTCTATCCAAGCTCGCATCACTCTGATTTCTAAACATCAAGCATCGATTCCCTACACACATCCCAACATTTTGCCGCACGGGGTCCGAGTCATTCAGCAAAGCCATCCTATGATAACTCACGTTCAACCAATTTTCATGACATCTCAATATCGCTCGTTCAACAAACCATCTTCGCATAGTATATCTCTTCGAACACGTTCAACATATTTCGTCTATCAATCCTTCTCGAATCAAACACGCTATGACATAAATTGTCGCTAACCAAAATTTCATATTCCATATTCTCTAAGTCATATATTCCAATTCACGCAATCGATCACAAGGTCGTCTGACTTAACCATACGTTGTGCCCTGATCTCACGCGAGTCAGATTATCCACGGTGGGCATGAATCACCGTGCACGCTCCCGCAGGATAATCATTCTCATCGGGACGTAACTCTTGTTCGAGTCTAAACTAACTCATTTTTGATGCGCGGATTGGACCTACACAATCTCGAATTTATTTCATTCTTCAATCCCAAGTCCTAACATCCTCAAATTGTCCTTCGTATTAAACTGACAAGTTGAGACAATTAACGTTGTCGCATCCTGATTTTTCGAGTTCGATCATTTCTGCGACATGAATCGCCATGTCAGCGCTCACGCGGAACGATCGTCCCAAATCCGACACAACGCATGTGCGAGGCTAGAGTTGCGCTCGCACAAGACAAGATCGTCGACGTTGTGGTTACCCGCGTAACCATCAAGACAATCATTTTCATCCAACATTCATCTCGATCAAAATCCTAGGTATAGCATCCAACCGAACAATAACATTTGCATGATCGTCATTTGCCGAGTTAAAGTACCCCTGAGTTATCGTATATCGATCTTTGATACGCCTCAATACCATCACGATATGCGTAATTTGACGATCTTTGTTTGCAATGAATTTTGAGTCGTGCGAATGATGCTTTCGTCCGACTGGATAATCTCATCGACATTCAACATCAAGTTCGAACATTATCCCCCGAATCCTTTACAAGATCAATTCGTTCAAATCCGAAATCACGTATATTCTTCTGTCTACCTTAAATCATCGACCAACGTATTTCTTCAATTCGCATCATTCCTTTGTTAACTCAATCATCGAGCAACGTTCAATCCAATCCTTAGAGTCATTGCATAACTTCAAAATCAAACCTTTCACGGACGCTATCTACCTGTCGTGCTAACTTTTCGTATATGAACCGTATCAATTTCCTCGATCAAGTCATCCATTCGTACACCCTAACTTTCCCTCGATTTGATTTCACATACTCAATCATTTTCACATTTCATACTAGCGTAATCCTTAATTCCGTGCACGTTTCGTGCGTGTCCATTTCTAAGTTATTCGAACCGACTCATCAAAATCTTCAAGACTACAACTTGTTCAACAACATTCAATCTAAGGCTTTGCATATGTGCGACGCTTGCTGATAGACTCACCGACATCCCGTATCCTCAATCGATCGATCGACATCCCTGAGGCTATTGTATACATCACTCATGGTTGAAGTCGTTCAACGAATCCTCAAAACTATCATTCGATCAAAATTGACTTTTCGAATCCCGTTCGAACCGTTTCTTAATTTCCAAGCACGCTTATTTATATCACATTGACGATATCGTCGCTTGATATAGCACCCCTATTGATAGTCATCTCACTTTATTCAATCGAGTCCAACTCATTCTTCTCTGACATAATTTAATTCCGGTACTCGACTTTTCTAAGGTCAACGCAACTTTGGTGTATATGCCCAGCCCGACTTAGCCAACCGTGCTTACGTAAACCATCTTTTGTTTTATCTAAAACTGTTTTCCTATGTTTTACAAAATAGTTAGACTTATTGTATGGACATCCCGTTGGACAATTGAGAGAGAGCGCACCAACGATTTCAACATGCAGAAGCACAATTCTGAGTTTGCGGAAACAACAGAGTTAAAGAATTCAATCTGTAGTTCAAGGACGTAAAGCCGTGCTCTGATACCATTATGTCACACCCGCTTCCGTAGGAGCGATCGTCCTCGCTAAGGCGTGTTGTCGCACGAGCCTAGATTGCGCTCGTGCAAGGCGGGTTCCATAACGACCGATTTCAGCGGCTGCGACGGGGTCGTCGCACAGAAGTCCCATATAGAGACATTGAATCATAGCAGCAGAAGTTTAGAACAAACAAAAGTTATACAAAGAAGCTCTTTATTGATTTTGAAACAAAGGTTACAATGGGCGCAAGGCCAAGATTACAAGTCTCTCAAACTCACTCAAGCTCACATTACAAGTCACTCAGCTCTCTCTCATCTCTCAATTACAATTCTTGAGCCAGCGGATGCTTCGGAAGACGACGTCCATACATTGTATCCCGTATAAGTCTTGACTCCATACAGCCGCATGCTTCGAATCGCCGAGGAACTTCGTACCTCGACGCATCCAAGCGAGCTCCGTGCCACGAGCTTCTACCTGTGCCTGCATATATAAACTATGTCGGTGTCAGTACTCAACTGTACTGGTGGAATGAGCTCCTCGTCCACCCATACAAAACCAGCACGTTAATTTACTTTGTACAACATAGTCCCTTCTTATCAATTGTCTTTCTAGTTTTGTCCTAGGATTAGTTTTATGACCGACGCCTTGGCTATTTTGTGTCTTTAGACCAACCCATGCTTGTAATATTCAATATTAACCTATCAAGTCGTGTTTGCCTTACGGCCATAATCAGAGACGCAACTACGTGATGAGGCTCCATTTTTGTGTGACCGTGCTTCAAACCCTTGCTGAGGTCGTGCCTCGCAAGTCAAATCATGAGACTCAATCATATCGTCGCCTCGCGGCCCTTGCCGTCTCGCGGCCCTTGCTACTTTGAACACCAACTGACCCAAATCAAGACTTGTGGGCTAAGTGCCACTCGATCGACTTTTCCTTGCGGTGTACCTGACTTAAACTCAAGACAACTCAAACCATAACTTATGCAACCTATATGCCAACAACTTAAGATCGACGCTGCATCTCGTGCCGTAGCACGTGGCCTATGTTGATGCCAAATATTAGGACCAAACATTATGTTCCAAACATACACACATTCAACTATACTCAATCCAAAGGCACACACGCGGATTGCCGCCCGTGCCGATCTATCTATATGAATTGGTCACTGATATCACAAGCTATCCTGGACTATAGCCTTACCATTCGGCGACCCTTTCAGCGCTAGTAGCTTGCCCCGCTGAAAGTTCCCTAATGACTCGAGTGGTTTGTCCAGCTACGGCTATACCTGTTTCCCTCCGGAACGACGCGATCCTATGGCGCCCAGGGTTGCCGCTCGTGGAAACTCCTCCTTGTCGACAAGTTATCCAATAACCATGCAAGACTCGATACAAAGTGACGTCTCACACAGTCATTCCTCTTCCAATTTTACCATCTCTTTTAAAACCAATATCAAACCTTCTATCATTTGAGACCCCTCGACGACCCACGGTCGCAAGCATTCTTTCTATGTTACCATATATTTCATTCAACTTAATGCCTATCTGATGGTCCTTTCTCCAAACTCATTAAATCAACCATGGTTCATTCCCTAAATGCTAAGTTCGTGCATCGTGCCTCAAACCGACTTGTGTTCTATGCAACGCTATCGCCCAAGTCATATCTCATATGACGGGCCTTGGGATCGTAGGACTATTTGATTTGACAACCGCAGAATGAGTGGGACCTCACTTAGAATGACTTAGGTTGACCGGCATAACTTTGCCTAATATACTCAAGCCTATAACTTAACCCGAGGGACGAGCAAAGGCTATGCCAAGTCATGCATTACGGAAGCGTGCATGCTTTATCGAGCATTTACATGGGCGACGCCTGTGACTTAGGCAAGCTCATAATTTTTGTGTCGAAGACCAACTTTCCTTCTTCCAAGCCACAGGACGAAGGACCGAGTGTCGTTTTAAAGTACGCCGTGCACCAACTCTAAGCCGACCGTTGGACCTTTCCATATTCTATCACAATTCGACCCGTTGGGATTATTCTCTTTATATATATGGATTCGTCTCTTTTATTATCAAGCCTACTTGTGCAAGTTAAAAACATGCAATTTATTATGTAAAGGCAAAGATGAGGCGAGTTCACCGAAACTACCCTACCTGAGCGAGCGGTCGTCTCGACCGAACGATGTCTTCATGCAGCCGTTGCAAGGCTAAGTCCGAACACCGTCGACATTTTGATTCCTCCGATTGACTGACTGGGACGGGTCACTACAGCATCGGCGGTCCTTGCTGCTGAAACATCTGAGCATGTGACATTAATGGGCGTTGCACCAGCGGCCTCACTACTACCGCTGGTCTTTGATACTGGCCTACCCATGGTGCTGGCAGAGCCAGAAATTATTATACTGGTCCTTCTGACCTCGTGTTCATGGGACAGGTGGAAACCCGATTATCTGGACTTCCACATACCAAATACTATCTGTTCAATGTCCGACACACACCTCTAGTGTGCCCTGTCTTCCCACAATAGGTGCAGCCCACTGGGGGTTGCTGGTTCTTCCTCTGCTGCTGCTGCTGCCTGACTGGTGGTGCTGGCCCTCGCATCGCCACATCGTGAATGCGAATTCCACAGAAGATGGTGTTGTTATTCGGGGTGCTACTCCTGCTCCTCCTTCAATCTGATTGTGAGATCTCTTATGACCTCCAGTCCTTGATGTGATCCTCTGGATTGTGATCTCATGCCTTCGGGTTGCCGTCAATACCTCATCAAAGGTCTGGTAGTTGTGCCCCTCTATCAATTGCAAGAGTTCAAGATGGAACCCTTGCTGAAATCTCATATCCCTCTGGCTCTCTGTTGCTACCATCTCCAGGACAAACCTACTTGTTTGCAATAAAATATAAAAAATAGAACAATTATCGGAGGACTGGACTTTTACTTCACAATACAAACTCACTTGTACAAAGAAAGCCTAGGGACGAAAACCTAGGTACAGTAATCTAAGTACAATTATTTATTTTAGATTCTGGTGGGTGAGGATAGAGGCTCAGAAAAGCGACGACAGCTCTGTCTTACTCCTTGGACGATCGGATGCAGCCTTGACTCCGGGGAAGATCTGCTTGACGTTGAGGAAATGCTCTCTGTATATTCTCTCTCTGGCTCTTTTTGTCTATCTTTATTTTATCAGAGAATCTCCTCTCTTTTTCTCTCTCTTTTCCTTTTTTTTCTGTAAGGGAATGGCACCTTGCTATTTATAGGAATGGGGTCCTCCTTAGGGTTTACGATGATTGTTCCTTCTTAAAGTGGCGGTAGCCTGTTGATTGATCAATCTGGGCCATTAGTCTTGAGTGTGATGAATCTGGGCCATTAATGTAGATTGTGCCAAGTCCTATCAGTAATTAATGCTGATTGCAATAAATCTCCATCATGATGATTTGCTGATGTCTGCAAATCTGAATGAATAAATTTAATTCATTCTCCCGTCATGTGTCCCAGATTATTAGGATTTGATCCAATCTTCGATTGCAGTAAATCTGGGTTTATTGAGATTGATTGGCTTTATGACACGTGTCCTGCTACGAGCCACTGAGGAAATCTGAGCCGCATGAGGATTGAGCCGCATAAGGCTGGCCACGTGTCAAGGCTGCTTGGGGAATGGCCCCTGAACATTTGAACCGCATAGTGATGATTTGGGCCGTATGAGCATAGGCGGCCGCATAATGGGTAGCTTCTTCGTGAGCCGCATAGAGATGGTCCTCGTGAGCCGTATGGGGGAGCCTCTGCTTGAGCCGCATAAGACAGCTTCGGCCTGAGCCGTATGGGACAGCTTTGGCCTGAGCCGCATGGGGAAGCCTCTGCTCGAGCCGCATACGACTGTACATGTGTCAAGGCCGCGTGACACTTTTTGGATCTCGGAGGATTGTGTCAGAGATTTTCTTCGTTTCCCTAGGATTCTGACATTATGACGGAGTCATTATTGTTTCTTTGTGTCAGAGCTGTCATTTGTCAGAGTTGTCAGCCGTCAAGGCATTTAATGTAACATAGGACAAAGAAAAGGGCCGTTTGCAGGCCACGTGGCTCCTCTTTGATCCGTATGGAATTCACTCGAGCCGCATGGATCTCTGAGCCGCATGGGGCTCCCTGGCCACATGGATCTTTCTTTATTCTTTTCCATGCTTCTATAAGACCCCCTTCAAAGTTTTCAATTTGCAAAATTGAAATACTTTGAATAAGAAGCATGGCTGTGTATAAATTCTTCTGGCCGCATATGAGGTTCTGGCCGTATGGATGTCTTGGCCGCATGGATGTCTTGGCCGCATGGATGTGTTCAGCCGCAGGGACTTTTGGGCCGTATAGATGTCTCAGCTGCATAACTCCTTGCCACGTGTGCGTGTCCACGTGTGCGTGCCTTTAATTGCCTCGAATTCGTTTTAGTGCCATCTTTAGGGGGAATCCCAAGGGTCGGCTCATTAAATCTTTGGATTTTATGCCCTGGGTGAATCTCCTTTATGAGAGAGGGGACGAAATCCGAGGAGTCGGTTTTATCTTATATGAGGCGGTTATTAATCCACGTGTCTTCCCCCTCTCGTCCTCCTATAAATAAGAGGAGTTTGAGAGAGAGAACTTCTTTACTTTCTCTTTTACTTCAATCCTTCCCTATCCCGATTTTCATCTTCTTCTTCGATCAGCAAATGGCTCCCAAGAAGACTGTTGCTGTAAGGGGTAAGAAGGCAGCGTCTTCGTCGACTGCGGCGGCGAAGGGCAAGAAGACTGCGGTCCGCTACTCCGTCGGCCGTCGTGCCTGCAGCTCACCCTGACGTCCATCCCCTCATTGCTGGTAAGGACATTATTATGAGTTTGACGAACTCTAACTGCTATGGCTACGTCGCATGCTTTTATGCACGAGCCTTTATCTTTATGTGAGCCGCATGTTCGTCCTATGGCCGAGCCGCGAGCCGTATAACAGTAGCCACTGTGATCGTATATGTGCTTCGCCAACGATGCCGCATAAGCTTTATTGAGCTGCATAGATTTGCATCAACTTGTCTGTCACGTGGCCCGTGCGATCTTAGCCAGACCCTGAGAGCCCTATGAAAGCACTGCCGCATGAACCTTCACTAAACAGAGCCGCATAAGTGTTCTCCTGAGCCGCATGAGGCTTCGTTAAGTCAGAGCCACATAAGTGTTCTCCTGAGCCGCATGAGGCTTCGTTGAGTTGGAGCCGCATAAGCTCGAAAACACCCATTAGTTCTTTTTGTCCATCTTTTTAACTTATCTTTTTCTGTCTTTTTCTCAGTGAATTTGCCGGTTAATGCTGCTGGCGAACTCCTGGTAGGTAGTGCCCAAGCTGCTCTGGGCTATAGATACGACCATATAGTTCGACACATGGCGGACCAGTTTTCGAGTGACGAGCCTCCGGTGAGATTGAATGCCCTCAAGAACCAGCCTTTCTATTTTCTTAACGGTATGATGAACTCGGGAAAATTAGAAGGGGAATACTTGAAGCCTGCGTTCTTCTTTGGGGATGCCTTGACTGTGAAGAACAGTCAGGTTCTAGAGGCGTCAGAGAACTGGAGTTTTATTTCCAACGGGATGGCGATCCGCATCCCCCAAATGGAGCGTCACTTCCCGTTATCTTGGTTCAATATGCTCCCACTAGACCGGAAGATGGAAGACTCTTTAACTCCTACCCGAAGCGGGATGTTTGTGGGAGACATCCATTATAACAACAGCCTGAGGTCAGTGTGTGCGGGCAAGACACCAGCCGTTCTGTAATGGGGTTGGCCCCAGGTACTTTCTTGAATGTGCCGGGTCCCAATTTCACGTTTTCTACAGCTGACACTTTTATAAACCAACTTGCTCGGAAGGGCTCTTATCCCATTGGTCGGTTGATGCTTCCCAGTTGGATACATCCCGTTCCCTCGTGGACCAATCTGTCTCTGTGGATCTTGCGAAAGTATGAGGCCTTTCTATGCGAGATTGGCCTTTACCATGCTATTCGGGGCACCAGCCATGGCTTGCCCATAAACAAGAGATTATTTATATCTTTGCTGGAGATGTATAACCGCCGTACGGGGACCTTCTATACACCCGTAGGGGAAATGGGGCTTGCGCTCCACGAAATGCATGCGCGGTCTCCAAGCTTCCTTGGGAGGACGAAGCTTTTGAGGCGTATACTCCCACGAATGAGGAGTTCGAAGAGTTGGAAAGACGGTATCCAAGCTTCGTGGCTCTTTATCAAGAGATATTGTGCCACTACAGCACATGTCATCAGATAGCCAAAAAGGATAGCAGTTCGGAAGGGAATGCTCCCCACACCAAGGACTGGGTGCACTATCTCTTCTCAACAGATGCCTCAGGTCAGATCACTTCCCGACGTCCTCAATCCCGGGAGGCGGTGAAAGCCTTAGTGTCGTCGGCTAAGAGGGTGACCACCACCAGTGACAGATTCGGGAGCAAAACTGACTCTTTTGGTTATTTTTATCAGGATACCCACGAGATGTCAAAGAAGGTGTAGGAACGAAATCGTAAAGCACAATACTCTAGAGGGCGGGGGTGAATAGAGTAGGCAGCAAAATATTGCTAATTAAAAAATATTAGCAGCAAGATCACAGAATAATAATCACAACTAAGTAAAGTAAAGACAGAGATAAGAAAGCAAACGCAAAGACAGCGATGTATACTTGTTTCTCTCTGTTGAGGACTAATCCAGTCGGTAGAACTCTTGCTACCAGTTGAATCCACTATTGGCAAAACCGCAAGTTTTCTTACGAAGTCCTTGCAACTTCTACAACGCGAGCTTTGATACGAAGAACTCGTCCAACTTCAAATGAGCAGAGGTATTCTTCAATCAAGCCTTCTGATTGCAATCTCTCAGAAACTTTTAGACCGTACCGCACTGGCAAATCGACTAGAGGATTGTAATTGGCTTAGGATCTGAAATTTAAAGCTCAAGAAAAATTCTTTGGAAGACTGAATGCTTTAGATAGAGAGAAGATTGAAAGTGAATGAGTCAGTTGAAAAGATCAAAATCCTTCTTTATTTATAGGAGTTCCAAAGACAGAATTCTGGCAGAATTCGGGCAGAATTCGGGCAGAACTCTTTGAGAAAATCTCGGTCAAATCCGCAACTGCAGGAGGACCAAGTTTAAAAGAATTCAAAAATCAAACGGCCACCAACCTAACTCTGGCCGAACTCTGGCCGAGTTCTGTCAGGGTTAGGTCAGGTTTTAAAAATTAGTTTTTGATAATTTTTTGAAAACCTTTTTGAAAACCTTTTGTTTAAATGAATGTTTTTCAAAACAAAGGATATTTTTAAAAGTATTTTGAAAACATTTTGGAATAGCCTATTTGCCAGTACGACTCGGTGTACAACGTATTCCTAGACTCAATAAAATGAAAAATACATTGCTTAAAGGAAATACAGACTCGAACAGGCAAACATAGCTTCGGTCTGGAACTGTATAGATAGCTGTTCTTGTTCATGTCCAAGAGTCCGATACATCCTGACTAGCTTCATATATCAAGACAGAGTTTGATTAATTATTAAAATCAGGTTGACCATATGACCAATGGGCCAACAATCTCCCCCATTTTGATAATTGACAAACTATGAATGATATAACATTAAAGCTTGAACTTTATTTTTCTCCCCCGTTGTCACTTAGTAAAATAATGGCAAAAGAGTAAAAAAACTCCCCCACAATCAATGCATAAATAACAAACAGTGAAGAAACACAAGAAAATAATCATGATAAATGATGGAAATAGTAAAATTTTTTTTTGCATAACATCACATGCATGTATTTGTATTCAGACAATTTATAATAAACAAAGAATTATATCACAGGCAGTTTATAGTTGAGAAGCAGATAAATAAATGCTAAGTAAATAAACTGATGTGAATCATAAACCAATAACGATGCAGATAAAGATGTTCAGATGACATCAAATAAAACAAATTCAGTACAAGTCCTCAAAAAAATACTGATAATAAAGTCTAAAAAGATATAGAAAAACTTAGAATGTCAGAGCATTTCTAAGTGTACAGTAGATAATGTTTAAGTCTCAAAAAGAAACATATCACAACTCCTTATCATCATCATCGTCATCATCAGCATGATGACCAGCATGTCCAGAAGGACCAGCTCCAGAGGTACCCACGCCAGAAGGGTGAGGAGGAGCGCCAGTGTAAAACTCACCGACATAATCATGAGGAGGAGTACGGTCAGAACGGTGCCAATCATATGCGTTACCGGGCTGGAAGTAGGCATGAACAGCCTCATCCTCACAGCGGTAACCAGAGAAAGCTGGATCTTTAGGGATGGAACCGGCTGAATGTCCAGTCTGGGCAAAACGAAGATCAGCTAAGGAATTTGCAATCGCCTGATAACGGGTGACGTAGCGGAACTCACGTTCACGAGCCATGTCCGTCATCGAGACGTACAAATCTGAAAGGTGCTGGTGTATGCCCTCAAAAGTCATAACATACTGCTGAGGAGGTGGAGGAGGTGTAGCAGTAGCAGGAGCAGATGCAGTCATACTGCGATGAGATAACTTGAGAACCTTGGGCTCAGGGTCTTGAGCACAAGTAGATAAATCAATGTCGAAACGGTGAAAGATACGTGGGAGAATCATCGCATAAGAGAGATTTCTATCTCTGGCACGACAACGTCCCATCATCTGAATAATGTTCTTAGGGGCAGAAAATGGAATCCCCTTAAGAATATGATACATAGCAGATAATTCAAGAGACGTGACATCATCCTTCGAAGTAGATTTTGGAAGGAGAGTGGAATAAATGATACGGTGCAATTCATAATTAAACAAGTTCAAGTTGTTTGCCTTGAACTTTCTCGAGCGAACTCTATCAGGTGTACAGAGTTCTGCTTTGAAACTAGTAAGTATCGTACCTTCGGGAAAATCAAACTCAGTGATATCAACAAGCGGTTCACCTTCGTTGGGAATACCAAGGATCTCTGCTAAGAGAACATCATTGAAATTGATATCTAATCCTCCAACACGTGTGCTTACATCAAAAGTGTTTAATATGATATTGCAGTAAAACAGTATAATGGCATTAGTTGCTATGGGAAAACAGAGTTTAACAAAATACTGTAACCCTAATGCCTCAAAGAAATGGCGACAATCAGGAAATATAGTCCACTTGATTGGTGCACCTGTGCATATAGATCTCATGGAGAAGTCTCCATACCACAGTAAGGCTTGGTCTAGGGTTTGAAAGTAAAATCCGTCGAATGTGCCGTCGCTAGATTGGACTGGCGAAAATAAGGAATTAGTGGGTGAATCCGAAGATGAACCTTCTTCACTTGGGTTGGTTGTCTTCTTCCTCTTAAAGGGGTTGAATCCCTTGGGTGCCATTTATGCAAATAAAAGGAACTAGCACGAAATTGAACGGAGAGGAAACAAGGAGTTATACCTCCCGAGTTGGAGTATGTTGTAGAGAATGAAGAACTCTGCACGAATCCAAAGTTTGGATTGATTTTACCACTTGGATTGGAAGAAAATGGGTGGTGAAGAACTAGGGTTTGGGGTTCTCCTCGCGCGGCTGCTTGCTGCTGTGATGTGGTTTGGAAGCAATGAGGAAAAAAGGCTCTCGGGTTCTTGTTATATAACCTGACACCCTCAACCGAACTCGGGCCGAATTCGGTCCGACTTCTGGCCGAATTCGCCTGGGTTTGGTTTGGAACACATTTTTTTTCATTGGCTCATTTCAAATATTTATTTCAAATATTAGTAATTTCAACCTTCAATTAACATAATTAATATTATTTTATAGATTAAATATCATTACACAACGACTGTTTCAGATTAGCTGTAGGAGTACTGTCCCAGCTGGCGAAGGTTCACCGGGGAACTCTTAAGTACCACTTCGCTTCAACCGTAGTTATGGTGACAGACAAACTCTTTATTGGCTTGTCTCTAACACAGTTTTTGCGTATTTGAAATATAATCATAAAACAAAATTAATTAATATTATTGACGTCCAAAATTCTTAATTCTCGACGTAAATAATTGAAACGATCTTTCGCTAGAGGTTTTGTGAAAATGTCAGCTAATTGATTCTCAGTATCTATGTATACAAGGTCAATATCTCCATTTTGATGATGATCTCTAAGAAAATGATGTCTAATCTCGATATGTTTAGTACGAGAATGACATACAGGATTCTTAGTCAAATTAATAGTGCTCGTGTTATCACAGAAAATGGGAATATGTGTATAAAATAAATTATAGTCTTCCAAGGTTTGTTTTATCCACAAAATTTGAGCACAACAACATCCTGCGGCGATATACTCAGCCTCTGTTGTTGATAGGGCTACAGAATTTTACTTTTTACTAAACCATGAGACTAAAGCCTTGCCTAAGAAATGACATGTGCCACTGGTAGTTTTTCTATCAACTTTGCATCCGGCAAAATCTGTATCCGAATAACCAGTAAGGTCAAAGGACTTAGTTTTGGGATACCACAAGCCAACAGAAGAAGTGCCCTTAAGGTATCGAAATATACGCTTAACTGCGCACAAGTGTGATTCTTTTAGATTAGCTTGAAAACGTACACACAGGCAAACACTAAACATTATATCTGGACGACTAGCAGTTAAATAAAGTAAACTACCGATCATACCTCGATACTTACGTGTGTCGACCGGCTTGCCTTGTTCATCAATATCAAGCTTTATTGAAGTTGCCATCGGAGTGCCAATAGGTTTGACATTGTCCAGATCGAACTTCTTTAGCAAATCTTTTGTATACTTGGCTTGATTTATGAACGTCCCATTGACAGTTTATTTGATTTGCAGTCCGAAAAAGTATTTCAGCTCTCCCATCATGCTCATCTCAAACTCATTCTACATACACTTAGAAAATTCTTGACACAGAGATTCATCAGTAGATCCAAATATGATATCATCTACATAGACTTGTATTAAAAGAAGCTTACCATTAAAGGACTTAATGAAAAGTGTAGTGTCAACCTTGCCTTTTAAAAAACCATTGTCAAGTAGGGAAGAGCTTAGACGATCATACCAAGCACGACGGGCTTGTTTCAAACCGTACAAGGCTTTCTTCAACTTGAAAACATGATCAGGGTTTTCAAAATCTGTGAAACCTGGAGGTTGTGCTACAAAAACTTTTTCTTTAATAAAACCATTTAAAAATGCACTCTTGACATCCATTTGAAATAGTTTAAAATTATAAAAAAATATAAATGCACATAACATGCGAATGGATTCTAATCTCGCAACTGGGGCATAAGTCTCATCGTAGTCGATACCTTCTTCTTGATTGTATCATTGAGCTACGAGTCGAGCCTTATTACGAGTCACTAAACCATTCTCATTAAGTTTATTTCAGAATACCCAACGGGTGCCAATGACCGGATGATCAATAGGCTTGGGAACAAGTTTCCAAACTTGATTCCGTTCAAATTGGTTTAATTCCTCTTGCATAGCATCTATCCAAAAATTATCACTACATGCTTCATCAATAGATTTTGGTTCAAGCTGTGATAAAAATGCAATGCTAGAAACAATATCTCTACTGGATGTACGAGTACTTACACCTTTGGTAATGTCACCAATTACCAAATTCTTTGGATGATCAGCCGTAAATTTTAATCTTTTCGACAGACTCTGAAGGTAGCTGGTTCCTGGATCTTCTCTAGGAGGATCTGCTAGTACTGAGCTGGGTTGAGAATCAGCTGAGTTGAGCTTGGTACAGATATATCTTCGTCATTGTCATCGATAGTCATTTGATTCAATTCATCAAAGGTGACATTGATTGATTCTTCGATGATCATGGTTCGTTTGTTGAAGACTCTGTATCCTTTACTCTTGGCCGCATAACCTAAAAATATGCGTTCATCGGCCTTTTCGTCAAACTTTTCCAAATTGTCTTTTGTATTAAGAATAAAATATTTACAGCCAAATATTCTAAAATAAGAAACTGATGGAATTCTAACAAACCATAACTCAAATGGAGTCTTCTTCGATTTGGGTCGAATTAGAACTCTATTGAGAACAAAGCAAGCTGTATTGACAGCTTCAGCCCAGAAATATTTGGGTAGACTAAACTGGTTTAACATCACTCTGGCCATTTCGGATAGAGTTCTGTTCTTACGTTCCACAACTCCATTTTGTTGTGGAGTCCTAGGGCAGGAGACCTCGTGTACAAAATCGTGTGTGTCACAAAAATGCTCAAACTCTGCATTCTCGAATTCGTCTCCGTGATCGCTTCTTATACGAGTGATCATGTAACCTTTTTTATTCTGAACTTTCTTGCAAAAGGTGACAAATTTGGATAATGCATCATTCTTGCGTGGCAAGAAGTATACCCACGTGTATCTAGAGTAATAATCTACAATTACAAAAACATAAAGCTTACCTCCGAGGCTAGCAACTCTGCTAGGACCAAATAAGTCCATATGTAGCAATTGTAGAGGTCTAGTAGTACATACTGCATTTACTGACTTGAACGTGGAATTGGTAGCTTTGTTCTTTTTACATTGGCTGCATACCGAATTCTTCTTGAATATAATATCCGGTAAACCGCGTACTAGCTTCTTTCTGGATAATCTTGATATTGTGTCCATATTTGCGTGACTGAGTCTCATATGCCACAGATGACTCTCATCGCTTTTAGCCATTAAGCATCTACCTAAAATGTTAGTTTCTTCCAACAAATAGAAAACATATATGTTGTCTTCCCTGATACCTTCAAAGATAGTATTACCAGTTGAGCTATCAACTATAATACATTTGTCTTTGCCAAAGTTGATGCCATAACCATGATCAGCCAAATGACTTATGCTGAGTAGATTATGTTTCAACTCGGTAACCAGACAGACATCCTTAATTATAGGATAGGGAGAATTACCAACATCACCGATACCAATAATATACCCTTTTAAATTATTACCGAAGGAGACATAACCTTTCTTCTTCTTCTTCGACAGTGTTACAAATAATGTAGCGGCACCGGTCATATACCGTGAACAACCGCTGTCGAGGATCCATTTGCTTTTAGCATATGAAGGGTGTTCCACCTACAAAACAGTTTGCAGATGAAACTTTTGGTACCCATTTCTTGTAGGGTCCTGAAATGTTAGATTTTGGTATCCAAACATAAATATTTAACTCAACAAGCTTTCTGATTCTACATGCAGATGAAATATGACCAATGAGGCCACAATAATGACATTGTGCATGTCGAGTGTTGAAAGCTGAGTGGTGTGCATGGTTGATAGGTTTAGGTTTTTTAGTATAGAAGAAAGCATACCTATGATCCTGTTTGGGCTTAATCTTTTGGGGTAAAGGTTTGATAGGGTTAGGTCTGACAGTGTTTGGCTTGGGAATGTTCCAATTTTTTGGTAAGTGACACGTGTTAGGATAGGAAGCAGCAGGCTCAGGCTATTTTCCTAACCTAATTTCCAATCTTTTGGAAGTGTCATACAACTTAGTATAATCAGAGGTAAGTGTTTCCATTCTGATTTGTGCACATCGAAGACTTTTCTTCTCTATAGAAAGTTCTTCCTTGAGTTGGTCAATAATTTTGTCTTTCTCTTCAGATGACTTGGTAGTCTCGTGTAATAAGAGCTTTATAGAAGAAAGCTCACCAGACTCACTAACATTATTTCTAACCTCAGCTAGTAGGTCGATAAGTCTACCTATTTCACCTTTGTACTCTTTGAGTACCTTCTTAGAGGTCTGATACTTGCTACGCAGTTTCCTGTAATCAGTCATCAGTTCACTGAAGGCATCTCCTAATTGCTCAAAGGTGAAGTCATCATAAGTATCAACTACAGGTTCAGTAGGTACTTGATCGGATGCCATAAAGCATACGTTTACAGTATCTTCTGATTGTTCGTCTTCTGAGTTGCTGGCTTCACTTTTATGCCATAAACTGGTGTTGGCATACTTTCGTGATGTTGATCTTTTCAGGTTCCCTTTTTATACCTATTGCTCTTCTTTCTTGATGATTAGTTTGTAGGACAATCCTTCTTCATGTGTCCCTTCTTCTTGCAGCCGTAGCAGATATCATCATCTTGATACCAGTTGTTGCTGCTGTTGTTTTCTTTGGCTCTCTTCTCATATCTCATGAATCTTTTGAATTTCCTTGCTAGGAGTGCTTGATCTTCAGCATCAGATTCACTGCTGTATGAGTCACCTTCAGTAGCTTTTCTGTGCTGAGCCTTGAAAGTAATCGTCTTCTCCTTTGGTGCAGGCTCTTCAAAATCTTGTAGCTCCAGTTCATGAGTGAGTAGCTTAACCATGAGTACTTCGAGGGATATAGTTGTGAGGTCATTCCCTTCAATGATTGCAGTAGCCTTTGGAATCCAGTTCTTGGTAAGTGCTCGCAGGAGTTTGCGAATCTTTTCATGGTTACTGTACTCTTTGCCTAGGGAGGACAAAGGATTTACAATATCTAAGAACCTTTCAAACATCTGAGTAACTGTTTCGTTGGGCTTCATCTTGAACACTTCATACTCTTGAGTAAGTCTGCTGACTTTAGATTCTTTGACTTGAGTCGTGCCTTTATGTGTGACTTCAAGTAGCTTCCATACTTTATTAGACGTTGTGCAGATAGACACCCTGTTAAATTTAGTTCTGTCTAAAGCACAAAATAGAGCGTTAATAGCACGTGCGTCAAGACTGGCCCTTTTCTTTTCTTCCTCTGTATATCTGCTATGGGGTTTTTCAACTAAAACTCCATCAACATTTATACGAGGTGGCTTTTGATAGCCATCAAGAACAATAGACCATAAATCAAAGTCAAGTGATTTCAAGAAGAAACTCATCCGTGTTTTCCAATAGGTATATATTTGCCATTGATTGTAAAAAGTACAGAACAATTATCGGAGGACTGAACTTTAGACTCACAACACAAACTCGCTTGTACAAAGAGAGCCTAGGGACAAAAACCTAGGTACAGCAATCTAAGTACAATTGTTTATTTTAGATTCTGGGGGATGACGATAGAGGCTCGGGAAGGCAACGGCAGCCCTGCCTTACTCCTTGGACGATCGGTATGCAACCTTGGCTCTTTGTGGAAAGATGGTTGGCGTTGACGAAAAAATGCTCTTTTTGCTCCTCTGTTGCTCTTCTGGCTTCTCTCTCTCTGTGTATTTTCTCTCTGATTATTGGGGGGTCTCTCTCTCTGTATATCTCCTCTCTGACCGTATATATTTTGCAAGAGAATGGCACCCTGCTATTTATAATAGTGGGGAAGCATTATTAGGGTTTGGCTGATTACCCATTCTTAAAGTGGCGGCGGCCTGATGTTTAATTAATCTAGACCATTTGTTCTAGGCCTGAAGGATCTAGGCCACAAATGGGGGTGGCACTAAATCTTTTGAATAATTAATGCTGATTGCTTTAAATCTTCATGATTGATTGTGTAGCTTGGATCTCCCACCACGTGTCCCATTAGTTCGATTAGGAATGATATGACCTGATCCCATTAATTATGAGGATATGGCCATTGGGATTTGGTAAATCTTCGTATCTCATAATCATCTTTGCTGCTAGCTGTCATCGAATTTCTGCCACGTGTCTTGATGATAGATTCTGCCAAAGCCGTATGACATCTATGAACCGCATGAGACAGCGTCTTGGTGAACCGCATAGGTATAGCATTTACGAGCCGCATGAGATGGTTTCTTGGTGAACTGCATAAGGATAGCAACTGCAAGCCGCATGGGATGGCTTTTTGATGAGCCGTAGGAAGACGATCTTTGCCAGCCGTATGAAGCTGTTCTTCACTGGAGCCGCATAGGAGTAGCCACGTGTCAATCTTCGAATCACGTCAAAGATTTTCTCCTATTTCCCAAGAGTCTGTCATTATGGCAGGGCCATTATGATACTTTATGTCAGAGCCGTCAGGTGTCAAATCATGACAGAGCATTAAATAGGCAGACTGCTCGATGGCCAGCTGTGTGAAGGGGTTTTCGTGGGTACACGTGGCATTGAGCCGCATATCCCTGTGAGCCGCATGTATCTTTGAACCATATACGGCTAGTGGACTCCTTGAACCGTAGGACTGTCTCTATACAAGCCGCATGGACTCTTATGTCCGAGCCGCATGAGACTAAGAGTCTCTCTAAACCGCATGGAACTGCTCCTGTGTGAGCCGCATGGGGTTCTCCTGATCTGAGCCGCATAGATTATTATTCTGATATTTTCCATGCTTCTACAAGACCCCCTTCAAAGTTTTTAATTTGCAAAATTAAAATACTTTGAATAAGAAGCATGGCCTTTGTTGACTGCATAGATGGTACAGCCGTATAGATTTATCTGGCTGTGTGAGCTGTGAGACCGCATAAGGTTTTTGCCACGTGTCTTAGCCACGTGTGCAAATCTTCTACATTAAATGCCCTTGATTTGCCGCCTCTTTGGGGGAGGATCCCAAGGGTTAGTTTTGTTTTGACCGAAGCGGTTTATTCTTTTAGGCGGCGCTTAGATCGAGGCGTCTGTTTTGTTTTTCTCGAGCCTCCTTTGCCTATAAGTAGGAGTAAGTTTATTCTTTGAGGGTTTCTTTACCTTTTCTCTTTCGCTCGACCTCTTCGTTGCAGACTTCCTCTTCGTCCTCTCCTCTTAGCGATCAGCAATGGCTCCCAAGAAGACTGCTGCTGCTACGGGCAAGAAGGCTGCGTCATCTTCTGCGGCCGCGAAGGGCAAGAAGGTCGCGTCTTCATCGACTACGGCGGCGAATGTGGCGGCTCCTCCGATGGCTAACGTGCCTGTCTTTCACTCCGACGTTCTTCCGTCCATTGCTGGTAGGGCCATTAATATGAACTACCATGGCTACGCCGCATATTTTATGCGCGAGCCTATATTCCCAAGTATGCCGTGCGTACGACTCATATTTGGACCGCATGGGATATGACCCCGGCCTGAGCCGCATGAAAGTTGTTTGCATAACTATTTCATCATCAGGGCCGCATAAGCCCATCTGGACCGCATGAGTTCTTTCAGACTGAGCCGCTTAAGCATATTTCGAACTGAACCGCATAAGCTCATCCTCGCAGGGCCGCATAAGCTCATCCTCGCAGGGCCGCATAAGCTTTTTCGAGCTGAATAAGCTTATTCAAATCGGACCATATTCGCAAACACTCCCTTCGAACCGCATAAGCCGCATGAGTTCCTTTCGAGCGGAACCGCAGAAGCTTATTCGCACTGGACCGCATGGGCTCTTTCAAACTGAGCCGCATAAGCTCATTTGAACTAATCTGTATAAACCTTTTTAAATCGAGCCGTATGAGTCTATACTGAGCCGCATAAGCATCATGCAGTTTTATGTTTCAGCTATCTTTTTTGACTTGTTTCTTTTGCCTTTTCTTCAGTGAATCTGCCAGTGAATCCTGCGGGGGAACTTATGGTAGGCTCGCGTCAGTTTGCCTCGGGCGTACATCGGGATGACTTAGTTCGTTAAGTGTCCGAACAGCTACTTGTTGATGAACCTTTGGAGCAACTAAATGCTATTAGGGTTCAATCTTTTCAATTCCTTGGTGACATGATAAGCTCCGGGCAGTCTGATGGGAAGTATCTGAAACCGGTCTTCCTCTTTGGGGATGTGTTGGTCGTAGAAAACTCTCGAGTGCTGGATGTTTCCGAGAGTTGGGATTTTGACCTGGACGGGATGCCAATTCACATCCTTATTATGAAGCGTCATTTCCCTTTTGAGTGGTTCAATATGATCGTTCTGGATAGGCAGATGCCGGACACCCTCACTCCAATCCGACCGGGGATGTTTGTTGGTAACATCCGTTATAACAGAGCCACTGGGTCAGTACGCGCGGTCAAAGATTCGGCCAGTCGGTCCGTGATGGGGTTAGTTTCGGGTACCTTCATCAACACCCCCGGTCCTAACTTTTCATTCTTCCAGGCTGATACCTTCCTGAGCCAGCTTGCTCGCAATGGGTCCTATCCTGTTGGCAGGTTGGTACTGCCGAGCTGGTTACACCCCATTCCCCCGTGGGCTAATCTGACTTCATGGATTCTATGGAAACACGAAGAATTTTTATGGGGAGTCAACCTTTGTGACGCTATCCGGGGTACCAGCCACAGGTTGCCCGTTAATAAGCCACTGTTCATGACCCTTCTGGAGATGTACAATCATCGGACGGGGACCTTCTTCACCCCTGTTGGAGAATTGGGGCTCGCTCTTCACGAGATGTATGCTGTCTCCAAGCACCCCTGGGGGGATGAACCCTTCGAAGTGTACACTCCGACGAATGAGGAGCTCCAAGATTTGGATCGACGATTCCCCGATTTCGTCGCCGTGTATCAAGAACTATTGTGCCATCATAGCACCTGTCACCGAACGACTATCCAGAAAAATGACAGCTCGGAAGGGAACTCTCCCCATACTAAATCTTGGGTCTCGTACCTTTTCAAATTCAGTGCGGCTGGCCGGGTTACTTCCCGAGATCGTCTAACTCCTAGGAAAGTAGAGGACTTGATGTCGACCGCTAGGAGGTCGAAGTCTAAAAGTGACAGGTTCGGGAGCCAGATTGACTCCTTCAGCTATTTTTGTTATGGTACCCGGCGGCTGTCAGATAAGGCACTCTTGGCCGGGTTTCTAATGGTATGACTGCGCAACTGCGTGGTCTCAGGAGGGGCAGGTTCTATTGAGAGGATCAGTCGCCACTTCATTCTTCCTGCCATGAAGTTGGCCTTTGGGGTCAGGTTGGCTCTTCTTCCTGCCATGGTGTGCAGTATTCAGCATGGTCTCCGCGCCTTCTCGTCCAAGGTCATTGCTTGTGACGTGGCAATGGACTTTGAACGTGTAGAATTGCCTTATCATTACTTGCTGGGATGGCTGTTGCTGCACTATCAGTCTTTGATGAGACCAGGGACGGGAGATGGCGTTACAGATGACGACGCGTTTCTTTTCAAGTATCACCATCAGCCTTGGGAATGTAGTATCATGCCGACGTGTCGGAGGATGCTGGCGAGGGTGGACGGGTATAATTTCTTCGTGTCCGTTCCTCGTTTCACTGATCAAGAGGTGAGAAGCGTTCATGTTGATGGGGTTGGACCTCCTCATTTCTTGCCTGAAAAGATGCGTTTTTGGCTGCGTAACATTCGCCCGGCGCATCTAGTTTACCGGAATCGCAACACTGTGTACTTGGAGCCCTACTTGCCTAGTAGGTTTGCCCGTCAATTTGGGTATAGTCAGTTATTCCTCGGACGCCCCAGTTCTCACCTGGGATTTGAAGGTAGCATTCTTGACGGTATTAGGGCATGGAGCTACTATGACACCTGTCATACTCGGACTAGCTTCTTGGTCCCTGTCGCAAACGTGATAGGGGAAATCCTGCATATGGCGGCCCTATATCATGTTACGGCGAATCCTCCTCCCCTCGATTTTGACTCGAGGACTAGATTCATTGTGGGCACTTGCCTGGTGGAGAAGGCTACGACGTCGAGGGCAAAGAAGAAAGGGACGAATAGAGTTCCTTCGCCCGATTCCGAGTCCTTCGACACAATTGAGGAAGACAACGAGCGGGACGACGAGGACTCCCTTTCTTCGAGTGACGAGATAATGGCGGGTCAGCCTCCCGTCATGGCAGGTGAGATGATGACGGATCAACCATCGGCTGTATTTGATGAAGCAGTGGACCAGTTGCCATCTGTGTCGGAGGTGGTACGGGTAGAACTACCACCTGTCATGCCTGGTCCCTCACGTAAGCGAGGCAGGCGTGAGTCTACTGGCGGAGGAGTAGCTTTTTCTGTAAAGAGAGTGGCGGTCGGTCCCCGTAGACTGCTTATCACGGAGAAGGGTGAGGATGTATACGATATTCCAGAGGTAAGTCGAAGCCTTCTCTTTGTTGTAGTTTTCTTCTTTTCCGGAGATATGACTTAATTACTTTTCTTTGTAGATATCTGGTGAACCGTCCTTTCCTGAACCGTCTATCTCCCCTGGAGCTGATCCGGCCCTTGCTGCTTTGATTAGTGGCGTGTGCGCCGCGGTCCTTTCTGCGGGTGCTCTCTCAGCGGTGGCTGGAAGCTCCCAGGTTGCTGAAACCTCGGCCCGGGGTGACGAAGGTTTCTTGGACCCATCCCTGAAACCGCTAATCTTCAGCAATGCGACGACGATCTCGGTACGCCCCCTCCCGAGGATGCAAGGGCAGAGGAGTCTATTATACCTGACTCGGAGGCTGTTGGTGAAGGGGCTGTGGTGGCTGCAGGCGAACCTCGGCCTTCACGCTCCTCCACTGGTAAGATAAGCCAGATATTGACTAGTGAGGGGGCTTATTTACTCTATCAACATATTCTTCGGGTCAAATCGATTCATGGTTGCCTTGGCCCTGCAGGTCTTGACCCTTTACTTCCCACCGTGGATGTTCTTGGGGAAGGCTCGGCCTGCCGTGATATGGGAGAAAAGATCGTTCCCTTTTCTTTGCCGTCCCGTGTCGAGGAGCCTCCTGCCAGCTCCAGGCCGAAGGGAATGGGGTTGGCGATGGTCTCCGCCTCGTCCTCCGCAGGTTATACGGCTCCGGAGGTTAACCTGTCGGCCCTACCGAGCATTCAAATTTTGCAGGCTGCCGAAGAGGAGTTGGCCGCTGTTCAAGCATCCTTCAGTGCGGAGCTGGCTTCTCTTGTAGCAGGAGCGGCGAATTCTGTTGCGTCTTCTTCGGTGCTGCCAGCCACACTCCCGTTGACACCTGCCTCCACGGAGACTCTGGACGAGGTGACACAGGACGTGGTTGACAGTTTCTATCGTCATTTAAAAAGGGGTGTAGACGCTGCCATGGAACGGGGGACCCCATTTTCTCTCTCTCTCTAGTGCGCTCGGGGTTAGATTGCAACCTTGAAGTCCCTTCCTGGCGGGGTAGGATTGGCTGCACTGCTGGAACCTAAGCTGACAGAAGCTGATCAGCTAGTGACCCAACTACTGGCGATACGACAGGCGGGCTTGCCTGCTGCGATCAAGCAGGAGCGAGGCTTCCTTCTTGCTGCTCGGGATAGGATTAAGCTAGCCCGAGATACGGCTGGGCCAGTTGTACGGGGAGACCTTGATAAGTTCTCTGCTTTGTATGACCAGCTGGATCGTAGGAGTCAGGCTTGCCGTGCTCGGGAAGAGTCTGCTTCTCGTGGAATCGCTAACACGAAGGAGCGTATTCTTGGACTTCAGAGGGAATTGGCCTTCTTAGAGTCAGAGCTGGAGGCTGCTCAGGCGGAGCAGGCGTCAATCGTTCGGGAGGCCGAGAAGGTTTCCCGATCTTCTGATAACCTGGAGCGGGCCTTTAAGAAATTTGAGGATAACTGGCAGGCTCACGCTCACCTGGAGGACGAGGTGGTGCTGACCCACGAGGCGCAGCGTCGAGCCTCCCAGAGGTTCGAGCGATCGGTTGTTTTGCTGACGGACCGTCTCAGGGCGTTATGTGCCCCAGAGCAGTGATCAGCTGTCTGTTTTCTTTGCTTTTTTTTTTCTTCTTCTTTTTTTTTGTAAGGGATGTGATCCCAAATGAAGTAGTACGTTGAATTTTGAATAAATGAGCATGTTTCAACTCATCATCTCTTTCTTGTACTTGTGGCGTCTGTAAAATTGGACTTGCTGGGGATTATTTGTGGACCTGTTATCCTAGGCGTACCTTGGTTTTAGGTACGGATAACAAGTTTGGACAGGATGTCCGGAACAGCAGTGGCAAAGTAGTCATGGATGTTCTCGGTGTTGGGAAAAAAGAATGCCGTAGTGCAGCTGGGCTCCCGGGGCATGGTGGGGTGGTGGATTTATGCTAAGAAGCTTAGCAAAAGAATATTTGTGGACCTATTATCCTTGGCGTACCCTGGTTCGGGATACGGATAATAGGGTGAAAGGAAAACCAACATATTTGCTCAGAGGTTATGAGGACATGGCAAGCATGAGGGTTTTACCGTGGAATCTTCCTGCTCAGAGGTAATGAGGACATGGCAGGGAAGGTTTCACGGAAGATATTCGTAGTCAACAGCAGACATTTGTGGACCCATTATCCTTGTCGTACTCCGGTTGTGGGTACAGATAATAGGTCGAAAGGAGACCGACATACTTGCTCAGAGGTAATGCGGACATGGCAAGCATGAAGGTTTCTTCGACGGAGCCTTCCCACTCAGAGGTAATGATGACATGGCAGGAGTAGGCTCAATGAAGAGGGGGTACATAGAACGACTCAGAGGTAGGAGAACGTGGAAGTTCTATGTGAGGGGACGGTTTGTTTTTGGTGGAAGTGAAAATGACTCAGAGGTAACGAGGACATGGCCATTTTTCGGAATTTTTGTGGATCGATTACCCTTTTTTGTGCACTGAGCACGGGTAGTGGATCATGAGGGAGGATCTCTTCCAGGAAGAAAGTTCAGAGGTATAATCGTACGTGACCTACTATCTGAAAGAGTGACCGGAATGTGAGTTCAGAGGCACCAGCGGGTACATAACTCGATAAATTAACATATTGAGAAAGCGGGAGTCCAGCGGCACCAGCGGGTACATGACTCGATAATCTGAAGGGGATGTGGGGGTGAGTTCAGGGGCACCAGCAGGTACATGACTCGATAATCTGAAATATTATGGGTGTGAGTTCAGTGGTACCAGCCGGCACATGACTCGATAATCTGAAATATTGAGGGTGTGAGTTCAGTGGTACCAGCCGACATATGACTCGATAATCTAAAATGTTGAAGGTGTGAGTTCAGTGGTACCAGCAGGTACATGACTCAAAGCCCTTGTAGCGAATGTCGTTTAGACATAATATTTCTTCAGGAACTTGTCGGGCAGCATGAGCAAGTCTCCATTTTGCTTTGCAAGGCGGTAAGCACCGTTGGAGAATACCGTCTCAATGATAAATGGGCCCTCCTACTTTGGCTGGAATTTGTCGGCGGTCTTGTGAGTCATGACCATTGGCCTCCGGACTGCCAAGACGAGATCGCCTACCTGGAATGTTCTGATTTTGACCTTCTTGTTGAAGGCTCCTGAGATGCGTGCTTGGTACAGCTCGATCCTTTGCTGAGCTTGGAGGCGCTTTTCATCTAAGGCCTCTAACTCTTGCAGCCGACGTTGGTAGTTGTCGTCTGTCATTAATTGATGTGTGAGGACGACACGTAGTGAGGGGATCTGGGTCTCCAAGGGGAGGACTGTCTCACTTCCGTATACCAGGAAGAATGGTGTATTCCAGGTAGCTGTTCGGGCCGTGGTACGATAAGCCCATAAGCACTCGCCGAGCTTCTCGTTCCAGTCGCGCTTATTGGAGGAGACGAACTTCTTGAGGAGTTTGATGATCGTTTTGTTGAACGCCTCTGCTAACCCATTTGCTGCTGGGTTGTACGGCATCGAGGCGATATTCTGAATACAGTATTTATCGCAAAACCGATAGAATGCATGGCTTGCGAACTGCGGCCCATTATCATGGATGATCCTTCGGGGCAGTCCAAAGCGGTAGATGACGTGATGCTTAAGGAAGCTGATCACGTTCGAAGTTTTGACTTCTGCAAGTGGGACAGCTTCCGCCCATTTGGAGAAGTAATCCGTGATCGCAAGTATGAAGCGATGTCCTCGGGAGGAAGGTGGGGTGATTGGACCAATGATGTCCATTCCCCATGCTTCGAATGGCCAGGATGCCACCGTCGGATGTAAAAATTCGGATGGTTGGTGAATGAAGTCCGCGTGGACTTGGCAGGCTTTGCACTTTCTAGCATAGTCTATCGCATCTGCCACCATTGTGGGCCAATAGTAGCCCATTCTGCGAAGGCGGTCTTGTAGTTTCGGGTCGGGCTGGTGGGTCCCGCAGACACCGTCATGGGCTTCTCGTACGGCTTCTTTGGCTTCTGCGTTTGACAGACACCGAAGCAGTAATCCGTCGTAGGAGCGACGATACAGCATTTTCGTCTCTGTATCGTAGAAGAATATGAGAGAACACCTTCTGATGGAAGTAGCTTCCTTTGGGTTCTCAGGCAGGATGTCGTAGACGACGAAGTCGATGAATGGTTGTCTCCAATCTGGGGCGTCATCGATTGTCTGTGCGGAATAACTTGCGACAAATTGCACATTATTTTTGGGACAGACCAGTTCATGGCCTATCACTTCCACTGATTGTCGATCATAATTCGGAACTGCTAGGGAAGCGGCGAGACCAGCTAGGGCATCGGCTTCAATATTTCGGAGTCTGGGGACGTGCTCGATGAAGAACCCCTCAAATGCCGAGATGATTTTGATTGCTATTTGATGATAAGGGATCATGTCTTCATGGCGGACCTCGTACGAACCCCGGATCTGATTGACGATTAGTTGGGAATCGCCGTATACTTCAAGGTATTCTACCCCCAGCTCTCTTGCAAGTTGGAGGCCAATGACCAGAGCGTTGTACTCGGCCACATTGTTAGAGCATGGTTCAGTGAGGGAATAAGCGCGGTTAATCACCAAGCCGGAAGGGGAGACCAGTACTACCCCGACTCCGACGACTATATTGCCTTTAGGTCCGGTCCTCGAAGCACCGTCGAAGAACATTCACCATATATCATCGTGAGAGGTTGCATGCGAGTCGACGACCTCATCTGGGATCCTTTCATATATTCTGGAGGACTCCGAGCCTGGGTGGGCTGCTAAGAAGTCTGCCAGGGCTTGACCTTTGACTGCCTTTTGGGGGACGAAGATCATATGATAAGGGGACAGCAATATTGCCCATGTAGCGAGTCGAGAGCTGAGTGCCCCTGGTTTAGTCATGAGGACCCTTAGAGGGATGACTCATGAGATCACATGTATCGTTTGTCCGGTGATATAGTGTCGCGTTTTCAGAATGGCGAACACCAGGACGAGGCATTCCTTCTCCACAGCGGTATATCGGTGCTCTGGCCCAATCATCATTCGGCTGAGGTAATATATGGCCTGTTCATGGCCTGCATCGTTGTTCTGTGCCAGCAGAGCCCCGAAGGAGTGTTCTATTGCTCGTACATAGAGCAGGAATGGTTTTCCAGGAACCGGGGCCACCAGAACTGGAGGATTTGACAAATATTCTTTGATGCTGTCGAAAGCACGCTGGCATTCCTCATCCCATACGAATGAGACTCCTTTCTTCATGAGGTACGTGAATGGTCGGCATCGCCCGGAGAGGTTGGAAATGAAGCTTCTGATGTAAGCTAACCTTCCTTGAAGGCCTCTAAGTTCGCGGAGATTTCTCAGGGCCCATCTCCATGATTGCTTTTGTCTTTTCAGGATCTATATGGATACCCTTTGTAGTGATGATGAAGCCTAAGAACTTCCCGCTGGATACGCCCAGGAAGGACTTCGTAGGGTTTATTTTCAAATTGTGCGTTCGCATTAGGTCGAATATCGTCCTTAGATCCTGCAGATGGTCTCCCTTGCTACGGCTCTTGACGGTTATATCATCAACATAGCACTCCACCGTCTTGCGTAAGTGGTCTCTGAAGATTATGCTCATGGCTCTTTGATATGTGGTGCCAGCATTCTTTAAACCGAAAGGCATGACTGTGTAGCAGTACGTGCCAATCGGTGTTCGGAATGATGTATGCTTTTCGTCGTCAGGAGACATTTTGATTTGGTTGTACCCCGAGAAGCCATCCATGAATGACATGCGTTCGAAGCTGCAGGTGTTGTCGATCATGATGTCTGTGATAGGAAGGGGAAATTCATCTTTGGGGCATGCCTCATTCAGGTTGCGGAAGTCGATGCAGATTCGAATCTTCCCATTCTTCTTGAGGACGGGTACTATATTGGCGACCCATTCGGAATGTTGCTCCTCACGAATGAAACCGCTGGCTATCAATTTGTTGACTTCAGCTTCGATTGCGTCCATGATGCCTGGACGGAAGCGTCGCTGCTGTTGCTTGACCGGCTTCGCGTCCGGTCGAATGTTAAGTTTGTGAAGAGCGATGTCAGGATTTAACCCTGGCATGTCTTCATAGCTCCAGGCGAACACATCAATGTACTCTCTGACAAGTTCTAATAGCGACTCCCATTCTTCGTCGGTTAGGCTTTTACTGATGAAGATCGGTTTTGGAGAAGATTCGCTGCCGAGATCCACTTGTATGACCTCATCTTCAGTAGGAGGTTCTCTCAGTTCGAACCGCTTTTCCCATTGTGCGTCTAATTGCTGGGCCCATGGCTCTAGCTCGATAATTTCGGGGATGTCTTCGTCTTCCTCGTAAGCGTCGATGAACGCCATGTTGACTGACATGACTTGTCTGAATACATCCCCGATGCTGGTATCTGAGTCGAAAGTTGGTGATCCGGTTGAATGTGACTGCCAGTCGCATTCTTCATCTGAACTTTTAGGGGTCGTAGTAGGCGTTACATACCCTAACCCGCATCGAGTTTTGTTATAGTAGTTCCGTGGTTTGCCCGTCGGGACTGGCGGCTTCAAAAGTAATCGTCGCCCAGTGCCATAGTTCAACCCTGGCGTCGTCTCCAGATTATACCCCTGTTTTTGCATGAGATATTTGGATTGAGGGCTATAAAGATACAGAGGCAGTCTCCCGGCATCTGACCCGAGGTCGACTTCTTCTATGGTGAGGGGATGCGGGTTGTTCGTCCGGCCGAAGATGATCGGGTGGTCTCCTCCCTCGAATATTCGGTAAGCGTCTTCTACTGGAGTGAGTTGGATCGCGGTGTACACATTTGTCACCTGTGTATGTAGGTGGGCACCTATACCGTATTCCATAGCATATATTGTACATAGCTTATTGAGCTCGGTATAGTTCAAAGATAACCCTTTATTGATGAAGTAAGGTATCTTTTCTAGGGAGATTACATCATCAGTGGAGGGGACATCAGTGTGGGCAGCCACATACTTGGCTAGTTTCGGTTCCTCTTCAGCTACCCCCTGTGTGAACGAAGACTGAGAGGACGACCTAGGAAGCTTGATTGTCAGTGGTTCAGTTGATGGAGCAGAGCGTGGAGTTGTTGGCAGACTGGCGACCCCCAGTTTGGCATTCGATGTCGAGCGAGGAGTGGCTGGTTCGCTGGAAGTGTCAGACCTTGCCTCGAGGTGACAACCTTTCTTGGGAAGGCGTATTGTCAGCGGCCTGTCCGAGGGGTTGAGCTTTCCTGCTTGTGGTTGACTGACTCTCGGCAGTCGGATTGTCAGTGGCCCCGTTGTGGGTCTCAGCACTTGGCCGGACCTTGGCAGCCGAATTATCATCTGCTTCTCTTGCGCCGAGAGGCTGATCACGTCCTTCCGCAGAGTGGCGGTGAGGGGTACGGACTTGCCCGGTTTGCGAGCTTGGAGGTGGATCGTCAGGGGTCCTTCTGATCCCGTGGCTGTCTCGGTATGAGTTTGTGCGTCTCCTTCATCAAGGTGCCTCTTCGACTTTTCGTATAAACAGGAGTCCGAGTAGTAAGATTCGACCCCTTTGAAGGGATCGATATCAGCAAACTCTGTCTTCACGAAGCCATGTTTGTCGATATATTTGAAGCACTGGTGTAGCGTGGAAGGCAAGATCATATAATCTTGTATCCATGGGCGCCCCAAGAGGATGTTGTAAGAAGTGTCTGCATCTATGACGTAGCAGGTGACTTCGGATTGGAGGTCGCCAATTTGACACTTCAGACGAATCTTCCCAACAGGGTAGCTCCTGCCCGAATTGAAACCGCTGATGGCGGTATTTGTAGGTGTCAGGCAATGCATTGGGATGCGAAAATGATGTAGCAGACCCTTCGGGATGATGCTTATAGAAGAGCCAAGATCAATGTGCATCCGATCCACCTTCACGTCACCGATGTATCCCGTGTAGTATAATGGGCGATCGTGCAGATTAGTTTTGATGAGCATGTCCTGCGGAGTGAAGACGATGTTGGGCATTGCTCCCATGCAGGCACTGTCTTGGAGATCCATGGGTGAGTCCTCCCCGGTGAGGTTGGATTTAGCGAGATAGGCATCGGCATTTTGGAGTGCTTCGCTCAATGCAATACGAACGTCCTTGGAGAGCCTTAGGAGTTCATATAGTGATAATTTGGCCGGAGTGTTAGCCAATTGTGCTAAGATGTCAAAGTTATAGGGCCTCTCTAGCCCTTGGGCTGCATCCTTTCGGAGGGATTTGTCGAAACGAGTCTCCTTCGGCCTAGGCTTGTCGGTCGTCGAAGGCTGAGCCGGTCCCGGAGCATCAGTTGTAGTAGGTTGATGATTTTCAGCTGGGCCGTCAACCACAGGTTGGGATTGCGCTCCGGACCGCGTGACGACGGCCCTGGCTTCCTCGTTGTCTGCTGAGATTGTGTGGCATGTCCTGATTTTTTTACTCTTTTTGTTAGTGTGAGATGGTGAGGGCCGAGTTACTTCTGACACCAGGTCTGGATGGACCCAGATGACCTCTCCTCGTGAGGTGGTGAGAGGTACTAGACCAGCAGTCTGTTCTCGGGGCGGAGGAAGATTGGTAATCTCTATTGTCGCGAGAGGGACGGGGATTATCCCGTCTTGAGTCTCCGTCGGAGGGAAGTTGCCGAATTGTACGGACACCATATTGGCTGCTACGGTTACCTCTTCGAAGTCGATGGCCAGAGCGTTCGAATCGATGAGGCTTTGGATGTACTATTTTAGTTGGTAGCAGTCATGTGTAGCGTGGTGTACATAACGGTGGTAATGGCAGAACTTCGGATTCTCCAAATCAGCCGGCCGAGGCTCCCGTCTTGGTGGAGGAAGCTGAATTCTACCTCCTTGTATGAGCATGTCTAAGATAGGATTGACATGGCCGTCTTCGAAAGAGTAAGTGATCTGAGGCCATTGCTTGTCTGTTGGCTGTGGCTCGGGCTTCTGGGCCGTGTCGGCCACCATAGCCTATTTTCCCTTGCTGTTCCGATTGTTGGAGGGGTTACCCCCATTATCGTTGTTGGGACGCTTGCCCTTGTTTTCTCCTTCTGAGATGTGCAACCCCAGTTGGCGGGCCTTCTTCAGTCGTTCTTCAGCGCTTGTGGCGCTGATGATGGATGCCTTCCAATCTTTGAATTGACTCTCGCCCATCCAGAGACTGATCGTTGGAAGCAGTCTCTTTTGGCAAATTTCAATCAAAGAAGAATCTGGATTTTCGGAAGGCAGCTTCATGGTGGTCTGGCGGAACCGCTCGATGTAGTTCCTTGTTAGCTCCTTCTTCCCTTGGACGACGTCCATGAGAGTGGACATAGTGACGTCTTGTCCTACTTCATAGAATCGTTCCAAGAACATGCGCTTAAAGCCGGCGAAGGAATGGATGCAGTTGTCCGGTAGATTGCGGTACCAATCGAAGGCGACTCCTTCCAACGCCCCAATGAATAACCGTATGAGGATCGTATCCTCATGGGGCAGATGGTCGGTGGTGACCTCGAAGTAAGTGATGTACCGACTTGCTGAGGTTTTGCCATCATACGGGTTGATGTTGAACGGCTTATATCTTGGTGGGAATGGAACATCCCTCCACTCAGCAGGGTATGGTTGTCGTATTCTGAGATCTTGAGCGTTTTCTCGGGCATGAAACATGGCACGGAGCTCCTGGACCTCTCTTCTTACTTCTCGGGTCTCATCTGTCGCGGCGGGGGCTGTTATTTTGGGAGGATTATTGCCCGGGTTTGGTGCCGCTGAGTTCGAATCTACATTGATCATGGGGCCCGTGCTTGTTTGACCAGGCGCTCCTCCCTGTAGAGTGGGCATGGCTGCTTTAATCTCATCTACAGAGTTGACCAAAGCAAGTAATATGGCTTTGAGACTGTCAATGCGCTGGCGATCGCTGGAACCACTTTGATTGCTGTCCGTCATGAACACCGTCCTTACGTGAGGAGTGATGGAAGGAACGGTGGAGGATGTGCCCTCCGAGTCGTACCCATGCACCGAAAAGTCATCGAGATACGTGGGAATATTGTCTTCTGGTTCAGACTCGGAGGGAGCAGCACTCCTAGCTTCAGAGCTTGCTTCGTCTTGGATGTCCTCGGGGACATCAGCGTTTGTTGCTCCTGATGGAAGAGTCGTTTGTGCGGGCTCGGCTCCTCGAAACATCGGATTGTTGTGGATGTTGGGAGGAGTGCTACCCCCAGTTCCCTCAACCTCCAGCGATGTGGATGATGATTTTCCCATTGTGGTAAATTTTGTCTTTGAACGGGTGTGTTGGAATACACCAGTAGAGGATAACCGTTTAGACGATAGTTTCTTAGCTGTAGTGGTTGATATCTTGGGACTGGAGATACTCGTCTTTTTCTTTCTCTCCTCGGCGGGGATTTTTTGAGCGGAATTGCAGGAGACAACAGGAGGTGCCTCATCTTCTGAGTTCGGGTGCTGTAGCCTTTGGAAGACGGATGGCCGATCTTCCGTCATTGCCGCATTATTGCAGCAGCAATTGACGATGATTTGGGTGCAGCGATGTCCAAGCGAGGACTCTTTGCACACCGATACTCCTTCTCTTTCCTTGCGTTTGTGGAGGATCGTCTCCCGCAGGTCAGAGGAACCACTCTGTCTGTTTGCCACCGGGGACTGGACTTGAGTAGTTGTATACAACTTTCCATCCGAGGCCCGTGTGATAGTCAACGGGACGCCCCGATAGTCAGAGGTTGGAACAGTTGACTGGGCTTGATGAGCCCGTGCTACCCTAGACTTCCTCCTTTTAGCACTTGTGGGTGCGTAATAGGAGGAGTCCAAGTTGGGTGCCACAGAGTCTGGCTTATCATCCAGAGAATCATCAGGGTCGGGACCGTATGAGAGACGGTCGAAGAATGATCGAGAAAAGCTTGAAACGGACGCTATGCGGCTAGAGTTAGGTACCGTGCAGGCTGTCTGCATGCGGTTGGTGATTGTGGCCGCATGGGCTTTCTGCAAGCGATTAACTCCCGTAGCCTCATGTGTTTCATCCATGTCCTTGGCGACTGTAGCTGCATAAACCATGCGGCTGACAGATGTGACCGCATGATTTTTCTTTATGCGGCTAGCGGCTGTGGCCGCATGAGCTTTGTCCATGCGGCTAGCGGATGTGGCCGCATGAGCCTTTTTCACTCGGCTAGCACCCCTATGCGGCTCAGTTCGCGTAGAGTTCCTCTTTGCCCCTGCAAGTCCAGTGTCATGCCCCAGTTCCAAATAATCGGATTGGGAACACGTGGCATGCCAGTTGTACAATCTAGCATAGCTAAACCCAATTTAATGGACTATGATTCGATTGTAGTACGCTGAAGTATAACTAATAAGTAACATCACAGGCAAGTAAACTAGTCTCATCCATGAAATAATGTAATAGATAACTGAATGAAAAATCATCAGTACCACAGAATCTAAATGTCAACTATGGCTAGAGGAGAACAATCCACTAAAAGTAAATGAGTACATCTGGAATGAAATGAAGTAGCAAAAGAAATAAACAGAATACTGGAAGTGGAACCCACGTCTGAAGATGTAGCTAGCCTCCAAAGGATCAAGGCTGCGGCTCCACCTCAAAGTCGTCGTCAACAAGTCCCTCTACTCCGTAATCAGCCGGGAACGAGTACTCGTCGAGCTCTAGAAAAGATACCAGGTCCTCAGAGGGACATAACAAATACACAGAAAACGACATGCAAGAATAAACTAAGCAATAATGTAAAAGTAACTAGTAAGAACGCCACCCAGTATTTCCCTAACCAAACAAGGACAGGAAATACAAGGAGACAATAAGGTGTTCTAACCATCTATGTGAAAATGCACTCGAGACATCTCTAGTGGCACATGAGAGGGGGAGAAGAAGAAGAAACTGCCACCAAGCGTCCTACGGTTTGAGGAACGAGGGGCTACGAGCATCCAGCGTCCATTGGAAACAGAAATTCTCATACACCACTAGTAGACTCTCCCCACCCAATGTACTCGTACCGTATACGCGGTACGAACAATATGCAAGACGTCATATATAGTAAAACTAACCAAACTTCTAACAGACTCAAGATCACATGCTAATGGCCAGTCAATACAGATCCTCTGCACTCAACTCACTAATATGTGATACGTGACTGAGACAGTGTCAAGTTTATACTAACTCTATACAAGGTAGTCATCAATGGAGACGAGTGCACACAATAGCAATAACTGGTCAAATGTAAATACTGCATAGTAAATGTCAAGCAAAGTGTACTTGCCTGTGTCCAGCAACTGAGTATCCGGGTCCAAAATAGAGTCCGAGTCCCGCGAAGCAAATAACCCTATATAAGCATTAACTATAATTAATTACTAATTAGCCAAATTAAACAATACATTTAATTTCTATTTAATCAATAATTAATATCAAACCATTATTACTAGCTAATAAGTACCAATAATTATGAATAATAATAATATACAATAATAAGTATGAAGTACTTATTATTATAATTTTATATTCTGAAATTATTAATACAACTAATATATTTTTAATAATTAATTAATTACTTATAAATATATAATTAATCAATTAAATAACACATGCCTTCACAAATTCCTAATAATACCAACAAAATTTGTAAAAATCCATAAAAATCATTTTTAGTCTAATAAGCTAAATAATGACAGAAATAATAGATATATATTATTTGTAAAAAAAACCATAGATAGGATTTTCTTTATTTAATATATATCTATCTAATAACTAGATTAGTGCTAATAATTATAAATACTAGTTAATAAATAGTAAAAAGACCTAAATTGGGTTATAAAATACTTTTCCAGGAAAACCTACTGTAAATAATATTTTTAATATTATTTACCTAATTACAAGTAATTAAAAACATTTAACTACTCAATATATAAAATTACTATTTTAGCTATTGAAATTAGAATTAAATATTAAAAATTTACTAATAAATTGTGAAAATTCATAATTCACAGAAAATAACATTTCTCCAACCGTGACTATACATTTATGAACATTACCATAATAATTTATATTTAATAAAAATTAAAACTTAGTAGTGAACCAATTATATATACAATATAATTTAACACTGATTAAATATAAATAAATAACTAATATAATTATTTTTTTCAGAAAATTTTACAGTAAATAAATATAAATATTATTTACAAGTCTTGTATAGAGACCATTAATTAATTCTTAGTGAATTAATTAATAAAAATCCGAAACAGTGAAATTAAACAGTCATTTGGATACATTAACCCACAGTTTAAAATTTAATTAAAATATCTAAACTATTTATTAAATCCTGAAAATTTAACAGTAATTAGTTTACATAATTACCTACAAATTATGTATAGATCATAACAAGTAATTCCTAATGAATTAAATTCAAAAAAATCAAAAACAGAATATATAATACTGTGGAATTTACACAAAAAACTGCATTAATGCCACCAGTTAAATGCTTAATAATTACGAATAAATTATATAAAAATCTGACATAATTAATATAGAATCTACACTAATGACTCTAATCATTAGGCTAATAATTTAGATCATAATTAGAATCACTTAATCATTAATTAAATTATTACACGGCCATATAATTACACAAATAATTCAACAATGAATAACCTAATTGTTGCAAACAAAACACACGTGCCAGAGGGCACGTGGGCGGTCGGGGCAGTACCTCGCCGAGGCAGGGCTCGACGGTGAACCCTCCGGTCGCGGTGGCGCCGGTGGTAGAGGTCGGTGGTGGCCGCCCGGTCCACTGCAGCCGCGGCCGTCGCCCGATCCGTAGGCTCGAGCTCCGCCGAGGGGGGGGGGGTCGTCGAGATCAGTAGGCCGCCGAGGGTGACTAGGGGTCGGCCGGGGCTAGGCTCCTTCGGTGGTGGTGGCGGCTAGGAGGAGATAAATCTTGGATTAGGGTTTGGTTTTGGCCTACACAAAAGAATAACTATATTTATATATAGGTTGATGGTGATCCTATATAGAAGGAACCCTAATCGGTTATGGGCCGACCCGACCCACTGGCTGGTGGGCCAGGGTCCAGGGTAGGGTTAGGATTAGACGCTAGGGTTAGGGTTCGAGTTGGTTAAGGCTCGGGTAGGGTTCTGCAGGTTAAAGATGGTGGTGATGGTTTGTTCTACTCCAAACTCAACTCACACAAACTAAATATATATAATATATATATAATAGATATAGATAATAAATACCAATATAATTAGTATCAATGAAGTTTAAGGTTAAGGGTTAATCTAGATTAGTGTTTGAGATTAGGGTTTGGGTTTAAGGTTTAGGTCCAACCCAGGGCAACACACATACACAATATATATATAGTCACGCAAATATAGATATTATATATAATTCCTATATATATATATATATAATTATAGAAAATACATTAAATCATGTAATATTATTTAATAAATAAAATTTTAAAATTTTGAGGGGTTTTACATTCTCCCCAACTTATTAAAATTTCGTCCTCGAAATTAAAACAAGCTGGAATAAAAGAATCACACAATCATAATTCTAATTCTAGGCAATTTACAACTAAGTTAAGCAAAATCTAGAGAGTGAATATTAACAGAATTTAGTCATACCAGACGCCTCACGAAGGTATGGAAAACACTCCAGAATAGAATCTTCCCGCTCCCAAGTCGATTCGCCCAGAGAATGGTGTTTCCACGCAACTCGGACTAGTCGAATGGTCTTTCCCTTCAACACTTTCTCTCTGCGGTCTAGGATCTCCACAGGCTGCTCCTCGTAGGACAAAGTCGGTCCCACGGTGATCTCTGAATGATCAAGTACGTGGTTGGGGTCTGCCACATACTTCCTCAACTGGGAGACATGAAATACATCATGGACGCCTTCCAATGACTGCGGAAGTGCCAATCTGTATGCAACCTCGCCAACTTTCTCCAACACATAGAATGGTCCGATGTACCTTGGGCTGAGCTTTCCTCTGACTCCAAATCTGATTGTACCTCTAGTCGGGGAAATTCTCAAGAACATATGATCTCCTTCCTTGAACTCAAGAGGTCGCCTATGAGTGTCTGCCCACTGTTTCTGCCGGTCCTGTGCTGCTCGTAGATGTCCCTGAATCTTCTTGACTGTATCTACTATACGAGTCACCAACTCTGGTCCCAATATCTGCCTCTCGCCTACATCACCCCAACATGCTGGCGATCGACACTTCCTTCCGTACAATGCTTCAAAAGGGGCCATCTGGATACTTGCCTGGTAGCTATTGTTGTAAGAAAATTCTACCAAGTACAAGTGTTCCTCCCAGGATCCTCCAAAATCCAACATGTAAGCTCTCAACATATCCTCCAACGTCTGAATGGTACGCTCTGACTGCCCGTCTGTCTGAGGGTGATAAGCTGTGCTGAACTTCAGTCTTGTGCCCAGACTTTCCTGCATGCTCTTCCAGAAGTGCGATGTGAATCTCGTATCTCGATCGGAGACTATACTGACTGGTACTCCATGTAATCGCACTATCTCCTTCATATATAAGTCTGCCAATACCTCTGTAGATTGCCCCACTCGGAATGGTATAAAATGAGCAGACTTCGATAATCTGTCCACAATCACCCAAACTGCATCTCGTCCAGCTGGGCTCCTCGGAAATCCCGTAACGAAATCCATAGTGATGTGCTCCTACTTCCACTCAGGTATCGGAAGCGGTTGCAACAATCCTGCGAACCTCTGATGTTCAGCCTTGACTTGCTGACACACCAAGCACTTTGCTATGAACCGTGCTATTTCACGCTTCATTCCATGCCACCAGTAGTGCTGTCTCAGGTCCCTGTACATCTTCGTACCTCCTGGATGAATAGAATAAGTCGAGCTATGAGCCTCTGTCATCAGCTCCTGCCTGATCTCTCCATTAGGAACATAGAGGCGATTTTCGCACCTCAAGGTCCCATCTTCGTGAATCCTTAATCCAGTCTGCAGTCCTTGCTCTGTCCTCTGTCGAAGCCTCTGATATCTGGCATCTGTCGGTAAGGTCGCCGTGATCCGCTCTACTAGTGAAGACTGAACCTGAATATTAATCATCTGTGCAACTCCTCCAGGCCTAACAACTTCAATGCCCATCTTTTCCAAGTCATAAAGCAACTCCTTTTGTGATGTCAAAAAATGTGCCATAGGCCTCCGGCTCAATGCATCTGCTACTGAATTAGCCTTCCCTGGATGGTACTGTAACTCGATATCAAAATCTGCCATCAACTCAAGCCAACGCCTCTGCCGCAAATTTAAATCCTTCTGAGTATAGACATACTTGAGGCTCTTATGATCTGTATATACCTCCACTGTTTCTCCATACAAATAATGCCTCCAAAGCTTCAAGGCAAATATCACCGCCGCAAGCTCTAAGTCGTGCGTGGGGTAATTCTTCTCATGGGTCCTCAACTGCCGAGAACCATATGCAACTACCATCCCATGCTGCATCAATACGCATCCTAATCCCTTTTCGGATGCATCACTATAGATGACAAAACCTCCTGATCCCGATGGAATGGTCAAAACTGGTGCAGTAGTAAGGCGCTTCTTCAAATCATCAAAAGCAGCTTGGCACTCTTCCGTCCACTCGAACTTCTGATCCTTGCGAGTCAACTTTGTCATGGGCTCCGCAATTCTTGCAAAATTCTCTACGAACCTCCGGTAATATCCGGCAAGCCCTAGAAAACTTCGCACCTCTGAAACATCGGTTGGAGTTGGCCACGACTCCACTGCTGATATCTTCGTCGGATCCACTTCTATGCCTTTCTCTGAGATAACATATCCAAGAAATGAAACATGATCTAGAAGAAATTCACACTTACTCAGCTTTGTATATAACTTCTGATGCCTCAAGACCTCCAGCACCTTCCTCAAGTGATCCTCATGCTCTTCATGGTTCTTTGAATACACCAAAATGTCGTCGATAAATACTACGACAAATTAATCAAAATATTCATGGAATACTCTATTCATTAAATTTATGAACACAGCAGGTGCATTAGTCAAAACAAAGGGCAATACTAAGAACTCGTAATGACCATACCGAGTCCTGAATGCCGTCTTCTGAATGTCTTCTCTCCGAACCTTCACTTGATGGTATCCCGATCTCAGATCAATCTTCGAGAATACCTGGGCTCCTGTCAGCTGGTCAAATAGATCATCAATTTTGGGCAGGGGATACTTGTTCTTGATCGTCACAGCATTAAGAGCTCTATAATCAATGCACATGCAAACTGTTCCATCTTTCTTTGGCACAAACAAGACCGGGGCTCCCCATGGTGATGCACTTGGTCTGATAAACCCCTTGTCTTGCAACTCCTGCAACTGCACCTTCATTTTATCCAGCTCCTTCTTCGCCAGTCGATAGACATTTGAAGAGATTGGTGCCGCTCCTGGTATGAGCTCAATGGTGAACTCAACCTCTCTGTCGGGTGGTAGACCCGGCAGATCATCGGGAAAGACATCAGAAAACTCATTAATGATCGGTGGCGGGGCAACCTCCATCGCCATGCAAGCTCCATGGTACTAGATACTCCCTTCTCAATGCTTCCTCTCTGAAATTCAAACTCCGACTGGCCTGGCGGTCTAAATATAGCACAACCCCTGTGGCAGTCCAATATAGCATGATATTGACTAAGCCAATCCATACCCAGTACTACGTCAAAAGTTGGCATAGAAAATACCAAAAGTTGAGCTCTCATCTCTCGGCCACAAATAACTACCGAACAGGCTCTACATGTACTAGTCACAGGTACTATACCCCCACCAGTAATAATTTTCCAACTCTTAGGCATAGTAGAAGTAGCTATCCTATGTACAGCTACAAATCTAGATGATATAAATGATAAGGTGGCACCAGAATCAAATAACACCGTAGCAGGCAATGAACCTACTAAAATAGTACCTGTGATAGCCTCACCTTCTGTTCCATCTTCTCCCTGAGTGAGAGCAAAAATCTGTCCTTGCTTCTTGTTTCCTGCCTACTGCTTGGCCTTCTCAAACTGTGCTGACTGTGAAGGGAGTATAGATCCTCTCTGCTGACCTCCTGATGCTGGTGGCTTCTGTCCTCCTGCTGGCACAATGGCTCCCTGAACTGGGCAATCTCGAGCCTGATGCTGGCTCGATCCACAAGATAAGCAAGTACCCAGCATCCTTCTGCACTCTCTCTGTAAGTGTCCCTTCCTGCCACAGTAATGGCAAGTCGGAAGTTCCTTAGACTGGTAGGGTCCAGTCTTCTGCTGATGCTGATGATGTCCCATAGGTCTCTTGATAGGACCTCCTTGCTGCGTCTTCGTCTGCACTGGCTGGTTCTTCTGCTGGTTCAGCTTCCTCTTGCTAATTGTCTCCTGAATCTTGGCCTCCGTCAGCAACTCAGCATAAGAGATTCGGGACTGAGAGCTAGTATAATATTGTAACTCCTGCCTCAGCCCGTTGTGAAATCTCTTGGCCTTCTCCAGATCATTGGGTATCAGTACCTCTCCATACTTGCTGAGTCGACTAAACTCCGAGTTATACTCTTCCACAGTCTTGTTCCCCTGCTTCAGATGCAAAAACTGGTTGTATAAGGCATTCTTCACAGTAGTAGGGAAATACTTCTTATCAAAGAACTCCAGAAACTACTCCCACGACTGACGAGTACCCAACTGACGCTCCATAGAATCCCACCAGTGATGGGCATTCCCCTCCAGCTGAGTTCTTACGCCAATCATCCATAAATCTTCTGGCAACTGAGATGCCTGCAATTTCTTCTTGGTGCTGGTGATCCAATTAGTGGTCTCCTCCGGACTCTCATTTCCCTTATAAGGTTTGGGGTCCATCTGCACGTAGTCCTTCACTGAACCTACCCGTGCTGGTCTCACGGGAGCTAGTGTCGGAGCTGGTGCAGGTGCTGGTGTTGTCATCCTCTCCATAGCTACCAGGAATCCCTGTCTTATCTCAGCAGCTTCCCGTCTTTGTTCAGAAACTACCTACCTCTGCTCAGCTGCTTCTTGCCTCTGTCCCGCTGCTTGCTGTCTCTGTTCTTGCATTATCATGTGCATGAACTGAAACATCTGTGCCTGACTGTCTTGTGGCACAGCCGGGGGCACTCCATGTGGTGTCTGAGGGTACTGCGGGGGAGGAGGGGGTACCCCAGTCGGTTGTGCACCAACTGGCTGAGACGTCTGCCCTGGTAGCATAGGGTGGGTTGGAACTACCCTTGCGGACTGCTTATCCGTACCAGATGACTGGTTGTCTCTACCGGCAGCGGTACGTCCACTCCTTAGATTTATGATTCTGCAGAAATAAGATAGAAGGAATTGAGAATAGGACGGAAACAAACGAGATGCAAAAGAATTTGTTCAAGGTTAATCAGGAATGATATAGCCAAGTATGGATGAGACCCTATATTCTAAACCTAATTTGCAGGCTTGTTCGGTACAGTAACGTAACCAAACAAATTTCAGAGACTTGCATGGGCCACCACTAAAACATGTCACGCCCCAGTTCCAAATAATCAGATTGGGAACATGTGGCATGCCAGCTGTATAATCTAGCATAGCTAAACCTAATTTAATGGACTATGATTCGATTGTAGTACGCTGAAGTATAACTAATAAGTAATATCACAGGCAGGTAAACTAGTCTCATCCATGAAATAATGTAATAGATAACTGAATGGAAAATCATCCGTGCCACAGAATCCAAATGTCAACTATGGCTAGAGGAGAACAATCCACTAAAAGTAAATGAGTACATCTGGAATGAAATGAAGTAGCAAAAGAAATAAACAGAATACTGGAAGTGGAACCCACGTCTGAAGATGTAGCTAGCCTCCAGAGGATCAAGGCTGCGGCTCCACCTCAAAGTCGTCGTCAACAAGTCCCTCTACTCCGTAATCAGCCGGGAACGAGTACTCGTCGAGCTCTGGAAAAGATACCATGGTCCTCAGAGGGACATAACAAATACACAGAAAAGGACATGCAAGAATAAACTAAGCAGTAATGTAAAAGTAACTAGTAAGAATGCCACCCAGTATTTTCCTAACCAAACAAGGACAGGAAATACAAGGAGACAATAAGGTGTTCTAACCATCTATGTGAAAATGCACTCGAGACATCTCTAGTGGCACATGAGAGGGGGAGAAGAAGAAGAAGAAACTGCCACCAAGCGTCCTACGGTTTGAGGAACGAGGGGCTACGAGCATCCAGCGTCCATTGGAAACAGAAATTCTCATACACCACTAGTAGACTCTCCCCACCCAATGTACTCGTACCGTATACGCGGTACGAACAATATGCAAGACGTCATATATATAGTAAAACTAACCAAACTTCTAACAGACTCAAGATCACATGCTAATGGACAGTCAACACAGATCCTCTACACTCAACTCACTAATATGTGATACGTGACAGAGACAGTGTCAAGTTTATACTAACTCTATACAAGGTAGTGATCAATGGAGACGAGTGCACACAATAGCAATAACTGGTCAAATGTAAATACTGCATAGTAAATGTCAAGCAAGGTGTACTTGCCTGTGTCCAGCAACTGAGTATCCGGGTCCAAAATAGAGTCCGAGTCCCGTGAAGCAAATAACCCTATATAAGCATTAACTATAATTAATTACTAATTAGCCAAATTAAACAATATATTTAATTTCTATTTAATCAATAATTAATATCAAACCATTATTACTAGCTAATAAGTACCAATAATTATGAATAATAATAATATACAATAATAAGTATGAAGTACTTATTATTATAAATTTATATTCTGAAATTATTAATACAACTAATATATATTTAATAATTAATTAATTACTTATAAATAATTAATTAATCAATTAAATAACACATGCCTTCACAAATTCCTAATAATACCAACAAAATTTGTAAAAATCCATAAAAATCATTTTTAGTCTAATAAGCTAAATAATGACAGAATTAATAGATATATAATATTTGTAAAAAAAAAACCATAGATAGGATTTTCTTTATTTAATATATATCTATCTAATAACTAGATTAGTGCTAATAATTATAAATACTAGTTAATAAATAGTAAAAAGATCTAAATTGGGTTATAAAATACTTTTCCAGGAAAACCTACTGTAAATAATATTTTAATATTATTTAACTAATTATAAGTAATTAAAAACATTTAACTACTCAATATATAAAATTACTATTTTAGCTATTGAAATTAGAATTAAATATTAAAAATTTACTAATAAATTGTGAAAATTCATAATTCACAGAAAATAAAATTTCTCCAACCGTGACTATACATTTATGAACATTACCATAATAATTTATATTTAATAAAAATTAAAACTTAGTAGTGAACCAATTATATATACAATATAATTTAACACTGATTAAATATAAATAAATAACTAATATAATTATTTTATTCTGAAAATTTTACAGTAAATAGATATAAATATTATTTACAAGTCTTGTATAGAGACCATTAATTAATTCTTAGTTAATTAATTAATAAAAATCCGAAACAGTGAAATTAAACCGTCATTTGGATACATTAACCCACAGTTTAAAATTTAATTAAAATATCTAAATTATTTATTAAATCCTGAAAATTTAACAGTAATTAGATTACATAATTACCTACAAATTATGTATAGATCATAACAAGAAATTCCTAATGAATTAAATTCAAAAAAATCAAAAACAGAATATATAATACTGTGGAATTTACACAAAAAACTGCATTAATGCCACCAGTTAAATGCTTAATAATTACGAATAAATTATATAAAAATCTGACATAATTAATATAGAATCTACACTAATGACTCTAATTATTAGGCTAATAATTTAGATCATAATTAGCATCACTTAATCATTAATTAAATCATTACACAGCCATATAATTACACAAATAATTCAACAATGAATAACCTAATTGTTGCAAACAAAACACACGTGCCAGAGGGCACGTGGGTGGTCGGGGCAGTACCTCGCCGAGGCAGGGCTCGACGGCGAACCCTCCGGTCGCGGTGGTACCGGTGGTAGAGGTCGGTGGTGGCCGCCCGGTCCACTGCAGCCGCCGCCGTCGCCCGATCCGCAGGCTCGAGCTCTGCCGAAGGGGGGGGGGGTCGTCGAGATCAGTAGGCCGCCGGGGGTGACTAGGGGTCGGCCGGGGCTAGGCTCCTTCGGTGGTGGTGGCGGCTAGGAGGAGATAAATCTAGGATTAGGGTTTGGTTTTGGCCTACACAAAAGAATAACTATATTTATATTTAGGTTGATGGTGATCCTATATAGAAGGAACCCTAATCGGTTATGGGTCGACCCGACCCACTGGCTGGTGGTTAAAATTTTGCGGGGTTTTACATCCAGCATCATAGTGTTTTCTTCTGCCGGACTTGGGGACAGCAGAGTTGTCTACGGTCTGAAGTGGGGCCGCAGAAGAGTCCTTCTCGCCGTCTTGAGCAACAGAGGGTATCCCATCGGGAGGAGCAAATGATTTTGGCCTCCAGTCTCTGCGAGCCTTTGTCGTGCGGGTGCGCTTCTGGACCGGGCCAGAGCTTCCTTCGAAGAGCATCTCTTCAAACGCTTGTTGGTCGAAGCGGACGACCATCTTTTGTTGCGTGGAGCCAAGTTTGGTTGCATCCGATTGCATCACCAACTCCTCAGCCGTGGAGAAGTTTATCCCCAGCATAGTCGCCATCGTGTTTGCTATTGATTATAAAAAGTACAGAATAATTATCGGAGGACTGAACTTTAGACTCACAACACAAACTCGCTTGTACAAAGAGAGCCTAGGGACGAAAACCTAGGTACAGCAATCTAAGTACAATTGTTTATTTTAGATTCTGGGGGTGACGATAGAGGCTCGGGAAGGCGACGGCAGCCCTGCCTTACTCCTTGGACGATCGGTATGCAACCTTGGCTCTTTGTGGAAAGATGGTTGGCGTTGACGAAGAAATGCTCTTTTTGCTCCTCTGTTGCTCTTCTGGCTTCTCTCTCTCTGTGTATTTTCTCTCTGATTATTGGGGTGTCTCTCTCTCTGTATATCTCCTCTCTGACCGTGTATATTTTGCAAGGGAATGGCACCCTGCTATTTATAATAGTGGGGAAGCATTATTAGGGTTTGGCTGATTACCCATTCTTAAAGTGGCGGTGGCCTGATGTTTAATTATTCTAGACCATTCGTTCTAGGCCTGAAGGATCTGGGCCATAAATGGGGGTGACACTAAATCTTTTGAATAATTAATGCTGATTGCTTTAAATCTTCATGATTGATTGTGTAGCTTGGATCTTCCACCACGTGTCCCATTGGTTCGATTAGGAATGATATGACCTGATCCCATTAATTATGAGGATATGGTCATTGGGATCTGGTAAATCTTCGCATCTCATAATCATCTTTGCTGCCAGCTGTCTGATGATAGATTCTGCCAAAGCCGCATGACATCCATGAACCGCATGAGACAGCGTCTTGGTGAACCGCATAGGTATAGCATTTACGAGCTGCATGAGATGGTTTCTTGGTGAACCGCATAAGGATAGCAACTGCGAGCCGCATGGGATAGCTTTTTGATGAGCCGCAGGAAGACGATCTTTGCCAGCCGCATGAAGCTGTTCTTCACTGGAGCCGCATGGGAGTAGCCACGTGTCAATCTTCGAATCACGTCAGAGATTTTCTCCTATTTCCCAAGAGTCTGTCATTATGGTAGGGCCATTATGATACTTTATGTCAGAGCCGTCAGCTGTCAAATCATGACAGAGCATTAAATAGGCAGACTGCTCGATGGCCAGCTGTGTGAAGGGGTTTTCGTGGGTACACGTGGCATTGAGCCGCATATCCCTGTGAGCCGCATGTATCTTTGAACCATATGCGGCTAGTGGACTCCTTGAACCGCAGGACTGTCTCTATGCAAGCCGCATGGACTCTTATATCCGAGCCGCATGAGACTAAGAGTCTCTTTGAACCGCATGGGACTGCTCCTGTGTGAGCCGCATGGGGTTCTCCTGATCTGAGCCGCATAGATTATCATTCTGATATTTTCTATGCTTCTACAGTATAGTTTGTACCATCAAACAATGGAGGTCTGTTTGTGGCCTGGCCTTCACTTGTGAATTTCACAGTTGCCATGTGTTGTGCTGTGATCTATATAATAGTTAATTAAAATGAATAAATAATTGCACTGTTACCTTTGCTTTACCTGTAAACCCTGCTCTGATACCAATTGTAGGAACGAAATCGTAAAGCACAATACTCTAGAGGAGGGGTGAATAGAGTAGGCAGCGGAGTATTGCCAATTAAAAAAATATTAGCAGCAAGATCACAGAATAATAATCACAACTAAGTAAAGTAAAGACAGAGATAAGAAAGAAAACGCAAAGACAACGATGTATACTGGTTTCCCTCTGTTGAGGACTAATCCATTCGGTAGAACTCTTGCGACCAGTTGAATCCACAATTGGCAAAATTGTATGTTTTGTTACGAAGTCCTTGCAACTTCTACAACGCGAGCTTTGATACGAAGAACTCGTCCAACTTCAAATGTGAAGAGGTATTCTTCAATCAAGCCTTCTGATTACAATCTCTCAGAAACTTCTAGACCGTACCGCACTGGCAAATCGACTAGAGGATTGTAATTGGCTTGGGATCTAAAATTTAATGCTCAAGAAAAACTCTTTGGAAGACTGAATGCTTTAGATAGAGAGAAGATTAAAAGTGAATGAGTGAGTTGAAAAGATCGACATCCTTCTCTATTTATAGGAGTTCCATAGACAAAATTATGGCAGAATTCGGACAGAATTCGGACAGAACTCTTTGAGAAAATCTCGGTCAAATCCGCAACTACAGGAGGACCAAGTTTAAAAGAATTCAAAAATCAAACGGCCACCAACCGAACTCTGGCCGAACTCTGGCCGAGTTCTGTCAGGGTTAGGTCAGGTTTTAAAAATTAGTTTTTGATGATTTTTGAAAACCTTTTTGAAAACCTTTTTGAAAGCTTTTGTTTAAATGAATGTTTTTCAAAACAAAGGATATTTTTAAAAGTATTTTGAAAACATTTTGGAATAGCCTATTTGCCAGTACAACTCGGTGTACAACGTATTCCTAGACTCAATAAAATAAAAATACATTGCTCAAAGGAAATACAGACTCGAACAGGCAAACATAGCTTCGGTCTTGAACTGTATAGATAGCTGTTCTTGTTCATGTCCAAGAGTCCGATATATCCTGACTAGCTTCATTTATCGAGACAGAGTTTGATCAATTATTAAAATCAGGTTGACCATATGACCAATGGGCCAACAGAAGGCGCTCCTGGCGGGATTCTTAATGATATGGCTATGAAATTGTGTAGTCTCGGGAGGAGCTGGTTCTATCGAGAGGATCAGTCGTAATCTCATCCTTCCGACTGTGAAGTTAGTTTTGCGAGTCAGGCTGGCTCTCCTCCCGGCCATGGTATGCAGCATACACCATGGCCTTCGCACTTTCACATCTAAGGTTATCGCCCATGATGTGACCAAAGATTTTGAACGGACTGAGCTGCCCTATCATTATCTGATGGGGTGGCTATTGATGCATTATCCGTCTTTGATAAGACCGGGCTCCGAAGACGGCGTAACTGACGATGACACCTTTATCTTCAGCTATCGTAGTGAGTCTTGGGGGTACGAGACCATGCGTGCTTGCCGGATGGTACTGGCGAGAGCTAATATGTACAACATTTTTGTATCTATCTCTCGTTTTACTGCCAAAGAAATAGCAGCTGTACATCTTGATGGTATTGGGCCCCCCCAACTTTTGGACGGCCAGATGCTTCTGTGGCTGCGTAACATCCGTCCTGCTCATCTGGTATATCGTAACCTTAATACTGTCTTTTTGGAGCCTTATCTGCCTAGCAGGTTTGCCCGGCAGTTTGGATACAGTTAGCTTTTTCTAGATAGTCCCAGCTCTTGTCTGGGTTTTGAAGGTAGCCTTCTTGACGGCATCAGGGCCTGGCACTATTACGATACATTTCATACCCGTACCGTTTTCTCGGTCCCTGCTATTCAGGCATCAGTAGAGATCTTGTATATGGCGGCCCTGTATCATGTCATGGCGAATAAGCCCCCTGTCGGTTTTAATCCGGGTGCCAGTTTTATTGTTGGTACCGGCCTGGAGGAGGGGTCCCAGGGGGCCAAGACGAGGAAGAGGAAGAATAGAGCCGAAGTGCCAGATTTGGACTCCGCTGCTGAGGATGATGAAGGCAACGAGTATGATGGAGATGACTCTTCCCTTTCGGTGGTAAACGTAGGGGTGGATCAGCCGCCTGTTTTGTCCGATGAGGTGGTGGGAGATCAACCATCCGTTGCGCCTGACCCTGCACAAAAGCGTAGCAGGCACATTTCTCCCATTGGCGGTATTCCTCGTTCCTGGAAGCTGACTGTGACCAGACATCGCCAGCTGACTATAAGGGAAAGCGGCGAGGAAGTTGACCTCACGTCAGAGGTAAACAAGTCACTCCCGGTTCTTCCTTTCTTTTAATCTTTGATTTTAATCATCTTCCTTCCCTCTTGTAGGTGTCAGAAGAAGAGGAATCTCAAGTTGCCGGGGTTGTGACTCGGGATGACGGGGGCTCCGATGAGCCTGTCCCTGAAATTGCTGAATCTCCTCGAGATGATGCTGATCGGGCCGTATCTCCCTTCGAGATAGCTGGGACAGAGGAGACGGCTGAATTCAACTTGGAGATCGCGGGTGAGGAGACCATGACAGCTGCCAACGGGCTACAACCCCCATGCTCCTCTCCTGGTAAGATAAGCCAAATCTTAACCTGCGAGGAGGCCTATCTGCTCTATCATCACGTCCTTTGGGTCACGTCAATTCATTGTTGTTCTGGACATACAGGTCCTGCCTCTCCAGTACCGAGAATGGACATTATTGAGACAAATTCTGCCGAAGGGGCACTGGCGGAGAGGAGCGCACCCCCTCCCCTTCCGACTCGTCTTGATGGGCCTCCTACGGGCTCGAATTAGGCAAGTCAGGTAGTGGGTCAGCCGGGACAGGGAACGATGGTCCTTGCGTCCTCCTCTGCTCGGGCGGCTCTGAGAGTCGACTTCTCTATCCTACCAAGTGTTCAGGCTCTTAGGGTGGCGGAAGAAGAGTTAGTCGCTATCCATGCCTCGTTCTGCTCGGACTCTGTCCCCTTGGTGGCGAGTTCTAGCACCACTCCTCCGATGTTTCCGGCCACGCTTACTCTGACGCCGTCCTCTACCGAGGTCTTGGACGACGCATAACAGGACGTGGTTGCCAATTTTTATCGTCACTTGAAGAGGGAAATAGTGGCTGCTATGGAAAGAGGGACCTCTTTCGTCTTGGTCCGACAATGCGCCCAGGGTCAAATTGATATCCTTAAGACTCTTCTCGGTGGGGCAGGGGTGGCTGCACTTCTGGAGGCAAAATTGTTAGAGGTCGATCAGCTGGTGGCCCAGCTTTAAGTATTACGGCAGGCTGATCTGTCTGCTGCTATAGACCAGGAGCGGGGTTCCCTTACTGCTGTTATCGAGAAGATAAGGGATGCTCGGGATAAAACCAGGCCGGCCATATTGAAGGACCTCAGCGATATGTCTGATCGATATGATCAATTGAGCCACGAGAGTGAAAACGTAACGGCTCGGGAAGCGGCTGCCTCTCGTGAGATTACTGACACGTGGGAGCAGATCCTTGCGCTTCAGAGGAAGTTGACTTTCCTGGAGTCTGAACTTGAGACTGCCCGTACTGACAGGGGGCTAATCATCCAGGAGGCTGACAAGATTAACCAAGCTTCGGCTGACCTGGAGGTTGCCCTGAAGAAGTTAGAAGACGACTGGCGGGCGCTCATGGACTTGGATGATGGGGAGCGGTTGTCCCAGGAGGTCGAGCGCCGAGCTAAACAGAGGCTTGAGTGGGGGACTGCCTTGGTGAGAAACCACCTCCGGGAGTTGTGTAATGCCGAACTATAGTCGGCTTTTTTTTCTTTTGTTTCTGTTCTCTTTTTTTTCTTGAGAGGGACGTGGTCCCGAAACATGTAATGCTTTTTTCGTCTTTCAAATAAAGAGTACTTTCCATTCTACCCTTCATTTGTTATTGCTTGCTGTGCCTGTGGTATTATGGTGGTGTTTGCCCTGCATGGGGGACTTGTTTGTGAACCTGTTACCCCTGGCATACCTTGGTTTTAGGTACGGATAACAAGTTTGCTTGAGAATACTTAGAACGGTTCCACAGTGATGTTGTCGTGGACGTTCCGAGTATCGGGAGAAAGAATGCCATGGAGCAGCTGGGCTCCTGGGGCATGATGAGGAATGGTGGGCCTGTGCTGAGAAACTTAGCACAGGACATTTTATGGGCCTATTATCCTTGGCGTACCCTGGATTAGGATATGGATAATAGGATAAAATAGAACCAACATGCTTACTCAGAGGTAATAAGGACATGGCAAGCACGAGGGTTTTCTTACCGCGAAATCTTCCTACTCGGAGGTGATGAGGACATGGCAGGAGTGGACTAAACAGAGGGTATTTGTGGACTTACTATCCTTAGCTTACTCCGGTTGTGGGTACAGATAATAAGTCAAAATGGATCAACATACTTACTCAGAGGTAATGAGGACATGGCAAGCATGAGGGTTTCTTCGACGGAGCCTTCCCACTCAGAGGTAATGAGGACATAGCAGGAGTGGGCTCAATGAAGGGGGGTACAAAGAACGACTCAAAGGTAATGAGGACATGGAAGTTCTATGTAAAGGGGTGATTTGTTTTTGGCGGAATTAAGACGACTCAGAGGTAACATCGACATGGTCGTTTTAGAAATTTGTGGATCTGTTACCCTTTTTGTGCACTAGGAGTGCGGATAGTAGATCATGAGGAAGGAGCTCCTTTAAGAAGAAAGTTCAGAGGTATGATCATACATAACTTTCCCCTAAAAAAGTGACCAGGATGTAAGTTCAGGGGTACCAGCGGGTACATAACTCTACAATCCGTGAATTAAAACGTAAGTTCAGAGGTACCAGCGGGTACATGACTCGATAATTTGAATTTTTTTGTGGAAGGAGGACATGAGTTTAGCGGTACCAGCGGGTACATGACTCAGCAATCTGAATTTTATGAAGGTGAGTTCAGCGATACCAGAGGGTACAAGACTCGATAAGCTGGAGCATTGTGAAAGTGAGTTCAGTGGTACCAGCGGGTACATGACTCGATGATCTTGGAATTTGTCGTTTAGACATAATATTTCTTCAGGAACTTGCCGTTGACATGAAACATGAGCAAGTCTTCGTTTTGTTTTACGAGACGGTAAGCACCGTTGGAGAATACGGCCTCAATGATGAACGGACCTTCCCATTTTGGCTGGAATTTGTCGGCGGTTTTGTGAGTCATGACCATCGGCCTCCGAACTGCCAGAACGAGATCGCCCACTTGGAATGTTCTGATTTTAACCTTCTTGTTGAAGCCTCCAGAGATGCGTGCTTGGTATAGCTCGATTTGTTGCTGAGCCAAGAGGTGCTTTTTATCTAAGGCCTCGAACTCTTGTAGCCGACGACGGTAGTTATAGTCCGTCGTCAATTGGTAAGTAAGGGCGACGTGGAGTGAGGGTATTTGAGTCTCCAATGGGAGGACTGCCTCACTCCCGTATACCAGGGCAAATGGCGTGTTCCTATTGGTTGTTCGGACTGTAGTACAGTACGCCCATAAGCATTCGCCAAGCTTCTCATTTCAGTCGCGTTTGTTGGAAGAGACAAACTTTTTGAGAAGTTTGATGATTGTTTTGTTGAATGCCTCTGCCAACCCGTTTGCTGCCGGATTGTATGGTGTTGAAGCAATATTCTGGATGCGATGCTTGTCACAAAATCGATAGAAGGCGTGGCTTACAAACTGCGGACCATTATCATGGATGATCCTTCGGGGCAGTCCGAAGCGATAGATGACATGATGCTTGAGAAAGCTGATCACGGTTGAAGTCTTCACTTCTGTGAGCAGGACAGCTTCCACCCATTTGGAGAAGTAATCCGTGATCGCGAGTATGAAGCGATGTCCACGAGAGGAAGGTGGGGTAATAGGACCGATGATATCCATTTCCCATGCTTCAAATGGCCAGGATGCCACCGTTGGATGTAGAAACTCGGATGGTTGGTGGATGAAGTCCGCATGGACTTGGTAGGCTTTGCACTTTCATGTATAGTCTATCGTATCTGCTACCATCGTGGGCCAGTAGTAGCCCATTCGGCAAAGACGATCTTGTAATTTAGGGCCAGGCTGATGGGTCCCACAGATAACGTCATGAGCTTCGCGTACAGCTTGTTTGACTTTTGTGTTTGACAGACATCGAAGCGGTAACCCGTCGTAGGATCGCCGATACAGCATCTTCGTTTTTGTATCGTAGAAGAATCTGAGGGAACGCCTTCTGATGGAAGTGGCTTCTTTTGGATTCTCGGGCAGGACGTCGTAGACTACGAAGTCTATGAATGGTTGTCTCCAGTCTGGCACTTCGTCGATAGTCTGAGCGAAATAACTCGCCACGACTTGAATGTTGTTTTTGGGACAGACCAGTTCGTGGCCTATCACGTCAACCGAATGATGAGTATGGTTTGGCACTGCTAGGGAAGCAGCAAGGCCTGCTAGGGCATCTGCTTCGATGTTCTGGAGTCTGGAAACATGTTCGATGAAGAATCCCTCAAATGACGAAATAATGTTAATCGTTATTTGGTGATAGGGGATCATGTCTTCATGGCGGACTTCATACGAACCTCGGATCTGATTGACGATTAACTGCGAATCACCGTATGCTTCAAGATATTCTACCCTCAGCTCTCTTGCAAGTTGGAGGCCAATGACCAAAGCGTTGTACTCGGCCACATTGTTAGAGCAAGGTTCCGTGAGAAGTAAGCACGATTGATCACCAGTCCGGAAGGAGAAATCAACACTACCCCTACTCCAATGATGATGTTGCCCTTGGGTCCATTTCTCGAAGCACCGTCGAAGAACATTCACTATATCATCGTGGGAGGCCACATGTGAGTTGGCGACCTCATCTGGGATTCTTTCATATATTCTGGACGACTCCGAACCTGGGTGGGCTGCTAAAAAGTCTGCCAGAGCTTAACCTTTAACAGCCTTTTGTGGGACAAAGATCATATGATAAGGAGACAACAATATTGCCTACGTGGCGAGGCGGAAGCTGAGTGCCCCTGGTTTAGTCATGAGGACCCTGAGAGGGTTAACTCGTGAGATCACAAACTTGTACAAATAAATGAATGACTATAACTCAACTATCTAGCTAGTCTCTAGGCTTTTGTCTGTAAGTATTCTCGTCACTCCCCAAGCTAAGTGAATCCACGGCTAACCTGAAAAATGTTGGTTTTCTGTCAGGAATGGAACGCGCACAATTCACCGAATGCAATTTCAAATAAAGAAAATGACTATAAAACAAAGGTTAGACATCAATCATGAGTTTTGAAAATAAACAGTAAATACGGAAAACCAATAGCAATAAATAGACCCAAAATAATTTTCCCAACTGTTAGAAGTACCTTTGATATGTGATCAGTCTGGGGCACTACACCGCACGGTCTACGAGATCTACATACAGAAAAATAAATACTGTATACGAGGTCTACTTGCAGAAATTAAACAATGTCTACGAGGTCTACTGCATAAAGATAAACAATGTCTACGAGGTCTACTGCATGAAAATAAATACTGTCTACGAGGTCTACTGCATAAAAATAAACACTGTCTACGAGGTCTACTGCATGAAAATAAACACTGTCTACGAGGTCTACTGCATGAAAATAAACACGGTCTATGGTCGGATCACACATCCTTGGTACTTCTCATTTTCGACTCAATAATTTATAATAGAGTATAAAAATCATATTGAAGAACAGATGACAACTCTAGAGGGGGGTGAATAGAGTTTATAGAGATAATATCCAATTAAAAATTCAACTCTATCCCAAACAAAACTAATCAGAGTAAATACGGAATTTTAAGTGAGAAGAAAGAGAGCATACGCAAACACAGCCGATTTTAACCTGGTTTCCCTCGTGGAGGACTAGTCCAGGCCTGAGAACTCTATCTCAGGATTAAATCCACTATTTGTGAAATAGTAGTTTACAACCCGTGCCTTTTCTTCAGAAGAGCTCGTCAACTTCTTACAAAGGATCGCAGTGGCGATTGCTTGGAATTTTCCAAGCGACTTCTTCAACTATTGCACAAGACTCCTAACTGAGAGATGCTGAGCACTCGAGACTTAGGATGCTTGTGGCTAGTAGATGGGAAAGGTATGGCTTATTTGAGCTTCAAGAGAGTAGAGAAGAGAAGATTGGATGATTTGAAATGAGAGAATTCTTGGCCTTTTTATAGGGTTTTTGTAGGCAGAATTCGGCCAGAATTCGGGTAGAAAATTTTAAATATTTGGCCGTTGGATAACTTGCAACCAGCTAATTCTAAAATTTAGGTTGCTGATTTTTAGGGGACAGAGTTCGGCCCGAACTCTGTATGGAGGCAGAGTTCGGCCCGAACTCTGTCTCCAGAGCACAGAATGGTTCTAAGGGACCAATGGGCTTATTTCTGGATGGTGGAGTTTATGGATTTTTGGGTAGGCTTTTGGTCAATTCTCAAGAGCTCAGCATGACACAGTTTACAACAGTCTAGACTCAATAAAAGTATAAAATACAGACTCATATATAACTGATTTGTAAAGACTAAGCTGTCGTCTGACTTGAGCTTGATGTAGACGTCGTGTGTCATATTGAATTATTACAAGTATTATTTAGTCAATGTTATCGATATTTGGTTGACTGTGACTTTGTGTCAACAATCTCCCCCATATTGATAATTGACAAAATAATAATTGTATATTCAATATTCATACCTGGACACAGTCAATGACAAAAGCATAGCTCCCCCATAATCGGTGCCGAGCTAAATAAGATAGCTCCCCCGTAAACAATGCGTTGAACCTGTTGGCCTGATAAGGAACATCTCCCAAAAGCACCAAAAGCACATATACAAAAAAAAAACGAATAAAAAGAATATACATGTCTCTCCCCCTTTTGGCATTTTGCAATATAAGCAAGTAATAATGGGCAAACACACTAAAAGAGAAAAAATAGCATATTAACGAACATAACGAGCAGAGAGTAATAGAACTACGATAATCATAAGAGTCATCACTCACAACTAAAACATAAAGAGTTTACGACAAACCAAGTACAGAAATCCAACTAAACAACTGAAAAACTGGAAAGCATAAAACATAAACTATGATCAGCAGCAGCATCATCAGGTAGTAGCCATCGCCATCATGGAGCACGAGAAGGCCCAGCGGTGTCGGAAGGATTAGTAAAGGAACGGCTGGGGTCCACAAAAGCAGCATTCGGATCCAGGTAGCGCATGACCCAAGGATCGTCAATGCGATATCCCTCGCGACCGGGATCCCGCTCCATGGGAATGGGCATAGAAGGATGACGAGACATGGAATACCGAATATCGTGCAGCGAGTTGCTGAGGGGCACTCATCTGCAGGGTAGTACGGTAGTCCATTTGAGTCCAGCAATCGTCCTCTAAGGTGAAGCAATCTCGGAGTATGGTCTGGATGGAGTCAAGGATAGCAAGAGGAGGTGGCACATCCTGTCCAAGTGGAGGGGCATCGGGCTCCTCATCATCGGAATGCTCAGATGTGGCAGGAGAGGCTATGACTGCCTGAAGTCGTCGTGCCTTAGATAGGAAGGCAGAAGTAGGCAAGAAAGGACAATCATGAAGTGGTACAATGAATGCACGAAGGACCATAGGAAGATATAAGGGATAAACCAAGGCTCGTGGTTTCTTCCTACAGTTAATCATCCAGTCCATCATGGTACGTAGAAGATTAAAAGGAATGCGATAGTAGTGATGATACAAAGCTGATATCTCAAAATAGGTGACTTCATCGGTGGAGCCGACTTTGGGTAGAATGGTGTTGAAAACAATCCGATGAAGTTCATAGAAATATGGATTTAGATATTTAGCCATAAGCTTGCGAGGACGTGTGTTCGGAGTACACAAGTCGTCCTTGAAGCTTTCAAGGAAAGTCCCGTCGAAAAATCGGAAACGACCGAGCTTCAACAAGCTTTTCCCAAGAATTGGGCTCTTGAAGTTCAAGATATTCGGCTAAGTCAAAATCATCAAATGAGATATCAATACCCGCAACACGTGAATAGATGTGAGTATCATCATGAGTCAAGTTGCAGTAAAACATTTGTATGGCACTACGATATATGATCGAATTAGAAGTAACAAGTTCATCAAGACAAAGGTCATTAAAGAGTGCATCATATTGTGAGAAAATTATGAAGTTTATGGGGTGTCCCGCAAACACCGAACGTATCCGAAAATCACTAAACCATTCATTGGATGCGTTTAGTGATATAAAAAGTCGGTCATCGTAATTGTTTGGATCACGTGGACGTGAAGGGTTGAACAACGGATGAGGTAGTTGTTGTTGTTCAACGGGTTGCTCAACGGGAGGAGGAGCATTCGACGAGGACGCTCCCTCGGTCCGAATTCTCTTCCCACGGTTGAGCAAGCGAGGAGCCATAGCACAAAGTAGAGAAAATTGAAATAGAGAAGAAGAGTAAGTTATACCTCAAATAAATGATGAACAGTGAAAGAGAATTGGAAAATAGCCCTTCTCCTTGAGTTTGGGAAAGAATGGAGCACTATAGAGAAGAAATTAGGGTTAGGGTTTTGAGAGAATAGTGGAGGAGAAGAGGAAAAGGTGGTAAGAAAGAAGGAGGGGTAGAGAAATCGAATATAAGGGAAGGGTTTCTCTTGGTCGGAGTGAATCAGGACCATTGGATCAAGTTGTGATCAACGGCTGGAACTGTCCCCGATTCTGGAAGAGGGAGGCCGAACTCGGCCCGAACTCTGGTAAGGGCAGAGTTCGGCCCGAATTCTGGGTCCTTGTCCCAGAACTGAAATCAGGCTGAAAGGATGAAATATTGGTTAAGTATGGAAAACCAATATAAGTTATAAAGATAAATGATTAAGAGATTCAATAAACCAGATAGTAGAAGTAGAAGGATAGCAATATGAAATTGAAAAATAGCATATCAGCAGGTGATAAATCAAAATGTACCGTATAATAAACAAGGAGTTATATCATAATTCAATATTTTGAATTTGCCATGGGTTAGCTGCAGGGGCCGGATCCCAGCTAGCGGTAGTCCTGAGGACTAGTGCACCGTGTCGCTTAGGCTTTTACGCCTTGTTGTCAGAAGGGCCCTTTTGGCTTGTACTCATAGCAAGTTCATCATAAGAGAATCACAATATAATCGATATTTATGCAGGTGTATTTTAATTTATGACGGCTTCATCTAAATTTCTAAGTTCACGACAAAGGAAATTGAAGCGCTCTTCGGATAATGGCTTTGTGAAGAAATCAGCTAACTGATGATCAGTATCAATAAAATCTAAGTTAATCGTGCCATTTTGCTGATGATCACGCAAAAAGTGGTATCGAATTTCAATGTGCTTTGTGCGTGAGTGACAAATAGGGTTCTTAGTCAAGTTTATAGTACTAGTGTTGTCACAAAAGATAGGAATATGCATGAAAGATAAATTATAGTCTTCAAAGGTTTGCTTCATCCACAGAATTTGTGCACAACAACGCCCAGCTGCTATGTATTCAGCTTCTGTTGTCGATGTGCGATAGAATTCTGCTTCTTGCTAAACCAAGAGACTAAAGCCTTTCCTAATAAATGACACGTACCGCTCATACTTTTACGGTCGACCTTGCATCCAGCAAAATCAGCATCAGAGTAACCAATGAGGTCAAATGATGTTGACTTGGGATACCATAGGCCCATGTAACTGTACCCTTAAGGTATCTAAAGATACGCTTAACTGCGGTCATGTGTGATTCCTTAGGATTTGCTTGATATCTAGCACACAGGCAAACGCTAAACATTATATCAGGGCGACTAGCAGTAAGATAGAGTAGACTGCCTATCATACCTCGATACTTACGTTGATCTACGGGTTTGCCGCTGTCATCTGGTTCAAGCTTGGTTGAAGTAGCCATAGGAGTGCTGATTGGTTTGACATTATCAAGGTCGAATTTCTTCAGCATGTCCTTTGTATACTTCGACTGACAGATGAAGATTCCATTTGACATTTGTTTGACTTGCAGCCCAAGAAAGTAGTTGAGCTCTCCCATCATGCTCATCTCAAACTCGGTCTGCATACACTTGGCAAAATCTTGACAGAGGGTTTCATCAGTAGAACCAAAAATAATATCATCTACATATATTTGAACTAAAAGAATAGTGTCCTTCAAGACTTTATGAAAAGTGTAGTGTCAATTTTCCCTTTGAAAAACTTTTCAAGCAAGAAGTTGCTTAGCCGTTCATACCAAGCTCTAGGGGCTTGTTTGAGGTACAGCGCTTTCTTTAGCTTGAACACGTGGTCGGAAATTTGTGATTTTCAAAGCCAGGGGTTGTTTTACATAAACTTCCTCCTTAATAAAACCATTCAAGAAAGCACTTTTAACATCAATTTGAAATAATTTGAAATTTTGAAAATTTGCAAATGCACAAAGCATCCGAATGGATTCTAATCTAGCAATAGGAGCATACGTCTCATCGTAGTCGATACCTTCCTCTTGGTTGTATCCTTGGGCTACTAGACGAGCTTTGTTGCGTGTGACTGAACCATCTTTTTTACTTTGTTTCTAAAAACCCATTTAGTACCAATAATCGAGTGATTATGTAACGCCCCAGTCCCAAAATACGTAGGACTAGGCATACGAAACATGCCAGCTGCATGCATACGAAGAATACTCCAATATGTGGAATCCTCGTACGCATACATAAGCTGTAAATCACAGGCCAATCACAAATAACTATATCTCATCCACAAAATCACAAGAGAAAGTAATAGTCCAGATAGTATCAAATAAAAGAGTCAAAAGATAGATAGCCAGGTGGAAACAAATCCACTACCAAACAGCGATAATATAATCTAAGGTACTAGAGTTCAACTTCTAAAAATAAATAAAGATACAAATAAGGGAAGAATCAGACATCGTTAGAGGGTGAGATATCCTCGATAGAAAACGAAGGTGCTAAACCGAGTCCGTGCTCCTGGGGCAATCCTGACCATCTACACCTGGAGAGATCACCAGGTCCTCAGCGGGACATAACAAGATACAGAGAAACATGCCATCTAAACTGAATATAAATTGCTCACAATAATCCGGATCATGACATGGTTCAGCACTTTATCATCGAAGTAGTGAACCACACCTACAACCAAACAAGGACAAGGAGTGGTACACTAGTTCGTGACAAAATACTGTTCCAAGCCATGAACGGTATAGTACACAACCATATAGAAAAGTACATACACCTACGGATAAAGGTCATCTAACCATTCTAAGTGGAATGCATTTTAAGAACAGTTCATGCTCGCATGACTACCGGGTCAAGTCAGGAAAATATTAATGCAGTACAGTACCTCAGTAGCGAGTCACAACACCATATACTATTCCTCAGTATCGAGCGAGTCTATAGCATATAGTCTACCTATCGTTCCTCAGTAGCGAGCGAGTCTACGATAGATAGGGTGGTAGTCAACTTCCAATCATGTTCTCCCGCCCAATGCCGACTCATAACTGCTAAGTCTTCTAGCATGCAACTCTATTAGCAGTTATTTCCTAACGCACGTCCTCACGTATCGATGGCCAACAAACTACGCAAGTATGAGACCTATATGAGACTCGTGATTCGTGTAACACATGTGACAAGGCCAATGAATGCATCAAAACTTGGTAGTCTTCTTAACTTTAAGTCGATGCATAATAATAAAGTAATAGAAATAAAACTAAACAGTTAATTGCATAAAATATAAGACAATAAGTAAGAAAATAAAACTAAATCAGCATGCTAACTGGCTGTAAATAAGCAGAATATAATGGCAAGGTATCTTGCCTGAGGGTGGTGCGAGATGTAGCAAAATCCGACAGTCAGAATCGTCAACTCGAAAGTCAAATTCCACAGGGAGCTCTGGATGCTAAAACAAACATCACGAACGAGTTTGGAATAAAAGATATGCCTAGGAAACGCCTGTCCAAAAATTAAATTCTGGAACAGGGGCAAAATCATAATTTCGGGCCAAAATGATGTCCGCCGTTGGACCCGCTTTGCACCGAAATGTGCGCCAGAACCTACGGTCTCTAAAGTCGTCAAACTACATGTCTACGGGTCTGTTTGAGGAGACAAACTCAACAGTATGTCCAATTTTGGATTCCGATGAGCCGTGCACAAATTCGTCCGTTAGAGCGGGTTGCGGGCCCGCCAAATAGGCGTTCCACTCCACCTTCTCAGAATCGGACCAAAATTGGCATACAGGACCAAAAAAATGATACGGTCTTGCTGGCACAAGTTTCATCTCGATACGACAAACGTACACGAAGTTATGGCCAGTTTGCAAAAGGTCGATACGGGGGTATTTCGACGGATACGTACTGATTTCGTCGCGCACACGCAAGGAAATCGAGTTCCGTCAGTTCCCACACGTCGCCAACATCCATACGCCTTTCGATGTATATAGTGTACGACCACGTCGCCCGGTTTGTCGGGGCGTACGCCGTATCGGTTAATTTTTCTAAACTTTTAGTTTTTGTAAACAAGTTTTTCTCTAAGTTTAGGTTCAAAAATTTCTACATACAGGAAACAAACTATAAACTAAATAATGGAATTTAAAGTGCTATATGGGGTCTAAATAATTGTTCAAAAAGTTTTCGAAAAGTCTACTGGTTTGACGGGAACAAGCCCTTAAACAGGGGTACATGGTTCTGTGTATACTGCTGTAGAAATCAGTGTTTTCGGAATATTTGCATCAGATTTTCACGCGATGGTTCGACAATAAGGAAAAACAACTGTTGGGTCGTCTACGGGGTCAAGTGGGCTTTATCTAGGAATTTCTAGATCAAAAAGTTATCAAGTAGAATCGAAGAAAGGTTCGAGGAAAGTTGAATACCTGGCGGAGTTTGGAAACAGGGCATCTCTGTTTCGGGATCGGTTTCGACGTACTTGGTGTGCTTCGATGCATGCCCGGTGGTCGCAGGCGGCCTGGGATGTGCCTGGGGAATTCTCCTGGGTCTGGGGGTCGTCAGGATGCATGGGGTCGGCGGCGAGTTGTTAGGGTTTGGAGGTTCCCGATCGATCTCCTCGCGTATGCTGTTGCTCCTCTGGTATAAGTATATCTCGGTTATACTTAATATACACTGGCCAATGGCTCGGGTGTAATTCTGTGGGCTGGCTCAGCTACTGTTCCCTTCGGGGAACAGTGGGCTGTGTTTTTTTTTTTTCTCTTTTCACGCTGTGTATTGGAATGGCCAGGCTCGGCCTGGCGAAAGCACTGTTCCTTGGAACAGTGCTGACGTCATGCTGACGTCATCAAAATTTTTTCTTTTTCTCCTAATTTATTTATATAACATATATTTTTATATATCTATATGTATATATCTATACATACCTCAAAAATCTATTTAAAACCAAGTAAAAATTTAAATATTATCTATCTAAATATCTAATATAATTAAACACAAGTACATGTATATAATTTACTTGATAATAGAATCAATATTAATAAATAACTAAATATATATTAAATTAATTTCTAAGAATACATTAATAATATAGTATAATAATAAAATAATTCCATGATGATTTTGGCGAACATATACTGCACCCCTTATCCGGGTCCAAAAAAATTATACAAATATTAAACTTTATTTAATAATAATATAATAACCCATAAATTGCGTAAATTTATTTTGAAGTCTTTTTAAATAAGTCTTAAAAATAAAAAAAATCAGGGGTTTTACATCCTACCCAACTTATAAGAATTTCGTCCTCGAAATTTAGGAATAATAGGGTAGATGGGATTGAGGGGTAGAAGGTGTAGTTTAAGGATATAGCCACATGACTAAAGTGATACCTTGGATCCATTTCTCAAGTAGAGTGCATTGCCTCTCCAAGACAAGAACAATAAAGGCTTCAAGTTGATGCTATTGTGTACAAATAAGAAGTTCATAGGCGACGAAAATAATTCAAAAGAGAATTGCCAAGGCTGTCACGGATGAGACTCTAGGGTCATGTTTTACTATGTCTCCATCCACGTAGGGTAATATAAGTACAACGAACCAAAGTGCAATAGGTTGATCAGACCATCATGCATCGGTTCTGATTAGACAATATGTTAGTGAGTGCACCCAATAACACATACGTCATGAAAGCTCGATAAAAGGGTAAGCTTGCAAAACTAAGACTAAACTATCAGCATAAGGTAGTCAAAATATACCAGAGGTAGTGATGAAGGAAATTAAATAGTCCAAGACATTTTAAAATTAAGTCTTGTCCGAAGTGTGGGCCTACGCAGTTGGCTTGGTTGCCTAGCTAAGTTAGTGTCCTCTAAATTTAAAGTCTGAGTAGACTTATCAACATGGGTCACAAGGAAAAGGCTTCGTTGGGCCGTGAGGTATTCTACCCAACTTACAGAGTTAGCTAGTAGTGTGATGGGACAATGGGTCAAATAATCAAGATAAAGCACAAATTAAAGCATTTAAGGAATTAAGTAGAACACAATCACATATAACGTTAAAAGACTTAGTCAAGGTTGGATCTCTAATTGAAGTCAAAAAGTATTTGGTATCATGGTAGAGGTTATAGTTTAGTCATTTTGACCAGAAAGTCATATAAAAAATAGAGTACAAGGACACGTATTTTAGTGGAACATGATATACCTAGATGATGGTGAGCTCGTCTAGATCTTGTATATGAAATTTGTTTGAAGGTAAAGCTGGTCTCGTGCTCCGAATAGCAAGGTCACGATCGAGGACACCAAATGATCTAAATAGAAAGTGGTTGTTCATGAGGCACTAATTTATCATCTAATGGAAACCAATTTATCCTAATCAATTGGTAAAAGAAGTCTAGAGGGCATTCAATCTATAATCTCCAAATTCTCTTTCAAAACTAAAACGGCACGAATTTATGATTGATAAAGTTAGTAATATTCCAAGTCGTGGTATCATATCTTGACTTGAAATCAAGGGTAACAGATAACATGATGGGTAGATATGAATCAAGGACGAAGTGATTGTGGATAGATGGAAGAATATTGTGTATGTCATACTTGTGTTCCCATGGGAATTCTCCTAGCTCGGAACACTATAATGACACACGAACCGAGGACATGGGCCATTTCACATATACAAGGTCTACAAAAGATATCTAACTCTAAGACATGTCTTGGAGATCCCTTTTGACCAATTCCTTAATCGATATTCTACGCAAGTCTGGCTATGATACGGTTTATGGGTTTACTAAAGGTGTTGGTAGGTAGTACCTGTTTGCCATTAAAATTGTTTGATTGAAAACTTTAATACAAACAGAACAGTGTTACAATGTAGGACTTAGACGTAGTCCTAGGAGTACACTTTTGTTTAAGCTGGGTCCTTAGTGCCAATGGAGCGAGTGGTAATGCGTTGACTCCGTTGACCGGCTGACGACGGTTATCGGTTCTCTGAAGGCGTGGATTGCTCTGGGTGCTGGAGCTTGCTGAGAGGAGGAAGACGTTGAGTGTCTGTAACTGCCTCTCTTGTATGTTATGTGGATTCTCTCTGTTGTCCTATCTGTGAGAAGAAATGATCCCTCATTTATAGCTGGGCAGGTT